>OV702298.1:133464735-134664735 GCA_916181665.1 Avena sativa
ACACCACTTGTTCATATTTTTTCTCAGTTTTGACTATGCATGTTTTGAATTTCAAAGTCTGTAGAATGCATGTGTAGGATTTTCTAGTTATTTTATAGCTTAATGGTGAGCGAAAGCGTGGCCTCTAGGACATCTTGCCGATCGTCCTGTCGCTGCATGTGGGCCTACTCTAGAACTCGTGGGCGTCTTTCCCAGCTCTTCCCTCCCCTCGCCGCCCCCGCCCGCCTCAACACCACCTCCTCCGCTCCTCCCTCCAACCTCACGCCCCTTTCTCCCCTCCCCCAATCCACGACCGCCTCACCAACTCTCCATCCTCCTCCGCCACCACCACCTCTAAGGGGGACGCGAGCCAGGACCTCTCCGCCCTCTTCTCCAATGAATCCGCAAACTCCACGTCTGGCTCGGGATCTAGGAAGAAGCGGTCTAACAGCGGCGTGCCGAGCATCCCGTCGGGGGTGCGGCTAGATAATATCTCCAAGTCGTACAAGGCGGTGACCGTTCTGAAGGACGTGTCCTGGGAGGTGCAGCATGGGGAGAAGGTGGGGCTCATCGGCGTCAACGGAGCCGGCAACAGCACGCAGCTTTGCATCATTGCCGGGCTCGAGGATCCTAATGGAGGAAACATCGTCAAGGCCAAGGAGAACATGAAGATCGTCTTCCTCGGCCAGGAATTCAAGGTCAAGTCCTCCTGGACCACTAGGGAGGAGTTCCTCAACGCCTTCCAAGAGGAGATGGGCGTCAAGGACTACCTCGACCAGGTGCAGGATCTGCCATCGCGCATAGGGATCCACGCTTCCGCGGAGGAGGGCCAGATTCGTTGGTCGATAGGCATGAGAGCCAGGGGCGTTCAGGTATGGATTCGATCCCGAAATCCCAGCAAGCTTCAGAACTGGGTGATCCCTCAATCAATCTTGTCTCACCAAGCTAACCGACTGGTTTTATACTTGCTTATATTGTTTTTCTCTGGTACTATTCCTCACTCACTTTTGCTAGAACAATTGAGGCCAAACTCATAGAGTTAAAGACGAAGCTTTTAGTAAGAAAAGTACTCTTCAGCTGAGTTGAAAGATAGTCATGAAGAAGCTTGTTTAGAGGATTATATAAAGTAGTAAGTATAGTTGTGTTTGATGACTTGATTGAGGCTATAGACAAAGCTTGTCCGCAAAGAATATTTCTTGCTCCAATTCATCCTCTGTACATAAGGAAGGTCAACCTCCGATGGGCTATAATCTTCAACTATGCTTTTACTAGCTAGCATATTTTATAAAGAAAAAACAAATCATAGACTATTGATTTCATTTTTGCAAGGAAAACACCTCACTTTTTATGATTTCTCACTCTTAACATGTTCTCTTCTTGTCTTGATTTTTCGTTCATATCTATTTACGGTTATGTTAATACTTAATGCTTGGAAGACATACTTTGATACTCTTTTATTTTTGCTCGAAGACATGGCCGAGGAAGTTCGTCTGTTCTTGGTACCAATGTCGTTTTTATTTTTGCACTTCAGGCTTCCTCAGTTTAAAGTATATCATACTTTGCATGCTTTCCCTTTTCATTAAATATAATTTTCAGCTATGTTTTCATAAGCAACCTAGACATCTGATATGATCTCAGCTTATAAAGAAAAACTTGCAATTATGTGAGAATATTCTGATAAAGTGAGGAATATTGGGTGATTTCCTACCTGCATTGTTATCTTTTACTTACGGTGTGGAAATACAAGTACCACTAAAATAAGAAAAGATTAGAAGTTTAGAACAGTGTTAGATAACATAAGCTACTACTCTTTTCTTTTCAGCAAAAAATAATATTTTGATGTTGCTTTTCCTTATCATTCCCTTCTTAACTCTACACTGACTCCCGCATAGGCCGATGGGGAGGCCGCATCTTCCCCACGCAACTGCCCCTGCAACTTTGTCGCTCATGTCAGACGGGAATCCCACAGGACATCGTCGTCATCACGCAGTCCACCAATGCCACTTCCCCAGCCTATCCCCTGCACCCTACTCTCTGATGTACTCAATGAAAGGGTCGACCATCCCTGCACACGGATTTGTAGCTGGAAATTCGAGGTATCTGATAATACTATATTGGAGAACCAATTTTGCACATCGTGAACCTAAGATTTGAACTATATTGCGTCAGTTTTAGAATGTATGCATCATCCAAATCAAAGCTAGAATGTAAAACCACTTCTTTCATGAAAAAGTTAATTACAATATTACAATAACTATTGTTTTCATCAAGATTCTATTATAATGTTTGCGTTATATGAGACCACACAAATTGGCCTTGGTTTTGGGATGGATTATTGAAGAATAAGGAATAATTTAAATAGAGCATGTCCTACTTCTACATCATGGGCTCACCTAATTTTCAAGGCTAACTAATGAGTAATTAATTTCACTTCGTGTGTCTACATGATATACAGGAACAAAGCTTTTGTATCATCTTCTTGGATGAGTCTGGAGCAATCACTTTAGAGGGTTTGAATGAAAAAATCAAGCATCAACCAAATCTTGACATTTTTAGAGGATGCTCACCCAACAGTAAATGTTTTAACTTTCAGATTAGGTTTGTGATGTACGCAGTTCTCTATCACTGTACATATATATATATATATATATATATATATATATATATATATATATATATATATCTTATATTTTCTTTATGCTTACACACAAAAACTAACATGATATGCCCTCATGTGATGTAGGCTGGTATTAGAAATCCTGCTATTTACGTCTTTTAAAGTATAGTGCATTTGTCTTTCTGTAGTCTTCGTACATATATGGTGCCTCTGAACCAAAATGCTATCTTGACGCGACTTCCTGGATACCATATGGCAAGCAGCCAATGAAAGCATGTTTTTAAGCAGTATGATTAGGTTCAAATATGTTCCTTTAAATTTTTACTCATGCTATGAGGTTGTTTATTTTGGTTTTACTAAGAAAGATGGATGTGTTGGCTATAAGATTAAGCTTTTTCAGATCGTTGGCAAGCTGGCATATGGTCATTTTCTCACCTCCGTTGAGGCGAAGGATTTTCCCACATCTCATTATATTGTGGAGGTACATCTTCTAGCTTACCTTCTTCATGTTTTACAATATTTCCCAGATATAAGCTTCGTCTTTCTTTCGGTTCATTCATTGGGGCTGAATAATATTAATCGTGTGGCTTAAGTGGCACAAAGAAAACATAATGTATTGCAAAACATGAGCTGCAGGGGCATGTTTAGTTTTTTACATAATTCATATATTGCAAGACAATATGGTGCTTCTGTATGTGTATGGTCTTCCTCTCCAAAATTGTATACACTTTGGGTTTGCCTTTACTCCATATTTTAGTTTGAATGCATGACTAGTTTATTTTTAATCATCCATGGTTTGATTTCGAGGTAATTTGAACAATGATATATGTATCTCCCATGTCTAAATATACACTCTTATTGTTTGCTTATTTTTAAAAAATCATCTACAACCATTGCTGCATTTTTCTTTTCACAAACGTGTATGAGTTGAAATTTATGCAACTCATTGAAAAGCACAAATTTTGTTTTTTACTATGATTGACTTTGTAGTTTAATAGATTTTCATGATTACAATTTTAGAAAGCGTGGAACTTTTTTCAGTTGTGAAGCTGGTACAGGGATAACTCTACAACTTGCACTAATTGCTGGTCTCTCGACTTTTGTGTGGGTTGCAGGAACAGATGATGATCTTCCACCTTCATATCCCAATAATTGCGATATAAGAGGAAGTGGGCGTGTGAGTGGTAATGTTAGAGGTATTGTTCCTATTAGTGGTAATGGAAGAGCTGTTGTACCGGTCATGCAGTGATGGCAAAGGCAAGGGTGCCATCGAAGAAGGCGTCGAGGGCAGCGGCTAGGCGTCGTCTGTCAGGTGCTCCAGGAATATGGTAATGGCCACCTTCGAGGGCGACAGCTAGGGCATCGTTCGTCAGGCGCTTCAGGAATGCGGGAAGGGAGGCGGTATTAGGCATGATGATCATGGGCGTGATCGGTTTGTATTTTTTTTGCTACAACGAAACAGATACATGTGGCTGGAGTTTTCACCGGAAGCGCACCAGTCCAGTTATAACTATTAAAATGTGTCTAGATACATTTTCTTTACAAACCTAAAACATCTTATATTTCTAAATGGAGGGATTTATCGCTAAGTGGACCAAAAAGGATTTGTAGGCTAATGTAATCTTTAGGTTAAGTTTAGTGTACCCGATTGTACGGTTGTAGCATGTTCGTGTATTGTATGATTGATGGGTTATTGTATGATTGATCGGCGCAAGTAGGAAAGATCTTGTTTGAGGCCTTTATAAGTAGTAAAGATAAATGTTATATGTGTCCAACCTACAAATTAACTGTCTGCTTTTGTTAATTGAGCTACAGGAGATTTGAGTGTTTGTTTATCGGGGTGGTCTTTTCTGTGTTAGCATATCTGTTTATCTTTCAACGTGTAGTGCATAATGGGAGTATAGTTTCTGATCGTTTGCATGCAGTGCACAGGAATGTAGTGTGTAGTAAGCTGGATTTGTAGGGCTTTCCAAACATCAAAGAAAAATATGACTAGATTGTATAAAGAGCTTTTTTCTCACTGAGATGGCGCCTGGTGTTATCTTTACTAGCTATGCGTTGCTACGAAATAAAATTTAAAATACATTCGCATATTTTAAAAAATTATATATTAAATTTAAAATTGATTTTAAATATGATGCCATGTGATTTCCATTCATATGACAACAAATAGCTATTTAGTCGCCTACTTCTTTCGTCTGCATCTTATCTACACTTCAGTAAACCTACTAGAATGATCTTTTAGATATCGCCGCAAACAACTTACTATTAAAAGATCACAAGTTATAAGTCATTGTGATTATTCCAAGAATTGTTCTAACGACTATTTTCTCTATCTCAGGGTGTTCTCCCATGTCTCTATTGCCTCTCAATGGAGCTTTATACACATTTAAAAAATAAATACACGAAAAAATCAAACATCATATAGAGGCTTGGAACATAGGATGTCATGGTCGAACGGACACGTAGCGACATCGAAGGTGCGAGCGACAAGCTCCGGCCTGTCAAAGGTGCCGAGTCAGAGGCGCTTGTACCGGCAAGCAATCTCCGCCAAGAAACGGCCGGAGCGCTTGCGGACGCCTAGACAGCCATTGTGGTTCCGAGCTCGTGGCGGCACCCCATCAATGGAGACCGGTGGCTAGGGTTTGCCCGTGGCCAAAATCGGGCAGGGAATGGGCGGCGGGGGAAGGTAACACCGGGGGTGGCCAGATCTACAATCTATTTCGACGGGGCGGGGAGAAGACAGCTAGAATCATTGGTGGTTGGGCAGAACCAGGTGAGGTGGGAGAGGTCGTGAATAATATTCAGTGGCAGTTGGTGTGCACGTGTGACTGTATATTTTATGCCATTTTGATGACTTTTGTATGGCCCAAAATAATTACTGGACAATGGTGGCAGCCGGAGACCCATTTTCACATGTCCACGCGGTAAAAAAATAATTTATCGGACACCGTCGTGTTGCGGAAGATGCTCTTAGAATATGTTTTTCTTTTGTAAATAAGTTTATGCCCATGTTCAGTTTTATATACTTTCATGCAATACTTTTTTGAATAAAATTTTTTTATACAATCCCCATTAACTATTAGATTAAAATCTAATCTAATGATAGATTTACCTTTTTTTTATCATAAACAGTAAGAGTATCGGTGAGCCATTCTCCTTCTCCACAAGTTCCTCATCTTCCCCCACCGCATCCCCTCTCTCTTTCTCTCTTCCTTCGTTACCTTCTTTCGGTATGTACAACATTCATAGCAAAAGCAGATAATTGACCCGTACAAAGAAATTATAGTGAAGCGGAGAGCAGCTAGTTTGGTTTAGACAAAGAAAAAAGAGGAATCGAGCGCATCAACTTTGCTGGTTGGTGTTGCACATCTCCGCTAGTGATTTCCAGATGGGATGTCGTCAGCTATTCAGGATATGGACGGTGGTGAGGTGAGGCACAGGGCGCAGTAGTGGGTCAGCGGTGGTCGCTCCGAGCCGTCGTTTTTGTTGCCAGTGTCGATGGTGGAGGTAGGTCTAGCAAATAGCAATGGAGCCTTGCGGATTCGGGGCGCTGGCAGAGGGAATAGCTGGCCTCGCCCCTCTCCTGGCCTCTCTCCCCCGTCTGAGACCACCATCTTCTCTGCTCGAGCATGAGGTCGCCTCCTGTCTACACGCGCGAAGCTGTGCGCAGCCTCCTCCAGCAGTTAAGTCTGAATTTGTCCTCCCGACCTCATCACCAGCTAGCCATCCGCGTGCGTCGCTCCCGCTCACTTGCAGGATCCTGTCGTCCCTCCTTCGCGAGCCCCTAACTTCTCACCGGGCTGGACGCGTCGCCTCTATTCCACGCGAGAAAGCGTGTCAGACCCCGACAGGAAACATGTCAATTCCGGTTCCCGTTGACCTTCCGCCTCTGCGTCCTGCCACTCAGGAATCCATGGGCGTGTTCCCAAATTGAAAAGGAAAGGACCAATCGAGTCAAAAATTCATAGTGGGATCAATTTCTCAACCTCCCCGAGATCCCTGATTCCCAAATTGAAAAGAAGAGAACCAATCGAGCCAAAAATTCATAGTGGGATCAATTTATCAATCTCCATGAGATCCTCCATCAGGGAAACACCGTCAGATCGTGGCTGGAGCAAGTTGGGCGTGGCAGCGGAACCCGAGGCGGAGGTGGGAGAAACTGCAAGGGTGCGCTGGCGTCGGGCTCGCGTGGGCATCCGTGAGACCGTGAGCGAGGCGGCAGGGAGAGAAACATCGACAGGGAAGAGGAGGGCGGTACATTGACTTATGGTGGCATGGTGGGTAAATAGCTCAAAACGCCAGGGGAAAATTTGTGCAACGAAAAATCAGAACGAAATATCAGTGGAGATGAATCTACCTTAGCGTAAATTAGTAGATAGATAGATAGATAGGTTGCAGTTAGTATCTTCTAGACTATTAGGAGGGGATTGCTTCGGCTTCCCCACTTCTATTTTGGTTCGAGATATGGTGTTGCATTGCTCTATTTTTCTCTGTTCTATATCTGAAGTTGTCTTACCATCTGTCAATACCTTCAAGGCATTGTTCCAAACAAAGGTATTTCATGTGCACCTCTTAAGAACTTCTTTGCCATGGTCGATCGATCCACAAAATTTGCCTTTTGTTTTTCCAAGAGTGCCGCTACAAATAAGCAGCTGTTTGCTGAGGTCAAGAAGCTCCAAAGAAGGTATTGTAATTCCACCTCATGTGTTGTACAGTGGTCTTCTTCCTCGGATAACAGATACACTAAACGTTGTAAACTATTATCAGGCTGCGCGCTAGGCAGGTAAGCAGTGGCGGAAACAAAATAACATCTAGAAGTCTATCATGTCGGCCACGTCGTGGACTACACGGAATACAGGCGGCTATGTGAGGCTCGCCTACCCATCTAGTAGAATTTCTTAGTATTATTTTGCAAGTGTGATGGATTTTTATAGTATGCCATGAGTATCTCTATACTTAGGATTTTTCCCTCATAATAGGTTATTCCTTTTTTTGCTAAGTGTTGCTTTCTATGCTATATATAAAAGTACCGTTGGGGGGTTTGAAAGACAAGAAAATTTCTAAGTATAAAGGCTCTCTTGAGCATCTTTTCTTCTCAATGCCACTTCAAAATAAAACTAAGTTTTCTTTAGACGGAATGGTTGTTGGGTGAACGCGTGAGATTTTAGTGGAGGACGGCCGCCCAGGAATTAAAATTTTCTGCCATGTTTCAGAATTCAGAAGCTTATAGTGCAACCACAATACATATGGTCTCTGTCTTGGCCTAGTATTTAGTGGGAAACCTCACCTGGGTACCAACATTTGGAGGTTCTTGGCACGGTTGAATCCAGAAGGTAGACGGGCTACTAAGGGAAATCCTCGCCATGGTCTAGTTTGTAAAAGGACTTGATTGTGGATTGTGGGTAGAGTGCACAAACTCTCGAGAGTAATAACCTGATCAATCAACCGTGTTCATAGAGAAAGAACAATTTTGAGCATCTGAAGGATGGAGCCTCATAAGGATCTTCCCCTCGTTTTCTAAACAAAGTTTTGAAACCCCATGGTGTGAGTAATATTGCCAATGGGTGGGATTTTGGGGACTTGGTGTGTCATATCCAAGTAACTTGGTGCGTAATATCCAACTGTCACTTGGTGAGTAATATCCAAGTGTTAGGTTGTTTGGACACTTGGTGAGTAATATTCTCGTGTTCCATTCGACCCTATTTTACTAAAGCAAATGTTTACAAAGTAGGATATAATTATTCCTCTTTCTTCTTACTTAGATAAAAATTGGCTTTATGCAAATGAACCCCAAAGACTACTCAAGTCTTCAATGTAGAGTTAGCCCTATTCTTTCCTTGGTGTAATTTGCCAATACATTTAAAGTATTGACCCAACTTGTTGGCTGCATGTTTCATGTGCAGAATTTTGGAGATCGTTGAAAGGTGCGCTAGGATCGTGGATCTTCACTCAACCTACCTGTGACATTGATGGGACTCCAACTTGTATTTATATTGCTTCTGTTGTAATAATATAAACTCTGGATTATTCGATTCATGTAATAATGACTTGTGTTTTACATGAAATTTCATCGACTGTGAGTTCTAGCTATTGATCCAGGGACTATCATGTTAATCATAGGTACTTAGGATCTTTATCGATCTGAGGTCACTACATATGGTATCAGAGCACATGTTGACCGTAGATCGTGACCCTAGCATCGGAAAAGCCTTAGGAGTAATATTTTCTAAGTTATTTCAGAAAACTCTCATACTTCTCATCATCTATCCTTGGACTTTTAAATTTTATTAAGTCTCTTCTTTTCAACATTAGAAATGACAACTATGCACTTCAAGATGAAACTTCTCCCAAGACTACCTTTCTAAAGAAGATTATCCCAATGTTTCGCTCAAGTTAGGACTTGAAGACCTCCACAAAGGATGGTCCAAGACCGAAGCTACCGGAGTTGAAGACTTCAAAGCTACAAGTACCAAAGGCTTTCAAGGCCTTAAGTCAAGGTTATTAACTAAAGACCTTGAAAGATTGATGATCATGAAGAGAACATGAAGACTATCAAGATCATGAAGAGAACATGAAGACTGTCAAGATCACGAAGACTGTTGAAGATTCGAAGCCTCGAAAATTCCAAATGCCCTACTAGGAACCAAACTCGGATTGATTTCGCCACAATATAGATGCGACGAATTGTTTGTTGTCTTGTATGATTTTATTACCTTGGCTAATGAAAACCTATTTCCTAAATAAATTTGTTTGTATGGGTTCTTCTTCTTCTAAAATCCATTCGTTCCTACTCTAAACCCCGGTCAACTCGACAGATGGACCATATCAAGGAAGATAAGGAACTCTACTTCTCCAAGTGTATGAGACGCGCCGACACAAAGAAGTGGATGCACAAGGTTGAAGAAGGAATGAAGGATGCCAACATTGAAGCCAATAGAATGGTGCATTATGCCACCCAATTTCTAAAGGACGATGCTGCAACCTGGTGGGAGATGCAACACACCATTGATGATCATCAAGGGATGATATCCTGGGAAGATTTTAAAGTGGTTCTACTACAATCTCGTCTCGTCACTCGTATACGAAAAACCCAAGAAGTTGAAGTCCCAAAACATTCAGCTTTTAGAAACTATGGAGAAATAGGACTTACCTCCAAGGAGCATTGTGATTAGTGCCCCTATTGTGAAGAAAGTCACCCATATGAAGAATGCCCCACCTCTCTAGTTACATGCTTCTTGTGTGAAGGAACCAACCACAACCCCTCTCAATGCCACCTCTACCCAATAGTACAACAAGTGAATCAGCAAGTTAGAGATGCAATGAGCCACGACATGTTAACCTTACCAAAGAAGAGGAACGATCTAAGCAAAGTCGTATGCTTCAAGTGTGTCAACACCCGGATTTTTGTCCCAGATTCCTGTTATGCCATACCTCGCAATCCCAGGATTACCATTTTTGCGAGACATAACAGAATTGGTACCACAGTACATCATCCATTACAAACCATAATAAAGGTCTTACAAATAAAAGATCTCATGATACAGTCTTAATACAATCAATGCAGTGGAAATTAAACGTAGCGGGGCTTCATCTTCAGGGTCACATGCAATGCTGACGATGGGAGATGATCCTAGTTGTCATAGACCTCCTGCTGTCCATCATCATGGTAGTCCCCTTCATAGTTTGGCCATGAGAATATCCAGGGACAAAGCCATGAGTACTCTTTAAGTACTCGCAAACTATCACTAACAGGTAAAGTAGTTCGAGTAGGAATCGTAAGCTCTAGGTTTATTTGCAAAAAGACAGGTTTATTTCATACGGAATTCAGAAGTAAAGAAAACTAGTTTAATATTTCACAACACCTAAGTGGGGACTTAGTTTTCATGTTCACAACCCTGTTGTGGTCAAGTCAAAGTCATAGTTCATTTCACAAGTCATTTTGAAAACATTTGACGACAGAATAGTATGGCCACCCCAACTGTCCATGATCATGGACACGGCTATTCGAATAGTTTGACACTCTGCAGAGGTGGTAAACTTTCACCACAACATTCGATACATCCGTCAGGGACAACCTTGTAACATCCCAAAAATATTAATCAAGGTTATCAATTCCAATCACTCAAATTTAGGGTTCACAAAAACTTTTATTAATATGAATGCATGTGTGTATGTGATGAATGCATGAATGCTTGTATGGACTTGTTTGATTATTGTGAATAGCAAGGATTGGTTTAAAGATGAAAACAACATCATATAAATCATTTCCAAGCAGAATCAAATGAAGAGAAATTCAAAAACAAATTATATAAGCAAATGGTCATTTTTGTCAATCTTGTTCACTAGACCATTTTGAGTGTTTCTAGTCCAAGATTTCTAACAGAAACAAATCCAATTCTTTTCACCCCTTGCTAGACCAAGTAAAAGTGAACCCAAGCCCACCTTGCAAACCCACATAAACATTTGGCAACCCTATTCAAATGACATTCAAAATTTGAATCTAGTTCATATGGTAAGATCACCATTTCTCAAAACACCACCAAACCAGTTCACCTTGACAAATACAATCAACCAGATACTCCCTAGTATGTGACCATTGCAACCACCAAGTTTCATCCAAAAATTCAAATATGAATTTCTTGCGGCCATTTTGTCAAACACCTAGAGACAGAAAACAAATTTGGCCAAACTTCACTGTTTTGAGCAGTGATCACCCCAAACCTTGTTCCCCATTGATCATCCTTGTCTCCCCCAGTGACAACCAGTGTATTAAACCAACCTAGACCCCTAACAATGCACCATGACGTCCATGCACGAGCCAACCCTGGCCAGCCGACCATGGAAAGATAGCCAGAGCCATCGCCGCGCCTAGCACCCATGTCCAGGAGGCACGCCACCGTCCACTGCCACCCCCTATTCAGCCCTCGAGCCCTGCCAAGCAGTGGACACCCGAGAACACAGGCGCCCAGTTTATCTCTGCCATGTCCAGAGCGCGCCAGCTCGCCACGCTCGACACGCTCGCACAGAACGTGCCTCTCCTTAGCCGCTCGTGCCTACGATCACCACCATCCCAAGAGACCACTAGACATCCCCGTTCGCCGCCGCGCGACCAGGAGTGCCTATGCGTCATCAAAAACGTCATCGGTTCCGCTCAGAGCACCAGCGCGTTCTGACCAAACCGCATCGCCCCTTGCCGCGCCATCAAGCCGTTGAGCATTGCTAGGAGACCGCACACCGTCCCCTAGCCTCAGCCATGCCCATAGCTCGTTGTAACCCCGACCCCGACGAGCACTGCCCATGCCGCTTGGCCTATCTCGCTCGCCTATAAAAGGAGGCCTCCCCCGCTCATTTTATTCACACCAGTTCACTCCCTCACCTCTCACAGATCCTTCCCACCTCTTCCCGGAGCAAGGCGAGCTCTCTCTCGCCAGAATTTCGCCGGAGCCTGCCGCTGCTAGAGGAGAAGGGCGCCATCAATTGGAGCCACCCCAGGAGGAGCCGCCAGTACCAGGAGAACTATCGTCGTCGACTTCATCATTCGCCCCCATCACCGACCATCGCCTGAGCCCCGGTGAGCTGCCCCAGACCCCCACTATCCATGCTAGGGTTAGCCCCCGTCGTGTTCTGTTTGACGAGGACGACGACCGTGAGCCATTGATCCTTAGTCTAATCCTACGGTCGTAATCACTCTGTACCCCTTCGCCAACCCCTGTCTCACTGATGCGTGGGGACACCACTTAACCAGCCCACGCGCGCTATGTGCAGTGGGCCGGCCCAGTTAGATCTCCCACGTGACCCAGTAGTTTGAATTTAGATTTATCTATTTAGTTTCAAACCTAGTTCTGGCAGTATATTCAAAAATAAATTCAAAGAGTTTCACTAAACCAAATTGCATGAAACCAATTTAGTTAGAAAGGTATGGACATTCTTAATCCAAGTCCGTTGGATTCAAACCATTTGAAATTATAGATCACCTATAGTAAAAATAACAAGGCAGAGACTTTTATGCATTCAAACATTTTTTTTAAATTCAACCATAAATGTTTTTGAGTTGATTCCAACTCTCAAAAATCACATTTGACAAGACCTTTCTGAATATATAAAAATATCTAGGTTTACTTGCAGTAATAATGAACTAGTAATAAAAGAATGCCCCATAGGCATTTCTATGCACTTTAATTAATTAAAATAATAAGGTTAAACCTTATTAAATTTTGACACCACTTTAAATCACATTCCCAAGTATTAAAATATGTGGTGATGATATGTGTCAACATGATCCCATGTTTTAATTAGAGAATATTAAATCATAAGTAGTTTTTCAATGAGTAGAAATTACTTTTCTAAAATAAAATAAATAATAGCAAGTCTTTAATTCATGTGATGATTGTGATGATGCTAGATCATCTAGTATAAACCCTTGTGTTCTGAATAAAAGTAGTTAAAAAATTTCTGGTGATTATGTACTTCTTATTTATTTATAGACGCTAGCACCGACCAAGGTACAAAGAGGAAGGAGACTACTACGAGGAAGAAGCAGAGGAGAACCTCAACCACTGCACTGCACAAGGCAAGCTACTATCTTAGCAAGCTAAGCTAAAACCATTCAAGTCTTACTTGCAAGCCTAAACCCACTATTTAACCTATGTAAGATGCATTAGGCATAATTGCTTATACCCTTTATTATACCAAATCCCATTTTTACTTGCAAGCTTGATTATTTTATTTCTTTATCAAAGATTTTTATTTATGTTTACTTAGTGACTTGTAATTTTGGAAAGATTTTAGAGGTAGCATAAAGAGCATAAAACTTGCCCTAAGTTAGATGGAATTATATGTCATCCTGAGGCATGAGATTGGACTTAGATAAGACACACTTGATTATCACCACTCATTAGTGTTTACCCCCAACTTTAGTGGCTAGTGCTAAGCTTAAAACTTGATCACTTAGATGGGAATACTTGGTTAAAATGGTTATAAAAACCTTAGAATGATGAGTCATTCTAATGAGATGTTTTGACATGTGTTATGAGCACCAGATGATTTTGATGATGAAAATGTTGAGGCATGAGCCTTAGCCCTTTTATAAAATTGATGGTTGTGTTCGGATGCGATACCATTCCAATTTTACCATACAACCACAATACCCGAATTTCGGTAGGGCTTGACTGGAAGTTTATATACCGTAGTATGGGTTCCCTTGCGGCCGAGGTTTGAGCTGAGGCTACCTCGTGATGATTGACCACCTGTGTAGTTCCCAAGATGACAGATGGTCATGGTTGGGAGACCAAACTCATAATAGAGGTGCCTATACTAAGGTTCTTAATTGAAAGGTTAGGATTGATTATCCGCATATTGAGTATGGTGATTCGGGATTGTTCCTGACGGATGTATCGAATGTTGTGGTGAAAGTGTACCACCTCTGCAGAGTGTCAAACTATTTGAATAGCCGTGTCCGCGGTTATGGACAGTTGGAGTGGCCATACTGTTCCGTCGTCAGATGTTTTCAAAATGACTTGTGAAATGAAGCATGACTTTGACTTGACCACAACAGGGGTGTGAACATGAAAACTAAGTTCCCACTCAGGTGTTATAAAACAATAAATTAGTTTTATTTGCTTCTAAACTCAGTTAAGGTAAACTTGACTTTTTGCAAAACAACCTAGAGCTTAGGATTCCTACTTGAACCACTTTACTTGTTAGTCTTAGTTTGCGAGTACTTAAAGAGTACTCATGGCTTTGTCCCTAGTTATTCCTATGGCCAGACTATGAGGAGGAATACCAGGAAGATGGATAGCAGGAAGTCTATGACAACTAGGATCATCTCCCATCGTTAGCATTGCCTATTACCATGAAGATGGAGCTTCACCCACGCTACCGTTATTATATTATTTTGCTGTGTTGATTGTATTAAGACTGGATCATGAGATCCTTTATTTGTAAGACCTTTATTATGGTTTGTAATGGATGATGAACTATGGTACCAATCTATTATGTCTCGCAAAAATGGTATTCCTGGGATTGCGATGTATGGCATAACGAGCATCTAGGATTAAAAATCCGGGTGTTAACAAGTTGGTATCAGAGCCATCCTGACCATAGGAGACCCTAGTTAGAATACACGCTCGAATCAAAAACTTAGTTTTTCTAAACGAAAAGAAGTGAGTATTTATGAAAACTTATTCTCATTCTTACCACTTGGATTATTTCATGATAATTCATGTTCCTCAAAAGTTCTGGCAAACTTACATAAAATTTGACACACTTGATCACTCTACTAACTTACTCATCCTACATTTTTATAGATGGACATAAAGTATAGCAAGTTCTATCAGTTGGGCAATGGAGGAGATCTCATCTTTGAGCGTGATTTGGACCAACTCTCGGAACTTCTGGAACGCCCGCACCCCGAGTTCTTCGGAGCCCAGCTCAACGATGAGCAAGGAGGATAATTGCAATGGCTGATTGTTGCAAGTCTCAAAGGGAAGATTGAAGCCCCCACCTTAGAGGGAATTCAGTTCACCTTAAGAGAGAACAACTGGCTAGATGGAATCGCTAGGGCCATGCAGGAAGCTCTTGACCGTCTGTGTGGACAAAGCATCAATCAAGTCAAGGGAATGCACTTTGAGTATTACCCAAGGTGTGATGCTATGGGACAGCCACTGGAGGTACCACGTCACCCGGAGCTAAAGCATCAAGTAGACCATCTCAGCTTCATGATGTATGACAGACAGAAGGAGTTGGACCATGCCCGCTCCTACGCCAACCACAACTATGCCATCGCAGTCAAGAAGGACCAGACCATCGCCATGCTGGTGAAGGATCGCCAGTCATGTCGCCATCAGCTTGACAAGAAGGATCACATTATTGCTCGCCTTCGTCACAAAGTGACAGACTTGGAGGAGACCATCCACGAGAGGGAAATGTAGCTTGAGGAGAGGGAGAATGCAAGGGAAGATATCTTTGGTGACCCTTACTCCTACCTCACTGATGATGATGATGACTTCCTGGAGGATCAAGCCATGGAGTTCTTCACCGATGATGATGACTCCGCCTTCATTGATGATGATGAACACACCGATTCCGATGAGTAGTAGCACTTGAGAACTAGCGTTAGTGAGTTGTATCCGGTCCCATTGTATCGTAGTTTCACAGAATGGTTCTTAAAACCATATGTTTCCTTGTTATGGTGTGTGTTTGTATTGTGTGCTATGAATGAATGAAAAGCAAGTTGCTAGTGGAAAAACCTGAGTCAAACTTTGAAAACTTTCCAAAAACAAACCCCTGAACCTTAGAAAATTTCCCTCTTGTCTCATGATCTATCTCAATCTTCAGTAGCCTCGCGGAGGAAGCAGCTCATCCCCGGACCCAATGCTGCAAATCATGCAAATGTTGGTTTCCGACCGTGAAGCTGAAAGAGCCGAATGTCAAGCCAACTTAGCCACCCTCCAACACATAGCTCAGATGACCAACAACAATCAAGGCCATGGAAACCAGGACAACCATGGATCCAAGCTCAAGAACATTCAAAACACCAATACACCCATCTTTAGTAAGTCTGAAGAGCCCTTAGATGCCGATGATTGGATGCAGACCATGGAGAACAACTTAGAAGTTGCAGGAGTGGAGGACAACCATGAATAGACGTGTCCGTGATTATGGACAGTTGGAGTGGCCATGTTCCGTCGTCAGATGTTTCAAAATGACTTGTGAAATGAATCATGACTTTGACTTGACCACAACAGGGTTATGAACATGAAAACTAAGTTCCCACTTAGGTGTTATAAAACATTAAATTATTTTTATTTTCTTCCGAACTCAGTTAAGGTAAACCTGGATTTTTGGAAAACAACCTAGAGCTTAGGATTCCTACTTGAACCACTTTACTTGTTAGTCTTAGTTTGCGAGTACTTAAAGAGTACTCATGGCTTTGTCCTTGGCTATTCCTATGGCCAGACTATGATGAGGAATACCAGGAAGATGGATAGCATGAACTCTATGACAACTAGGATCATCTTCCATTGTCAGCATTGCCTGTGACCATGAAGATGGAGCTTCGCGCATGCTACCATTATTATATTATTCTGCCGCGTTGATTGTATTAAGACTGGATCATGAGATCCTTTATTTGTAAGACCTTTATTATGGTTTTTAATGGATGATGAACTATGGTACCAATCTGTTATGTCTCGCAAAAATGGTATTCCTAGGATTGCGATGTATGGCATAACAGGCATCTGGGATTAAAAATTCGGGCGTTGACAAACCCTGAATCATCATACTTAGTATGCGAATAATCAATCCTAACATTTCAATTACACACCCTAGTATAGGCACCTCCCCTATGAGTTTGGCCTCCCAACCATTACCATCTGTCATCTTGGGTACTGCATAGGTGGACATTCATCACTTGGTAGCCTCATCTCAACCTCTTTCTGCAAGGGAACCCATACTAAGACATATAAACTTCCAGTTAAGCCCTACCCAATTCAGGTATTGTGGTTATACGATAAAATTGGAATGGTATGGCATCCGAACCCAACCATCAGTTTTTATAAAGGGCTAAGGCTCATGCCCCAACATTTTCATCATGAAATCATCTTGTGTTCATAACACATGTCAAAACATTTCAATAAAATGAATCCTCATTCCAAGGTTTTCATAATCATTTTCACCAAGTATTCCCATCTAAAGTGATCAACTTTTATGCTTAGCACTAGCCACTAAAGCTGAGGGTATTCACTAATGAGGGGTGCTAGTCAAGTGTGTATCCAAATCTAGTCTTATGCCTTTTGATGACATCTAGTTCTAACTACTTAGGCCTAGTTTTATGCTCTTTATGCTATCTATAGTAGTTTTTCCAAAACTCACAAAGCACTAACTAAAAGTAATAAAGAACTTTGGTAAAAATAAAAGAATAAAGGTTGCAAGTAAAACTAGGAGTTGGTATAATCAAGGTTGCATAACCAAAGCAGGACTAATGCATCTTGCATAGGTTAACTTGTAGTGTTAGGTTTGCATAGGTAGCATGCAAAGTTCTAGCTTGCCTTGATTGGTGTAGTGGTTGAAGTTTTCTTCTTCTTCCTCGTAGTACTCCTCCTCCTCATAGCCTTGGTCGGTACTACTGTCTATAAATGAATATGAGGTAAACAATCACCAAGCAATACTTTACTACCTCTATGTGGCACACAAAGGTTCACACTAGATGATCTAGCATCATCACAATCATCACATGAAATAAAGACCTAGTCTTATTTACCTTATTTTGGAAAATTAATTTCTACTCATTGAAAACTACTTAAGATTTAATATTCTCCAATTAAAATAGGGTATCATGTTGACACATGTCATCACCACATATTCTAATACTTGGGAAAGTGATTTAAAGTGGTGGTCCTATTTTATAAAGTTTAAAATTACTATTTTATACAATTAAAGTGACTAGAAATTCCTATAGAGCATTCTTTTAGTACTAGTCCAAGATCACTGTATGTAAACCTAAATATTTTTACATATTCAGATAGATCTTGTCAAATGTGATTTTTGAGAGTTGGAATCAACTCAAAAGCATTTGTGGTTGATTTTTGAAAAAAATTTAAATGTGAAAAAGTCTTTGTCCTGTTATTTTTACTATAGGTGATCTATAATTTCAAATCGTTTAAATCCAACGGACTTAGATTGATAATTTGAATACCTTTCTAACAAAATTGGAATCCTGCAATTTGGTTCAGTACATCTCTTTGAATTGAATTTTGAATCCACTGACAGAATCTAGTTTTAACTAAAATGGAACAGGATTATTTGAATCACTGGGCTATGCGCGGGGACATTACTGGGCCATCCCAACTGCACTGCGCGCATGCAGCGGGCTGCTGACAGGGGGTCCCGCTAGTCAGCGGATCTATCTAACCGAAGCGGTATGTTTCAATCTAGGCCCTACGACTAGACTAAGATCTACGGCCGATGTTCGTCGTCTCCATCGCACAGCTCCGGCGAGACTGAACCCTAACAGCGACGGTGGGGATACGTGGTGGCTCACCTGGGCTCTAGATAGGGTCGGCGATGGGGGCGAATGACGTTGTCAACGATGGCAGTTCGAGGCATGGTCACGGCGGCTACTGGGTGGCTCCAATCAACGGCTCCTCTCCTCCTCTACAGCGGCAGACTACGGCCAAATTCTGGCGGGCTGGTGCTTGCCTTGCTCCGGGGAAGGGTCAGGAGTGGTTCTGAGAGAGAGGGGAGTGAGATGGTGTGGAGAATTGAGGCGGAGGGGGCCTCTATTTATACAACAGCGATGGGGACCGAGCGAGGTGGCACGGGCTCATCGGTGACGATGATATAGGGGGATAACGGCATGGCTGAGGGCGTAGGACGGTGTGGTGTTTCCTGGCGGTCGTCGCATGCTTAATGGCTCAACATTGGGCGGTCGAGGACAGTCGGGACTGTTCGGCGCTCTACACGGAACCGCCGGTGTTTGGGACGGCGTATAGGGGCTACTTGTCGTGCGGCGGCGAACCGGCATGTCTGGGGGGTAGCTAGGGTCGTGGCGAGTGTAGGGATGTGCGGGCGAGGCACGACGTGTGCGTGTGTGTCGGTTGTGGCGCTCTAGCACGCTCTTGGCATGGTGATAGAGAAATGGGCACGGTGTTTCTTGGGTGGTCCACGGCTTGTCTTTGGTCGAGGGGTGGATAGGGAGTGGCGGTGGACGGTGGCCTGTCTCCTAGACATGGTGGACCGGCACGGGGCTGACTCTTGCGAGTGGTCCATGCTCGACCGGCAAGTGAGCATCGGGCGGCGTGGTAATAGCGCAGCAGCGATGAAGGGGGCTGGTCTGCTGGGTTGCTAGGTGCTGGGGGTGAGTGATGGCTATTTGTGGCGACAAGTGGTGGACAAAGCATTGATCAAGAACAGTAATATTTTGGCAGCTGTTACTATGCTCACCAGTGTTTGATGAAATGGCTGCATGAATTCAAAGTTTGAATTTTGGATAAATTTTGGTGAGTGATCTGGTCATAAGCTTGGTAGTCTGTGGTTTCTAGGGTTTGGCAAGGGGAATTGGTTTGGTTGGTTTTTGAAAAATGGCCATCTTAGTACCTATTAAGGATTCAATTTTTGAATGCCTCTCAAATGGATTTGAAAATAGTTTCTGTAAGTTTGTGAGTTTGCTTGGGTTCATTGTTAGTTGGTATAGCAAGGGGTGAAAAGAATTGGATTTGTTACTAATATAAATCTTTTACTAGGAACACCCAAAGTGGTCTAGTGAACAAGTTTGGACAAAATGACCATTTGATCATATGCCTTCTTATTTGAATTTCCTTTTGATTTGTTTTGTTTGGAATTGAGATAGATGATAATATTTTCATCTTTAAACCAATCCTTATCATTCATAGCAATCGAACATGGCAAATACAATCATTCATGCATTAATCACCAACACATAGGCATTCATATTCATTTTAATAATAAAAGTATTTGTTAACCCTAAACTAGGGTGATTAGAACTTGATAATCTTGTTTAACATTTTTGGGATGTTACAAACCTTCCCTCCTTAAACAGAATCTCGTCCCGAGATTCAAGAAAAGAAAACTAGGAACTAAAGAGATCCGGAAACTCGGTCCTAATGTGATCTTCTCGCTCCCAAGTAGCTTCTTCTTCAGTATGGTTACTCCACTGGATCTTGAGAAACTTGATACTCCGGGTTCTGGTGGTTCTGAAGGCTTCTTCCAAAATACGAATGGGTACTTCACGATAAGTTAGGTCATTGTTGATCTCTATGTTTTTGTGATCTATATTCTTGAAAACTTCTGTCAACACCCGGATTTTTAATCCTAGTTGCCTGTTATGCCATGCATCGCAATCCCAGGATTACCATTTTTGTGAAACATAACAGATTGATACCATAGTTCATCATCCATTACAAACCATAATAAAGGTCTTACAAATAAAGGATCTCATGATCCAGTCTTAATACAATGAACGCAGCAGAATAATATAATAACGATAGCATGGGCGAAGCTCCATCTTCATGGTCACAGGCAATGCTGACGATGGGAGATGATCCTAGTTGTCGTAACCTTCATGCTGTCCATCCTCCTGATGAATGTCCACCTATGCAGTACCCAAGATGATAGATGGTCATGGTTGGGAGGCCAAACTCATAGGGGAGGTGCTTATACTAGGGTGTGTAATTTAAAAGTTAGGATTGATTATTCGCATACTAAGTATGATGATTCAGGGTTTGTCAACACCCGGGTTTTTAATCCCAGATGCCTGTTATGCCATACATCGCAATCCCAGGAATACCATTTTTGCGAGACATAATAGATTGGTACCATAGTTCATCATCCATTACAAACCATAATAAAGGTCTTACAAATAAAGGATCTCATGATCCAGTCTTAATACAATAAACGCAGTGGAATAATATAATAACGGTAGCGTGAGCGAAGCTCCATCTTCAGGGTCACAAGCAATGCTGACGATGGGAGATGATCCTAGTTGTCATAGAATTCCTGCTATACATCATCCTGGTAGTCCTCCTCATAGTCTGGCCATAGGAATAGACAGGGACAAAGCCATGAGTACTCTTTAAGTACTCGCAAACTATCACTAACAATTAAAGTGGTTCAAGTAGGAATACTAAGATCTAGGTTATTTTGCCAAAAGCCAGGTTTATCTCTAGCTGAGTTCAGAAGTAAAGAAAACTATTTTAATATTTTATAACACCTAAGTGCGAACTTAGTTTTTCATGTTCACAACCTTGATGTGGTCAAGTCAAATTCATGATTCATTTCACAAGTCATTTTGAAAACATCTGACGACGGAACAGTATGGCCACTTCAACTGTCCATAACCGCGGACGCGGCTATTCGAATAGTTTGACACTCTGTAGAGGTGGTACACTTTCACCACAACATTCGATACATCCGTCAGGAACAATCCTGAATCACCATACTCAATATGCGGATAATCAATCCTAACCTTTCAATTACACACCCTAGTATAGGCACCTCCCCCAACCTTTTTTCTGGGCACTCATTTGCATAGTGCCCCATCTTCTTACACTTGAAACACTCAACTGACTGATATCTCTATTTGCAGGCTGACTTCCACTTCCACTGTGGTGGCTCTTGTGTCCACTCTTGTGGCTCTTATACTTGTCATTATCATGACTGCGATGGTGCTTGTTGTCATGATGACGGTTATGGTTATGGTGGTTGTTGTATTTCCCATGTTTGTGGAATCCAGAACTTCCACTATCATCATGATGGGAACGCTTGTGAAACGATCCCGAGCTATGCTTATCAAAGCTATGCTTCCTCTTTCTTCCCTCAACCTGTTTCATCTTGTTTTCCAAGATGGTAGCCTTGTCACAAAGTGATTGATAGGTTGGGACATAGGCAACAGACAGCTGCAGGTTCAACTCATCATTAAGTCCTTCGAGGAATTTCTCTTTCCTCTTAGCATCAGTATTAACTTCATCCGGTGCATAGCACGCCAGATTGTTGAATTCCTCAATGTACTCAGCCACACTGCAGTGACGCTGCTTCAGGTTGTGGAACTCCTTCTGTCAACACCCGGATTTTTAATCCCAGATGCCTGTTATGCCATACATCGCAATCCCAGGATTACCATTTTTCCGAGACATAACAGATTTGGTTATCACAGTATATCATCCATTACAAACCACCAACCCTTTCCAGAATGGACAAGTGAACCACATTAATGTGGAAGAAATATATGAAGAGTCTGATGCTATGGCTGGTAAGTTCAAGCTCAATTCTTTTCCAGCACTTGTTCTTTTTTATACAGGCGCATCACATTCATTCATATCAAGAGCATTTGTCGATAAAAATGGACTTTGAACTGAAAATATTGGGTGTCTTATAAAAGTAAGCTCTCCCGCTGGAGAGATGATAGTGAGCCTTGGATGTCGTGGTCTAGTGATAGAATTTGTGAAGCATAAGTTTCCAGTCAGTCTGATAATCCTAGATTCTCAAGGATTGGATGTCATTCTAGGAATGGATTGGATGACTAAGTATGAAGGAGTACTAGATTGCGCCAATCATACTGTCTAACTTTGAATCAAAAGGGAGTAAGCTAAATTATCTTAAGGGGGTTAGCATAGACAGCGTACTAATTGTGAGAGAGTATCCGGATGTGTTTCCGGAGGAATTGCCTGGAATTCCACCAAATAGAGATGTTGAGTTTCTGATAGACTTACTGCCACAATCTGGACCAATAGCAAAGAGACCTTACAAGATGTCAGTTGATGAGTTGAAAGAACTTAAGAAACAGCTTGGGGAACGGTTGCAAAATGGATTTATTCAACCAAGTTCTTCATCTTGGGGTGCACCAGTTTTGTTTGTTGAAAAGAAAGATAAAAGTCAAAGGTTATGCATAGATTACTGTTCACTCAATGAAGTAACTATCAAGAACAAGTACCATTTACCTAGAATCAATGATCTGTTTGATCAGTTAGAAGGAGCCCGTGTGTTCTCAAAGATTGATCTCCGATTAGGATATTTTCAGCTAAAGATTAGAGAGCAAGACATACCTGAAACTGCTTCCACCACTAGGTATGGTTTGTATGAGTACACCGTGATGCCATTTGGTTTGATAAATGCACCATCCTACTTCATGAATATGATGAACAAAGTGTTCATGGAATTTCTTGATAAGTTTGTTGTCGTATTCATCGATGACATTTTGATCTACTCCAAGAGCAAAGAGGACCATGAAGAGCATTTGCGTTTGATACTTGAGAAGCTTAGAGAGCATAAGCTGTATGCCAAATTCAGCAAGTGTGAATTCTGGCTGAATGAAGTCGTATTTGTCGGACATATTGTGTCAAGAGATGGTGTAGCGGTTGATTCTACAAAAGTGTCAGCTGTAATTGAGTGGGAATCTCCTAAGTTAGTGAAAGAAGTGCGTAGTTTCCTTGGCTTGGCAGGATACTATAGAAGATTCATTGAGAATTTCTCAAAGGTAGCTAAGCCAATGACGGAATTACTTAAGAAAGACAAGAAATTTGATTGGACTGAAGGATGTGAACTCAGTTTCCAAGAGTTGAAGAAGAGACTAGTGACAACACTAGTCTTATGTCTGCCAGATTTGGAGAAAGATTTCCAAGTATATTGTGATGCATCTCACCAGGGATTAGGTGCATTTTTTATGCAAGAAGGGAAAGTTGTGGATTATGCCTCGAGACAACTCAAAACTCATGAAGTGAATTATCCTACCCATGATTTAGAGTTATCCTCTATTGTCCATGCACTCAAAACATGGAGACATTACCTTTTGGGAAAGCGTTGCGAAGTGTTCACAGATCACAAAAGCTTGATGTATATCTTCACTCAGAAAGAAATCAACATGAGACAAAGAAGATGGCTAGAACTCATCAAGGACTATGACTTGAGCTTGCAATACCACCCCGGTAAATCAAATGTTGTAGCGGATGCATTAAGACGGAAATCTTATGTGAATGGTCTCACTAAGGGAGAATTGCCAGATGATTTGTGTGCCCAATTCAAAGATCTCAGATTGGAGATAGTGCCCGAGGGACATCTCATGTCATTGGATGTTCAACCCACATTGTTGGACAAAATCAAGGAAGCCCAAAAGTTGGACAAGGAGATTTAAGAGATTAAGGGAAAAATTAGCAAGGGGAAAGCCAAAGGATTCCATGAAGACGAACATGGTGCTTTATGGTATGGAAAACGTATCTGCATTCCGCAAGATCCGGAACTTCGGAAACTAATTTTACAAGAACCACACAACTCACCATATTCCATTCATCCAGGTAATACCAAAATGTACATGGATGTGAAGGAAAGATTTTGGTGGAATAATCTCAAGAAGGACATCGCAAAACATATTGCTTTGTGTGATGTGTGTAGTATAGTGAAAGCGGAACATCAAAAACCAGCAGGATTGTTACAACCACTACCTATTCCTGATTGGAAGTGGGACAAGATTGGCATGGATTTCATCACCGGACTGCCAAGGACTAGATTAGGTTACGATTCTATTTGGGTCGTGGTAAATCGCCAAACTAAAGTGGCTCATTTCATACCCGTGAAGACAACCTATGCAAGTGCTAAGTTAGCCAAGATTTATATGAATAGGATTGTGTGTCTGCATGGAGTACCCAAGAGTATTGTGTCGGATAGAGGAACTCAGTTCACTTCACATTTTTGGAGGCAACTGCATGAGTCATTGGGAACGATATTAGAATTCAGCACTGATTTTCATCCCCAGACTGATGGACAGATAGAAAGGACCAACCACATTCTAGAGGATATGTTGAGGGCATGTGCCCTAGACTATGGTGCAAGTTGGGATGAAAGTCTGCCTTACACAGAATTCTGTTACAACAACAGCTATCAAGCCAGTATTGAGATGCCACCGTTTGAATTTCTCTATGGAAGGAAATGTACTACACCATTGCTATGGAGTGGTGTTGGAGAAAGAAACTTGTTCGGGCCAGAGTTAATCAAGGAAGCTGAAGAGAAAGTCAAGTTGGTAAAGGACACATTGAATATAGCACAGTCCCGACAGAAGAGATAAGAAGATCCAAAGCGTAGAGAAGTCACCTATAAGGTGGGTGATAGAGATTATCTTAGAGTATCACCACTTCGTGGAGTGAAGAGATTTGGAGTCAAAGGAAAAATGGAACCAAGGTATGTTGGACCATTCAAGATTCTGAGTCACAAGGGAGAAGTGGCTTACGAGATTGAGTTGCCTAAATCATTGTCTGCAGTTCACAATGTGTTTCACGTGAGTCAGTTGAAGAAATACCATCCGGAGATGGAAGAGACTTCTTTGAAGGATAATATACCTTTGGAAGAGGTCTAGTTGGAAAGTGATCTCACTTAGGAAGAGAAACGTATCAAAATTCTTGAGACTGCAGAAAGAGTTACTCGGACAAAGACTATCAAATTCTGCAAAGTTCAGTGGAATCATCATTCCAAAGAGGAAGCAACTTGGGAAAGAGAAGATGACCTTCGGAAAGACCACCCTCACCTATTTGCTAGCTAATCCGAATCTCGAGGGCGAGATTCACCTTAAGGGGGTTAGATTTGTAACATCCCAAAAATCATGATTTATAAAGCTTGCATATCATTCATGCATTTTTAAACATTTGGCCTTTTCAAATAAATTTCCAAAGTAAGAAACCATATTTTGCCTTTTAACTTTATGCAAGTAAGGCAAGGTTTTATTTTTACTTCCCAAATATGGTAATGCTTGGGTTTTATCAGTAATGTTTTGGAATTGAATACAAAGCTCACACAAAAATTCTCAAAACAAGATTCAAACATAAAACCATTTATATGCCTATTATCCCTATACTAATAAAGGCATGGTTTTATTTTATTTTCAAACCAAAATGGTTTTTGAGTGTAAGCAGATGTTTGACACATCCTTGGACACTAGAAACACAGTACAAAAGTCTAGAGAAAAATTCAAATTCAAACAGATCTGATTTGGCCATTCAAATTCAAACTAGAAAATCAAAACAGAAAAAAGAAAAAGAGAAAAGGAGAAAAAAATAAACGCAGCACCCTATCTAACCCAACCCAACCCGCGGCCCATCTAGACAGCCCACCTAACCCACCCAGGAAACCCCCCTCTCCCCTCTGTTTCTCACCGCACGCACACCCCCTCCCTTGCTGTCAAGTGGACCCAACGCCAAGTTAGCATCGTCGTCCCCAAACACCGCGCACGACCAGCTCTGCCGCGGCCATTTCTTCTCGTTAATTTCACGCTTGATTTTGAGTTACTGCGGGCGTGATTTCCTCCTCTGAGCCTGCTACTTAATCCCCTTTGTATCACCCCGGGTAAAACCACTACTAGAAAATCGCGTGTAAAATAATATTTTGTGCATCATCATGACATCATCATACATCTATCTGTCTAAAACTATTTTGCTAAAAGACCTATTTTGTTTTCTATATTAATTCCTCCCTATTACTTTAAATCAAAACACCGGTGCTTCCGGATATCTCAGTTTGCCTAAAAACAATTTACAAAAGGCTTTTAAAATAAAATATAAAAACCCTAAACCTTTTGTCCGGGTGAGACAGACAACCGGCCAGGCCCAAAGGCCCAACCGGAGCCCACCTACAACCCTAGTTTTCCAAACCCTAAACCTAGACTAGACAAACCCTGGCCAACTCTAACCCTACCGAAGCAAACCCTAGCCAATCCCACATCCCCCGCGCCGCCAGCGCCACGCTCCAGCATGACCCGACCTCACCACCTACCCCGCTCCCTGGCCCGCTGGCCCCACCAAGTACGCGTCGAACCCACGAGAACCCCAACTCCTGTCGCTCCCGGCCCCACCCTACTCCCTTATCTCGTTCCCCACCCCGAGCGCCTCCCTCCCACCTCGACCAGT
The DNA here is from genome assembly GCA_916181665.1 of Avena sativa. Lineage (NCBI taxonomy): Eukaryota > Viridiplantae > Streptophyta > Magnoliopsida > Poales > Poaceae > Avena > Avena sativa. The sequence goes on from OV702298.1 coordinate 133,491,736, forward strand.
TCCCCTACCCGACAACCGCCGCCGCCTGCAATTCCCGCGACCCCGTCGCCAATGCCGCCCTCCGCCCCACCTCGTCCTTCCCATCAGGACACCGTCGCCTCCTCTTCCTCGCCACCGAGATTGGCTCCGCCTCCTCCGCTAGTCACCGTCGCCACCACCCTCTTCCTTGTTGCAGAGCTCCGCCCTGGCTCTCCCTCCCTCGCCGGCCTGTAGAGCTCCGTGCCCTGCGAGCACCGCGGGCCGTCCCTGTTCCCTCGCCGCCTGCCTCTGGTCGCTCAGCACCCCACCCACGCTCTCGTACGCGACGCGCGCGCCTTCCTGCCTTGCATCCTCGCCCTCTCCCCAAATTCCGCCGCCGCCTCCTTCTCTCGCAGGCACGAAGCCGCCGCCGGTGCAGCGGCCTCCCTCTCCGCGCTCGCTGGCTGTGCCGCCTCTTCGTCGATGGCCGCCTCCGCAGGCCCCGCTGCACCGCCTCTGCAACCGCCCCGACCTTCCTCCGCTCCTCCCATCCGCCAGGCCGTCGCTCTGTCTCGACATCAGGCCGGCGACGCCGCTCACCAAGGTCGCCCTGGTGTCCTCTCCCGTGCCTCCCCTCTGCCTTGTAGCCTAGAGCAGGCCGTTCCGTTCCTGTAGCCTGACATCCTGCTGTGGCCACCGTTCGCACCTCGGCTCTGCAGCACTGCCCGCACTGTCGACTTCCTCGCCCATGTGGCCTCTGCCTTCTCCGTCCGCGAGCCCTGTGTGCGGTCGCCCTGGCGCTCTCTGCCCTGAGCGATACTGCGAGCTTCCTTCGTGTTTCTCTGTAGTGCCCGACCTCCAGGTTCTGGCCTTTTCATCGCACATCGTCCGGGCATGGTACTGTTGGTGCTATTCTGCCACATGTTTTATTTTGTTGCAATCGCTTGAACCAAGCAGCGGATTTCAGATATTGTCATAATAGGAGGCGATGAAGTGATGTGATGTTTAGTCAAGATCTCCCGGTGGACGAGGACGAGAATTTGGACAAATTTATTGGTGTCGTCAATAAGATCTTCCGATGACCACATGAGTTGATTCTAGTTCTCCATCGACAACAATATCGCCCACAAGGATCTGAAGACCTCGAAGGCCTTTCCAAAGACCGATCCCCCGTCGAACCCCTAACCAAGATCGTCGATCCCCCATGTGTGACCCCTATCCGAGACCCTCATATTTTTATAATACATGACTTATCGCTTGTTGCATATTAATTGATTATATGGCATACATCTTGTGTGGTTTGGGGGCCTTATGCCGATTCACCTAAATTAAATATGGAGACCATATATGGGCGAATCTAGTCTAATAATGGCTCTATTTAAAATTTGTGTAGCGAACCGATGTCATGTTTCTATTTGTTAAGACAACATTTAAATTGCGGGATATCTAAATAACTTGAATCATATAATTAATTGTCGGGACCCCGGTTCCACTTAATTTTCCTAATTGCATCGCATCTTTGCCATGTCATACATCATACATGCATCATGCCCGATCTTCTGCCGTAGTATTAAATAGTGCATCCGGTGTTTCTTCTAGTGTTTTGCTTCTTCACGGGTTAGGCCGATGAGTTGATGCGAGTGTCGACCCGATCTTCGGATGAACCTTCGGCAATGTTTTCAGGCGAGCATTCTCCCTCTTTCTACCTATTTTACTTTATAGTCTTTATTTCCTCCTGTTGATCTATTGCTATCTGTGTTGCGATGCTCTAGTTTTCGTACCCATGATATCCCTTGCAGCCTTATATTGCCTTGGACACATCCTATTACCTGTTGTTTGGTAGATAGTTGGACTTGCGTGTCGTAGTCGCTTGCTAAATGCGGTTGCGTGTCGTCAAGTACCACAGTTGTTAAAGTAATGCTGCATGTTTAATGTTGGAGATGATCATGGCTTTAATTATCGTTTAATAACTAAAATTGAAGTAGATAAATAATGCAGAGGCACAGGTGGGCAATAGATGTTATTTGGTTTTTAACCGTCCACTTGTGTCCCGTAGGACCCCGAGTACTTGATACCTGTTCTTTGAATATTCGCACTATCCGCATGTGGGACCATGAATCCCCCTAGCCAGAGCTTGAGTCATATCTATTTCTTGGGGCCACAAAGTAGTTTGGGGATTTATTACTATCCTATACTTATGCCATGCTTTACTGCTTTATTACGGTTGCGCATGGAGTGCCTGTACTGTTTATGAACTGTGATACGTTTATGCGGTATCGACAAGCCCAGTCACACTTTCGGGTTCCCAGTCGTTTACAGCCGTGACACAAACCTCTGGGTCCGTCTCGGAGCCGACCAACTTCCTCGCGGGTAGCTTGGTGGGGTGGCCCCCTGAAATTTATATGAATCTTGCAATTGATCTGTCATGATGCCTCGTTGGGTTTTATTTGGTTTTTCCCGAGGTTGATCGTGCGTGTGTTGCTATTTGTGCCCCCTATAGGGTAAAACTTTCTGAAAGCCGTGTCCGCGGTTATGGACGACTTGGAGCACAGTATCTCGATCATAGACAACTATAACTAGAGTAGTACTATAAATTTGACTTTATAATGACTAGTAATCAGCTTCACTATAATGGAATGGCTAAATAAAAGTGCCAATAATTGCTTGTTTGGGTTGTCACCTGTTACCATTGTATCTGACTAGTAAGTATTGCAACTACAACGAAATGGCTAAATAAAAGTACCAACAGCTGCTGGTTTTGGGATACCTCATGCTATATGTATCTAACTAGTAAGTACTACAACCACAACGAAATGGTAAATTAAAACTGCCCACTGCTTATTATATCAGGATGACGCATGCTATCTATATCTGACTAGTAATTGCCGCAACTATAACGAAATGAATAAAATTGCCAACTGTGTGAGTTCCTCGGTTGACTTCCTCGTTTGGTCTCGAGGGGGAAATACTAGGATGGGTATGCTTGGTGATAGTTTCAGGTTGGATCCGAATAGGTCTTTCTTATCCCTATCTGATAGCCGCCAGTTGTATTGAGTCTCTATAGGTTGTTCAGTGCATGCCGTGCTGCCGCTTTAGCCCACCATACCTATGTAGGCGAGGACCACCGAATTCTAGTCTCGCCGTGTACTGGCCTCAGTACTGACCGCTCTCTTTTTCCTTTGCCCTTTGTCGGCACCCCTTTTGTTTAAGAAGGTTTTGAGATCGACGTCGTTAGCAGGGTTACCCTTCCGACTTGGCCTGGGCAGGGTTATGGACGCCATTGGTTATTCTTCAGGGCTCTTAGCCCCATTTGCATCTTGTCCGTAGTCGGACGTTGTATCATTTTCAAGGTGATTTGGATCTTTGTATGGTATATCTATATTCTTGACTCTGTGAGTCATTGTTGTACATATCTGATCTGTGGGTTCCATCATGAACTATTGTGTAATGGTATTACTTCGTTTTCCACCCGCACGAAAGTGCCTGGTGGGCACCTTTGAATCGTTTCTATGCGGGTTTGGCGGGAATCGCTGAAACTTGCATAGGGTCGATTCTGAGGGTGTTACACCCTTCCTCCCCCGCATCTTTCCCCTCACTCACCACTGTTTAAACGCCACCAGGCAGCTCATATTGGAGCTTGCACCGCCGCTGCCCGACGAACTCTGGCGGGTGATTACGGTGAGCCCCGACCTCCCCTTTGATTTTGGTTCAAACGATCGTGCTCGCCTTCTTCCTGCGCTTCTTATGATACATGATGTTTGCCTTCCCGTTCCCCAGGACGTCACCCCCATCGTCGACAGTGACCACCGACGACTAGCTCAACTCCGACGAGCAATCTAGGTAAAATCCGAGCGCCCCTTGCCTTCTGCCTTCCACTATCGTGTTCGCCTGGATCTTGCGCACACCCTAATGCTTCTGGTTTGTGCTAGGGCGACTCGGACGTCTCGGCCATCACGTGCCTGACGCCTCCAGCAACTCCGACGAGCGCTAGCCACTACTATAGCACCCCCCCACCCCAACCGCGACCACGTTGAGCTCCACCGCATCTTCGCGACCTCAGTAAGCCCCAACACCCCCTCTCCTACCCCCTAGACTCGTCGTACCATCACTGGCAGAGCCGTCACCGCCGATGTGACCATGAGCGCCGCCAGTTTAGGTTCGAGTCGATTAGATCCACTAGATCTAGATCCAGTGGCCTAGATTAGACGCCAACCCAAAAGGGTACGGGCAAATCTGAGCCGCTAGATCTCACTTAGATCTGACGGTGCGCGAGTGTGATCCGTGCGAAATGGTACCGTCCAATCAGGAAGCGCCGTGTGTCACTAGATTAGATTTAAATTTTGGATTTAGATCTATTAGTTATTTAAACTTGTAAAATTCATAACTTTTGTTTTGTTTATCCAAAAAATGCAAATAATATATCAATGGAATCACAAAAATAAATCCTACACATATGTAGGCTTGGTTTGGTGTTTTGCTTCTGTTAAAATGGAATTTCATGCAGAGACATTTGTAGGCTTAATTTGTGTATAAAAAATATTTTGAAAATGTTTTTAAAGCCAAATTAAGTTTATTTAGTGTATAAATGTTTGGTTTAGTATTTGATACTGTTTACTTGTCTTGTTTGGTTTGAGAAAAAATCATCACATAGCATTTGCATGCATTCATATATTTTTTCTTGATTTATTTGAATGTAAATTGGTGCTATCATTTTATGTGTAGATTTTGGTGCTAGTGGTGATTGTGAGGATTGTTGCTACTCCCCAAACTATCAAGGCAAGTGGTGCTTCATGTATTTGTCCCAATATTTTTACTATGCACTAGTGATATTTTGTATAGGGCATGCATGATATTTTGCTAAGTATCCATATGCTATGCTATGGGAAATCCTAGTAGTTGTAGAATTGGTAGAAATAATCTCTAAGTTAAGATGCTTGTTATATTATCATGCTTAGCCTAGCTAGTAGCAAACAAGGGTGGTATATACATATACATGATATGGAAAATTTTACTAAGTCTTGTGACTTATGTTTTTGCTTAATAAAACAACTAAGTGAATGAAGCACCTGGGTGGAATGGTAATTTCATGGATGGATTTTTGTTGAGTGGTTACCAGGGCGCCATTTTCATGGCCTACCATGTGTATCTCACTTGTGGAATGCCACCCAGGAACAAAGGGATTTGAGATGCCAAATGTTAAGAAGCTTCTAGTGCAGCCACATGGCAATGTGGGCTCTGCCTGGATCATATAGGTTGCAATAACTTAGCCCAAATGGACAGTTGGTGGTAGGGGGTGATAGGTTTGGAGCGTGTCCATTTTGGTCTAAGGGAAGGCTTCTGAAAGATCTTGTCTCGATGCATGTCGAGTCTTGTGGGGAAATTGCACCACCTCTCGAGAAGGAAGAATCTAAGTACTTAGCCGTGTCCCCGAAAATGGACAATTTGAGCATCAAGACATGGAAGCTATCAAGGATCTCCTAATCCCAATTTCTAAGTTAAAAACTTGTGGTTGAACAAGGGTAAAGTTTCACCAATGTTTATTGGTGGTTCCTTGGGTGTTTTTGTCAAACAAAAACTTAGTGTTTTCAACTGATAGGTAAAACTTATTTTGAGCAAAGCAAGCCTAAGCCACACTTAGCCAAATTCATATAGAAGCTAGAAACTATTATTCTACTAAGGTATCACTTGCCAATACTATTCCAATGTATTGACCCACTGTGGCTGTAACTTGTGATGTTGCAGGTTACTCTGATGAGGATTAGGGTTATGAGTCTACACTCAACATGTTTTCCTATGGCACATGAAGATGAAGACTTTACTTTATTCTGTTAAGTTGAACTCTTTTACTAGCCTATGGATATGGAGTTGTAAAAGACTATGTTGTCTCTGGAATGACGATGTAATAATGACCTTTGTTTCTGTGTACTTCATCTTAAACTGTGGATGCTAGCAATTGATCCAGGGACTAGCATTGCAATCACAGGGACCTTTACCTTTATAAAGGTGGGGTCTTACACTCATACAAACTTGGCTTGGCTTCTTTTATCATGGTGTTCAATCGACACGGCAATCTGCTAAGAGCATCTGCTACAACATTGGATTTGTCGGAGTGATAGTGAATGTCAAGGTCATAGTCCTTGATTAGCTCTATCCATCTCCTTTGCCTCATATTTAGCTCCTTCTGGGTGAAAATATACTTCAAACTCTTGTGATCCGAATAAATCTCACAGCGGTAACCCATGAGGTAATGCCGCCATGTCTTCAAGGCTAAAACTACGGCTCCTAGTTCGAGGTCATGGGTAGGGTAATTTTGCTCATGTTGCTTCAGTTGTCAGGACAGATAGGATATGACTTTGCCTTCTTGCATCAACACACATCCGAGACCAACCTTGGATGCATCACAATACACATCAAAAGGCTTCGTGATATCCGGCATGATCAAGATTGGGGCTGAGATCAATCTCTTCTTGAGCTCTTGAAAACATGCTTCACATTTGTCCGTCCATTCAAACTTCTTGTCTTTCTTCAACAATTGGGTCATGGGTCTTGCGATGCTCGAGAATCCTTCTACGAACATGCGGTAATATCCCGCTAATCCGCGAAATGCACGAACTTGGGTTTGAGTGGTTGGGGCTTGCTATTCTTCAACATCCTTAACCTTGGCAGAATCGACAACAATTCCTCCTGCCGAAACGATATGTCCTAGGAATCCTACTTCCTTTAACCAGAACTCACATTTGCTAAACTTGGCATACAACTGATGCTCTCTAAGGGTTTCAAGGATGGTCCTCAGGTGTAGCTCATGTTCTTCTTCTAATTTGGAATAGATCAGAATGTCATCGATGAAAACAACGACAAACTTATCTAGGAAGTTCATAAAAATCTTATTCATGAGGTTCATGAAATAAGCGGGGGCATGGGTTAATCCAAAATACATGGCAGTGTACTCATACAATCCATATCTGGTGGTAAAGGTAGTCTTTGGAATATACGTTGCGCGAATCTTGAGTTGATGATAACCAGTTCTAAGATCAATCTTAGAAAACACTTTGGCACCAGTCAACTGGTCAAACAGATCTTCTATCTTCGGAAGTGGGTACTTGTTCTTAATGGTGACATCATTCATCTTCCGATAATCCGTGCACAAACGGTTACCTCCATCTTTCTTATCCACAAACAATACAGGTGATCTCCATGGTGACGCACTTGGTTGAATCAGACCTATCTCTAGCATAGCATCCAGTTGATTCTTTAGCTCCACTAATTCAGACGGGTTCATACTATAAGGTCGCTGAGCTATGGGTCCAGTTCCAGGGATTAGTTCAATGATAAACTCGATATCCCAATTTGGAGGCATACCGGGCAATACATCTAGGAATACGTAGGGGTATTCACAGACTACTCTGACTTGGTGAATGGTTGGTTGGGCTAGACTCTTGTTGCATTTGAATTGACGGGGCAAAGTTTCAGATACATGCTCTACTGATACTCCAATGGTACTAGTCATGGTTATGGCTTTCTTGGCATAGTCGATTAATCCTTTATGTTTCAACATCCAATCCAATCCATTCCTAGTACTACCTCCAAACCTTTGGTTCCAAGTACTATTAGATTAGCATAAAATCTATTCCATGGATTCTGATTGGTATGGCCCTGCAAATTTGTCTAGCTTTAGTGGTTGAACCAGGTATTTCAACTATCATAACATGCTTCAATTTTGTTGGTTGAATCTTACTAGTGCATGCAAATTCTTCTATAACAAATGAGTGCGATGCTCTAGAATCAAACAACACTCTTGCAAGTACTGAGTTAACAGAAAACATACCCAGCACGGCATCTAGCGCTTCCTGAGCTTCTTCCGCATTCATGTGAAACAGACGGCCGTTGCGGTTGAGCGAATTCCCTGGGGAAAATCTCCTTCTAGGCTGAACACAGCGTTACTGCTGACCTGGTGCATTCACATTGGTGGCTGTTGCAAGCTTCTTGGGGCACTCCTTGGAGTATTGACCCTTGACTCCGCATTCAAAACAAGTAACATGAGACTTGTCTTTTCCTGCAACAGGCACGACATTGCTTCAAGTCCTTGGGGCAACATTGTTGTTGTTGGGGTTGTTGTTGTTGTTGGACTTGGGCGATGCACGGTTGCAATTGTTGGAGTTGCCGAGGTTGTTGTTGTGGTTTCCTCCGGGCCTTGGGTTTCCTCCTCCACGGTTGAGATAGTTCGGACGGGACATAGGGGGTCTATTGTTTCTCGGGTCATATCCTGTAGATGGGTTGGGGCGATACTTCGGGGTATGGTGGGTTGCTGGTTGATGCATCATTCGACTCTTACGATTCTCATTGGCTTGGTTGATCTTGCCTTCCATCTGGATTGCAAAATTCACTAAAGCTTTAAGGTCAGTGAAGGGAATGTTGACCAGCACTGTCTGCATCTCATCATGTAGACCATTCAAGAATCTCTCCTTCTTCTTTGCTTCCGTACTAATCTCATCAGGGGCATACCTAGACAGAGACAGAAATTTGTCATGGTACTCTACCACAGTCATCCTTCCCTGCTTCAGCTCCTTGAATTCATCCCTCATCCGCAGAATCAAACTGGGTGGCACATGGGTTCGGCTGAACTTGAGTTAGAATTCATCCCAAGCCATCATTTGTCCTCCATTCATGGTGCGAATGCTATTCCACCAAGCTCTTGCATCACTTGCCAGATAATGGGTGGCAAACAGTACTTTCTCACTAGCCTCCACTCCTGCGACTTCTAACTTGTTCTCCATGGTCTGCAGCCAGTCATCAACATCTTAAGGCTCTTTAGACTTACTAAATATGGGGGGATTGGTGTTTTGAGAGTTCTTGAGATTGGATCCATGGTTATCCTGGTTTCCATGGCCTTGATTATTATTGGCCATCTGAGCTATATGTTGAAGGGTGGCTAAACTAGCTTGACGTTCAGCTCTTCCAGCTTCACGGTCAGCAACCAACATTTGCAGGATTTGCAGCATTGGATCTTGAGATGAGATGCTCCCTCCGCGAGGCATATGAAGATTGAGATAGATCATGAGACAAGAGGGGAATTTCTAAGGTTCATGGATTTTTTGAAAAGCTTTTAAACTTTGTGTTTGACTCAGGTTTTGCCAACTAGCAACTTGCTTTTCATTCATTCATAGCACCCAATACAAACACACACCACACTAAGGTAACAGATGGTTTTAAGAACCATTCTGTGAAACTACGATACATCGGGACCGGATACAACTCAAACCTATGATAGTGCTCAAGTGCTACTACTCATTAGAACCGGTGGCTTCATCATCATCAATGAAGGCGGAATCATCACCATCAGTGTGGAACTCTTGGTCCATGTCCTCCAAGTAGTCATCATCATCATTGAGGTAAGAGTAGGGATCTCCATGAATATCTTCACCTTTGTTCTCCCTCTCCTCAAGCTGCATGTCCTGCTCATGGATGGTATCCTCCAAGTCTGACACTTTGTGACAAAGGCGGGCAATAATGCGATCCTTCTTGTCACGTAGACGACAATGTGACTTGCGCTCCTTCATAAGGATGTCGAGGGTCTGGTCCTTCTTGACTACAATGGCATAGTTGTCATTAGCGTAGGCACGGGCGTTGTCCAACTCCTTCTGCCTGTCATATAGCATGAAGTCGAGATGATCCACTTGATCCTTCACCTCTGGATGGCCTGGTACCTCCAATGGTTGTCCCATAGCATCACGCCTTGTGTAGTACTCAAAGCGAGTGCCCTTGATCTGGTTGATGCTTTTCCCACACAGACGGGCAAGAGCTTCCTGCATAGCCCTAGAGAGTCCGTCTAGCCAGTTGTTCTCCCTCAAGATGAATCGGATCCCCTCTGAGGTGGGTGCCTCCATCTTGCCTCTGATATTTGCAATGATCAGCCATTGTAGTTCTCTTCCTTGATGATCATTGAGCTGTGCTCCGAAGAACTTGGGGTGCGGGTGCTCAAGAAGTTTCGAGAGTTGGTTTAAATCTCGCTCGAAGATGAGCTCTCCTCTGTTCCCCAACTGGTAGAACTTGCTATACTTGACTTCCATCTATAAGAATGTAGGATGAGTAAGTTAGTGAGGTGATCAAGTGTGTCAAATTTTATGTAAGATTGCAAGAATTTTTTAGGAACATGAATTTTTTTGACAGGATCTAAGTGATAAGAATGAGAATAGGTTTTCATAAATACTCACTTCTTTTGTTTTTGAAACTAGGTTTTTGATTCAAGCGTCCATTCTAACTAGGGTCTCCTATGGTCAAGATGGCTCTCATACCAACTTGTCAACACCTGGATATTTAATCTCAGATGCCTGTTATACCATACATCGCAATCCCAGGATTACCATTTTTGCGAGACATAACATATTGGTACCATACTTCATCATCCATTACAAACCATAATAAAGGTCTTACAAATAAAGGATCTCATGATCCAGTTTTAATACAATCAACACAGCGGAATAATAATAAGGGTAGCGTGGTCGAAGATCCATCTTCAGAGTCACAGGCAATGCTGACAATGGGAGATGATCCTAGTTGTCATAGACTTCCTGCTGTCCATCATCCTGATAATCCTCTTCATAGTCTGGCCATGAGAATATCCAGGGACAAATCCATGAGTACTCTTTAAGTACTCGCAAACTATCACTAACATGTAGAGTAGTTCAAGTAGGAATCCTAAGCTCTAGGTTTGTTTGCAAAAAGGCAGGTTTATCTCTAACTGAGTTTAGAAGTAAAGAAAACTAGTTTAATGTTTTACAACACCTAAGTGGGAACTTAGTTTTCATGTTCACAACCCTGTTGTGGTCAAGTCAAAGTCATAGTTCATTTCACAAGTCATTTTGAAAACATCTGACGACAGAACAGTATGTCCACTCCAACTGTCCATAACCGCGGACGCGGCTATTCGAATAGTTTGACACTCTGCAGGGGTGGTACACTTTCACCACAACATTCGATAAATCCTTCAATAACAATCCTGAATCATCATACTTAGTATGCGGATAATCAATCCTAACCTTTCAATTACACACCCTAGTATAGGAACCTCCTCGAAGAGTTTGGCCTCCCAACCATGACCATCTGTCATCTTGGGAACTGCACAGGTGGACATTCATCATGAGGTAGCCTCAGCTCAGACCTCTTCCGCAAGGGAACCCATACTAAGACATATAAACTTCTAGTCAAGCCCTACCCAAATTTGGGTATTGTGGTTGTACGGTAAAATTGGAATGGTATCGCATTTGAACCCAACCATCAATTTTTATAAAGGTCTAAGGCTCATGCCTCAACATTTTCATCATCAAATCATCTTGTGTTCATAACACATGTCAAAACATTTCAATAGAATGAATCTTCATTCCAAGGTTTTCATAATCATTTTCACCAAGTATTCCCATCTAAAGTGATCAAATTTTATGCTTAGCACTAGCCACTAAAGTTGAGGGTATTCCCTAATGAGGGGTGCAAATCAAGTGTGACTATCCAAATCTAATCTCATGCCTCAGTATGACATCTAGTTCTAACTACTTAGGCCAAGTTTTATGATCTTTATGCTACCTATAATATCTTTCCAAAACTCACAAGTCACTAGGTAAAAGTAATAAAGAACTTTGATAAAGAAATAAAAGAATAAAGCTTAAAAGTAAAATTGGGATTTGGTATAATCAAGGTTGCATAACCAAAGCATGCCTAATGCATCTTGCATAGGTTAACTGGTAGGGTTAGGCTTGCAAGGATGGCTTGCATGGTTTAGCTTAGCTTGCCTTAACTGGTGTAGTGGTTGAAGTTTTCTTCTTCTTCGTAGTACTCCTCCTCCTCGTAGCCTTGGTTAGTACTAGCGTCTATAAATAAATACGAGGTACACAATCACAAAACAATACTTAACTACCTCTATTTAGCACATAAAGGTTCACACTAGATGATCTAGCATCATCACAATCATCACATGAAATAAAGACCTAGTCTTATTTATTTTATTTTAGAAAAAGTAATTTCTACTCATTGAAAACTACTTAAGATTTAATATTCTCCCATTAAAATATGGGATCATGTTGACACATGTCATCACCACATATTATAATACTTGGGAATGTGATTTAAAGTGGTGGTCATATTTTATAAAGTTTAAAAATCACTATTTTATATAGTTAAGTGACTAGAAATGCCTATGTAGTATTATTTTAATACTAGTCCAAGATCACTACATGTAAACCTAAATATTTTTACATATTCAGTAAGATCTTATCAAATGTGATTTTTGAGAGTTGGAATCAACTCAAAAGCATTTATGGTTGATTTTTAAAAAATGTTTGACTGTGGAAAAGTCTATGTCTTGTTATTTTTACTATAGTTGATCTATAATTTCAAATGGTTTGAATCCAACGGGCTTGGGTTGATAACTTCAATACCTTTCTAGCAAAATTGGAATCATGCAATTTGGTTAAGTGAATCTCTCTGAATTGATTTTCAAAGTTACTGACTGGACTAGGTTTGAATTAAGATGGAAAGAGATTATTTGAACTGCTGCGCTACGCGCGGGAAAATTACTGGGCTGGCCCAGCTACACAGTGCGCGCGCAACGGGATGCTAACAGGGGGTCCCATGCGTCAGCGGCTTAGTCTAAACGAAGGGGTATGTTTCAATCTGGGTCGTGCGATTAGAACAAGATCTACGGCTCACGCTCGTTGTCTCCTTCGAATAGCTCTGACGAGAACGAACCCTAACAGCGACGGTGGGGGTACGCGGTGGCTTACCAAGGCTCCAGCTAGGGTCGGCGATGGGGGCGAACGACGTTGTCGACAATGTCCGTTCGAACGGTGGTCGCGGCCACTCCTGGGGTGGCTCCAATCAACGGCTCTGCTCCTCCTTTGCAGCGGTGGACTTCGGGGAAATTCCGGCTGGCTGGAGCTCGCCTTGCTCCGGGGAAAGGTTAGGGGTGGTTCTGAGAGAGAGGGGAGTGAGGTGGTGTCAAGAATTAAGGTGGGGGTGGCATCTATTTATACACCGGCAAGAGGGGCGGTGTGGCATGGGCAGGCTCCTCCGGAGACGTCAGTACAGCGAGCTACGGGCATGGCGAAAGGCGTAGGAAGGTGCGATGTCTCCTAGCAATCATCACGGGCTTAATGGAATGGCACGGGGCGGTCGAGAATGGTCAGAACGGGTCGACGCTCTGTGCGGCACCGATGGCATTTTAGACGATGTACAGGGACTTCGTGTCGCACGGCGGAGAACGGTCGTGTCTGGGAGGTAGCTAGGGGCATGGCGAGTGTAGTTATGCATGGCAAGGGCGAGGCGCGGCGTGTCGGCTGCGGCGCTCTGGCGCGCTCTCGGCATGGCAGATAGAAAATGGGCGCGGCTGTTCTCGGTGGTCTAGGGCTTAGCTGCGCTCGAGGGTTGGACAAGGGGTGGAGGTGGACGGTGGTCTGCCTCTTGGACATCATGGACGGGCGTGGCGCTTCCTCCTGCGTGTTGTCCATGGTCGGCCGGTGATGGTGGCTTCGGGTGGCATGGCACTGGTGCAAGCAGTGAAGAGGTAGTGGCTTCAATGCAATGGTGGTCACTGGGGGAGACAAGGGGAGTAATTGGGGACAATGGGGGAACAAGGCATTGATCAAGAATAGTGAAAGTTAGGCGGTTTGATCTGTGCTCACCATGTGTTTGATGAAATGGCCGCATGAACTTTACATTTGAATTTTTGGATGAATTTTGGTGAGTGGTCTGGTCACACGCTTGGTTATATCTGGTTGCTTGGGTTTGTCAAGGTGAAGTGGTTTGGTTGGTTTTTGAAAAATGGTGATCTTAGTACCTACACTTGATTCAATTTTGAATTGTCCTTTAAATAGATTTGGAATTTGTTTCTGTTGGTTTGCAAAGTGGGCCTGGGTTCACTTTTACTTGTTCTAGCAAGGAGTGAAAATAATTGGATTTGTTTCTGTTAGAAATCTTGGACTAGGAACACTCAAAGTGGTCTAGTGGTTAACTTTGGTCAAAATGACCATTTTCTCATATATCTTATTTTTGATTTTCTCTTCATTTGATTCTGCTTGGAAATGATCTAGATGATATTGTTTTCATCTTTAAACCAATCCTTAGCATTCATAGCAATCAAACATGGCAATTTCAATCATTCATGCATTCATCACCACACACATGCAATCATATTAATTTTAATAACAAAAGTTTTTGTTAACCCTAAACTTGGGTGATTAGAATTTGATAACCTTGTTTAATATTTTTGGGATGTTACGCGGGTGCATAACTTTGGTATACCCGGTCCAGCCCATGGAAGGCCCATGTGAAGACCTGCGGCCCAGAAAGATTTCGGGTGGCCCAAGCCCATGGCGAGTTCGACTCCTTGGAGGACAAGTCTAGATGTAGATAGAATTTCAAAGGGTTCAACCCTAATCTGTAACCGACTCGACCTATACTCGGGACCTGGCTTATCTATATAAAGGCCAGGAGGGTACAGCAAGAAGGATCAACTCACCTCATACACACACCTCTGCGAGATCGCATATGCGCACCCCTGTAACCTTCGGTTCCACCGTAATAAAGAACATACAAGCATGAGTAGGGTTTTCCCTCTGGGGGCCTGAACCTGGGTAAACCTCGTGTCCCCATGTTGCTTGCCTGTTAACTGTCTCGCGACTTCCAGCATCCCCATCTTCTCCAAAACCCAAGTCCATAACAATGGGCATTGACGAGTTGAACCCTCGTCAAATATACAACCGAAAAAGTTACCTCCGCCGTATAGTTGGTCGTTAAACCTTCTATGTCCTCCAATCACTTCGGGTTTTCTTCTGGTGTTATTGATATTTCCCAATTTAGCGATTTACGTTGTTTTTCACTCCTTTTCTCTCTAATACAAGTGTTCCAAGAATTGTGTCCATAGTATGCATCTTTTGTCCTGATCCTGGTGAAAATAAACATAAAAGGTGCATGTGAACGCCGTAAAATACCAAGATCCTACCACTACAATGCGAAATAATAATATAAAACATGATGCAAATATGCACTCATGATGGCTCAGTTGATGTGGAGCCTATTAGGAACCCCAAGAGCAAGGTGTGAAGCAGCACAACAGCAAGTCTTCCCTAAGTAAGAAACCGAGGTTATCGAACCAGTAGGAGGAAGGAAACATCACACAGGTGTTGCAAGCAACGTGGAAACCTGCACAACACAAACTCAAGACTTTGCCCCAACTAACAGTGAGGTTGTCAATCTCACTGGTTGCTCTAACAAAGGATTAATTGTTTGGTGTGGAAGGTGATGATAGTTTGCAGCAAGTAAACAAGTAACGGTGGAAGATATATCAATGGTAAAGATTGGACCGGGGTCCATAGTTCACTAGAGGTGCTCTCCTTAGATAAACAACATGGCATGAAGGGTAAACAAATTACAATAGGGCAATTGACAGGAACTGAGCAAGGCATAACAATGCAATACAAGACAAAAAGATCCTATGAGATTCGATTGGGCAATACAAAAATATACATAGACCGCCATCCAACTGCATCTATGACTAGAAGTTCACCTTCAGGTTATCATCCGAACCCCCTCCAGTATTAAGTTGCAAGCAACGGACAACTCCTTTAAGCAAAGTGTGTAAGGTAAACAATCCACTTATTCCATGAACAAGAGACCGTTATTTCTCCCTAATGGAAACAACACATCTACAACCTAAGAGATTTCTGTCACTTCCCTTGGAAACTAGAGGCATGAACCCACTATCGAGCATAAATACCCCCTCTTGGAGTCACTAGCAACTACTTGGCCAAGATAGCTACTAACAACAGAGTGCATGAAAGATCACAAACAACACAGACATGATAGAATCAAATAGACAAAACCATTAATCAATCTGACATAGTAATCTCAATATCCATCGGATCCCCGCAAACACAACATGCATGATTACAAAAATATTAGATCTTGATCATGAACGGAGCTCACAAGATCTATACAAGAAAGCACAAGGAGGAGATACAACCATCTAGCCACTACATGAACCCGTAGTCCAAGGTGGAACGACTCACGCTTCATACCGGAGAAGAAGGCCTCCGGGATGATCTCCCCTCCGACAGGTTGCCGGGAAGAACTTCAGATCCCCCGATCTAGGGACGATGGTCGTGGCGGCTACAGAAGGTTTCGTGGAGTTTTGATTGTGTGCCTAGGGTTTCTGCATCGGGGGCTTCTTATAGGCAAAGGGGAAAGCCAGGACGGCCACCAGGGGGGCCACACCCTACCCAGGCGCGGGGTGGGCCCACCCATGCCTAGGAGGGTCTGGCCGCCCTGTGGTGCCCCTCCATCTCGTCTTCTGGCTTCGTGTCGCCCACGGTAAAATATTGACTTTGGCTTTTGTCCCATCCAATTTCGAGAATATTGATTTTCTGCCTTTCACGAACCAAAAACAGAAGAAAACATGCAACTGGCACTGTGGCAACTTGTTAATAGGTTAGTTCCAGTAAAGATATAAAAACACCTCAACGTGTAGACAAAGAAAAGCAAAGTAGATACTAAACAAGCATGGAGCATCAAAAATTATAGATACGTTTCCGACGTATCAAGCATCCCCAAGCTTAACTCCTGCTCGTCCTCGAGTAGGTAAGTGATAAAAGAAATAATTTTTGAGGTGACATGCACTGTCAAAACCAAGATCAAACCATTTGCAAGCATTGAAAGCTGGGATCAAAGAACTCTAAACATGTGCATGAAAGATGGAGTTCTAACAATAGGACATAGTAACTATGCATGCAACATGAAAGGCTACAAACAAAGATCATGAGTAACATGCATTGAAAAACGTTTGTTTGTTTCACATACAGAAAACATGGCATAGTGGCATTCAGCTTGTCCCTCATAGAGTAGCAAATAGATGCATAGGACACCTTCAAAGTTCATAAGAGTGACTAGATACAAAAAGCACATGACCCGTTTGGTTTTGTGTGTGTTCTATGAATTGTTTGGGCCGACCTTTGTAGTTGTGTAGTTCGTTTTCAGAGTCCATGCCAAATGTTTTTATTTTTGGAGGAAATGCTAGTTACATACTCTACTTTTGATTCTCTAAAAAAAACTCTACTTTAGATTTAACCACCAGAGGATGGATCTTTGAGTATATGCTTTTTCCGTGCTATAATTTTATGCTAAATTCAAGTTGCAGAGGATATTTGTAGGAATGATATTTTTATCATTTTTAAGTTGTACATGAGTTATACATTTCTGGAATGTGCATACTGTCTTTGAGTGCACATGTATTCACTTTGATATTGTTTACTTGAACATTTGTTTTTCCAATATGTGTAACCTGTGTACTTACACTGTGCAACCGTTTTCATTTGATTATTTTTGCCTTTAATTTGACTTTCAATTTTTTTACTTATAATTACTTGATTTCTTGTACTCCCTCCGTTTCGGTTTACAGGTCTTACGCGTATATCTAGGTTATCAATTTGACCTATATAATTTGAATTATATAATATAAAAATTATATCATTAAAAAATACAAAGTCTAAAGTTTCCGGTAATATATTTTTTGTAATATATATATCATACTAAGTTGCTCAATTTGACGACATAGAACTACGTGCAGGACTTATAAACCGAAACGGAGGGAGTAGTGTTTGCTCAATTGAACTTCTAATATACACGAGTTGCACATTTAGAAATATGCCAAGTGTGCATTTGTGATGCAGAACTGTTTTTTTGTGGTAGTGAGAAATAGTTTTTATTCTATTTTTCTAGTAGCTTCATTTGCATCGACTTGTTTTTTTTTTTTTTACCTTTTTATACATTCAGTTGACCAATGAGATTATAAAATTTCAGTCGATGGACCCCCAAAAAGCAGTAGTTCAGGCATCGACATGCCAGTGAGCGCATGACCTGCGAACCAAACCGGTACAACAAGGTCAACCAAAGGTGATTGTGAGGCAACACAAAAAAAGCCATTTAGGTTTCGTCCCTCTGGCCGGCGAAGCCGTCGGTCCGTTCTATATCCGGTGCCTTTTGACCGTTAGAGGTGTGACAGATCATAGTCTCTCCCCGGCGGAAGATCTTTGTTTATTATTTAGCCTATTTTTTAGTGTTTTGCTTAGAACATTGAGGCGATGGCTACGTTCCAGAGTCAGAATAAGATCCTTCCTGTTCTATCCTCACTCCGATGTTGTATCTAGCGCTAACGGAGGGCGTGTGGAGTCATGCGTCCAGTGGATTTCCTTGGATCATGTCGGTTTTCGTGTTTATTTCTGTGATTTTAGGTCAGTCTGTTCTGATCTATGTATATCGTCAATGGCGATGGTTGTTGCTCGAGTGCATCGTGGCCTTAGCTCAATGACTTTGTGTCTGTCTGTTACAACAATCTCTACTACGACAAGCTTTGTCTGACTCTGGAGATGAAGGGACGAGGAAAACGACGTGCCTTTAGCTCACGCTAGTGTTTGTAGTCGTCGTTAGGTGGTTAAATGGGCTATTTGTAATTTTTTACTTTGAGGCTCTTTATACTTTAATAGATCGGTGGAATAAAAAATCAGGGCAGCGAGCGCAGCTGGTCGAGCTTGATGACAATTTTAGAGTACAGTCACTGTCATATTTAATACTACGTATTTAACTTGTCACGTCTCCTTGTTCAATCAGAAAGTCAGAACCGTGGACGGCTCTAATCCATGGGCGCGATCGGTACGCAATGCACCGCTGGAAACTCGAAGACTCGCGCCACCACTAGCTAGCCAAACTAGCCAAGGGTCAAGCAAGACTCGAGCGGCGCCGCTGCCTTGTACAGCTGTCAGCTGGCTAATTAAGCTCGCCGGGCGAACGTTTATTCCAGCAAGTAAAGTTAGCAACAGCTCAAGGAAGACCCAGTTGCTCTCGTCGTCCTGCGCATCAATTCGCCGGGGGAGGGAGCTAGCGAGCAGAGTCTGACCAAGAGGCAGCCATGGCCACCGGCAACCTGGGCAGCGTGGTGGTGGCGGTGGACGGCAGCGAGGAGAGCATGAACGCACTGCGGTGGGCGCTCGACAGCCTCCGCCTCCGCCCCGACGGCGCGCTCGTCGTGCTCCACGTCCAGCCGCCGCCCGGCATCGCCGCGGGGCTCAACCCCGGACCCATCCCCTTCGGCGGCCCCAGTAAGCAAAGCATCCCCGCAATTCCCAATTCCGCACGAATCTTCGAGCACTCTTGTCCATTCGATTGATGGCTTGCGTCTTTGATCAGAGGGGGTGGAGGTGCCGGCGTTCACGCAGGCGATCGAGGCGCACCAGCGGCGGATCACGGATGCCATCCTGGAGCACGCGCTCAAGATTTGCGCCGACAAGATTGTAAGGGGAAAGTGTTACTAACATATTTGTGCCGATTGCTGACCTCTCCCGATCATTCGTGCTTAATTGGTGACCGGATCGGGTTCTTGGTTTTATTGAAGGTGGAGGTGAAGACGAAGGTGGTGGTGGGAGATCCCAAGGAGAAGATCTGCGAAGTCGCGGCCGAACTCAAGGCCGATCTGCTCGTGATGGGATGCCGGGCATTTGGTCCTGTCAAGAGGTAATAGGGACGTCACTGTCTTCTGCAGTTCTGCTACTGTTAGCTGAATATCAGCTTGTTTTGACGCTGTCTTGCTGCCTGACAATACAGTAACTCTAAGCGAAATTCAGGTTTTCGAAACCAGTTCTCTCGTCAATAGAGCACTACTTGTGAAATTTGTTCGCTATAAATTTTGGGAAAAAATTGAGTAATAACAAGATAGGTCTACCACCAGTCAAGAAGATCTACGAATTTTAGTACTAGTTTCTCTGTGGCTCTGGCCGTCCATCTTCTGCGAGAGCATGCAATTATCGGTAGCCTAGTGTATGAAGATCTACATCTCCAAATCCTGCAAGGCAAAATTGTCGTGAAAACGGGAACTGGACTTTTATGAAACTGAATATCGCCAATGTCGGCAATGGAATATATAGTTCAGTGTTTGCCGCACTTACTGGTTAGTGAAACCATCTTGCATTGCATCATGGAAGCACACGCTGAAACAACTCTACTTTTACAGCCAGAACCGATAATGAGTCTGATAGTGAATGCTTCAAGTCCTTATCTATGCATTCTTTAGTGCATTCATATAGCAGGACCTTCCAAATCAGTTGATGATCTAGTAATCTAGCTTTGATGTATTTAGATCAATCACAACTTTTTTAGCATAATTATCCGCATGCTGCTTGTTTGATTGACATTATTGTTCCATCTTGTTTCTACTAGTAGAAGATCATTATGTTTCAGGAGCATTCCTTCCCTACATACATATTGGCATTACTCGATCCATACATGAAAGACGCAAACTGAGCTGAATCTTTTAAACAGGATGTTCCTGGGTAGCGTGAGCAACTACTGCATCAACAGCGTCGGCTGCCCCGTCGTGGTAATCAAGGGCACCTGAGCAATCCTCCGCCGACAACATTCTTTGCATCATGTTTTTTGTGGGTTTCTACCGTGATGTCTGTAATCTTGTCTTGCGCAAAGTCACTGCACAGTTTCAAGACTATGCTATGTATCACTTGGTTTTGAAGGGACGAGGTCGAGCTGCTCTGTAAATTGTGTGCAATGAAAAGTGTACCATTGATTTGTGAATCTGTGGAAAATAAGTGTGCCGTTCCATGGATTGATGGATGGGTACAGCACATGGTTTTGTACATGCTTGTATCTGTAGGAAACATTATGCCATGTGGATGCGAACATTTTATAGTACTCCCTCTGACCCATATTACTTGACTCAAATTTGTTTAGATTCGGATGTATTATACTTGTTTTAATGCTAGATACATTTAAATCTAGACAAAATCATATCAACTAATTTGGATCAAAGGGAGTACAGAATTGCAAGAGTCCTTGGTTTCTTTGTTGCAGCACAGCTGGTCCGGTCTGCACATGCATATGCTTGTCCCAGTGGACAGTGGAGTGTGGAGGCCTCCCCCACCAAGGTTTATCTGACCATTTCACCCAATCCCCCACCCACCAGTCTCCTCCGTTGCTTCCACTCACTTTCAGTCTTTCACCATATCTTCCTCTTATCCGCGGCACCTTCATAAGTACTCTCTTGTCTCTTTCGCTGCATTTTTGGTGAGGATCGAGGAGGAGGAGGAGGAGGAGGAGGACGGTCGGAGATGGGGGGAGAGTTGTTGCTGCTGTGCGCGAGCAGCGGCAAGGTCTCCGCCGCGGCAGCATCGACTGCCCTTGCCGCGTGCTCGGTCGGAACTGTAGCTAGCCTTCAGCGAGGCCGGCGACTCGGGCGGGTGAAGCTAGCGGCGCTGCGGCAGCGTGGCTGCGCCTGGCGATGGCAGCATAGTAGTACGTGACCGACAAAAAAAAATTCCCTGAATCCACTCTCTTGGTGTCGTATATTATTTGCCTGATTTTCGGAGTCAGCCAAATCTGCTTAAAATGCACATAGAAAGTAATTTTAATTTTAGGTTGCTTTTCGTATTGTGGTCAATTGTGCACTTATCAGCTCAAGTATATCTAGGCTATTTTATTATTTGTAAATCATTATTCTTTGAGAATGCCCACAACTGTGGTAGTTTTATGTAATTTTCTTATGTTTTTGGAAAATTATTTTATAAGTAGACTAGCTACAATTCAGATGAATTGTGAAAAAATAAATTATAATTTCACATTAAAAAATGATGGGTTCCTCGAGAATATATCCCAAATTGTGTACACCTTGCTTATAAAATATATACACCATGAAATATAGGTCGCACGACCACCGTTCAGAAACCACAACACCAACGCTGGTGCGCCGTCCCTGAGTTGTGGCGAGGAGATGCCGAAGACGGAAAGGTAGGATTCGAGAAGGAAATCCTAAAACCCGGCACCGGCCCCAAGCCCGTCAAGGGCCAGAAGGTTACCGTCCACTGCACCGGCTACGGTTCGCCTCTTCAGTCAGAGTTGCAAGTGTACCTTTAGACAGTTACACCGGTTAGGTCAATTTCAGACCTTCTGTTCTCTGGTAATGAAGACCTAACTTTTTGTTGCTTGCTGTGTTGCTCCTGCAGGGAAGGATGGCGATCTGTCTCAGAAGTTCTGGAGGTAAATCATGAATAACTTTCTTGTTTTTCATGGTTCGGAGCTTAGCGTCAATGGAAGTAAACATTGTGAATGATGCAATTTTTCTTTTTCTACGTTTTGTGTATAATTCATTTTTGGAATCTTCTGATATAGCATCACAACTCGTGGATGCAACTTTCTTTGCACAAGCATTGCCACAATGGAGATTTTTCTGATGGCATTATGTATATTTTTTCAGTACCAAGGACCGTGGGCAGCGGCAATTCACTTTCACCATTGGCCTAGGTTCAGTGATCAAAGGTAATCTCACATTAAAGAGCTATTCAGTTTACACATAATCATTTTAGCCTTTTGTTATTGCTCATTCCTCATTAGTTGTTGTTGCTCTCCGATGGAAGTACTTCGCTTCATTTTTATTAGTAAAGTCTACCTTTTGATATCTAGTACGGTCTAATTTCACATATCAGGCCACAACAACATCTATAAAATCATGATACACTAGCTTGTGTGACTGAACTTTCCGAACCGGCATAACAGCAACTATTTCATTGCTTACAGGATGGGATGAGGGAGTTCTGACCATGCAAGTGGGCGAAGTTGCTCGTATCACAGTATGTTCTTGGTGCATGCCCTATTAATTTGGTGGCGTGTGGCAATTTCTTCATTGATTCATCTGACACTCCATTACTTGATACTGTCGATTTTTCATTGCATTGCCAGACAAAAAATGAAAACATTGCATCTTACTGCATAAATGCTCACCTCTTTGTGGTATTAGTGTCCCTAAAGGGCATTTTGGTGATGCCATGTCATTTCCAAGCCTCTTTTTCTGGGTATTTGATATCCTGAGGGTTCTTGTTGCAGTGCACCCCAGATTACGGGTATGGAGCCAGTGGCTTTCCACTCTGGGGTATTCTACCAAACTCCGTGCTGGTATTCGAGATAGAGGTTCTGAGCGCCAAGTGATGTGTATGTTAATTTTGGATGCAGACATGGAACACTGACGCATCGCCATGCCTCTCAGTTATCGAAATAATTGCAACGTCAAATCATATTTATGTGCTACACTGGATTGATGTTTTAAGTTGATTTAGTAAACCTTTGGAACCTCGGGGCTCCTTTGATTCAAAGGAATACCATAAGAATTTTGGAGAACTTTGATCCTTAGGAAGTTCTCCTATGTGCATCGTTTGATTCACAGGATTAGATCCTCAAGTTTTTTTTCCATAGGAGTGCATTGTACTATGTTTTGTAGGAAAATTTCCATCCACTCATGCCTTATGTTACAATCTCTTTGTTTTTCCTGTGATTCAAAGACATTTGTCATCAGATTTGCACTCGGCAAACCGAGTGAAGAACTGACAGTATTGTTGTTTCTTTGCCGGTCGTGATCTAATGGTGTGCAAACTCCATCGAACTTTCTCATTTGATAGCATACATATTACTTTTTTAGTGTTTGTAACCAGTTGGTTACCTTGCTACCAGGCACATATCTGTTTCTAAATAAGGCAATCCGAGAATAAATAAAAGTTCAAAGATCTAAGATGTAAATAACTTTTGTTATAAGATGGAATCATGCAAGCAATAGCATGGTTAAAATATACTCATTCCAACTTGATGACTTCCTCAAATCTGAAGATGCTTGATTGTTGTTTCCCAATTGATTGCCAGCAGCCGATAAAGAGTATTGATCTGCAAGTTTTGACCAACATGAAATAAAAACAAAATACACAATGACTAAAGGAATGATTGGTGTTTACTTACAAAGGAGATTCATGGTAATATGTTCAAATGGAAGTTACACATTAGAAGCACTGCTCTGTACTCCCTCTGTCCAAAACTATTTGGCTTAACTTTTTCTAGATAAACATGTATCTACACCTAATATATATACAGTTTCTGTGTCCATACCCAAAACTAAACGCTTGTGCATATTACGAAGGAATTTGGCTATTTGTTCTTGTATCTTGTTAGTTAGCTATATAGCAAGTTGATTTGGGACGTGGTTATTTTGCTCTAGGGTGCATATGATCCCTTTATTTGAGTTTAGTTTTAAATAAATTGAAATGTCAAAAAAATCAAAAAAAAATACGTGCGCGTACATCTCCACCTTTTAGGTGCTCACAAAGGTCGTTTCACGAAACATAGACAATTTGTGTGGCCTATATAAAAAAAAATTTAGGTGCTAAAATAAGGCTCCCCACGAGACATGTTTTTGTTATTTTTACACAACCCACAAAACATACCGGTTTTTCGTGAAACCACACGTGTGCCCATAGAGTATGTATATATACATGAATATATTTTTTCAATTTTTTTTAACATTTTGAAATATGTGTTTTTAATAAAGGAAGCATATGCATGTGGGATCAAATGTGCATTTCCCGTTGATTTGTCAGAGAATAATGACTTGGATAATCGTTTTTTCCATAATAGTATAAAATAAGCTCAAGACTCGCCCGGGGCCGTGATTTTGAAGTTTAGCGTCCTATGATACTACATCCAATCTCATGATATCTGGTACGCTATGAGTTGAAAATACGCTCATTCTTATCCTCATTTATATCAAATATTACTAACGGATTTGATGACATTATCTCTCTAAACCCGCCACTAATCACTAATTACTGCATAAGGTGCAAATCCTCTTAGTCATTTAAAAATCTAAAAAATCGCTAAACGACCGAAGGTGGTTGCGAGCAGATGCGAAATCTCGTTCTCGTTATTTTGGTATATTATACGATTTTTTTCGATATCGTATGCAAAAGTTACGGCCTTTTTACCGTGGCATTACTTTTTTTTACAAATAAAGTCGAAACTCATTTTTGTTAATTTTACTAGAAGCTATACCACATTACCTACCTAAATATGAATGGATTTAATTTTTTTGAAGTGTTTATCATTTTTTTTATTTTTTGCAAAGCCTAAAAAGGCGATCCACCGGGGGGGGGGGGGTTGTGGACTTGGTGCATGCCAAAGTTGACCCAGCTGCAGCAGCAAACATGCCCGTAGCGCAGTAGGTCAAGGTGCCCTACGGATAAGTGAAACATCCGTAGCGCACCTTGACCTAGTGCACTACGGGTATGTGTGATGTGGCCACATGTGTCCTGGCCCACACATAGCCTGGCGCACCACCCCCATATGCGTCACGTTTATGACAGTTAACCATAGGGCATCTGTGGGCAGTGCGCCACGCCTATTTTACCCGTGGGGCACCACTAGCAAGTGCGTCACAGAAGTGTGGATTACCTATAGCCGTTTTCCTAGTAGTGTTCCTTGAGGAAATGGACAATTGATGATGAAATCTGAGCAAATTAAGAAAGAATTACCGAGCATCTCTATCTTTAACGAGCACAAATATTGTCAGGAATGGCGATGCCGTGCGGCCGTACCATACGGCGCCATCTCGAGAATATCGAATTGACCAAATTTCATGAAGTGGCCCCAACATATTCAGATTAGAGACGCCCGAAAACAGAGAGTCATTCATAGAACCATCACGGAAAAGAGGACAACCACCACCGAGCAGCCACCATTTTAATCACCATCACCATCCATAGACATACCTCCATCTCCACATCCACCCCCTCATAGTAGTAGTTCAAATAATTCTAATTTTGATTACACCGCGATTGGAGAGATTGTAAAACTTTTGATATTTCTCATTAAAATTATTATATAATGTTTATGATTGTTGATCTATATCATGAGTGGAAGAGCATGTGGGCCCCCATGTGTGATTTAAATAATTAATGATAATCTTTATGGACTAATGCGTGTATTAAGTTGCACTTGTAAGAATTGTCCATTGGCATCGCTTGGAGCATGTGTTGGCTTCAAGGTAGATGAAATGAAGAAAAATAAGAAGAAGTGTTTTGCAAGCTCAAAATACGCCATATCTAGAAGATCTCATGTTTGATGCTTGCCATCCTCGGTGGTCATGGATCGATGAAGAGCAATCAAGGAAGGTGTTCCATATTGAGAAGGGCAAGATCGTCTACATCAAGCTCAAGTGGAATGCTCAAGGAAAAGGTTTAATTTTGATAGGTTTTCCCTTTTGCCAGTCTCATGTTGTTAGTTGGGAGACCGGGTTTAGGATAGATAGCGTACTATCAAGAGGGGCTCTCGAGTGAGTAACTCGATCATATCGTTCGAAGAGAGCTCAAACCTTTGCATACTTGGCATCATCGTTCTTGGTTGTTATTTGGATCTTA
This sequence comes from Avena sativa, assembly GCA_916181665.1. Taxonomy (NCBI): domain Eukaryota; kingdom Viridiplantae; phylum Streptophyta; class Magnoliopsida; order Poales; family Poaceae; genus Avena; species Avena sativa. Next base: position 133,517,964 of record OV702298.1, read on the forward strand.
TCCTTGTGTGGTTCTAGAGCTTGTGGTAATCTTCATAACAAGCTCTAATTTATCAAAGACAGATTTCCCCTTTATATCTTATTGCGGATTTGATCTTAAAGGTTTTTCGGATTCTCACCAAGGGAGGTATTTCACTTTAAAATACATGAAGTATTCTCACTTGGTGGAATCCAATATTTTATTGGGTAACTCTTGTCGTCCTTTTTCTAACAAAATTAGTTTGGGGTCGATCAGAGTTTCCTAGCTGAAGATATTGCCTTTTGAGTTTGTACTTTTATTTGATTTAAAAAGGAAGAGAAAAAGCCTTTTTCTGGGCCGACCGGTACTACCGGATCCGCTACCGGCCGCCCTTGTGCGGTGTGCAGCCCACTGTGCCACCCGGTAGCATCTGCTCGGCAGTATCGGCCCAAGACGTATTACCGCCCAGGACGGCCGGTACTACCGGGCCGCCCCTTTGCTGCTTGGCCTAGATGGTCCCGCGTGCGGCGCTTGCGTTGCTTGCTCGCCCCAGATTCCTCGTGCGCGCGCTCGCATCAATCCCATTGCTCGCTCCTTGCATGCCCCGCTCGCTGGCCGCGCCTGCCGCCTGATCCCCTCTCGCTCGCATGCCTTTCGCCCGCTTGTGCGTTGCCTGCTCTCCCGCGTTGACTCGCTTCCTGGTGCGTGCGCCTCATTCGTTGTTGGGTGGCTGGGCGGTAGTACCGGCACAAACCGTGTTGGGTTCGCAGCATACAAAACAAAAAATTCCTACGATATGAATAACTGAGCACCAAAATCTATCTATCTAGATACAAGCAATGGGTGGATATACATCCATAGAGAACTTACCCTCGATGACCGACAAAGCGTTACGAGATTGGTTCTCGTGGATAATATAGTCGTTCACTTGGCGATCTCAAGGTCGTGATGAAGTCCAACCGGTCCAGTACCAGCAAGTCTAGCACCGCAAAGCAGTGGTGTATCCGTGACCGGACACACGTTCGGGTACCCCGACAACCTCTGAGTCCTTGCTCCAGCAAAGCAGCGGAAGTAGCAAATCATTGCTCTAGAAAAGGCACCGGGAACATGTATCTGACTAAGTCGAGACCATGGAGAATATTCTAGAGGGGGAGAGAGATCCTTCGCGAAGAGGTGTGAGATGAGAAGTGAGACGAGGGGCTCCTTTTATAGGAGGAGAGGGGCATCCAAGGGCCATGGCCGGTGGCCAAAAAGGGTGCCCCCACATCTTCCTCCATTCATGTGAGTGGAGCTCCCACTCACACAATGCCCCCCCATTTTCTCCACTCAAAACCCATTAAATTTCTACCAAATTCAATGTAATCTCTCATTTAATAAAACTCCTTTTATTTATTTATTCAGATTTTTTGTTAATTACATTAATTAACAAACATTCACATAAAACCCATTGCAACATTTAAATTTCACATGCAGAACCAATTTCAGCAATTTCACTTAAAACAATTCCGGTTTCCATTGAACTAATTCCAGCGCTTTCATATTCTTTCCCTGGCATCTTATTTGCTCCAAATGACTCCTACCTTCTCCTATAGGTAGATCGTGATATAATCCAAGCTTCTCTGGAAGTTGGATACTCACACGATACTTGGATAACATCCAACCATCAAGGTAAATGATAGTGTTCACTAGAATTCTAGTTGGACAACTAAAGAGCTTTAAAAGTTGACGAAGTTGGTCTGTGAAATCATCAAGAGTCTCCTCTTTCCTTATCAAAGTCTGTTTTGGAAACTTTGGTGCCATATCTCTGTATATCAGAAAAATAATTTTGATTAGTATCAATGACATATTGCATCACAACAAAGAATTATCGCACTAAAATATATAACGGAATATTCTCATTTGAATACCCATTATATTGCTTTTAGAGAATTCTTTATCGTTGCTAACTTTCCTATAGGTAATACCCTTTACTAGGTTTCCAACCTAAGGTCAAAGCAATTTGCTCTGATACCAACTACGGTGACCTAGTATACCACTGAATGTGTAGTACACTATAGTCGTTGACATGACATCCACAGAACACCGTTCCATAAATATCACATCCCTCAGAGTGGTACAACAGAAACATTGCGGGTCCATATTACAAAAGTACACACATTATTATTATTACAATACCGGAAGTTCAAGACTTCCAAAAGATCCAACTTACAAACCAAAATATAATGTGTTCAGCGGAATTTAAAAGTAGCATGTCACATCCCAAGATTTTCCAAATCTTGTAATGAGAAAAAAATAAATGAATAAAATAAAACTTTGTTGATTTTCAGGGCCAGAAGAAACTTTTTGAATCCAATTGGAAACCTTCAAACCAATTTGGGGTCAAATAAATCCTAAAGAGATTTAAAAAGATAAAATTTTAATAAAGGAAAATAAAATATTTTGGAATTACTATTTTCCATCTTTTAAATAAAAGGATTTGGTTTTCAAAAGGAATAGAAGTTTTATTAATAAAGATTATTTTATAAAGCCAAAATAAACCTTGGCCAAAGCTTATGAAATAAAATGCTTTGTTTTGATAAAATTAGTAAAGGTTTATTTAAAAATAAGTTAATAAGGATTTAATATCCAAGTTTTATAAATAAGGGTTTTACTATTTTAATTAACCATCAAAACTTATTTATTTATTTAAAATAAGCTTTCCAAATATTTTATATTCTCAAATAAAACCTACTGTTTTGGTTTTTAGATTTCAAAAGGAGTGTTTAAATAAAACAAATCCTATTTTGATTTATTAACAATGGTCTATTTATTTATTTAATAATGGACCCTAAAATAAAATTATTATTTTTGGTTTGGAAAAGTGTGGTGAAAGTTTGAATGGTTTTGAATGTTGTTTGATTGTTTGAATTTCAAAACAGAAATTGGTTTAGAAAAAGAAAAGGTTTCAGAATAAAAAAAATGGAATTGGACTCAACCCAACCAGCAGCCCAGCAAGGCCCAACTCGCAGCCACTTCCACTCTCCCTCGGCGAATCGTTTTGCACCTATTAACTGACCCACAGAACCAATGACTGGTGGCCCTCTTCTCCCTCTCGTTCCTCGCTGACAGCAGGGACCCACGCAGCCATCACGTCTTCTTCCTCCTCGCGCTGCCGACGCCCTGCCGTTGCTGCTAATTACGCCGGCGTTGAATACGCATTGATGCCGCGCCTTAACCTCGCCGTGACTGCACGCTATTAAACGCCTGCGTCTTCTCCTCCTTTCCCCTCTGTCGCCATAACCAACATGCCACCAGGCTACACAAATTTCACCAGAGACCACCCTCTGCTCCGACGAGGTCCAGTGCCAATTCCGGCGACTCAACGCCGCCCCTTGTCTCATTGACCACGCACACACACTCACCACTCCTTGGCGCATCTCCCAGTACCCTCCGTTCAACTGCGGGCGCCCCAGAAAGCCATCTTCGACAAGCTCTGAGCGCCGCCGCGTCTGTCTTCTACTCCGGCGAGTTCCCCAGGTAGAATCCGACCGCCCCTCTGCTTCTCGATCATGCGAGCATCTTCGCCTTGGTCTTACGCACCTAACCATACCCTCTGTTTGCCTTCTCGTGATCTGTAGCGACGACTCCGACCACGACCAGGACCACCCGACGTTGTTCTCTACTCCGGCGAGCAATCGCAACTGTCCCTGAGCGCCCCTCGATGAACAAGCCCCACGTTGAGAATCAGCACGACACCACGAACCCGGTAAGACTAATCCCTCCCTCTCTCGCTTCCTGCTTCGCCAACGCCGCCACCGTCTAATCGCACCGCCGCTCGCCGTCGACCTTGCGCCGCCAGTTCCTGGCTAGCTGGTAGGAACCGTTCGATTTAGATCGAAGAGACGAGATAGAATCACTTAATAGCGAAGGGGTACGCGATCAGGACCGCGTGATCTATTTAGATCCAACGCGCCGCAGAGCCGATCCGGCCGAACCGGTACCAACCAGTAGCGTTGCGACGCGTGGCCAGTTTTGTTTAAAACAGAAATTTGAAATCAGATTAGTTTGCAATTTTGAAAACCCTATAACTTTTGATCCACACATCCAAAAATTACAAATTTTATATCGTTGGAATCAGTGGAGCAAGACCTAGCGAACCATGCCATTGGTTTAGTAAATAGTAACTATTAGATTGTTTGTTTTTGTAGAAACAATTGTATGCTTGTTTAGATTAGAAAAATTGTTCAAAAATGTTTTTTGAGTTTGAAACCTTGGCAAATTAGTTTGTGGTGAACTTACTGACCCTAGGAAGCAACCCATGGAGTTAAAAATGAATTTGGTGAAATTTAGGATGGATTAATTGATTTATCCCATTTCTAGCCAAATAAAAATAATGGTTTTGTTATAAAAATGATTTTTGGAGTAAAAACTTTGGGAAAATATTTTAGACAAAACCTACTGGCCCTAAACACCAAGTTTTGGGAAAACAACAACTTATTTGGTGAAACCACTTAAAGTTGTTGCTTTGATAAAAAAATGTTTTCACCACATAAAATGATGATTGGTTTATAAAATGGTTTGTAGATAAAACCCTTTTGCAAATGACGTTGCCACCTTGGAAAATGACCACTTTGAACCTTACAAAGTTTAGAAGCCTAGTGGAAACCATCTTTGCAAATAGAACCATCCCTTGCATGCTTACATGCATGACTTAGATCCCATTGTTTTTGTGTGTGAAATTGTTTGATTGATTATTGGTTGGGAATGCTAGTTGATATTGTGTTTGCTTGATTGATTGTAGTGAAGTCAGAAAAGTGTGAGACTAGCAAGATCAAGGAGTGAACCAATATTCCCTACCAAAAGGCAAGTTACACTATCATCTAAAGTCCTACTATTTTCATTATACTTAGTGGATTTTGAAACATGCATGAAAACAATTTTATACTTATACTATGCTAATCCTAATAGGATACCCTATACATTCCTTAGAGAAAACAATGTAGTGATACATGCTTAGCCATGCTATATTTTGAAAAGAGATACATGTTGAGATTTTATGAAGTTGAGAAAAAGGACTTGTGTTTTTATATAATAAAACAAGGACTCAATGAACCACCTGGGTGGCCAAGGATACTTTAAGTTTTTGGAGAAGGTGGCAACAAAAGGAACCATGTCTATGGCAATCTCTTTGTGTTGTGCTCCAAAGGAAACCACCCAGGAAACTTAGAGATTGAACATGTTTCTCCAATTGTGGCTTCCGTGTGCAACCACATGCTATTATGGCTCTGGCTTAGTCAACTACATTGGGAAGACCCATGCATTGTCTTCAGTTTACTGGACATGGGGACCTGGAATCCTACATGGGTGCTGAAGACAAGCTAGCAATGGTGTATGGGAGGACCCTTTGGAAAGACTTTGTCACATTCTCAATCTGCCAAGTACTCCATCTTGGTGAGCACTAATCCAGTGGCCACTGGTGGCAACAAGATGGGATTGTGACATGTGGCTAAAGTGTGCAACTTCTGGAGAAGATAATAAAATCTAAGTACTTAGCCGTGTCCCCGGTTATGGACAATACTGAGCAACTAAAGTTTGAAGCTATGGGAAACTCGACATTCCAATTTATAAAACAAAAACTTGATGCACTTGGGGATACCAAGGAGCTCAAGAGGTTTGATAAAACTTGATGCACTTGGGGTTACCAAGGAGCTCAAGAGATTTGATAAAACTTGATGCACTTGGGGTTACCAAGGGGCTCAAGAGATTTTGTTGCAAAACTTGATACACTTGGGGTTACCAAGGTGTGCAAGGAGATTTTGTTAACAACTTAAACACTTGGGTTTTGCCAAGGGATTTTCAAAGATTTGATCAAAAGATAAAAACCATTTTGAAAGATAGGATAAATTTTGCTTCTGCAAATGAGCATCAAACCCTACCTAGCCAAATTGCATGTAATGATAGGATCCACTTATATTCTACATAGTAGTGAAACTTGCCAATACAATTCAAATGTATTGACCCTTGTGGCTGTAACTTGTAATGTTGCAGGTTTGATTGTTTTTAGTGAAGATTGATTGATTAGGATTACAAAGTCTACAACCAACATCTGCCTGTGGCACTTTGAAGATGAAGGACTCCATGCCTATAGTTATTCCGCTGCAATGTAATGTAATAGTCAAATGAGCTATGTAAAGATGTAATAAAATTATGTTATTCCTGGTTATAAAGTTATATTATGACCTTTGTTTCTTGATATTACATATAAACTATGGATGCTAGCTATTGATCCAGGGACTAGCATTGTAAACACAGGGGACACCACCTTATGTTAATAAAGGTTGGGACACTCCCTCTACAGATGGTATCAGAGCATTGTGTTGCCTGTAGGATTTGTAAACCTAGGATTGGACAAAAACCCTTAGAAAATAGGAGTTGTATTTGTTCCAAAACTTATTTACAAACAAACTTGTAAACTCTTTCCTCAACCATTTTGGTTTTTGACACTACCTCTCATCTATTTCAAACTCGATGGAAAAAAAACCTACCCCATGGCCAAAGACTTCACCATGTGCAAAGGACTTCTTCAACACTTTCAACTCTAATGACTTCAACTGCTTCAACTCTAATGACTTCAACATCTTCAGCATATTCACCAAGGACTTCCAACTTGGATATCACAAAGGACTACAAGTGAGACCAGGGAATCTTGCTCAAGATATAGAGACTAAGGGAATGCAAAATTAGAAGGAGTACACTTCACTAGAAGTCAAAGCAACCAAGAGTTTTCCCAAGGAAACCATGATCTCATGTAAAGAAGAATCAACCAAAGAAGGATGGAAAGATCACAAGTAAACCCTATAGATGGACCACCATATTTTAGTTAAGTCAAACCCACCAACTTATGTGGTGTAACAAAAATATTTTTGTTGCCTAAGTATGTGCTTGAACTTTGTGTTGAAGTGAAATTTTTTGTTTGTGATTACTTGCACATTGCTTGTGTGAATTGTGATGTGTGTGATTAGACCTGATTCCTTAGAACTATCTTGCCTATTCTAATCTCCCTTCAACCCAAACAGATGACTACTCCAAGAGACTCCAACATCAAGGTTGATGACACCAACACCAACCAAGAGGACAGCATGAAAGAGCTCATAGCAACCCAACACCAGTTGAACCAAGTGACAGCTCAATTCATAGCTAACACTAGTGGAGAAGATCCAGCCCTGCAAGGATTTTTGGAGACTCAAGGCCAACTGATGCTCAAAGTGACTGATCAAATGATCAAGATGGAAGAAAACTATTCTAAGAAAGTTTATGACAACAAGGATGACAAAAATGTTATTCTAGATGGAGCTCCAGCTTGCATTATTTGTGGAGACAAGGATCATACTTCCAAGGAGCATGGAAATCAATGCCCCAACTGTGAAGAGAAACATCCAGTTGGACAATGTCCCACCTCTCAAACCACTTGCTACCTATGTGAAGGAAACAACCATATTCCTATCCAATGCCCCATTTATTCCATTGTTGAACAAAGGAAACAAATGATTGCAAACCATCCAGAAGGATCCAAGTCTACCAAGAAGGTTGATGACAAAGGAAAAGGACCACTTACACCTCCAAACAAGACAACCCAGTTCAAAGGACCAAAGAAACCCAAGAAGCAAAAAAAGGACAGGAGCCATGTGCAATGTCATAAATGTAAGGAAATGGGACACTATTCCAGTGAATGCCCAGAGAACCAGAAGAATAAGGAAATTGGCCAAGTAGTGTGCAACAACTGCAAAGAGCTAGGCCATTATGTAGCAACTTGTCCACAAGAGCTACGTAAAGAACTCCAGGATATCAACTATTTCAATTGCAAGAACCCAGGACATTATGCAAGCAACTGTCCAGAAAAGATGAAGAACAAGTTGAACAAGCCTATGGAGAAACTCAACCTTGGCCCATGAGTCAAGCATGGAAACTAAGGACACAATGCAAGTGTTTGCCTAGAGAAGCCTTCCCAGGATCCCAAGAAGGACAATATGTAATCTTTGTTTGAATTTTTTTAAGGGTGGTAGTACCCTAGTTGTTTTGAGCCTACTTGTAACCCTAGCCTTCCCAAATCTCGGGACGAGATTTATTTTAAGGGTGGTAGCCTGTCACATCCCAAGATTTTCCAAATCTTGTAATGAGAAAAAATAAATGAATAAAATAAAACTTTGTTGATTTTCAGGGCCAGAAGAAACTTTTTGAATCCAATTGGAAACCTTTAAACCAATTTGGGATCAAATAAATCCTAAAGAGATTTAAAAAGATAAACTTTTAATAAAGGAAAATAAAATATTTTGGAATTACTATTTTCCATCTTTTAAATAAAAGGATTTGGTTTTCAAAAGGAATAGAAGTTTTATTAATAAAGATTATTTTATAAAGCCAAAATAAACCTTGGCCAAAGCTTATGAAATAAAATGCTTTGTTTTGATAAAATTAGTAAAGGTTTATTTAAAAATAAGTTAATAAGGATTTAATATCCAAGTTTTATAAATAAGGGTTTTACTATTTTAATTAACCATCAAAACTTATTTATTTATTTAAAATAAGCTTTCCAAGTATTTTATATTCTCAAATAAAACCTACTGTTTTGGTTTTTAGATTTCAAAAGGAGTGTTTAAATAAAACAAATCCTATTTTGATTATTAACAATGGTCTATTTATTTATTTATTTAATAATGGACCCTAAAATAAAATTATTATTTTTGGTTTGGAAAAGTGTGGTGAAAGTTTGAATGGTCTTGAATGTTGTTTGATTGTTTGAATTTCAAAACAGAAATTGGTTTAGAAAAAGAAAAGGTTTCAGAATAAAAAAAAATAATGGAATTGGACTCAACCCAACCAGTAGCCCAGCAAGGCCCAACTCGCAGCCACTTCCACTCTCCCTCGGCGAATCGTTTTGCACCTATTAATTGACCCACAGAACCAATGACTGGTGGCCCTCTTCTCCCTCTCGTTCCTCGCTGACAGCAGGGACCCACGCAGTCAGCACGTCTTCTTCCTCCTCGCGCTGACGACGCCCTGCCGTTGCTGCTAATTACGTCGGCGTTGAATACGCATTGATGCCGCGCCTTAACCTCGCCGTGACTGCACGCTATTAAACGCCTGCGTCTTCTCCTCCTTTCCCCTCTGTCTCCATAACCAACATGCCACCAGGCTACACAAATTTCGCCAGAGACCACCCTCTGCTCCGACGAGGTCCAGTGCCAATTCCGGGGACTCAACGCCGCCCCTTGTCTCATTGACCATGCACACACACTCACCACTCCTTGGCGCATCTCCCAGTACCCTCCGTTCAACCGCGGGCGCCCTAGAAAGCTGTCTTCGACAAGCTCTGAGCGCCGCCGCATCTGTCTTCTACTCCGGCGAGTTCCCCAGGTAGAATCCGACCACCCCTCTGCTTCTCGATCATGCGAGCATCTTCGCCTTGGTCTTACACACCTAACCATACCCTCTGTTTGCCTTCTCGTGATCTGTTGCGATGACTCCGACCACGACCAGGACCACCCGACGTTGTTCTCTACTCCGGCGAGCAATCGCAACTGTCCCTGAGCGCCCCTCGACGAACAAGCCCCACGTTGAGAATCAGCACGACACCACGAACCCGGTAAGACTACTCCCTCCCTCTCTCGCTTCCTGCTTCGCCAACGCCGCCACCGTCTGACCGCACCGCCGCTCGCCGTCGACCTTGCGCCGCCAGTTCCTGGCTAGCTGGTAGGAACCGTTCGATTTAGATCGAAGAGACGAGATAGAATCACTTAACAGCAAAGGGGTACGCGATCAGGACCGTGCGATCTATTTAGATCCAACGCGCCGCAGAGCCGATCTGGCCGAACCGGTACCAACCAGTAGCGTTGCGACGCGTGGCCAGTTTTGTTTAAAACAGAAATTTGAAATCAGATTAGTTTGCAATTTTGAAAACCCTATAACTTTTGATCCACACGTCCAAAAATTACAAATTTTATATCGTTGGAATCAGTGGAGCAAGCCCTAGCCAACCATGCCATTGGTTTAGTAAATAGTAACTATTAGATTGTTTGTTTTTGTAGAAACAATTGTATGCTTGTTTAGATTAGAAAAATTGTTCAAAAATGTTTTTTGAGTTTGAAACCTTGGCAAATTAGTTTGTGGTGAACTTACTGACCCTAGGAAGCAACCCATGGAGTTAAAAATGAATTTGGTGAAATTTAGGATGGATTAATTGATTTAGCCCATTTCTAGCCAAATAAAAATAATGGTTTTGTTATAAAAATGATTTTTGGAGTAAAAACTTTGGGAAAATATTTTAGACAAAACCTACTGGCCCTAAACACCAAGTTTTGGGAAAACAAAAACTTATTTGGTGAAACCACTTAAAGTTGTTGCTTTGATAAAAAAATGTTTTCACCACATAAAATGATGATTGGTTTATAAAATGGTTTGTAGATAAAACCCTTTTGCAAATGACTTTGCCACCTTGGAAAATGACCACTTTGAACCTTACAAAGTTTAGAAGCCTAGTGGAAACCATCTTTGCAAATAGAACCATCCCTTGCATGCTTACATGCATGACTTAGATCCCATTGTTTTTGTGTGTGAAATTGTTTAATTGATTATTGGTTGGGAATGCTAGTTGATATTGTGTTTGCTTGATTGATTGTAGTGAAGTCAGAAAAGTGTGAGACTAGCAAGATCAAGGAGTGAACCAATATTCCCTACCAAAAGGCAAGTTACACTATCATCTGAAGTCCTACTATTTTCATTATACTTAGTGGATTTTGAAACATGCATGAAAACAATTTTATACTTATACTATGCTAATCCTAATAGGATACCCTATACATTCCTTAGAGAAAACAATGTAGTGATACATGCTTAGCCATGCTATATTTTGAAAAGAGATACATGTTGAGATTTTATGAAATTGAGAAAAAGGACTTGTGTTTTTATATAATAAAACAAGGACTCAATGAACCACCTGGGTGGCCAAGGATACTTTAAGTTTTTGGAGAAGGTGGCAACAAAAGGAACCATGTCTATGGCAATCTCTTTGTGTTGTGCTCCAAAGGAAACCACCTAGGAAACTTAGAGATTGAACATGTTTCTCCAATTGTGGCTTCCGTGTGCAACCACATGCTATTATGGCTCTGGCTTAGTCAACTACATTGGGAAGACCCATGCATTGTCTTCAGTTTACTGGACATGGGGACCTGGAATCCTACATGGGTGCTGAAGACAAGCTAGCAATGGTGTATGGGAGGACCCTTTGGAAAGACTTCGTCACATTCTCAATCTGCCAGTACTCCATCTTGGTGAGCACTAATCCAGTGGCCACTGGTTGCAACAAGATGGGATTGTGACATGTGGCTAAAGTGTGCAACTTCTGCAGAAGATAATAAAATCTAAGTACTTAGCCGTGTCCCCGGTTATGGACAATACTGAGCAACTAAAGTTTGAAGCTATGGGAAATCTCGACATTCCAATTTCTAAAACAAAAACTTGATGCACTTAGGGATACCAAGGAGCTCAAGAGGTTTGATAAAACTTGATGCACTTGGGGTTACCAAGGAGCTCAAGAGATTTGATAAAACTTGATGCACTTGGGGTTACCAAGGGGCTCAAGAGATTTTGTTGCAAAACTTGATACACTTGGGGTTACCAAGGTGTGCAAGGAGATTTTGTTAACAACTTAAACACTTGGGCTTTGCCAAGGGATTTTCAAAGATTTGATCAAAAGATAAAAACCATTTTGAAAGATAGGATAAATTTTGCTTCTGCAAATGAGCCTCAAACCCTACCTAGCCAAATTGCATGTAATGATAGGATCCACTTATATTCTACATAGTAGTGAAACTTGCCAATACAATTCAAATGTATTGACCCTTGTGGCTGTAACTTGTAATGTTGCAGGTTTGATTGTTTTTAGTGAAGATTGATTGATTAGGATTACAAAGTCTACAACCAACATCTGCCTGTGGCACTTTGAAGATGAAGGACTCCATGCCTATAGTTATTCCGCTGCAATGTAATGTAATAGTCAAATGAGCTATGTAAAGATGTAATAAAATTATGTTATTCCTGGTTATAAAGTTATATTATGACCTTTGTTTCTTGATATTACATCTAAACTGTGGATGCTAGCTATTGATCCAGGGACTAGCATTGTAAACACAGGGGACACCACCTTATGTTAATAAAGGTTGGGACACTCCCTCTACATAGCAACTCCGTCTAGGAGTTGAGCTCAACAGCTTATTCTATAGAGTTCATGCTGCTTGGCTTCGTTGGTTACTATTAACTAGGGATACTTAGAGGGACTCATTATCATCGACACCATAGAGGATTTCGTAATCCACTCCTTCAACTCCTTCGAACAGATCAGGTTCCTCGTAGAACACATCTTCTTGGCATTCGGCTGCATACATTGGCACGTCTTCGGGATCCTCAGAGTCTAAGCAAGGGATCAAAGGAAAGAATGAGTAACAGCGTTACCCAACAAGTTCATTATATGCAAGGTGGGAAGTTTGATGCTCTAACTACCACCTCGGATTATAAATCCTTGGCACTATGCAATTTTTTTAAATCTTTCTTCAAAGATTGATTTTATTCTGAAAAACTATGACAATCAGCCTTCACAGGTTGACCAGAACTTTCATGGAGTTCCTTTCCTGCCACGTTCGTAGCTCCTTCCCGGAATAGGGAGTAACAAGTTACAATTCTTACACTTTACAAAGGTGCGTTACTTTACCCATGAGAGATCAAATCCTTGTTGCACAACCGGGCGTAGTTTCCCGTCCACAATTCCATGATGTGGGGCCCAGTAGTTGGTCCAAGCCAATCATTGCCCCCTTCGCGACCCCGCATGCCTCCTTGGTGTACACCAAGCCCACATAATGAATTACGGTAATGGTTTGTACAAACCGTTAGATGCTAGAACTATCGTGGGACGATGAGGGTTCCCACCCATATGCTGTATATCCTCTATGAATTACTAATTAATATGCACGCTACGAGGATAATAGCCATGACCTGCACATCCGGCTTCATGCGAGAGGAAGAAGATACAACTGACTTCTCTGTCCCATTCCAAATCTCATGGCTAACACGTAATATACGGCGCTAGAATCACTAATGCCAGGGGTTATTAAGCCCCTACTTGATCATCATTGTTGCAATTAGAACTCTAAGTTCTATTGCTCCATCATATCACCACTTAGGATGATATCTAAAATTTCTTTATTTGTGAAAATAATATTTTCTTTCTTTTATAGCATATATGATAACACACAATTTGCAAATACTTTGATAAAGACTCTTAAAAGGACATGAGCAAGTGATGAACTTGCCTTGTGATGGCAAGGTAGTGAAGTCTGATGCTTGCACTGGACCTTGAGCTTCTATGTCTACAAAAACATCATTATTGCCCGGTAAGGACAATATTTAAAGAAGCAAAAATGATTATGCAATAATGTCATGCATCATTTAACTTGATATGCATTCACCCCATTATTATAAAAAGTTCTTTTTAATAATAAAGGATTTATAAATATTACTTTTTAATATTTATAACATATATTGAATTATTTTATTTTATTTCATTTTTATTTGACTTTTATTGATTTAATAATTCTTTTAGGAATTATCAATTATACATTAAAATTGTTATTAAATATTTATTTAGTATTTTTCAAAAATACTATAATATTAATATATAATGAAAGTGATTTTTATTTATTTTTATCATCTTTCAATAATTTTGTAAAATTCCATAAGGAATATATAAATTACAAAATTCTTATAAAATTTTAAATGTCTAAAATTTTATATTTTATTTTATTTGAATAGTACGGATTATTGTGAATCCAAAAATATTTTATTTATGATTTTTGGACATTTATTTTATTTTCTAGAATTTTATTGAGGTCACGGGCATTTTGGTCTTTTCCAATTGATTAAAACAGAGAATATTCCGTTATATTCTAAAAAGCAATATAATGGGTATTCAAATGAGAATATTCTGAAAATTATCGCACTTGTTTATATATTGATAATATGAAATAAGTTTCATATTCATTATTGTTTTTCTTAAATAATGTTTGGAGTTAAAATAATTAACTCATAATTAAATCAAGATTCAAACCTTTTTTTCTAATTCATTTGAATTATAATTCAAACACTTAAGTTTAAAATTCAAATTCATTTTCAAAACACATAATTCCTTAAAGATCATATCAAGTTTATAACAATCACCCTTTAATAAGACTAAACCTAATCTCAAAGTATGAAAGAAACATTGATCACTTAATGTTTTAATTTGGCGAAAATTTTACCCACATTTTTCACAAATGAATGCATGCAACATTCCATATTCCTCAATCTACCCTTCGTTAGTTCCTAAATGCTGGGATGTTACAGACTTCCCCCCTTAAATTAAACTTCTTTCCGAAGTTTGTGGAGATGTACCCGAATAGTTCTGGATAAGCTTTTCTTAAATCCTCTTCTTTCTCCCATGTGGCTTCCCTTTCAGGGTGATGTTCCCACTGTACCTTGCAATATTTGATTGCTCCGTTCCTTAATCTTTTCCAATTTTCTTCCAAAATCTTACAAGGCTTTTCAATATAGGTAAGGTCTGCTTGTAGTTCTATCTCTTGATATGTGATTGCATCGTCTAGAACTTTTAAACATTTACGAAGTTGTGACACATGGAAAACATTATGCACTTGAGCCAATCTTGATGGTAACTCTAAAGCATAAGCTATAGTTCTGTTTTGACTCAGTATCTTGAATGGTCCGATATATCTTGGACTCAATTTCCCTTTAACTCCGAATATTTTCACCCCTTTCATTGGACTTACTTTCAAATAGACCATATCTACCACTTCTGGATGCCATGATCTTTGACTTTGATCCGCATAACTTTTCTGCCTGCTCTAGGCTATTTTCAGTCTATCCCTGATTTTATCAATGATGTCTTGTCTTTCCTTGATATAATCTGGTGCAAATTCTTTGATGCTTCCAGGTTCATACCAACATATTGGTGATCTACACTTCCTTCCATACAGAACCTGATATGGAGCTGCCTTCAGACTACTCTGATAGCTATTATTATAAGAAAATTCTGCCAATGGTAGATGATCTTCCCATGTCCCTCCAAAATCTAATGCACAATCCCTTAACATGTCTTCTAGTATTTGATTTGTTCTTTCAGTTTGACCTCCCGTCTCAGGATGATATGCCGTGATGAAATCTAACTTTGAACCAAGTGCCTCATGTAATTGCTTCCAAAATGCTGAAGTAAACACTGATCCCCTATCATTTACGATATTTTTGGGTACTCCATGCTTACTTACTATCTCTTTGACATATACTTCAACTAACTTCTTGGCATTATCCTTTTGATTCAACGGAATAAAATGTGCACTCTTAGTGAGTCTGTCCATAATTACCCATATCATATCCTTTCTTTTTGGTGTCATAGGTAATCCCGTAATGAAGTCCATACCTATTTACTCCCATTTCCATTCAGGAATTTCTAAGGGTTGTAATGGTCCTGCTGGACTTTGATGTTCAGCCTTCACCCTTTGGCAAGTATGGCATTCAGATACATATTTAGCAATATCTCTTTTCATGTTATTCCACCAGAATAGTTCTTTCAAGTCCATATACATCTTGGTACTCCCTGGATGTATAGAATATGGTGTTTCATGTGCTTCTCTGAGTATAACATCTCTAATCTCAGTCACATTTGGAACACAAAGACGGTCTTGAAACCATAAAGACCCATAATCCCCAAGGAGAAAAACTGATTTTTGCCCTTGAGATATCCTCCGAATTTCCTCAGCAATAAAAGGATCTTCTGCTTGATGTCTAAAAATTTCTTGCTTAAGATCACTGTCCTGCTCTACAACTATCTGCATAGTAGCTAATTCTCCAAGAACCTCTGTTCTGATGAATTGAAGCTCTGATATTTCCAAGTCCATTTGTAACTCTTTTGGTAACTCCCTATTGCTTGGCTGAATATCTGCACTCTTTCTGCTTAAAGCATATGCTACAACATTTGCTTTCCCTAGGGTGTAATTGATTATTAAATCATAGTCCTTGATTAGTTCCAACCAATGCTTCTGTATCATATTCAATTCCTTTTGAGTGAAGAAATATTTGAGACTTTTATGGTTAGTGTATAACTCACATCTGGCTCCATAAAGAAAATGCCTCCATCCTTTTAGTGCAAAAATTACTGCTGCTAACTCTAAATCATGAGTTGGATAGTTGACTTCATGTGGTTTCAGTTGTCTTGAACCATAAGCAATCACTTTCCGTTCTTGCATTAATACACAACCCAAACCTTCTTTAGACGCATCATAGTATACTGTGAAATCCTTCCCTGTTTCAGGAACTGCTAAGATTGGAGTTGTGGTTAATCTAGTCTTCAACTCTTGGAAACTTGCTTCACATTTCTCATCCCACTTGAATGGTGTATTCTTCCTTAATAATTTGGTCATTGGTCCGGCTATTTTGGAGAAACCTTCAATGAATCTCCGGTAATAACCAACCATTCCTAAGAAACCTAGAATTTGCTTCACATCGGTCGGTGCAGTCCACTCTAGTACTGACTGAACTTTAGATGGATTCACAACAATTCCATCCTTACTGATCACATGACCGAGGAATTCTACCTCATCAAGCCAAAATTCACATTTACTGAACTTAGCATAAAGCTTATGTTCTCTTAAGGTCTGCAATGCTATTATTAAATGATCAGCATGCTCTTCTTTATCCTTGGAATATATCAGAATATTATCAATAAAGACTATGACAAACTTGTCCAAATATGGCATGAAGATCTTGTTCATCAGATTCATGAATATTGCCGGTGCATTGGTCAAACCAAATGGTACTACCAGATACTCATGGTGTCCATATCTTGAGACAAATGCTGCTTTTGGAACATCTTCCGGTTTGATTTTTATTTGATGATATCCAGATCTTAAATCGATCTTTGAAAATACTCCAGCTCCTTTCACTTGATCAAACAAATCTTGAATTCTTGGTAAAGGATACTTATTCTTGATAGTCACGTTGTTCAGATTTCTATAATCACCACACATCCGTCTTCCACCATCTATCTTATCCACAAAGATTACTGGTGTTCCCCATGGAGATACACTTTCCTGTATAAATCCTTTTCTAGCTAACTCATCAATTTGCTCTTTGAGTTCTTTCAACTCTTTGGGTCCCATTTTATATGGTGCTTGAGCTATTGGTGTTGTACCAGGAATTAGGTCAATGGTGAACTCTATCTCACGGTCTGGTGGCATTACCGGTAGCTCTGTTGGAAAAACATCTTGGAATTCATTAACTATAGGAATCTCTTCCAATTTAACTTCTTTCATTGAATTCAACTGCAGATCCACCATGATATGACTATGCTTATCTGCTTGGTAAACTATCTTGCTCCACTTGGAGTTTTGATTGAGACAGTTTTCTCCTCACAATTTATCTGAGCTCCGTGTTCCATCATCCAATCCATTCCCAGCACTACTGCAATTCCCTTTAAAGGAATCACATAAATGTCTGTGAAATATGTACAACCACAGACCGAGATAACCTGATCTTGTTTTATGTGGCGTAAATCACATTCCCTCCTGCCGTAACTACTGTCATAGGACTTTCTAATGTTGCCCTTCTAATCCCGAACTTATCACAAAATTCTTCAGAAATTAATGAAGTAGTTGCACTAGTATCAAATAGAACTTTGCCGGGATTGGTAAGGATATTGAGCGTACCTATCACTGCATGCTCTGAATTATCCACCTCCTTGAGGGTTGCACAATTCAGTTTCCCAGTAGGTCGGTTCCTCTTGCCATTGTTGTTCTTGCCATTATTTCCTCATTTATTGGGCTGTCTATTTCGTCCAATGGCTTGTCCTCCTCCCTTGGTAGGCCATCCTCTAGGTGGTTTTCTCGGACAATCTGGCTTCATATGCCCCTTCTGACCACAACCATAACAGATCACTACAGGCTTTTTGCATTCCCTCTAGAAATGCCCTGGAATTCCACAATTGTTACAGATAACATTTCTTCTCAGATTGGATTGATTTCCACCACTGCCCTTGTTATTGTTATTGTTATTGTTGTTGTTGCCATAATTCCTATTCCGAGGTTTGAACTCCAGGTTGGGTTTAGGTTTGCTTGCCTGAATCCTCTTGGTTTCCTTCTTGGCACTCTTCCTTCGGTCCTCTTGGACATTCTTGTAGTCATCTTCAAAAGTAATGGCTACATCCAATAACTGCTGATAAGTTTGCTTATTGGCTAACCTTAGCTGCATCCTCACAAATGGATTTAATCCACGCAGGAAATGCTTCTTCCGCTTCTCTTCAGTGTTGAAATCCTCCTCAGCATAACGAGATAGTTGGCTAAACTCCCGGATGTACTTCATGACACTAGTATATCCTTGCTAAAGCTCCTCAAATTCTCTCCGCTTCAACTCCATGACACTTTCCGGAACATGATATTCACGGAATCTCTGCTTGAACTCTTCCCAGGTAAACTCCATTCCTGGTGGTTGCATGGCTAACTGATTTTCCCACCATGATGCTGCAGGTCCAGTCAGAAGATGAGTTGCATATCTCAATTTCTCCTCATCATTGCAACCTACAGTTTTCAGCTTCCTTTCAGTATCTGCTAGCCAATCTTCTGCATCCATTGGTTCAGGAGCTGATGCAAAAGGTAACGGTCTTGCATTCTGGAAATCAGATAGACTCACTCCTCCACCTTCAGGTGCCCTCTGATTTGCTCTCCCCAGTAGCTCTTCCATGAACTTTTTCTGGATTTCTTGCATCATTTGCATGAATTGCATAAAGTTCTGCTCCATTAACGGCCTCATTGGTGGTGGTGGTAATGCTTCTTGGTTTTCTACATCTGCATCGGCCTTTTCCTTGGCCTCTCGCTCCATCCGCTGCTGTTCAGTTTCCTACACCCGTATCCATGACCCTCTAGTCCTGCAACATAAAGCGAATACTCATAATTACATCATGCACATGTGTTCTGAGCTCGACTTTACGCACAGAACTAGTCACACAATGAAGATCCAAAGAAAATCCAAATATGCATTTCACATATTTCACATAATATCATAATGATACAAAGTCACTACAACATATACCATATAGGTATAATCACAAAACTACCTTATTACTTGGGGTACAATACACAGTACTTGATACTACTAACTAATTGTCTCCTTCTAATAGTAACTTATTGTACTTGGGGTACAATACACATGTGTATCGTACATGCCTGATGTCCAACCGTGATGACGTGTTATTCATCGCACAGTTTGTGGAACATATGGTCTTCCAGAAGGAATATACTCTGTATCTGAAGTGTCAGGACTTGAGTCATTACTCATCCTGAGCGCATTGACTCCCTCCAGCTCAGCTGAAAAGTCTTCAGAAACATATTCAACATTTTCTCCAACCTACATCTCCTGAGATTCATTTCTTGAGTTGTCAACAGGATACACAGATCTTGCTACTTCCCAGGTGCTCTCGTGGGCAAGATAATTAAACACTGGATAATGTATATTCCCTGGGTTTTGAGAAGATGTTGATGATTCAAACACTCTCTCCTCAGGATCTTCTTCTTCATCCTGATTATCTATTGACATGGTATTTCTACTACTATTATTAGGGTTCATTCTTGCACCCATCCAACTAGATTGTCCAACATTCCTGTCAGAACCATCTGTGGACATCTGGTGTTCATGAGATACATCATATGGCCCCATTCTCCAACCATCCGAATTCTCAATAGGAAGTTCTGAGTCATAACCATCCTCTGAGCCATGTGGTACTGCATACCGCATATCCATAGTAGGATCATGTATAGGTTCAGGTCTAGGTGAATAAGGATATGGTATAAAAGATTCAGGATCTATAGGTATATCCTTAAAGATAGGTGTTGCACTACTACTTGCTTCTTTCTCTAACTGGAATGCTAACTGCTTCCTCCTTTCCGGATCGGTTAGATCCTCTAACATGTCATTTTTGTCTTCAACGATCACTTCATGGGTCTTATAAAAAGATGCAAATAGTGTCTCTGTCCATAAACTTGGAAGCTAACTTAGGATGCTTCTTAACCAAAGTAAGATGATCCGGTATAGGCTCCGAGTCTATATAATCATGAGGTATCACAGAGAATGTGCTACCTTCTAGCTCCTTGGTTTTCTGCTCCCGGATAGTAGCTATCGCCTCCACAACAACAACATGATATGCTGTCAAATGACTCCTACCTTCTCCTATAGGTAGATCGTGATATAATCCAAGCTTCTCTAGAAGTTGGATACTCAAACGATACTTGGATAACATCCGACCATCAAGGTAAGTGATAGTGTTCACTAGAATTCTAGTTGGACAACTAAAGAGCTTTAAAAGTTGACGAAGTTGGTTTGTGAATGATCCTTGATAATCATCAAGAGTCTCCTCTTTCCTTACCAAAGTCTGTTTTGGAAACTTTGGTGCCATATCTCTGTATATCAGAAAAATAATTTTGATTAGTATCCAATGACATATTGCATCATAACAAAGAATTATCGCACTAAAATATATAACGGAATATTATCATTTGAATACCCATTATATTTATTTTAGAGAATTCGTTATCGTTGCTAACTTTCCTACAGGTAATACCCTTTACTAGGTTTCCAACCTAAGGTCAAAGCAATTTGCTCTAATACCAACTGCGGTGACCCAGCATACCACTGCATGTGTAGTACACTATAGTCGTTGACATGACATCCATAGAACATCGTTCCGTAAATATCACATCCCTCAGAGTGGTACAACAGAAACATTGCGGGTCCATATTACAAAAGTACACACATTATTATTATTACAATACCGGAAGTTCAAGACTTCCAAAAGATCCAACTTACAAACCAAAATATAAAGTGTTCAGTGGAATTTAAAAGTAGCTCCGTCTAGGAGTTGAGCTCAACAACTTATTCTATAGAGTTCATGCTGCTCGGCTTCGTTGGTTACTATTAACTAGGGATACTTAGTTGGACTCATACGACACCATAGCGGATTTTGTAATCCACTCCTTCAACTCCTCCGGATAGATCAGGTTCCTCGTAGAACACATCTTCTTGGCATTCGGCTGCATACATTGGCACGTCTTCGGGATCCTCAGAGTCTAAGCAAGGGATCAAAGGAAAGAATGAGTAACAACGTTACCCAACAAGTTCATTATCTACAAGGTGGGAAGTTTGATGCCCTAACTACCCCTCGGATTATAAATCCTTGGCACTATGCAGTTTTTGTAAATCTTTCTTCAAAGATTGATTTTATTCTGAAAAACTATGATAATCAGCCTTCACAGGTTGACCAGAACTTTTATGGAGTTCCTTTCCTGCCGCATTCGTAGCTCCTTCCCGGAATAGGGAGTAACAAGTTACAATTCTTACACTCTGCAGAGGTGCGTTACTTTACCCATGAGATTTCAACTCCTTGTTGCACAATCGGGCGTACTTTCCCATCCACAATTCCATGATGTGGGGCCCAGTAGTTGGTCCAAGCCAATCACTGTCCCCTTCGCGAACCCGCATGCCTCCTTGGTGTACACCATGCCCACATAATGAATTACGGCAATGGTTTGTACAAACCGTTAGATGCCAGAACTATCGTGGGACGATGAGGGTTCCCACCCATATGCTGCATATCCTCTACGAATTACCAATTAATATGCATGCTACGAGGATAACAGCCACAACCTGCATATCCGACTTCATGCGAGAGGAAGAAGATACAGTTGACTTCTCTGTCCCATTCCAAATCTCATGGCTAACGCGTAATATACAGCGCTAGAATCACTGATGTCAGGGGTTATTAAGTCCCTACTTGATCATCATTGTTGCAATTAGAACTCTAAGTTCTATTGCTCCATCATATCACCACTTAGGATGATATCTAAAATTTCTTTATTTGTGAAAATAATATTTGCTTTCTTTGATAGCATATATGATAACACACAATTTGCAAATACTTTGATAAAGAATCTTCAAAGGACATGAGCAAGTGATGAACTTGCCTTGTGATGGCAAGGTAGTGAAGTCTGATACTTGCACTGGACCTTGAGCTTCTATGTCTACAAAAACATCATTATTTTCCGGTAAGGACAATATTTAAAGAAGCAAAAATGATTATGCAATAATGTCATGCATCATTTAACTTGATATGCATTCACCCCATTATTATAAAAAGTTCTTTTTAATAATAAGGGATGTATAAATATTACTTTTTAATATTTATAACATATATTGAATTATTTTATTTTATTTCCTTTGTATTTGACTTTTATTGATTTAATAATTATTTTAGGAATTATCAATTATACATTAAAATTGTTATTAAATATTTATTTAGTATTTTTCAAAAATACTATAATATTAAAATATAATGAAAGTGATTTTTATTTATTTTTATCATCTTTCAATAATTTTGTAAAATTCCATAAGGAATATATAAATTACAAAATTCTTATAAAATTTTAAATGTCTAAAATTTTATATTATATTTTATTTGAATAGTATGGATTATTGTGAATCCAAAAATATTTTATTCATGATTTTTGGACTTTTATTTTATTTTCTAGAATTTTATTGAGTTTAAGGGCATTTTAGTCTTTTCCAATTTATTAAAACAGGCCTGAAAATGCTTATGGGCTAGTTATACTTATTGGGCCCTAGTAGCCCATTAGTCCTGGACAAAAGGACCACCCTGAAGGGTCTAGCCCAACTCGGCCCACTCCTCACTGCCTCTCTCCCCCCCTCGAGTTCATCGTCTCCTCCTCTGACCCCGACCCTGTGGCCGGCGATGCCGCCACCGGCAATTCCCGCTGCCGTCGGCCGTTTTGGTCGCCGCCGTGGTGCAACAGAGGGTTGTCGACGATGCTCGTTCGTTCTATCCAATTGGATTCGAGCATAGGGCTCTCCTACGATGGATCGATGCCGTCCCGAACCCTAGGGTTTGGGGATTGGCATGGATCCAGGTGCTGTCGTGGTCATCGTGCATTGAGGTGATGCTCTGCACCTCCAGTCGTGATCAGGGTCGCTCCCGTGGCGCCGTGCGGGTTGCAGCGCCCCCTCTGTGGTGCTCCCCGTGTCGCCATGGTTGTCGGCCCCTCAGCTTCCTCTTCTATTCTTCAGCGAGGACCTACGGTGAGTTTGATTCCTCTCCCCTAGTGCTCTCGGTGCTTGATGATTTGATGCTAGATGCTGGCAGTGTCCTCTCTGGCTACTGTCTGATTCAGATTAAGATGATCATCCATTTAGGGTTCCTGTTATGTGATTGATCATGTACTGGATGAATTGAATCATGTTTGGATGGTTTGTACACATGCTAAATGATTATTGGCCAGAGGCTTGTTGCTTAAAATGATCTATGATGTTTCTGGTGGCTTACTAGATGATTTGATGCTTGGATTGCATCAGATTCAGATGATATAGTTGCTTGGGAATCATGCTTGATTAAGTCAGTGACTTGATAAGTTTTCACTGTCATCTCTAGGTTTATGATCATGATTATGACATGATTAAATCATTGTCCTGGTGCTGTTGGCTTAGAACTAGTGTATGGTTTGAGATAATCATGATCTCAACTAGTGAAGTTTAATATAGGAATATCCTAGTTATGATTCCTGTGTTAACAGGAAAATGAGTAGTGAGTTGATTGTCTGAATTTATGATGATTTAATGTCTATCCTAATTCGTAATGGATTGTTCTT
This sequence comes from Avena sativa, assembly GCA_916181665.1. Classification (NCBI taxonomy): domain Eukaryota; kingdom Viridiplantae; phylum Streptophyta; class Magnoliopsida; order Poales; family Poaceae; genus Avena; species Avena sativa. The sequence goes on from OV702298.1 coordinate 133,541,699, forward strand.
GTGACACCATCATGGTATGGCACACAAGTTTGATTCAAACCCACTGATTGGGTTGTTCTAGGCTTAGGACAAACTTGGCTTTATAAGATGAATTGAGATACCCTTCTCTAAATTTCATAAGACCAATGATGTTGGTCTGAGGCTTAGGGATTCAGATCTTATCTAATTGGTTCATCTAAATAGTCCCGGTAGTGGTACCGGCTATTCTTTGTTGAATCAAAGCTTGGAAAAAATGATAGTGATCTTGATCATTCTATGGATCCAAAGATTTGTTTCTAAGGTGCTACCCTTCCTTTAGAGATGTGCCTAGGAATAGATCATAGATAAATTTAGGCTTGAATTGTAATATAAAGCCTAATCCAGAGCAATGATGTTGCTCTGAGCTCTGTCTAGATCCAAGTACTTTGTTGTTTGCCTTTAGAGTTTCAAAAATCCCTATGATGGATTCACCCCACTTGGGTGCTTTCTGAGGGTTTGTTTTATAAAACAACACATGCTTATCTCAATATAAGATGATTAGATCATGTGAAGGTTTTATGAAACTCACCACAAAATCTGATGATGGGGAAGTAAAGTGGTGATGATCTTGATCTGGTGTTGTTGAACTCCTATGCTTAATCTTGATCTAGACTGCTCCTCCTAGCTCCTGGACTTGTCCTTGAGCTAGCCTGCTCCTCCTAGCTCCTGGGCTTGGCCTTGCTGTTCACCTGATCCTCCCCCTCCTTATGTCACCATCCTGGTGATGTGATCTTGCTTTGGTTGGTTTGGTTGCTGGCTGTGGTGCTTGGTTTAGCTGTTGTCTACACTGGCTGTTCTTGTGTGTTGTGAAGTGGAGAGATGCACTAGTGCCTCTCCATGGCTGTGCTTGTGTTTTTGTGAGTTTGAGCTGTTCTGTGAGGTCGACAACACACCACATGCACGTTGGTGTGTGTACTGCCTGTGTGCTTGCTGTGCACTTGTGGATATGTTCAGAATTTTGAAACTTACTATTACCTAGTTACTTTCACCTGGCTGGTGGATTTGTCCCTCTTGGCTGTCATTTTACTTCTAGCTTTAAATTGGTGAAAGATGGAATCTTTCATATTGGTGAAACTTGCCCCTTTTTATAATTTCTCAATGATGAATTTGTCAAGTGCACTTCACTAACACATCTGAGAGAAATAATACTAACACTAATCTTTTATTTCTCTATATATTTTCTATTTGTTTTGCAGGTACAAATATAAAGATGAAGATTTAGTTTAGGTTTAGTTATAGGATAGTTAGTAAATGTTCCAATATAATTTTCTTATTCTTTTCTAATTTTCTTTTTATTATTTTGTAATTTTCATTTTATTCAATTGTAATAAAGATTATATTATTATTAATAAAGAATATTCTTATTCTTTATTCTTTTGTAAATTGTGAAGTTTGAAAATAGTTTCAGTAAGTTACATTCTTTGTAACTTGTTTATATATTGATAATATGAAATAAGTTTCATATTCATTATTGTTTTTCTTAAATAATGTTTGGAGTTAAAATAATTAAATCATAATTAAATCAAGATTCAAACCTTTTTTCTAATTCATTTTAATTATAATTCAAACACTTAAGTTTAAAATTCAAATTTATTTTCAAAACACATAATTCCTTAAAGATCATATCAAAGTTTATAACCTAATCTCAAAGTATGAAAGAAACATTGATCACTTAAGGTTTTAATTTGGCGAAAATTTTACCCACATTTTCACAAATGAATGCATGCAACATTCCATATTCCTAAATCTACCCTTCGTTAGTTCCTAAATGCTGGGATGTTACACCCTCCAATGATTCTTGCCCATATTTGAGAGCAAGTTTAACGAGATCTAGATCCTGACCAAACCATATCATCTCTTTGTGAGTGAATATTTGGGATCTATATCTTGGAGGATTTTGTGTTATCCTTGTGTTCTTCCTCTCTTGTTCCCCCAATAGCTTTAGTATATTTGTTGGAACTTGAGAGTGAATAATTGGAGCATCTTTGTGGTGTTCTTGCCATTTGCATTCGGTGCATCGATTTGAGTTCTCCTTAGAGGATTTGGTTGGTGAAATCATAGAATCTTGTCCCTCTTGGGTTTTTGGAACCCTAGACGGTTGTGTGGCCTTTGTGGTGTGTTCTTGGGGCCTCCAATTAATTTGTGGAGCTTTCCTCAAGTTTGTGGCCTTGGTGGTGTTTATTGGGAGCCTCCAATTAAGTTGTGGAGATTGCCCAATATTTTACGGGTTTGGTGACCACCCTCAAGTGTCCCATAGTGGATCGGGCGCTTGCCGGCGGGTGCTCGGGAGAATAGGGTGAGGCCTCTTGTGGTGTTGGTGGTTTTAGTACTACCCACCCCTCCAACAAGACGTACTTCCATGTTGGAAGGAACACAGTAAAATGTTGTTGTCCCTGCGTGCCTCGGTTATCTATATACCTGAGATCTTTACTTATGCACTTTACATTTGTTGGAGAGGTTATTATCATATCTTCACGCTTATGATAAATGTTTACATACCATGCTATAATTGTATTAACCGGAAAAATTAATACTTGTGTGATTAGTAAACATAAAAGAGTCCCTAGTAAAGCCTCTTGTTAAACTAGCTTGTTGGTTAATATATGATCATGGTTTCCTGATCATGAACATTGAGATGTTATTAATAACAAGATCATATCATTAGGAGAATGTTGCGATGTACATACTCCTATAGTTAAGCATAGCATAAAGATCAAGTCATTTAATATAGTTCAGTTGCTATAAGCTTTCAGATACATAGTAACCAAAATCCTTAGACCATGAGATCATGCTAATCACCATCACCGGATGGATGCTTTGATGACATCAAACACCACACCATAACTGGGTGGCTATAAAGGTGGCATTGAGTGTTCGGAAAGTATGTGTTGAGGCACATGGATCAAGAGTGCGATTTGTCCATCCATATGACAGATAGATATACTCTGGGCCCTCTCGGTGGAATGTCATCCAATTAGCTTGCAAGCATGTGACTGGCTCACAAGGGATCACATATCACAGGAACGAGAAAAGAGTACTTATCGGTAACAAGGTTGAACTAGGTATGCAGAGATACCGACGATCAAACCTCGGATAAGTAAACTATGGCGAGACAAAGGGAAATTGGTATCATATGTAAGTGGTTCATTTGATCGCAAAGTATTCGTAGAAATATGTGGGAGCCATATGAATTTCCAGATTCCTCTATTGGTTATTGATCGGAGAAGTGTCTCGGTCATGTTCGCATAATTCACGAACCATAGGGAGACACACTTAAGGGTTCGATGTTGTTTAGTAGATATGGAATGTAAGTATGGAGACCGAATGTTTTTCGGAGTCTCGGATGGGATCCAGGATATCACGAGGAGATCCAGAATGGTCCGGAGAATAAGATTCATAAAAGGAAAGTCCAATTCCGGAGTTTGGGAATGATTTCGACGATTTCATCGGAGAGGTTCTAGAAGGGTCTAGAAGGTTCACCGGACCGAAAGGGGAAGGGAACATGAATGTGTCATGGATAAGTGGAATGATTGGATCATGTACTAGGTCACTTGGTTGGGCATTAGCAAGAAAGAAATCAAGCTCCAAATTGAAAGTCAAAAGGCAAGTTTGAAAGGTGAAACTAGGACAATGTGTCTTGGTGGAGGAAGGAAAGAATCCTTCTTTCCCTCCACCACAAGCCAACAAGGAGAGGGAGTTGGGGAAGGATTCAAACTCCCCTCTCCCAAGCTGCCCTCCCTCTCATAAATAAAGGGGAGGGGGTGGCCCAAGGCCACACAACACCAGCCCCTCCCCACCTAGACGCGCCACCGCCGCCCCCAGCATAGCCCATCGCTCACCGTCGCCACCCTAGCCGCCGCCGATCATGCCTCCTCCTCTCCGGCCCTCTAAACTCGAGATCGCTAGAAACCCTAGATCCACCATAACTTGCTCTGGCTTAGGCGAAGCCTTGCAGGATTTTCCCTCTACTTCCGACACCATGCCATCGTGCTGCCGGAATCGCGAGGGGAGAACTACAACCTCTGATGCCTGCTGGAACAAGGGAGAGGAAGTTCTTCATCGAGTACCAATCGTGTGACTGACTGCGGAAGCGCTGCCGAAACGCAGCGTCGGAAGGATCATCTACCCGATCTTGAGATCGGCAAGTGTACGACTACATCACCCATGAGAATCTGCTCTCGTTAACCGCTTTGGAATCTTCAAGGGTGAGTACTCTAATCGACTCGTTGCTACAATCTAGTAGATAGATCTTGGCTTGTTTGTCTGCATGCGGTAGAATTTTTTTGTTTTCCATGTTATGAACCCCTACAACATTGTGACAGCCTTCGTTCTTAAAGTAATCTATATTGTTATCACTTTGTTGATTGTCTTGTTTAGCATAAGTTGTTGGTGCATATAGGTGAACCTTAGTATATTTAGGCTTTGTGCTTAACAAAAGAAAATGCTAGTTTTATTCCGCCATTATTAAGACCATCTCGTAAAAGTTTTTAACCTCCTATTCACCCCTCTCTAGGCGGCATCCGTGATCTTTAAATGAGTGAGTATTTCTCACGTGCTAAGGGGTGAGGTCTAGCCTTGTAATTGTTGGGGTTTAGTGCTAGAAAACAATAATTTTTTCTATGCAAACAACCATAATGCCAGGATCTATCTATTAGTAATGCAGTAACGGGAGGGGATTCAGTGTTCATACCTTTGAAGACCAAACATGGTTATCGTCCCACGGAAAACATGGGTGATGTAGTCGTACCGACGCCTATATCAAAGTCATTCCGAAATCCAACGGCTCTGGCGACTCCGACAACTCCAGACGCCACAAGTGCAGCACCGCATGAGGGAGTCACATACATGTGGTGCCAGATGATGACTCCTGCTCCTCCAATCCAGTCAAGGTTGCGGAATTATATCTCTTGGATCCGAATCCCACAGCTCGATGATGCTCCACGGTGAAGAAGTTCCTCGTTTGTGTAGTCCTTACTTGGGACCACGGTAACAGGAGAAAGAGAGAGGAAACTGGAAGCGATTCCCAAAGCCGGGAAGCTTTTATTTATTTTCTGATTGGTTTAATTGCCCCATATACCTCTTCTTATATAGGGGAGGAGGGGGACTCCAAACCTCAATAACTAGCCATGTGGGACTAAACAAAGGAGAGGAGAGGGGGAGTGCGGTGACCCAGCATACCACTTCATGTTGTAGTATACTATAGTCATTGACATAACACTAATGAACACCGTTCACCAGCATTATATCCCTCAGAGTGGTACAACAGAAACATCGTGGGTCTAATGTATGACTTTAGATTACATATAAGACATTACAAAGGATCTAGAAAACTTCCTCGAGACAGTGAGGAAAATGTTATACAGAAGAAAACCCAAAATAGAACTCAAAGCCTATACTATAACACTGCGATATATCTCTATGTCTTGCGATTGCTACTAAAGCAATACTCTACATAGGTAGGTTCTAGTATCTAGGGATTTATCTATATAGATCTCTTAAACTTGACTCCAAAAGCTTCTGATGTTATTGTTGACTCTTGTTGATCTCCACCAGATACCTTTAAATCTTCATATTAGCTCCTCTTCGAGATTCGCCTTTGGATTGCTCTGAAATCTAGCAAGGGTTAAGAAGATACGTCGAGTATGAGCATACTCGGCAAGTTAACTAAAAATGAGTGTTTGATGCACTAACTACAACCACATACCAAAGTTTGTAGGTTATGCAGATTTTCATAAACATTTCTTCAAAGGTTGATTTTATTCTGAAAAGTTATGTCTATCAGCCTTCACATGTTGATTAGAACTTCATGAAGTTCCTTTCCTGCAGCGTTCGCAGCTCCTTCCCGGAACAAGGAGTAACATGTCACACTTTTTACAACCTGCAGAGGTGCGTTGCTTTACCCATGAGAGATCTTTATCCATGTTGCACATTCGAGCGACCAACCCGTTCATACTTCCTTGCATGAGGCCTAGTACAAGGACCCAAGCCGATCACTTCCCTTCTTCACGACCCCGCATACACCGCAATTATTTTACTATCAGATTCAAGGCAGACTTCCCCCGTTAATACGGCTTTACCTTAGTCTGATATATAGGACAACCATTAACACTAGAAATCTGTCTTTTGTAAGACCAGATCCACGGTAGGCTTTTCCCCAAATACACGACTTTACCCAAGATCTCCAACTTAAAAAACTCCCAGAACAATGTCCACTGCATGCGAAAGGAAGAAAATCCAGCTGACTTCCCCAAAGCCATATAGATATCATGGTTAACGCGTATTATACGGTGCAAGAATCACTGGTGATATTGGCTATTAAGTCCTAGGTATTATGTTCCGTTACCACCGGAACTTCCATAGTAGGTTATTACCACTTGGTAAATAATCCATAATCATATTATTATGAAAATAGTGTTTTCTAACCTTTTTGAAATGCATGTGATGACAACACTGGATTTGCAAATACTTGATAGAAAATAATCAAAGGACATGAGCAAGTGTGAACTTGCCTTTGTGATCACAAGATTATGTAATCACGGTCTTCGAGACGATATAAGATCCAATATATGAAAATAGCATCATTGGGGCGGTAAGGACTAATGTTCAAAGAAGCAATATGCTATTATGCATAAGTAATGCTATGCATCTTTTTAAAACTCCTAAAATGAATTCCCGGTATTTTAAGTGAGTTGATCTTAGTTGTTTTCTTTAAGATTTGGTTATCTTCCAACTTTACTTCATAAGTAAATGCACTCATAAGGAACTTAAGTTTTAACATTTCAAAATGCACAAGTGAAGTATAAAGCAATCTAAGATTGATTTAGTTAATTACTAATTGATAAATATGATGAAAGTATGGTATTGGGTTGTTAAGAGTTGAAAGAACTATTATAGAGTTATTGTTTGAAGTGGAAAAAAGAATGACCCTTCGAAGAAAAGGTTTCTTTGGTAAAGTTTAAATAATACTTATGGTTAACAAAATGTGATCGATGTCGTTTGCGTTTGCTTGAATAGTTTGGACTTGAGATTCTTTATGTCCTAGTTATAACAGACCAAGGTTAATTATAAAAGCATGGATACATCTAAAATATAATGTTGATGAGTTTATAGACCAAAGTTAGTTATGTAAATAATCTTTAGACATGATGTTTATAAGTTTTGAGATTAATTTAACTCTCAAAATTATAACTAAACTTAAGAGTTAATTCTTCTCTTTAAAGAATTAGATTTACATAAGTTTAAGGAATTAGCTTTATATAAGGTCTATATATTATATTCTTAAATAATTACATCCTATGTTTCCAATAAATCTCTTGTAGCTAACTAAATCTAATATGTATTTATTTTCATTATAATTGATAAGACAAAATATGTTTCTTATATTTTAATAAAATAAAATCACTATAAAATCAATTCTAACACCCATTCATTTATAAATCCTAGAATTATTTCGAATTTTATAAAATAATATATTTATCTTTATAAAAAATGATTTTTATTTATTTTTATGTTTTATGTTTATTTTATTAAAATTCTTTAAATGAATAAATGTGTTTAAATATATATGTATTTTTATCATTCTAAATATAAACTAATATTTTTATTACATAAGATATTTATTTAAAGTTTTAAAATTGGATTTTATTTTTAGATATCATCATTATTTGTAGAAAATTCCTTAACTTGTCATAAAAATAATTAACTTAAATTTTATCATCTAAAAAAATACAAATATATTATTTTTAGTGAGTAGTTTACATTTTTATGAACATATGGATATATTATTTGTATTTTTAGGATTTTTATTTCTTTTTCTAGAGCTTAACTTGTATTGGGGTATTTTAGTCTTTTAATAAATAGACTTAGGGTTCTATTCTTTAAAATTGGGCTTGGCCCGTTGGGCTGGCCCAACCTGACCCGGCCCAACTAGGTTGGGTCAAACTCACCTAAGGCATCACTAGACCAGCCCATTGGCCCAGTGTGCATCTCTCTCTCTCTCTCTCTCTCTCTCTGGTGACTGCGAGCCGCCCCGCTATCGCCGCTTGATTCCAGCCGTCCTTGACATCCCCGATTTCCGCTGCGGTGCAAAGTGACGATAACGACGACGCTGTGTCATCCTATCCTCTTTGATTCTCCGATCGCGCCCTCTACAGGCTGTGCCGCCACCTCACTGGCGCCTAGGGTTTGGACCCCGCTGGTGGTTTGGCGCTTCGACGCCCCTCTAGTGCCACCCTGGTTCTTTGGCGATGATGTGTTTCCGCCTCCTCTTTGGTAGCCACCATGGACACGGATCACCGCATGTTGTAGCGCCCTATGTGATGCTCCACGTGCCGTCGTGTTCTTCCTTGGTGCCGGCCATGATACATCGGAAACGTATCTATAATTTTTGATGATCCATGCTTTTTTTGTATCTACTTTGCTTTGCTTTGTCTATACTTTGAGGTGTTTTATATATTTTATGGAACTAACCTATTAACAAGTTGCCACAGTGCTAGTTGCCTGTTTTCTTCTGTTTTTGGTTCCAGAAATGCAGAAAATCAATATTCTCGGAATTGGACGGGACAAAAGCCAAAGTTATTATTTTTCTCGGAGCAACACAGAACCATGAAGAAGAGCCGGAGGAGGTCCACGGGGTGGCCGCACCCCCTAGGCGCGGGCAAGCCCTGGAGGGGCCCACAGGGGGTGTGGGCCCCCTGGACCCCCACCGACCTTGATTCCTGCGCCTATAAGAAGCCTCCGACCCAAATACCCTAGGGCATCCAGAAGAAATCCATGAAAACATATGTAGCACCGCCGCCGCCAAAGGGGAGATTCAGGAGAGAGAAAGTCTCTGTTTCGGCACCCTGCCGGGACGGGTAAGTGCCGCCGAATCCATCTCCATCGATCTCCATCGCCATCTTCATCACCATTGCTAATTCCCATGATGAGGAGGGAGTAGTTCTTCCTCAGGACTAAGGGCTCTAACGGTAGCTATGTGTTCATGTCTCTCTCTCTATGCATGATCTTGTGGTCATGAGCTTTGTAATCAAGTAGATCTACCTTGCTACTCAAGTGCTCCATTAGATCTCTGCTCTCCCCATGTATGTGAAAGTGACAGGGTGCATGCCATGGTAGCACTTAGGTTTGAGTCTACATAAATACTCTTTGTGCTTTAATAGATCTATGCTTTTCCCCACGTGTGTGAAAGTGACAGCGGATATACCGTGTGTAGCACTTTGGCTAGATTGAATATTTGTTATGAGTTATATTTGGAGTTGGATGTCTCTATGAAATTATGGTGTTTGTTGGAACCATCTAGTGCTGAAGGTGACAGTGTGGGGTTATCTAGATTGGGGAAGGCGGACTTTGAGGTGTGCTGTTATAGCCCTACCTTGGATTAGATTGTCCAACAGGAGAGTAGTTAAGAGTAGTATCATGAAGAGAGGATATTTATATGAGAGATGAAGGGAATATGCCCGAGAGGCAATAATAAAGTGGTTATTATCATATTCCTTATTTATGATAAATGTTTATTTTGCATGCTATAATTGTATTAATACGGAAATGTTAATACATGTGTGTTTAATAAACAAAAAGGAAGTTCCTAGTTATGCCTCTCTTATAAACTAGCTCGTTGATTAACAAGATGATCAAATGTTTCCTGATCATGGACGTTGGATGTTGTTAATAACGAGGTCACAACATTAATGGAATGGTGTGATGAACATTCATCCGAAGTATAGCATTATGATCAAAGTCATTGAGTTTATATTGCTATAACAACTTACGAAGTGATCCTAATCCTTAGACCATGAGATCATGTCAATCACTAACACCGGAAGAGTTTCTTGATAACATCAAACGTCACACCATAACTGGGTGATTATAAAGATGGGTCCAGAACTACTAAAGTGTTATGTTGAGGCCCATGGATCAAGAATGGAATTTGTTCATCCCGATGATGGATAGATATGCTCTGGTCCCTCTCGGTGATATCACATTGATTAGCTTGCAAGCAAGTGATTTGATCACTAGAATGTTATATCACGGGAACGAGAAAAGAGTGCATGTTAGTAAAGAGATCAAACTAGGTATGGAGATACCGATGATCGAATCTCGGACATGTAATATATCGCGAAACAAAAGGATTAAGATACTAGCATAAAAGGTTCTGACGATCACAAGAAAGTCATCGTTGAATGTGTGGGAGTCAGTATGGGTCTCTAGATCCTGCTTCTGATTATTGATCGGAGAAGGGTCTCGATCATGCCCGCATTATTCGCGAACCGTAGGGTGGCACACTTAAGAGACACCGACATCCAATTGGAGCAAAATTTTCATGCCGGAAAGAATAACAAGCGCGGGAATTTATTTCACTAGATACCGAAACATGTTTTCGGGTGAAATTGCAGAAAGTGTTTTTGCATGTGAAATGAAATACTAGAAAGGGGTTATATGTGAATTTTTGTCATTAAAGTAATTGACAAAATTCTGAATAAATAAAAGGAGTTTTATTTAATGAGAGTTTGCATTAAATTTGGTGGAAATTTAATGGGATTTTGAGTGGGATTTTGAGTGGAGGAAATTGAAAGGCATTTGAGTGAGTGGAGTGTCCACCCACATGAATGTGGAAGAGATGGGGGGAGCCCCCATGGCTGGGCGCCATGCCCCTTGGGTTCCCCCCTCTCCCCTATAAAAGGCCCCCCTCTCATCCTCTTAAATCACACCTCCTCATGAAGGATCTCTCTCCCCTCTAGTATTTATCCCATTGTCTCGGACTAGCGAGATACATGTTCGCGGTGGCTATTCGGCAAGAAAGAGTTGTGCTTCCGCTGCATCGCTGGAGCGAGGAGGCGGAGGTTGCTCGGTGCCTCGTACGTGTGTGCGAGCATGGATGCGCCGCTGTTTTGCGGCGCTAGGACTTCCTCTCGATCTTGAGATCGGCAAGAGATTGTCTACATCAACCACGAGTTTGGACTCGTTAAGCTTTGTCGATATTCAAGGGTATGTTCTCTATGGATATACATCCGCATGTTGATTGTATCTAGTAGATAGATCTTGGTAAATAGTCATTCCCATCGTAGGAATTTTTTTGTTTTCTATGGTGCGAACCCTACAGTGGTATCAGAGCCGGATCTATGCGTAGATGCTTTGCATGGGTAGTACACATATGAGTATGTGGGCGATGATGATCATTTTATTGCTTCTTAGTTGTACTTTGGATATTGGTGGAATAGTGGGATGAAGCGGCCCGGACAAACTTTACATGTCCTCGCACATGAGACCTGTTCCACGCTTGACATGCAACTAGTTTTGCATAAGTGGCTAGCGGGTGTCTGTCTCTCCTACTATAGTCAATATCTAATTTGCAACGATTTGTCAACAATTTGGTTATCCTCGTTGTGATTCATGTTCATTGGAAGAACGGTTCTATCTTCGAAAGCCCTAAGCCACGTAAAACTTGCAATGGATAAATTAGAGGCGTCTAGTTTAGATTGTTACTGGGCTAGTGTTATGATATGGTGATGTTGTAAGTAGAAGTATGAGATGATACTCTTACAACACACATAACGTGTAAGTTCCATAGACCTTGGCCTTACACATAGAGGTATGATAGTGATCATACCACGATGCACTTGATGGAGATCATATGCGGGAACCATATCATTTCACTTACAAACATGTGATGTTTGATTGCATCTTATATTGCTTGTTTGGCGTTTTATTAGCATAATAAGATGATCCCTCATTTAAATATCAAGATAAGAATGTGTACTTCCTTAATTATGCACCGATTATGTTTCATCGCTCCAAGACATCACGTGATGATTAGGTGTTCTTGGATCCACGACCATATTACGGGTGTAAGGCAGTTACACACATGAATACTAAGGTTCTTACTTGGCAAGCCTAGCATGTACGGACATGGCCTCGGAACACGGACCGAAAGGTTAAGCATGACTCATATGGGAGATATTATGCCCATTTGATGCTCGCCTTTGAAGCTACACCGACTCACGTGATGATCGGACTTGGTGTAGTGGATTTGGTTCATGTAATCACCAAAAAGACACAAGGGATGTCGTTTTTGAGTGGGAGTTCATTTCTAATTTTCAAAGTGAATTTTCATAATTTGTTGTAGTCATTGGCATTCGTTCATCACCTTATGCATAGTTGTAATTGAGATAATAGAACTATAGAATTCTGGATATTTACTTTACGAACTGGTATTGTATTGTTTTGAGTGTCAATCTAAAGTTTAAAGTCCTATTGCAAACTTTCAACAAACTCTGTTTACTCCGTGAAATTTAATAATTGATATCAAATCGAGAGTAACAATTCCAGTGTTAGTATCTTAAGTATCATGTTTGCCTCCATGATTCTTGATTGTTTTAATATCAAGTTTATCTAGGAGCTGAAAGAATTGTTTCAGAAACCATCAGGTTTGGCAGATATAACGATATCTGAAACAATATTTTGGTTGCAATATGATAGAGTATAATATATGTTCTCATATTGGATGAGAATTTGCAAAGGTTGGAGATGCTAGACATCCTAATCATCCAAAAGGGTTTTGGAATGTAACATTAAACTCACGATTCTCCTTCATAAGCTACATTAGCTTGATCATGAAAGTCGTCATGATAAGGATGATTATAAGATGTATGTAAAGTGTTTACTACACTAAAAGATTACTAAAGAATGGATTTTGAAGGAACGCCGATCATTTGATGATGGTGATCTACTTCAAAGTGCGAGTCCAAAGGTATTATTATTTGAATATACAAGCTTTGGACTATGTGTCATGTATATGGCCCCACTGTTGATGTTCATAGATTCTTTTAAAAGGAAAAGGAAATGCTGAAAGAGAGTCTATAAAATATATTTGGCAGAAAAGAAAAGATTGGAAATATCCAATTTAGGTATATAGATGATATACATGTTATGGTTGTATTCTTTGCTTGTTAAACAATGTGGTTCTTGGGTATTGGATACCGAATTGGTTGGTATGAAATTTCATACGGAATGACACAATTCATAAACCACAATGGCCTAAGTAACTAGCAAGATAATATGTGATGATGTTCATCAAAAACAAACAAACCGTTTTTTGTATTTCTCGTTGACATCAAATCTTGAATTCAAGATTTGTTTTAATAATTGTTATTTAAATCAGGTATTATGAGAACAAAAGGTTGTTCAAATAATTACCGTATTCCATGTAAGATGGATAATTTAAAAATCTAGTTGGAGAAATCACATCCATAAAACCTAATGCTAAAATATCGCAAGACAAATGATTGAAAGATCACTTACGAAGTGACATCGCTGTTTAAATTATATTGGAGAGAAAACATGAAGAGTCTCCATATTCATGGATTTTTGGAGTCTTTCATTTGATCAAGTGATGCTTGTGACACTTTCCTCGGGATAATTAAAAATTCGTTCAAAGGCCAAAGAAGAACAAACGACTAAAATATTGGAATTTATACATATCGATGTATGTAGTCCATTATGTATATTCGTAAGCGATGGATTTCAACTTCATATGCTTCCTCCGGAAATTTGAGTGAATATTCCCTTAATGAGAAAGAAGTATGAAATATTTGAAAAACGTTTCAAAGACTTTCAAGATGAAGTGGAAAATCATTGTAACAAGAAAATAAATGTTCTATGATTTTTATCATAAAGGGATTTATTTGAGTTACAAGTGTAACAAGAAAAATAAATGAATTATGATTTATCATAAAGGGATTTATTTGAGTTACAAGTTTAGCAAAACAACTAGATTTACATCTCCCGAAACACCATAGGAGTATGGAGTGTTTGAGATTTGTAATGAAACCTTGTGTGACATGGTTGGATCAAAGGTGTTATTTATAAAACTGCCATTATGTTTTAAAAATATTAAAGCTTTAGAGACTACCGCTTTTACACTAAAAAGAGCTCCATCTTGATCCGTTGAAATGACACCATATGAGTTATGGTTTGGGGTAAAACCCAAGTTGTCATTTCTTAAATTTTGGTATGCTAAACATAAGTAAGATGTTTACAACCGAAGTCGGATGAGCATGTATTTGTAGGTTATTTCGAATAACAATTGGGTATTCCTCCATAACACCAAGGACAAAAGGGTTTGTCACTTGAAACGTGAAGTTTCTTGAAAAAGAAGTTTTTCATAAAAGGTTAAGTGGGAGGACAATAGAACTTTAATAAGGTTAACAAACCTTAGCTATATGTGCTGAGTTGCGTAGCACCGGAAAATATTCCGGACGCAGCCAGAATGCTCATGGATCACGTGCCTCAAAGGTTGTGGTCACGGAGGTCTAAAGTTCCTATTGAACCAAGAAGGTCAGATAAACAATCAAATGATTGAGATTTGAGAGTAAATCATTATTGTTTGACAATGATGAACCGACTACAAAGAAGTGATGATGGGCCCTGACTCCGTCAAATGGCTTGAAGCCATAAAATCCGTGATAGTTCCATACACGAGAAATCAAGTTTTGAACTTGGAAGACCCTCCGGAAAGGTGTAAAAACGTATCGGTCGTATTTAGATCTATAAAGAAACAGACATGGATGTTTCACATCTATGAAATAGTCGACATGTCGGTAAAGTATTTTACGACAATGTTCAAGGAGTTGACTATGACAAGATTTAATCTTTCATAGCGATATTTAGTCTGGACGAATTAATATAGCAACCACTACATATAATTTGGTATATGGTAGAAGAATAAACAAAACAAAGTTCTTCTAATAGAATGATTACCTAGGACGTGTGCATGACACGGTCCAAAAGGGTTTTGTTAATTCAAAGGATGCTAAAAGGGCATGTAAACTTCATTGGTTGAAGTAAGCATCGCGGAGTTAGAATCTTCACCGTGATGAAACTGTTAAAGAAGTTTAATTTCATCAGGAGACGATGAAGATGCTTGCATTTGCAAGAAATTAAGTGGGAGCACTAAGACACATTTCTAATACATTATGTGGATGACATCTTGTTGATTAGAAATGATGTATCTTTTATTGACAAAGGTTAAGAATTTCATTTCGATGAAATACTTAGGCAAAACCCGAATATTTAGCATGAATGTCTATAGTGGATAGACTGTGACACTAATATGGTTGTGCCAAACGTATATATATGAGATATTAAAGGAGTTAAATATAGAAAAGACAAGAAACGGTTCTTGTCGCATAGAAAGGAATTGAATTAAGATTCAAGTGTATCAACACTTGATAAGTGAAACAAGATTCAAGTGCTTTGACACTTGATGAGTGAAATCACGAGAATGTTTTGATTAATCATACCATGATATGTACACATCCAGATATGTCCTATGCTCTAAGTGTTATGAGCATATACCAGAATGAATCATAAAATGATCATTGGATGATAGTAAGGATATTCTTATGATCTTTTGGAAGAACTAAGAATATATTTGTGTAGAGGTGACAAACAATTACAAATAGTTCATTGTAAAGCATTACATTGATACTAGTTTTGTCACCAGATACAAATTAAGTTTATCCCAATTTAAACTATGGGTGGCACAATGTAATGGAAAGGAGATTCCATGACGTATTTGGATGAATTCCAAAGTTAAGACATTATGACGGATACTACAACAAAAGGGCTAAGTATATGACTGCTATAGTAGCAGCAAAAGAGGGCATTTGTGTCAAGTAGTTTGTTATCAAACTAAGGTGTGGTTCGCAATGGGCTAACACTAAAGATATATTGTACGACAATAGTATCGACATGATTTAACTCCAAGGAACTAAAGGTCTCACCAAAATACCAAATTTATACAAAGCCATCTCATTAGAGAATGAGTGATGCGTGGAGACGCAAAGACACGCAAATACACACGGACCTGAAAGCGTCAGATCCGTAGATTATATTAAACACTTGCAATTGCGTATATGGAACACCAGAAAGCCATATGTGTTTAATACGAAAAGTTTTCAAACTAGATTATTGTCTCTAGTGCAAGTGGGAGACTGAAGGGAATATGCCCGAGAGGCAATAATAAAGTGGTTATTATCATATTCCTTATTTATGATAAATGTTTATTTTGCATGCTATAATTGTATTAATAGGGAAACGTTAATACATGTGTGTTTAATAAACAAAAAGGAAGTTCCTTGTTATGCCTCTCTTATAAACTAGCTCGTTGATTAACAAGATGATCAAAGGTTTCCTGATCATGGACATTGGATGTTGTTAATAACGAGGTCACAACATTAATGGAATGGTGTGATGAACATTCATCCGAAGTATAGCATTACGATCAAAGTCCTTGAGTTTATATTGCTATAAAAACTTACGAAGTGATCCTAATCCTTAGACCATGAGATCATGTCAATCACTAACACTGGAAGAATTTCTTGATAACATCAAACGTCACACCGTAACTGGGTGATTATAAAGATGGGTTCAGAACTACTAAAGTGTTATGTTGAGGCCCATGGATCAAGAATGGAATTTGTTCATCCCGATGACGTATAGATATGCTCTAGTCCCTCTCGGTGATATCACATTGATTACCTTGCAAGCAAGTGATTTGATCACTAGAATGTTATATCACAGGAACGAGAAAAGAGTGCATGTCAGTAAAGAGATCAAACTAGGTATGGAGATAGCGATGATCGAATCTCGGACATGTAATATATCACGAAACAAAAGTATTAAGATACTAGCATAAAAGGTTCCAACGATCACAAGAAAGTCATCGTTGAATGTGTGGGAGTCAGTATGGGTCTCTAGATCCAGCTTCTGATTATTGATCGGAGAAGGGTCTCGATCATGTCCGCATTATTCGCGAACCGTAGGGTGGCACACTTAAGAGACACCGACATCCAATTGGAGCAAAAGTTTCATGCCGGAAAGAATAACAAGCTCGGGAATTTATTTCACTAGATATCGAAACAGGTTTTCGGGTGAAATTGCAGAAAGTGTTTTTGCATGTGAAATGAAATACTAGCAAGGGGTTATATGTGAATGTTTGTCATTAAAGTAATTGACAAAATTCTAAATAAATAAAAGGAGTTTTATTTAATGAGAGATTGCATTAAATTTGGTGGAAATTTAATGGGAATTTGAGTGGGATTTTGAGTGGAGGAAATTGAAAGGCATTTGAGTGAGTGTAGTGTCCACCCACATGAATGTGGAAGAGGTGGGGGCAGCCCACCCATGGCTGGGAGCCATGCCCCTTGGGTGCCCCTCTCTCCCGTATAAAAGGCCCCCCTCTCATCCTCTCAAAGCACACCTCCTCGTGAAGGATCTCTCTCCCCCTCTAGTATTTATCCCCATGGTCTCGGACTAGCGAGATACATGTTCCCGGTGGCTATTCGGAAAGAAAGAGTTGTGCTTCCGCTGCATCGCTGGAGCGAGGAGGCGGAGGTTCCTCGGTGCCTCGTACATGTATGCGAGCACGAATGCGCCGCTGTTTTGCGGCGCTAGGACTTCCTCTCGATCTTGAGATCGGCAAGAGATCGTCTACATCAACCACAAGTTTGGACTCGTTAAGCTTTGTCGATCTTCAAGGGTATGTTCTCTACGGATATACATCCGCCCATTTATTTTATCTAGTAGATAGATCTTGGTACATAGTCGTTCCCATCATAGGAATTTTTTTTGTTTTCTATGGTGCGAACCCTACAAGAGAGTGTTCACTAGTGAAAGTATGATCCCTAGGCCTTGTTTCTAAACATTTAAACACCGTTTGCTACTAGATTTGTTGCATGTTTGCTTGCTTCTAGTCTTTTCCTCCACGCCATCAGCTATTTTCTGGCACCGTTACCACTTGTATTTCACTATCTATTCGCCGAACTACTGCACCTATACACCTGACAAGTGTATTGGGTGTGTTGGGGACACAAGAGACTTCTTGTATGAGAAGGATCTTTTTAGTTCCCCAGATTTAGGGAAGAAAATTTGCTCTGATGATACTTTATCTCCCATATGTGGTAATTCTAATGATACTTGTGATATTTTAAATCCACATACTGAAAGTGTCCCTTTTAAAATACCTATTGAAATTGTTGAACATGTTATGAATAACTGCTATTTAGTGATGGAACTGTCCATCCTAGTGATCATATACTCTTTATACATGAATTATGCGAGTTGTTCAAGTGTGCAGGTATTTCAATGGACCAAGTTAATAGGAAGCTATTCCCTTTCTCACTTAGGGACAAAGCAAGGGACTGGTATGAGCTACTAGATGATCCTCATCATTTGGAATGGAAGGAACTTGAATCTCTCTTTTACTCTAAATTTTATCCTCCTCATAAAATTCATAAAGATAGGAATCATATTTATAATTTTCATCCTCATGAGGGAGAAAGAATTGCCCAAGCTTGGGAGAGATTGAAGTCACTAATGCTCAAATGTCCCATTCATGAGCTCCCCAGTAATATTGTTATTAATAATATTTATGCAAGGCTTTCAGGACATTACAAGGACTATCTAGATACCTGTTCAGAGGGATCCTGCACAAGTAAGAAGGTCAAAGCTAAGTGGGATTTTCTTGAAACAATTCAAAGAAATACCAAAGATTGGGATAACGACAAAGGTAAAGAACCAGGTATAAACTATGAGTATGATTGCATTAAGTCTTTCGCTGAAACTGCTAATTTTCAAGAGCTTAGTGCTAAATATGGTCTTGATCCTCAAATTCTTGTTAGATACTATAGAGCCTTTGCTTCCCATATTAATTCTCCTAAATAAAAATGGGACATGTATCATGAACCTTTTAAAGACAATTGCATGGAAAATGAAAATGTTATTAATGATTGCAATAAACATGCTCAAACTTCTGAAAGTACTATTTCTTATAAGCATGTTAATTTTTGTGGTATGCATAGACATTGTGAGAATAATCAAATAGAAGAAGAATATTGTATCATCCACTGGAATGAAAAAACCAGAACGTGGTATAAGGCTCTAAATGATCTTGGTAAAAAAATTGTGCCCTCTACCCTTTTATTTGTCAACTCTGCTATGAAGTGGGTCATTTCAATTTTCAATGCTCAGGCCACATGAGTATTGCAAGCTTGTATTGTGATAACACGATCACTGATAATCAACATGATGAACTTACATTGTTTTTGGGGTGTGAAGAGTTATCAAGAAAAACTTCTTTGGTAGACATGAGTGCTTTTGGTATGAATTGCATCCTGCATGGGTGTCATCTTTATTGTGTTGATAATTGCCACGCGAATACTTACATACAAAATCTTATAAAAGATGATATTTTACCAAAATATGACAGGACTGATATGAGTTTTGTTCTTATTAATGAAAAGGAGGAATCCTCCAAAGTTTCTTCTATTGTCTCTAACAATAAACTAGGGTATGTGGAGAAGCTTCCTTTCAAGCCTCTCCCTCGTAAGGAGGAGGAGGAGAAGAAGAAGAAGAGTAAAAGGAGAGAGGTAACAGTATTTTCCTCTAATCATGTTGCTCCTATCATAGTTTTTGCTGATGAGTCTGAACTACATGGTGTTCCTATGCCTGTTACCTATAGTAGTGATCATGATTGGGAAAAGCACACGACTTTTGATATTGAAAATCTCTTTGGTACCAATTCTGAAAATGATGATATTAATAGTTGTTGTGCTATTAGTGTTATCCATGTTCCTTCCAATGATGATATGTTTATAAATGAACACACTTGGGAAGATAGCTATTATTTTGCTTATGATGATACTATACCTCCAATATATGATGATTACAATGATGAGTATGATATTTTCAGTCCACCTACTATTGAGGAGGAAATTAATTGTGATGACAATATGCCTCCTATATTTGATGATTATGGTGGTGAGAATAATAATGATAGCTATTTTGTTGAATTTGCTCCCACTACAATGAATAAGAATGGCTATGCTTATGTGGAGAGTAATAATAATTTTATGCATGTGGCTCATGATAAGAATGATTTATGTGATAGATATATTGTTAATTTTATGCATGATGCTACTGAAAGTTATTATGAGAGAGGGAAACATGGTCTTATGCATCTCAAAAATATTAAGTTTCCCCTCTTTATGTTGAAAATTTTGAAGTCGCATTTGTTTTGCTTTCCTATGCTTGTTGCTTTGTTCTTTCATGACTTGTTTCTTTACAAGATTCATATGCATAGGAAGTGGGTTATACTTAAATTTTCTTTGAATTTGCTTCTTGATGCTCTCTTTTAAATCAATTCATATTTCTTATGTGAGCATCTTCTCAAACTATCAAGCCTAACTTAAAGGCGTTAAAGAAAAGTACTTGTTGGGAGATAACCCAAGAGTTTTCTTGAGTCTTGGAAGTTATTACTTCAGTAATAACCTCTCCTTATCCTTTTTATTTGCTTTTTGTGCCAAGAATGACCTCTAATGAGAGCGAAGTAAGATTTGGAGAGCTGCTGTCCCGAAACATATTTCTGTCCTCCACCATAAAATTTCTTGAGGAGTCTCTGTAACTCCTATTGATCCCAAAATTTACGAATAAATCCCCCAGTATGTTAGATAACTTTCATTAGTTCAATACTTTTTGATTTGAGCAACAGAAGGTCTTCGAAAAAATTAGTTTCTACCTGCTGGTCTGTTTTGACAGATTTCTGCCACTATTTACATTTGCTTCTTATTGATTCCCTTTTGAGTTATCTTTTGGGGAATTGAGATTTTTGAAGGATTTACTATGGTATCTTGTGTTTTTAGTGAAAATACTTCCTATTCCAAAGCTTTGCCAGAGGTCTAATATCTTTTGAATACACTAATGTTGTAATGAAGATTGTGTGAAGTTTTGTATGAAGGAAAAATTTCAGGTGTAGAGAGAGAATGATGTAATGAGATGAAGAATGGACAAAAGCTCAAGCTTGGGGATTCCACCCCAATGTCACCCCAAGAAATATTCAAGAGGTACAAGCTTCAAAGTTTGGGGATGCCCAAGGCATCCCCTTCTTCATCAATAAAAATCTCAGGTCTTTCTAGACACTTCGTTTTTATTGTTTCATGCATTGTTGTGTTGTTCCTGGAACTTCTTAGTTTTTGTTTTAATTTTCTTAGTTTGCTTGAGTAAGTTGGTTTGTTACTCCACACTTCTTTTGGAGAGACACACACTCTGTTTCCATTGCGTCGAACACTCTAGTTTTCACTCTTATTATTTTGTGAGTGTTCACTTTTGCTAACACTGCGTTCAGCCTTAGTTTTCTTGTGCTTTCAGCTTAGAACTTTTTAGTTCTTATTTGTGGATTTGTGAGACAATCTAACTGATCTTTATTGATTATTATCTTTGTGAGTTGTTTCAAATAAGTTGTTTGGTGTTGGAAAAGAGTAGAAAGTTTCATGCTTATAATGGTACAAAAGGGAGCTTGTTTTGACTGTGACTTTGAATTTATCATGTCATGCTAGGTGTTGCTTTGACCTTATGCTTAGTGATTATTGTTGTAGCATGACTTGTTCCAAACAATTAGGATTGCTTAACATGCCTTCAAATAATCATGCGTTGTTTTAGCATACAAAAGCATAGTATTGTAGTATTCTCCTTTGATGCTTTGTTTGGGTTGACTTGGCACATGCTCACACCATGTTATGACTATGACAAGTCACCATAGCCTCTATGATCATTTAGTCCTTGACTTGTGGTACCACTTTATGCTTTGATTGATAATGTTTTGTCGCTTTGCATGATTATGGCCATTATTGCTCTCTTAGTTGGTTGCTCCCAGTCTTTTTCTAGCCTCCACTTGTATGAGTAAGTTCTACTCATGCTTCCAACTCCCAAGAAAACAAAGTGTCCACTATAAACTACTATGCATGCTGTGTTACACCATTCCAAGTATATTCTTGTTTTCATCTGTCTTCCAATTAAAAACTATTTTGTTATGTGAAAACTTAGTGATTAAAGACCTCACGAACTTGATGGCACACTTTATATTCCTTGCCCCTAATAAACTTGAACCATTGTGTCATCTATGTTGTATATGCTTGCACTTATATGTTGGAATTAGCAGAATCGTGCTGTCACGGGGAACGATTTCAACATTGCACTTGTACCTTGTACTCAGTTGATATCATGCTCTTTTGTCTATGGATGTCACTGGTGTGAAATAAAGAGGGAACTTGTAAGTCCATGGAGTTTGTATCCTGTGTTAGAGAAACGCCTGGGATGCTAGCCTAAGCCATGCCTAATCATGGTGGAAACCTGCAGCATCACCATAGTGACATCTATGAAGCATTCTTCTTATAAAAAAAGAGACACATTGATAAAAGAGGGAAGTTAGAAAAAAGGCACCATATTCCCATGGTAAATAAGAAGATTGCTGAGATTCTCATTGTCTGCTTGCCTTGTCATTTTGGTTATGGGATAGCTCCTGTACCATGTGCAAGGGGTACCCCGTTGGCGGTTCTCAATGATATGCAAATACTTACAATGACAAGAACTTACAGGTGACTAAAGTTGAGTAGCATGAGGTGTGGCCCTCGTATTCAAGGGACTTGAGATTGCCAACTTATACTTTGTCAAGCATATACTCCATCTTTGTTCACTTTAACCTTAATCACTTCAAGATGCTTATGATAGGGGCAATGAGGGCTGAAAGCTAACAAGTACCATAATTTTTGGAAGCTCTTTTTGAAACTTGAAATCCCTACTTCCCTTTATGAAAGGACTTTCTTCCACCATTATTTGAGTCTCCACCTTCTACATTTAGGAACCATTAAGAGAGCATAGTTGTGATTCTGTGTGCAGTGTCCCAAAGCTTATTGATTGATGCATATTGTGATATTACTTGTTCTTGTGCTACTTGTTTCTAGTCACCCTTGTGAACTTTGAAGGTGTCCTATGCATCTATTTGCTACTCCATGAGGGACAAGCTGAATGCCACTATGCCATGTTTTCTGTATGTGAAACAAACAAACATTTTTCCAATGCATGTTATTCATGATCTTTGTTTATAGCCTTTCATGTTGCATGCATAGTTACTTTGTCTTACTGTTAGAACTCCATATTTCATGCTCATGTTTAGAGTTCTTTGATCCCAACTTTCAATGCTTTCAAATGGTTTGATCTTTGTTTTGATGGTACATGTCACCTCAAAAATTATTCTTTTTATCACTTACCTACTCGAGGACGAGCAGGAGTTAAGCTTGGGGATGCTTGATATGTCGGAAATGTATCTATAATTTTTTATGCTCCATGCTTGTTTTGTATCTACTTTGCTTTGCTTTATTTATACTTTGAGGTGTTTTTATATCTTTTCTGGAACTAACCTATTAACAAGTTGCCACAGTGCTAGTTGCCTGTTTTCTTCTGTTTTTGGTTCCAGAAAGGCAGAAAATCAACATTCTCGGAATTGGACGGGACAAAAGCCAAAGTTATTATTTTTCCCGGAGCAACACGGAACCACGAAGTAGAGCCAGAGGGGGGACCACAGGGTGTCCGCACCCCCCTAGGCGCGGGCAAGCCCTAGAGGCGCCCACGGGGGGTGTGGGCCCCCTGGACCCCCACCGACCTTGATTCCTGCGCCTATAAGAAGCCTCCGACCCAAAAACCCTAGGGCATCTAGAAGAAATCCACGAAAACCGTTGTAGCACCACCGCCGAAGGAGATTCAGGGGACAAAAAGTCTCTGTTCCAGCACCCTGTCGGGATGGGGAAGTGCCTCCGGAGCCATCTCCATCGATCTCCATCACCATCTTCATCACCATTGCTGATTCCCATGATGAGGAGGGAGTAGTTCTTCCTCAGGGCTAAGGGCTCTACCGGTAGCTATGTGTTCATCTCTCTCTCTCTCTATGCATGATCTTGTGGTCATGAGCTTTGTAATAAAGTAGATCTACCTTGCTACTCAAGTGTTTCATTAGATCTCTGCTCTCCCCATGTGTGTGAAAGTGACAGCGTGCACGCCATGGTGGCAGTTAGGTTTGAGTCTACACAAATACTCTTTGTGCTTTAATAGATCTATGCTTTTCCCCACATGTGTGAAAGTGACAGCGGGCATACCGAGTGTGGCACTTTGGCTAGATTGAATATTTGTTATGAGTTATATTTAGAGTTGGATGTCTCTATGAAATTGTGGTGTTTGTTGGAACCATCTGGAGCTCAAGGTGACAGTGTGGGGTTATCTAGATTGGGGAAGGCGGACTTTGAGGTGTGTTGTTATAGCCCTACCTTGGATTAGAGTGTCCAGCCGGAGAGTTGTTAAGAGTAGTATCATGAAGAGAGGATATTTATATGAGAGAGTGTTCACTAGTGAAAGTATGATCCCTAGGCCTTGTTTCTAAACATTGAAACACCGTTTGCTACTAGATCTGTTGCATGTTTGCTTGCTTCCAGTCTTTTCCTCCACGCCATCAGCTATTTTTTGGCACCGTTACCACTTGTATTTCACTATCTCTTCGCCGAACTAGTGCGCCTATACACCTGACAAGTGTATTGGGTGTGTTGGGGACACAAGAGACTTCTTGTATCTTGATTGCAGGATTTCTTGGGAGGGAATACCTTTGACCACTTCCTCCCTGAGTTTGATAAACCTTGGGTAATCCACTTAAGGGAAACTTGCTGCTGTTCTACAAACCTCTGCACTTGGAGGCCCAACAACTGTCTACAAGAATAGAAGTGCGTAGACATCAGGCCACTGCTTCCTATTATAATTCTTTAGCGAGGACCTCGGGTAGGTGGTGATTTTCCCCTTTATTCTCTTGATTCTTCATGTACTCCCTCACTATTGAAATGGATCATATGGGAACCTAGAGGGGGGAGTGAATAGGTGCTACTAAATTTTTAGTTCTTTTAAAATTTTAGGCTTGACACAAAGTAAATTCTCTAGATATGCAACTACGAGAATTTCCCTATATGCAAACCTATCTACTAAACACGTAAAGAGAGGAGCGATAAAACCGTAGTGGAGCATGCAGAAACAGGGGGATTTATTTTACCGTAGTTCCTTTCTTGTTAAGGGAAGTACGTCTGCGTTGGAGGGGTGGGCGGTTCTAAGACCACCACGCCACAATAGGCCTCACCCTATTCTCCGATGGATCTCGCCACAAAAGGCCTGATCCACCTCCCCACAATTGGTACCCTTTGTAACACCCTCGGATCAGCCATCTGCAAGTCTTAGCGATTCCCGCCAAACCGGCATAGAAATGAT
The DNA here is from genome assembly GCA_916181665.1 of Avena sativa. NCBI lineage: Eukaryota > Viridiplantae > Streptophyta > Magnoliopsida > Poales > Poaceae > Avena > Avena sativa. The sequence continues at coordinate 133,566,845 of OV702298.1, forward strand.
TCAAAGATGCCCACCAGGCACTTCATGCGGGTGGAAAGCGAAGTAATATCATTACACAATAGTCCTCGATGGAACCCACCGAACATATATATACTACAACGACTCAGTGAGTCAAGAATACAGATATATAGTACAAAGATCCAAATCACTTTGAAAACGATATAGCATCCGACTATGGACAAGATGCAAATTGAGCTAAGAGCCCTAAAGAATAACCAATGGCGTCCATAACCCTGCCCAGGCCAAGCCGGAAGGGTAACCCTGCTAACGACGTCGACTCAAACCTGCTTCAATAAAAGGGGTGCCGACAAAGGGCAAAAGAAAAAGAGAGCAGTCAGTACTAAGGACAGTACACGGCGAGACTAGAATTCAGCGGTCCTCGCCTACATAGGTATGGTGGACTGAAGCGGCAGCGAAGCATGCACTAAACAACCTATAGAGACTCGATACGACTGCCGGCTATTAGAGAGGGATAAGAAAGACCTATTCGGAACCAACTTGATACTACCACCAAACATACCCTTTCTGGTATTTCCCCCTCGAGACCAAACGAGGAAGTCAATCCGAGGAAACTCACAAAGTTGGCAATTTTATTCATTCCGTTATAGTTGCAACAATTACTAGTCAGATATATATAGCATGAGTCATCCTGATAACATAAGCAATGGGCAGTTTTAGTTATCCATTTCGTTGTAGTTGCAATACTTACTATTCAGATACATATACCATGAGACATTCAAACACCCAGTAGTTGTTGGTACTATTATTTATCCATTCCATTATAGTGAATCTGATTACTAGTCATTCCAACGTCAAATTTATATCACTACTTTAGTTATAGTTGTCTATAATCGAGATACTGTGCTCCAAGTCGTCCATAACCGCGGACACGGCTTTCAGAAAGATTTAACCCTGCAGGGGTGCACCAAAGTTTCCACACGCACCTACACCCTTGTTGTCAGATCAGGTAGGTACAAGATCACAAAACATACACCCAACGGTATGTCGACGGGGTTTCAGACACGACGTTTCCTAGACCCAAAGCATGTACCTGGGGGCCACCCCACTAAACTACCCGCAACGAAGTCGGCCATCTCCGATATGGACCCAGGGTGTGTGGCGATGGTTGTAAACGACTGGGAACCCGAAAGTGTGGCTGGGCTTGTCGATACAGCGAAAACATGGCACGGGGTTCCTAAACAGTATAGGCGCTCCACGCGCAATTGTAAATAAAGCAGTAAAAAATGGCATAAGTATAGGATAGTAATAAAGCCCCAAACTAGGTTGTGGCCCCCAGTACAGTACTTTGAAATCATGTACTAAATCGATGGGGGTGCCCACACACCCCACCTGTGGTTAGCGCGCTCGATCTTGGAACAGGTGTCAAGAATTCGGGTCCTAGTTGGACACAAGTGGGCGGTTAAAAACCAAATATTGTCTATTACCCACCGGTGCCTCTGCATTATTTACCTACTTTCAATTTTAGTTATTAAACGATAATTAAAGCCATAATCATCTCCACCATTAAGTATGAGGCATTTCTCCAACAACTGTGGAACATCGACGACGTGAAACAACACATGCACAAGCAACTACGACTCGCAAGGCCGACTATCTATCAAACAACAGGTAATAGGATGTGTCCAAGGCAATATAGGGGCTGCAAGGGATATCACAGGTACAAAAACTACAACATCGCAACACAGATAGCAATAGATCAACAGGAGGAAATAAAGACTGTAAAAGTAAGATAGGTAGAAAGGGGGAGAATGCTTGCCCGAAAAACATTGCTGAAGGTTCACCAGAGATCAGGTCGGCACTCGCATAAAATCATCGGCCTAGTCCATGCAGAAGCAAAACACTAGCACAAACACCGGATGCATTATTTAATACTACGATAGAAGATCGAGGATGATGCATATATGATGTATGGCATGGAAAGGTGCAATGCAATTAGGCCATATGAAGCGAAACCGGGGTCCCGACAATTAATTATTAATTTTGTGTTATTTAGATACCCTGCAATTTAAATGTCGTCTTATCAAGGCAAAATATTTCACCGGTTCGATGCACAAATTTAATTGGGACCAATATTGGACTGGATTCGCCCGTATATGGTCTCCATATTTAATTGAATCGGCATAATACCCCCAAACCCACAACATGTATGCAAGTATGACAATTTAATATGCAAGAAGTATATCATATTAATAAAAATAGGGTCTCAGATAAAGAGGTCACACATCGGGTGTCGGAGATCTTGGGTTCGATGGGGTTCGGGTTTGGTCTCGATCTTCGAACTCTGGGCGCGGGTCTTCGGGTCCGTGAGGTAGACCTCGGCGTCTCAGCGTGGTTCTTGGGGTTTTTCCGCGTGGATGTCGATCTTGTCGTCGCGAAGATCTTGACAGTTTCAGGTACACGGATAAGACACCGATTGCGAGGATCTTGAGTCTTGGACAGTTCTCGGCACCAAGTGGCAGTAAACATTCCACCAAAAGGCCACAAGGTCACTACATTGCAGACTCGCACAGGAGCAGCACCACATGCCCATCGACCACCGCACCATCCCTTCATCCTCAAACAACATCTCCCAAGCAAAAATGAACCAACACCGGAAAGAGGTTTTCGCGATCCTGTGCAGCTGCAAAACACGGATCACACCAGAAACCAGAACAAGGAGGCCGGCGAGGAGAACGGCAACACCACAGAGGGTCCCGCGACCGACAGCGGACACGGGGTCGGCTGCCAGAGGCGAGGAAGGTCGGGGACGGCGCGTGATAGGTGGCACAGGGCACTTCAGGGAGGGTCGAGGCGACGCGATGCCGGCAGAATCCTCGCGGGGCAGGTGGTGCAGACCTTGGGGGAAAGGCACTCGGGCGGCGAAGCGGTGAGTTCGGGTCGTCGTCGGCGGCAAAGCGGAGAGGAGGGCCCGGGGAGGAGAGAGCAACAGGAAGCGCTGAGGCTAGTGGCGGCGATTGACGAGCTTGGCGGCGCTCGGGAAGACGAGAGAGAGGTAGCGGAGACGGCCTCTGGAGGCGGCGCTCGGAGGAGGGCGACGAGGAGGGAAGGGCCGGCGGTGGAGACGCTTGGCTGGGAGAGAGGGAGGCCAGGGCATGTAGGTGGCGGGGATCGAAGGCGGTGGCGGTTGTGGGAGGGGAGAAATCAAGCAGGGGAGCATGGGCGCGATGCGGTCAGAGACACGGGGTTGGTGGGACGCGTCGGTGGGGGTGGGCAGGTCGCGCTCGATGCGTACGTCACGCGGGGGGTGGGGTCAGGGAAGTATGGGTGGGTGTGTTCGATCGGGGATGGGTGGTGCACGCTGCAGGGTGGGACCAGGAGGTCACGCAAGTTTGCGTGCAGGGCTCACGGGCGGTGTACCTTGCGCGCTGGGCTTCCTCCCCCAGCGCGGCGGCATGGTAGGGTGGGTGGGGATTTGGGGATTAGATTAGGGTTAGGGTTTTAGGGATCTAGTAGCTTCGGTGGGCTGGGCCGGGGTTGTAGGTGGCCTGGCCTACGGGCTGGGCTTCCTCCCCCAGACAAAACTTTTTATTATTTATTTTATTTTTAAAACATTTTTGTAAATAATTTTTAGGCAAATAAAAGATCTGAAAAGACTGAGGTTTTAGTTTGAGATTAAAGGAGAGGGATAATTAGAAAACAACATAGGCTTTTACAAAAATAGTTTTATGCAAAATATATGCATGATGTCATGATGATGCACAAAATATAAACAACAGGCGATTTTCTAGTAGTGACTTTACCCGGGGTGCTACACCCTTCGAGGCGGAAACTAGTTCCTTTACAACTCTAGCAAGGCACACATCCACAATCAAATTGGAGGCTCCCGTAATGACAACAAGCTGCCACAAGAACAAGGATTATTAAATAACCAAAACAAGGATCTAGATATTTGTAAGAAATACTAGATCGAGGATCCTCCAAATGAAGGGAGGGGAAGTGAAGCGCTTGCTTATTGTTGATGAAGATCGATCCCTCCTCCTTCGATTCCCCAAAGAACGAGGACTTTGGGTGGATGAAGGTGGAGATCTCTTGGATGGAACTTGAGGAACAAATCTTGTCTTTTTCGAATGAACCAAGAGTTCTGGCAGGAGGGGAGAGATGGGTTTAAATACCCTCTGCCCTGAATTGGCCGCTGGAGCATTTTGGGGGCGGATTATCCTCCCACCACTAGGGGCGGACTATCCGCCCTAGGGGGGGAATCCGCCCGAGATCCGGAAAGTCTGGGGGAAAATCCACCCCCACTGAGCTTCGCGCCGAGCTTGTCTTGAAGAAATTCCTCGAGGGGGCAGATTGTCCGCCATGGGGCAAAGTCCGCCCCAGGGACAGAAAATCCGGGGGATTATCCGCCCCCACATAGTACGCCACGTCGTGGAACCTTTTGCAAAAAACCCGGGGGCAGATTATCCCTCCCCCTTGAGGGGCGGATTATTCGGCATGGGAAAAAACTCTGGCCCTGGCCAGACAATCTGAGAGATATCCCCCCCCCCCCACACACACAGTGCGTCGCGCCCTTGCGCCCTTTGTGATTGGGGAGGGGCGGATTATCTGGCCCCTAGTAGGGGCGGATTATCCGCCCCCCAAAAACACCTTTAAGCTTATTTTTACATTGCTCATACCTGCAGCACTTCAACACATATTAAATAATCGTTGATATTGTTATCTAACACATAAAACACTAGAGATCATGAAATGTTCTTTCCATCTCCCCCTTTTTCGTGTTAGATGACAATACTAGGATTTGCAATGAAACCTACTAACATCATCTTCAAGAAACGAAAGAGGCTCCCCCTAAATGTGTGCATATCAATAACTTGCATTTGAATACAAATGCACACACTAAGGAACAAGCCAATTTCATAAGATTGATGGCTATATCAAAGATAAGTTAGGAAAACACTTCATACCACTGGTAATAAGTGAAAATATTAGGCCTGGAAACATCCCACCATTTTGATGCATCAATAGATATGTCTCCAGATTCCAAATGACCATAGATAATTCCAGAATCCCACACAGATAGGTCCACACATAAACGGTAGTGCCAGACACGACATAGTCTCATACAAAATGAAGCACAAATAGAAGTTCAAAGCTAAAGGGGCACATGTAACCAATAAAGGGAGCGAATGATAAAAAGGCAAATGCTTGCGCCCGACCCATGCAAATCCACGGAGACCTAAATAGAACTACTTCCCCCTTTGGCATCGAAACGCCAAAAAGGAAGAAGAGCGATGCTAACGCCCCAAGAGATCACTCCTCATAGTCCTCCTCATCATCCTAGTCGTCCCCGTCCCCTTCCTCTTCCTCATCATCAGCAACTAGAGGAGTTGGATCCCTAGGTGGTGCATGAAGCAGGTGACGCTCGAGCTCTCCATAGTTGATCCCCGAAGTGTTCCAATGAGCATATGGTTCTGGAGCAGGAGGAGGAGGATGGCCAGACGCCCTAGACACATGATGGAGAATCATCTGTTAGGTGTGGGCCATCTCATGGCGCTTCTGGTAGGCCTCATACTGACCCTTGTGAGTGTCAACCTCCATGAACAAAATGTTCCATTGGAACCAGTTCAGTTGCTTGACCTCAAGGGCCATAGGGGGCACTACGGGCATGCCTCCACTAGCCCGTGCATCACGCATGAAAGACTAAGGAGCCATGGAAGGGTGGGAGGTCTTTTGTGCCTTGTTGTAGATCTTCTTAGACTTTTGTACTCCATACAAATTGCTACCAAACTCCTCATGTGGCAGCATATACTTTATAAGATTCATAATATAGGGAGCAAAAGGGATGGAGAACATGTTGAACATTGCATCTGTCATCTCATGGTAAATTTAATCCATTACATCCAACTTGTACCCCATAGATGACTTGTCATTGGTGGCACATTTATGGGAAAAGGCAAGCAGAGGCACAAGGTGACCTCGAATCTTATCATTATTGCCCCCACTCGGAGCAATGTTGTCCCGGAACAAACCAACAAGATATTCATATAAAGGAGATAGTCCAGAGAAAGTACCAGCTACCCCATCGGAAGTCAAGCAAGGATCAAGAATAGTGTCCTTGTTGGGCTTGATAGGAGATATGATGCGATGGCCAGAAGCAGTATCATGACCATGGAAAGCGTAGCCAAGGACCTGACCAAATGTGTGGAAATCGGACTTAATCATAGTGGTCCTGGTCATCCACTTCATGGTGCGAAGATCATCTCCGCAAATCACAAGTGTACAGAAGAATTGCTTCACAACCGATGAGTCATAGCTGCATCGAAATGTCATGAGATGGTGCAGCCCCATTCTCCAGTCACCTCCAAAGCCTCATGAAGTCTTGGCTTGCATTGATCCTCTGTCAAATTCAGAGGATGCATGGGGTGGATCTTGAGGGAAGCATAAACATCATCATGAATGTACATGTAGTGTGCGCACCAGAACATACTGTCCTCCTGAGGGCCATCACTGTCAGCCTCATCTTACAAATCACGGTGGAGAATGTCAGAGTACTCAATGATATGTATTGCCCTGTAGTTAACACAGGCATGCTTGGCCTTTCTCTTCCGCTGGGTGGTCTTCTTGGCTTTTCTAGCTTGCTCAGCCATCAGTTCAGCCTCTCTTTGCCTCCTTCTGATTTCGACCTCGTAAACAAGCACACCATCTTTGTTCTGCCTGAGATAACGGGCACGAGGACAACGCTTGTAGGTCTTGGGAGCACTAGAACCACATATGAGGAGAAATAGATAGGTAGCATGGGGATAAGCATACACACAAGTCCAAGAGGAATATAAGATACAATAAAAAAACAACCCACGGTCCAATGATGCACGATATGGCAAAATTAGAGAAAACTGAAACAGGCAATGAACCTCCAGGACGAATTATCCGTCCTTGCCGGACGGATAATCCGCCCCTGCGATTTTTTTAGTTCCACCACAGATTCACCTCATCAATGCATATCGGGCCCTAGGGTTGCAATACTATGGAATCTAATAGGCAAAGGAATCACATATTATCTTCTACAACGAGTTTCCACCAAGAACAACAACTTCCACACACAAGAGATGAATGAAGGAGTTACCCTCACTCATTGGAGGAAGATCTCAGAGGAGAAGATACCCGGAGGCGCTAGGAAGAAGATCCGGGGAGAGCCCGGAGAATCCGGCGGTTGAATCGACTCCGAGGAGGGGTTGAGGCTCTGACAGAGGCTGGGGGAAGGAGATGGGGTGGGAAAACGTCTTGATGCGGCTCAGATCACTATAGAGCTTCGTTGGGAAACCCCAAGAGGAAGGTATGATGAGCACAACAGTAAGTTTTCCCTCAGTAAGAGGAAGGAAACAACCCCAAGGTGTTGCTAACAACTTGGAAACCTGCACAACACAAACTCAAGACTTTGCCCCAACGAACAGTGAGGTTGTCAATCTCACCGATTTGCTGAAAACAAAGGATTAAACATATGGTGTGGAAGGTAATGGTAGCTTGCAGAAAGTAAACAATAACAGTGGAAGATGTATCAATGGTAAAGATTGGACCAGGGTCCAAGTTCACTAGAGGTGTTCTCCTTAAGATAAACAACATAACATGCTGGGTAAACAAATTACAGCGGGGCAATTGACAGGACAAAGCAGGGCATAACAATGCAATACTAGACATTCATGATCCTATGAGATTTGATTGGTAATTACAACAATATACATAGACCGCCATCCAACTGCATCTATGACCATTAATCCACCTTCAGGTTATCATCTGAACCCCCTCCAGTATTAAGTTGCAAGAAACGGATAACTGCTTTAAGCAATGTGTGTAAAGTAAACAATACAATTGTTCCATGAACAAGAGATTGTTGTTTTCTCCCTAGTAGCAACATCACATGTATAACCTTAGAGATTTCTGTCACTTCCCCAGATTCAATAGAGGCATGAACCCACTATCGAGCATAAATACCCCCTCTTGGAGTCACTAGCATCTACTTGGCCAAGATAGCTACTAGAAACGGATAGCATGCAAGATCTCAAACAACATAGACATGATAGAATCAATAAGATAGAATCATTAATAAATCTGACAGAGTAATCTCAATATCCATCGGATCCCCGCAAACACAATATGCATGATTACAAATAGATGATCTTGATCATGAACGGAGCTCACAAGATCTAAACATGGTAGCACAAAGGAGGAGAAACAACAATCTAGCTACTGTATGGACCCATAGTCCAAGGTGGAACTACTCATGCATCATACCGGAGGCTGGCATGGTGATGAAGAAGGCCTCCGAGATGATCGCTCCCCTCCACCAGGGTGCCAGGAAGAGCTTCAGATCCCCCGATCTAGGGACGATGGTGGTGGCGGTGGCTATGGAATTTTTCGTGGAGATCTGATCGGGTACTTAGGGTTTTTGCATCGAGGGCTTCTTATAGGCGAAGGGGCGAGGCAGGAGGCGGCCAGGAGGGCCCACACCCTGCCCAGGTGCGACCCAGGGTGGGCCCACGCGTGGGGGGTGCGGCCACCCCGTGGCTCCCCTCCGGTCGCCCTTCGGTCTCTATGTTCGTCTCGGTGAAATATTGACTTTGTCTTTTGTCCCGTCCAATTCCGAGAATATGTCCTTACTAGCTTTTATGAAACCAAAAACAGGCAACTGGCACTGTGGCAACTTCTTAATAGGTTAGTCCCAGAAAATGTATAAAAATACCTCAAAGTGTAGACAAAGCATAGCAAAGTGGATACTAAACAAGCATGGAATATCAAAAATTATAGATATGTTTATGACGTATCAAGCATCCCCAAGATTAACTCCTGCTCGTCCTCGAGTAGGTAAGTGATAAAAAAGAATAATTTTTGAGGTGACATGCACCATCACAATCAAGATCAAACCATTTGCAAGCATTGAAAGGTGGGATCAAAGACTCTAAACATGAGCATGAAAGATGAAGTTCTAACAGTAAGGCAAAGTAACTATGCAGCAACATGAAAGGATACAAACAAATATTCATGAATAACAATGCATTCAAAGACGTTTGTTTGTTTCACATATAGAAAACATAGCATAGTGGCATTCAGCTTGTCCCTCATGGAGTAGCAAAACATAAATGCATAGGACACCTTCAAAGTTCATAAGGGTGACTAGATACAAATAGTTCAAGAACAAGCAATATCAACATTATGAATCAATCAATAAGTTTTGGGACAATGCACATAGAACTAAGAATGGCAACTATGCTCTCTTAATTGATGCCTAAGGATAGAAGGTGGAGACTCAATATAAAAGTTGAAGAAAGGTCCTTCAAAGGGAAGTAGGGATTTCAAGTTTTATAAAGAGCTTCCAAAAATTATGGTACTTGTTAGCTTTCAGCTCTCATTCCCCTATCATAAGCATCTTGAAGTGATTAAGGTTAAAGTGAACGAAATATGGAGTATATGCTTGACAAAGTATAAGTTGGAAATCTCATGTCCCTTGAGTACGAGGGTCGCTCCTCATTCTACTCAACTTTACTTACCAGTAGGTTCTTGTCATAGTAAGTACATGTGTATCATAGAGAACCGCCAACGGGGTACCCCTTTCCCCATGATATAGGAGCCATACCATATTAAAATGACAAGGCAAGCAAACAATGAGAATCTCAACAATCTTCTTATTTACCATGGGAAAAATGGTGCTTTTTTCTCTCTTTCCTCTTTTCTCATCTCTTTTTGTCTTTTTCTCAATATCTTTTTTCTATCTCTATTTTTTTATAAGAAGAATGCTTCATAGATTGCTCACTATGGTGATGATGCAAGTTTCCACCATGATTAGGCATGGCTTGGGCTAGCAGCCCAAGCGTTTCTCTAACACACATACATAACTCCATGGACTTACAGGCTCCCCTTTTATTTCACACAGACGACATCCGCAAACAAAAGATCATGATATCAACTAGGTACAATTTACAGGTGCAATGTTGAAAGCGTTCCCCATGAAAACATGGTTCTGCTAATTCCCAATGTATAAGTGCAAGCATATACAACATAGATTACACAATGGTTCAAGTTTATTAGGGGCAAGTAAAATAAAGTGTGCCATCAAGTTTGTGAGAGCTTTAATCACTAATTTTCACATAACAAGTTTAATTTGGAAGATAGATAAAACAAGAATATACTTGGAATGGTGTAACACACCATGCATAGGAATTTATAGTGTACATTTTGGAATAACTTGGTTTCTTGGGAGTTGGATGCATGATTAAAGCTTACTCAATACAAGTGGAGGCTAGCAAAAGAATGGGAGCAACCAACTAAGAGAGCAATAATGGCCATAATCATGCAGAGCGACAAAACATTACTAATCAAAGAATAAAGTGGTACCACAAGTAAAAAACTAAATGATCATAGAGGCTAAGATGACCGGTTCATAGTCATAACATGGTGTGATAATGTGCCAAGTCAACCCAAACAAAGCATCAAAGGAGAACACCACAATACTATGCTTTTGTATGATAAAACAATGCATGATTCTTGCAAGGCACATTAAGCAATCTAAATTGTTTGGAAAAATTCATGCTATAGAAATAATTACTAAGCATAAGGTCAAAACAACATCTATCATGACATGATAAAGTCTAAGTCACAGTCAAAGCAAGCTCCTTTTTGTACTACTAAAGCAAGAACTTCCTACTCCTTTCCAACACCAATCAACTTATTTGAAACAATACAGCGAAAGCGGGGTTCCAACTACTTTATTCAATCAAAGTAAGCAAACAAAAACCAAAAACGAAAACTAATATGCTCCAAGAAAAACACAACAGTGCATGAAACAATAAAAACGAAGTGTCTAGAAAGACCTAAGATTTTTATTGATGAAGAAGGGGATGCCTTGGGCATACCCAAGATTTGACGCTTGTACCTCTTGAATATTTCTTGGGGTGACACGGGGTGGTATCCCCAAGCTTGAGCTTTTGTCTATTCTTCATCTCATTACATCATTCTTCCCTTACACCTGAAATTTTTCCTTCATACAAAACTTCACACAATCTTCATTAACAACATTAGTGCATTCAAAAGATAATAAACCTTTGGATTTAGTTTCAAAACAGAAAATTTTTCATTAAAGACACAAGCTACTGTATTAATTCCCTAAAAATGCTCAATTTACCAAAGAGAACCCAAAAGGAAATCAATAAAGAGGCAAATGCAAATAATGGCTGAAATCTGTCAAAACAGACCAGCAGGTGAAAACCGATTTTTTCCAAGACCTTGTGTTGCTCAAATAAAAAAGTGTTGAACTAACGAAAGTTATCTAACAACCTGGGGGATTTATTCAGAAAATTAAAGGTCAATCTGACTTACAGCAATTTTTCAAGAATTTTTAAAGTGGAGCACAAAAATTTGTTTCGGGACAACAACTCCCTAAATCTTACTTCCCTCTCATTAGAGGTTATTCTTGGCACAAAAATCAAATAAAAATGATAAGGAGAGGTTATTATAGAAGTAATAACTTCCAAGACTCAATAAAACGATTGGGTTATCTCCCAATAAGTACTTTTCTTTAACGCCTTTAAGTTAGGCACAAAAAGCAAGAATCAAGTATTTTCAAATGAAGAAGCATTGACATCAAATTTTGCTTTAAAAGGAGGAGCAAAAGGTAAATTCTCTCCTCATTGGGAAGTGTTCAATACCTTTCTTGAATGGAAATTGATATTTAATGGTGCCTTCTTTCATATCAATGATGGCACCAACAGTTCTAAGAAAAGGTCTTCCCAAAGTAATACGACAAGAAGCATTGCATTCAACATCTAAAACATAGAAATCAACAGGGACATAGGCATTGTTAACCATAATAAGAACATCATTAACGTTCCCTATGAGTTTCTTTTTAGCATTATCATCAAGTGGGACATCCAAATAGCAATCTTCCAAAGGTGGCAAATCAAGCATTTCATAAATCTTTCTAGGCATAATAGAGACACTAGAACCAAGGTCACATGAAGCTTTAAGATCAAAGTCATTCACTTGCATATTAATGATAGGTTCCCAACTATCTTCTACTTTCCTAGGAATAGAAGCTTTGTGTTTCAACTTTTCTTACTTAATTTTAATGAGAGCATCTATAATGTGTTTTGTAAAAGCCATATTCATATCACTAGCATTAGGACTTCTAGCAAGCTTTTGTGGGAACATAATCACTCCAGAGATATTGCAACCATCAAGATCAAAATCAAACTTAGCATCACAAGTAGTAGACTTATTGGGTTTAGGCATTGTGGTAGGAGGAATAGGGGCTTCTTGTGGTTTGGTAGCATCCATATTGGTGGTGGTAATAGTAAAAACACTATTGTTTCTAGCAATTTCAGCTTCTCTTTCCCACTTAGCATGTAGTTTGGCTAACAGTCTAATATTTTTCATCAATAGTAACTTGTATGGCATGAGTAGCAGCAAAGGTACTTTCCAAGGTTTCAGGTTTAGCGGCTATTTTATTAATCAAAGAGGACTGTGCTTCAAACAAAGAAGAAATATTTTTCTCAACATTCAAAAGCTTTTCCTCCACAGTCTTGTTGAAAGTGATTTGTTTACTAATAAAGTCTTTGAGCATGACTTCAAGTTTAGAGGGAGCACTTTTATTGTTGTTGTAGGAATTTCCATAAGTATTTCCATTATTAGGAGGATAAGGCCTATAATTATTATTATTACCAAAATTATTCATGTAGGAATTGTTGTTGAAATTGTTATTTCTAATGAAGTTTACATCAACTTGATCTTATTGAGCAACCAAAGAGGCTAAGGGAACATTATTTGGATCAATATGAGATTTTCCCGAGGATATAAAAAGGATCCACGGACAATACTTGAATCTTTATGCAAGAAACTTTTGGAAAGATCCAGCCAAGGCTAAAGCTGAACTAGATCGCAAGAGTGGAGCCTATGGAAGAAAAGAAAATGGTCCCAAGCTGAGAACATGCTTCAATTGTGGTGACCGGCTGCACTTCGTACCTGAGTGTCCATATCAAAGTAGAGAGGATAATGGAGGAAGACTCATTTTCAAGGACAAATCAAAAGCTCCACGTAAGAAATAGTTTGTAAAGAAGAATGCTCCTTTCAAGAAGCAACCAAAGATTGTTCTAGTGGCTCAAGAAGAATATTCATCGGGGAGTGAAGATGAGGACGAGGACGATAGCTCTCAAGAGGTGGCTGCTATAGCCACCACATCTACATCAACATCTCTCTTCGACTCTCCGAACGAAAACATCATCAACAAGAATGCTACTTGCCTCATGGCAAGAAGCTCCGAGGTAACTTCTTCTAACTCTTCTTTTCCCAAGGCTATGATAGACATGGATGATCCTACTAGTCTTAAGGTTAAAGAAGAGATTATTGCTTTGGTTTATTTCTACACTAACTTGCAAGGTGAGCACAAAGTTCGTTTTGAAGCTCTTATGGATCAGCTGGCCCAAAACGAAGCACTCCTCGAAGAAAAGGGTAGAATTGAAAGGGAGGATGCAATGGAAATTGCATCCCTAAAAAATGCTCTTGAAGAAGAAGAAGAAGCTCGGGTCTCTCTTGAAGAGAGGCTCGAGTCTATGGAAGAGTCACATGAAGAAATTGTGACTAAACTTGTTAACGAACGTGACAATGCTGTCACCAAAGCAAAGAAGTTAAAGAAGGAAAGGATTGACTTTGGGGATGCTCATGATAGACTCTCCGAGGAATTGGAGAAACTTGACAATGCTCACAAGGCGTTGAAAAACGAGTTCTCTATTCTCAATGAGTCACATGATCAGATTCAAAGTCGATTGGCCAAATATGATACTCCTAGCTCGTCCAACTCAACATATAGTAACGAGAAAAATGCTAGTGTGGAAAAAGGAGTGATCAAGGACATCACTACCAAGGACAAAGGTGTGCTTGATGAAGTCCTTGGCAAGCAAAGGTCAAATCATGGTAAAGAGGGACTTGGGTATATCACCAAGTCCAAGAAGAAGAAAACCAAGAAGAACAAGACCAAGAATGTGCAATTAAAGACAAGCACCGCTGAGAAGAATGTGACAAAAGACAAGACTAATAATATTGGTTTTGCAGGGTCTCATAATCCGAATTATGAACTCTTTTGTGATGACTATGGTGATGTTTATGCTTATTATGTTGGTCCTTTTGATGATTATATTGCTTGGTCTATTTGGGTCCCAAAGACCCTTGTTACTAACATGAAAGGACCCATTGAAAAATGGGTACCTAAAACCAAGAAGTAATTTTCTTGCAGGGCTATGCTTCCGGTGGGTCAAAATGGGTGCTGGATAGTGGCTGCACTAGTCATATGACCGGAAGCAAGGAGATCATCACGGGGATGCGTCCAAATCATGATAATATCACAGTCTCCTTTGGTGATAAGTCTTAATCTCAGGTATTGGGTCTTGGCAAGGTTGTGATTGCCCACGATATCTCTCTCGTGGACGTCATGCTTGTTGAGACCCTCGGTTACAACCTTCTTTCTGTACGTGCCCTTGGTAAGATGGGTTTTGCTGTTTTTATCGATGATGATTTGGTGGTACTCTTGTGGAGCAAGTCTCTAAAGGTCGCTTTCGTTGGATACGTTGAAAATGACCTGTATGTGGTGGACTTCTCGGGGAAAACCACTTCGGGTCCGATGTGTCTATTCGGAAAGGCCGGCGTGGGCTGGCTATGGCATCGCCATTTAGCCCATGTCAACATGATAACTTTGCAAAGTCTCCAGAAGGGTGGCTACATCCTTGGACTAAAAGACAATGTCTCTTTTGCCAAAGATCGTGTTTGCAGGGCTTGTGTAGAAGGAAAAATGCATGACTCTCCCCACAAGAGGATGACTATTGTGTCATCAAAGAGGATCTTGGAATTACTTCATGTGGATTTATTTGGTCCTCCTTCTCATGCAAGTCTTGGTGGGAAGAAATATTGCTTGGTCATTGTCGATGATTACTCAAGATATACATGGGTCTATTTCTTCAAGCTGAAAAGTGAGACTCAACAAACTGTCATCGACTTTGCCAATGAAGTTCAACGTTAACACAATGTTCCTATCTTGGCAATTAGAAGTGACAACGGCTCCGAATTCAAGAACTACACTTTAAATGAGTTTCTTAGCGAAGAGGGGATTAGACATCAATATTCCGCTGCGTACACCCCTCAACAAAATGGTGTAGCCGAGAGGAAGAACCAGACTTTGATGGATATGGCAAGATCTATGCTAGCTGAATTCAAGTCTCCTTATAATTTTTGGGCTGAAGCCATATCCACTGCTTGTCACTCATCAAACCGGCTCTACCTTCGAAAGATTTTGGACAAGACTCCATATGAAATACTTACCGGTAACAAGCCCAACATCTCATACTTCAGGGTATTCGGGTGTAAGTGTTTCTTTCTTATTAAAGGTGTCCGTTTGTCAAAATTTGAGTCCAAGGCTTTAGAAGGTATTTTTGTTGGTTACGGTGCCGAATCCCACACTTATAGAATCTACAACAAGCTCACTGGGATTGTTGTAGAATCTTGTAGTGTGGAGTTCGATGAAAATAACGGCTCCTTTGTAGGGCAAGTTGATGTTTGTGATGTAGATGTTGAAATACCCCAAGATGCCATAAGAAGAATCGGCGTGGGATTTTTCCGCCCCATTGAGGAACCCCTTGTGGCAGATCGGGAAGGACAATGCTCCACACATGTGGAGCCCTCATCTACACAAGATCAACAAGCTCCTACTGTTGGAGAAAATCCTGCATCAACACCGCAATCTGCTGAAGATCATCTGTCCCCTGGACAAGTTGGTAGTCCCAGGCCGGACTATCCGCCCCCTCCAAGGGGCGGACAATCTGCCCTTGGCACTCCAACTCATTCCAGAGGATCCGAAGGAGAAGTCAGCAACTCTGAAGCTCCTAGGCCGGATTCTCCGGCCCCCGAGGGCGGATTATCTGGCCCTGGGTCTCCAACTCACGTCAGGCATTCTCAGGAAGATGGCTCTGGTTCTTCACCTCCCAGGCCGGATAGTCTGTCCCCTCCAAGGGGCGGATTATCCGGGCCTAAAGAAAATGTTCAGCAACAATCTTCTGGCGTTAACGGAGACCAAGATCAAGGGCAGGGCAGTAATCAAGACAAGGATACAAATATTGAATCAACTCCTTCTAGAAACAATAAGGACATTGAGGCTCGTCGCAAGGATCATGCTGATCGGAACCTTGAACTAAGAGGTCACACTCTTGACAAGGTTGTTGGTGATCTACGACGAAGGGTATCCACTAGAAGAGAACTTGCAAGCTTCTGTGATCATCAAGCTCACATTTCCATGGTTGAACCGAAGAAGATTTTGATGCTCTTGAAGACCCCGATTGGGTTGTTGCAATGCATGAAGAATTAATAACTTCGAACGCAACAAAGTTTGGAAGCTCGTAGAAAAACCAAAGGATTGCCACAATGTTATCGGCACCAAGTGGATCTTCAAGAACAAACAGGATGAAAATGGCATTGTTGTGAGAATAAAGCACGACTAGTGGCTCAAGGATTCTCTCAAGTGGAAGGAATTGATTTTGGCGAGACTTACGCTCCTGTGGCTCGTCTTGAGTCCATCCGCATCCTTCTTGCATATGCAGCCCATCATAATTTTAAATTACAACAAATGGATGTTAAGAGCGCTTTCCTTAATGGTCCTCTACATGAGTTAGTATACGTTAAGCAGCCCCCGGGGTTTGAGGACCCCAAATTTCCGAACCATGTCTACAAACTCGATAAGGCGCTCTATGGCCTTAAACAAGCCCCACGTGCGTGGTATGAGCACCTTAAAGAGCTTTTGCTAGACCGTGGATTCGAAGTTGGGCAAATCGATCCCACTCTTTTTACTAAGAAGGTTAATGGGGAGCTTTTTGTATGCCAACTTTATGTAGATGACATTATTTTTGGCTCTACTAACCAAGCTTTTAACGATGAATTTTCAAAGCTTATGACTGACAGGTTTGAGATGTCCATGATGGGTGAGCTGAGGTTCTTTCTTGGATTTGAGATCAAACAACTTAGAGAGGGAACCTTTATTAATCAAGCTAAGTACATCCAAGACATGCTCAAAAGGTTCAAGATGACGGATCTCAATGGCATTGCTACCCCAATGCAAACAAAGTGTCATCTTGAGCTCAATCCCAAGGGTAAAGACGTGGATCAAAAGGTATACCGATCCATGATCGGCTCTCTCCTTTACCTTTGCGCATCTAGGCCAGATATCGTGTTAAGTGTAGGAGTGTGTGCAAGGTACCAAGCCACTCCTAAAGAAAGCCACTTAGTGGCAGTCAAGCGAATCTTACGATATTTGGTTCATTCCCCAAATTTTTGGTTATGGTATCCCAAGGGTTCAAGTTTCTCTCTATGTGGTTTACACTGATTCAGATTGGGCTGGTGACAAACATGATAGGAAATCAATCTCTGGTGCATGTCAATTCTTGGGCAGGTCTCTAGTGTGTTGGTCATCAAAGAAACAGAATTGTATTTCACTTTCAACCGCCGAAGCTGAATATGTTGCTGCTGCAAGTGCTTGTACACAATTGTTATGGATGAGGCAAACTTTAAAGGAATATGGTGTCAATTTTGACAAAGTGCCTCTATTATGCGACAATGAAAGTGCTATCAAAATTGCTTACAATCCCGTGCAGCATACAAGAACAAAACATATAGAGATTCGCAACCACTTTATTCGGGATCATGTTGCTCGTGGTGATATTGCGCTATCCTTTGTGAGCACGAAGAACCAACTTGCTGATATTTTCACGAAGCCTCTTGATGAAGCAAGATTTTGTTATTTGAGGAATGAGCTAAATATCATAGATTCAAGGAGCTTGGCTTGACTACCCTTGCACACTCACTTGCTCTTATTCATGTATTTGGTTTAGATGTGGGCATAGACATACGGGAGTGTGGTCCTAATTGATTGGGCCAACCCTCCCCCCATAATGCCGAAAGCAAGTAAAATCATTTCCCTTAATATCATTTTGTGATATGTGGGTCATCGATGAGCATTGGTTTTGAACTCAAGATACATCTTCCCGGGGTCATGCCATGCGCTCCAACATGGTGGCTTCGGCCACCGCCCTCTTCCTCGAGAAGAGTTGGTTTCTCATGGGTCTCGTTGGATTTTCTTGCATATCTCATGTTCTTATGGAAAACACACTCAAATTTGGCTTTTGATTGATTTGATTCTTGCAAATTTGGGTGTGTAGTACCATCTCAGTTTTGGCGTTTAGCATCGCTCTTCTTCCTTTTTGGCGTTTCGATGCCAAAGGGGGAGAAGTAGTTCTATTAGGTCTCGTGGATTTGCAAGGGTCGGACGCAAGCATCTTTCTTTCAGTCATTTTATTTGCTTGCTTGTGCCTTTTCTAGCGTGAACTCATTTGCTATTTGTGTTTTTTTATGTAAGACTATGTCGTACTCCACTATGTTTGGCACTATGTTTGGTATTCATGGAATTCTGGATTTATCTATTATGGACCTCATGGAATTCTGGAATTATGGAGCATATTTGATGGCATATGGATTCATGGGATTATCTATGTATGCTTTGGCTATATTCTCATCCCGGTGGCATGACCTTGTTTCCCAAACCACCTTGTTTCAATTATCTTGGTTGTGGAAGTAGTGTTCTCTCTAGTGTGTGTATTTGTATCCAAATGCAAATCTTAAATATGCACACATCTAGGGGGAGCGTCTTTCATTATTTTAGTTGGCATTTGCCGGTTTTATTGCAAATCCTAATATTGTCATCTAACACCAAAAAGGGAGAGATTGAAAGAACATTTTATAATCCCTAGTGTTTTGTGTGTTACATAACAATATCAAGGATTATTTAATGTGTGTTGAAGTGTTGCAGCTACCTATGAGAAAAAGGGAAATGATTCTGTTTTTGGGGGGCGGATTATCCGCCCCCACCAGGGGCGGATAATCCGTCCCTCCCTCTTCCCAAGAAGGCGCAAGCCCCAGAAGGGGGGCGGAATTTTGACCGGATTTTCCGGCCCCGCCGGATAATCCGCCCCTCAGGGGGGCCGGATAGTCCGCCCCCCTGCTCATCGCCAAGGCGCAAGCCCCAGAGAGGGGGCGAAGTATTGGCCAGACTTACTGGCCTGGCCGGATAATCCGCCCCTCGGGGGGGCCGGATTATCCGCCCCCCTAAGATCTTCGCCAAGTTCTACAGGCGCCAGCCCCAGAGAGGGGGCGGAGTTTCCCCCGGAGAATCCGCCCTTGGGGCGGAGTTTTCCTAGGGCTCGAATAATCCGCCCCAAGTGGGGGCGGATAATCCGCCCCCAAAGTTGTGCAACGGCCAGATCTGGGGAGGGGGTATTTAAGCCAGCCTTCCCCCTCCTGCCAGAACTCTTGATTCATCACGAAAAAGACCAGATCAGATCTGAAAGCTTCATCCAAGAGTGCTCCACCTAGATCCACCCAAAGGCCCCATCCCTTGGGGAATCGAAGGAGGAGAACTCGATCTTCATCATCAGCAATCAAGCGCTTCATATCCTCTCCATTCATTTGGAGAACCTCCGATCTAGTATTTCTTGCAAATATCTAGATCCTTGTTTTTGTTTATATTGATAAACCTTGTTCTTGTGGCAGCTTGTTGTCATCTCGGGAGCCCCCAATTCGGTTGTGGGTGTGTGCCCCGATAGTGTTGTAAAAGGCACCGCTTCCCGCCTAGAAGGGATCCAATAGTGGAGAAGGTGGATCAGGCCTCTCGTGGCGAGATCCATCGGAGAATAGGGTGAGGCCTATTGTGGCGTGGTGGTCTTAGAACCGCCCACCCCTCCAACGCAGATGTACTTCCCTTAACAAGGAAGGAACTGCGGTAAAACAAATCCCTGTGTCTCCGCGTGCTCCACTACGGTTTCCTCGCTCCTCTTTTACGTGCTTAGTAGTTAGGGTTACATATAGGGAAATTCTCGTAGTTGCATATCTAGAGAATTTACTTTGTGTCAAGCCTAAAATTGAAAAAGTATTAAAAATTGGTTAGCACCTATTCACCCCCCCTCTAGGTGCCCATACGATCCATTTCAAACATAACATGCTGGGTAAACAAATTACAGCAGGGCAATTGATAGGACAGAGTAGGGCATAACAATGCAATACTAGACATTCATGATCCTATGAGATTTGATTGGGCATTACAACAATATACATAGACCTCCATCCAACTGCATCTATGACTATTAATCCACCTTCAGGTTATCATCCGAACCACCTCTAGTATTAAGTTGCAAGCAACGGATAACTGCTTTAAGCAATGTGTGTAAAGTAAACAATACAATTGTTCCATGAACAAGAGATTGTTGTTTTCTCCCTAGTAGCAACAACACATCTACAACCTTAGAGATTTTTGTCACTTCCCCAGATTCAATAGAGGCATGAACCCACTATCGAGCATAAATACTCCCTCTTGGAGTCACTAGCATCTATTTGGCCAAGATAGCTACTAGAAACGAAGAGCATGCAAGATCTCAAACAACATAGACATGATAGAATCATTAATCAATCTGACATAGTAATCTCAATATCCATCGGATCTCCGCAAACACAACATGCATGATTACAAATAGATGATCTTGATCATGAATGGAGCTCACAAGATATAAACATGGTAGCACAAAGGAGGAGACACAACCATCTGGCTACTGTATGGACCCATAGTCCAAGGTTGAACTACTCATGCATCATACCGGAGGCTGGCATGGTGATGAAGAAGGCCTCCGGGATGATCTCTCCCCTCTGGCAGGGTGCCGGGAAGATCTTCAGATCCCCCGATCTAGGGACGATGGTGGCGGCGGCTACGGACTGTTTCGTGGAGATCTGATCGGGTACTTAGGGTTTTGGTATCGGGGGCTTCTTATAGGCGAAGGGGCGAGGTAGGAGGCGGCCATGGGGGCTCCACATCCTTCCTAGGCGCGGCCCAGGGTGGGCCCGCGCATGGGGGGTTGCGTCCACCCCATGTCTCCCCTCCGGTCACCCTTCGGTCTCTGTGTTCGTCTAGGTGAGATATTGACTTTGGATTTTGTCCCGTCCAATTCCAAGAATATTTCCTTACTAGCTTTTCTGAAACCAAAAACAGCAGAAAACAGGCAACTGGCATTGTGGCAAGTTGTTAATAGGTTAGTCCCAGAAAATGTATAAAAGTACCTCAACGTGTAGACAAAGCATAGCAAAGTGGATACTAAACAAGCATGGAACATCACAGATTATAGATACGTTTACGACATATCAGGGAGGACGGGCTGCTCTGTTTGAGCCCTCCCCCCGATCCCTGGTCCTTTAAGGACAGAACCGCCTAGGGCGGATTATCCGGCCCTCACTAGGGGCGGATAATCCGCCCCTCTCTGAAAATTCTGTAAACACAGATTCAGGTCGGAGCATTCCAAACAAAACCCTCACAGGGATACAAGGGACTTGTGTGAAAGACTAGATGTCTCGAGATGAGAAAAAGGCTTGGGTTTAGAGCACTAAACTGAGATGGTACTACACACCCAAACTTGCAAGAATAAATCAACTAAAAGCCAATGTTGGGTGTGTTTTCCTTAAGAACACAAGATATGCAATAAAATCCAAAAAGATCCAATAGAAACCAACTCTTCTTAAGGAAGAGGGCGGTGTACGAAGCCACCATGTTGGAGCGCATGGCATGACACCACGAAGATGTATCTTGAGTTCAAAACCAATGATCATCGATAACCCACATATCACAAAATGATATTAAGGGAAATGATTTTTCTTGCTTTCGGCATTATGGGGGAGGGTTAGCCCAATCAATTAGGACCACACTCCCCCTATGTCTATGCCCGCATCTAAACCAAATACATGAGGAAGTGCAAGTGAGTATGGAAGGGTAGTTAAGCCAAGCTCCTTGAATCTATGATATTTAGCTCATTCCTCAAGTAACAAAACCTTGCTTCATCAAGTGGCTTCGTGAAAATATCAGCAAGTTGGTTCTTCGTGCTCATAAAAGATAGGGCAATATCACCACGAGAAACATGATCCCGAATAAAATGATTGCAAATCTCAATATGTTTTGTCCTTGTATGATGCACCGGATTGTAAGCAATTTTAATACTCCCTCCAGCCCATATTAAATGACTCACATTTGTCTATATTTGGATGAATCTAGACACTATTTAGTATATAGGTTCATCCAAATTTTGACAAATCCAAGTCAATTAATATGGGTCAGAGGGAGTAGCACTTTCATTAACGCATAAAATAGGAACTTTGTCACAATTGACACCATATTCCTTTAAAGTTTGCCTCATCCATAATAATTGCATACAAGCACTTGTAGCAGCCACATATTTAGCTTCCACGGTTGAGAGAGATATAAAATTTTGTTTCTTCGAAGACCAACACACTAGAGACCTGCCCAAAAATTGACATGTACCAGAAGTTGATTCTCTATCATCCTTGTCACCAGCCCAATCTGAATCAGTATATGATAGCTGTGAAATATAGCCATCCACGTCCGCATTTAAACTAGATATTATTCATATATTTTATGAAATATCTCTCTAAAACCTACCACTAATGCCTAATATTCAAAGGGGTATGCAATCCTTTCTTGCTATTTTTTTCCTGCGCTGATAATGACATATGATGATGGCATTCACTACATAAATGCCAAAGATACGAGATTTCCAACACGCCAAAGAAACTAGGAGCCATGAAGAGATTACTGCAAGCTTAACGACCAACTATATGGCCCGCTGCCATATAGTTGCTGCCGTATAGTTTGCACCGACTTCATTAGGTCAAACAAAACAACTTTCATGAAGAGGCCCCTATATAAAGAGGCTTCGGGCGAAGAGAAACAGGCCCCTGACTCCACAATCTCTCTTCTTTTCGACCTCAACTCTCCCTGCCACCATGCCGGAGGAATAGATCTAGATCTAAACCTTTAAACCCTTATCCACCACCATAGCCATATTCCACCACTTGTAATAGTAGATCTCATCTCCAATTGGTGACATTGTAAGACTATTTTCTATCAATCATATGATCTCTATTACAATGTTTATGATTGTCGATTTCATCTCTATGTGTGAGTAATTCTCCTTGGGCTAAGGGCTTCGGCCTAGCCATGTAGCTTTTGTGCGTGTTATTTATCATAGATGGGATCATGTATTAGTTCGTATGACATGTTGATTGTAGTACCCTCTCTTGCCTCAATCTAAGGACTTGTCAGGTACCCAAGACCCCAAGGATTGATCCAGGTAAAGGGAGTGTGAGTGAAGACTGATCTGCAGGATAGGAACCCTAGTGACAGAAAGGGTAGTACGGATGTATGTGAGGAACTTGCTTGGGATTAACGGTGCCATCACTATGTGTATCATTAGTTCTCTTTCTTCTATGGATGAGACTAGTAGGTTATTCCCATAATCGGTTGCGGAGGCGATAACATTTATGAATGCACTGCCCACATATAATTATCTTGCTCTAATAATTACATGCACACTTTATTCTTATCTATTATTCCCATCATATGTTTTGCACAGCTACTGGTGAAAACCGAAGACCCTAGGCCCTCTCTCTCATCAACAATAACAACAACAAGATCGCAAACTCTTGGTCCAGTGAAAACACAATAGGAATTGTAAAACTCTCGAAGGTCCGTTTAAATAATCTCACTTTGCTTTCTGCTTCCTGAGGATTCAATAAACCTAGGTCTACTAGGGAAAAAGAGCTATACTACATCCGTAATCCGGATCGAAGGTATCAACCCTTTTTCTGGCGCCGTTGCCGAGGAAGCAATAGCTACCCTGGTGAGGTTAGTAGGAACCTTGCTAGTTTTAATTCTCGTTTTTAATTTTGTTAGTTTGCTTTCAGTTTTTATTTGAAAAACCAAAAAAATATTTAGTCTTCTAATTCTTCTTTTATCATCATTAGTACTTGTTTAAGAAAATCCAAAATCATAGGAAGTATGGCTAAAAAGAAACTTGGGGAGTTTGCAACTCCTAACAATGATTATTTTCATACTCCTATTACTCAACCAGCAATTGCTGCTGAAGACTATGAAATTAAGCCCCACTATTTAAGTTTGGTTCAACAGAATCAATTTGGAGGCTCTACTATAGAAGATGCAGGTATGCATTTAAATACTTTCACTGAAATATGTAATATGATGCGCATTAAAGATGTTGACCCCGATGCGATCAAGTTGCGCTTATTTCCTTTCTCTCTTAGAGGAAGAGCAAAAGAATGGTTGCTATCTTTGCCTAGAAATACTATTGCATCATGGGTGGAATGTACTTATTTATTTATGACTAAATTCTTTCCACTTGCAAAGACTATGCAACTTAGATCTAATATTACTAGTTTTAGACAGGAAGAGTGTGAGCCACTAGCGCTTGCATGGGAGAGAATGAAAGATTGCATGAGAAACTGTCCCAGTCATGGGATAGAAGATTGGTTAATTCTCCATTTATTTTACAATGCTCTTAACCCTGTTTCTAAGTCTATGCTAGATACTGCAGCTGGAGGAACATTTATGGGTAAACAAATTACCAAAGCAAAGCAGGTGCTAGACAATGTGCAAGACAACCATGCTCAATGGCATGTGGAAAGGTAAAACACAAAGAAGGTGAACTCCATCACACCTCAAGAAAATTAAGAACTCAATGCTAAGTTGGATGAGCTCATATTAGCCGTTAAAGGTAAGGAAACCCCGGTAAGAGCTACTCCTGAACCAACTATTGAAGAAGTAGACTTCATAGCTCATAATGATTATAACCCTGCTTGGAAGAAGAATTACTATCCAAACTTTCAAAACATTACTCTAGTCCAGCAAGTAACTCTAATAATAATATGGCATCAAGTAATACTAGTCTCCAAGAAATTCTTAAAGCTTTTATGGATTCACAAAATGAACAAAACAATATTCTAGTAAAAATTACGGAGAATCATGATGCTATGCTTGGAAACTTATCTAACCAAGTTGTTAGTTTGAGAAATGATTTGCAGGCCCTCCAAGAAAGAACAAGGATCGTTGTGGCACAGCTAGGTAAGATAACCGAGAGTCAAACTCTCGTTATAGCTAAATTTGCAGGTAAAGCTGAGCCCAATCCAATTGAAGATCTCAGGATGATAAGGATCCAAAGGGAGGAGCCCGAAGAACTTGATTATAGCAATGCTCCTTCACCAAACTACACAGTTGAAGATCTTGTAAAAAGGATCAATGTCAAGATTCCGGAAAGTGAAAGAAATGAGGTGTCACATCCCAAATTTTAGATTTGGTTCTGCATATCATTCATATCATTGCATCATACTTTTCTTTGCAAAACCGTCGATTGAAAAGAATCGGCGAAACGCTATTTTCAAAACCCTTTTTCTATTTTACTACGAGGCTCTTGCGGGAGGCTTTAGTAGGACTAGTTTAGTCCACCCTTGTAGCCTAGTGGTTTCACCCAACCCTTGACCCTAGATTGTTCCCCTCGATTTTACAAAACCGTAGGAGCAAGAATCGCTCGATTCGGAGCTCGTACGGAAAAGTTACGGCCGTGTCCGTTTCCAACCGCGCGCCATATCCAAGTAGGACCGCGTGGGGCCCATATAGGCGGACCCCACCTGCCGCCGCCGCCCCTGCCTCAAAGACCGCGCCCGCACCCGCCTCGGGACCCGTGCCCCCACCTGGATCGCCACCCGCGCCGCCTCTCCTCCCCGCGATCGCCACCGCCTCCTGGACCCGCCGCCGCCGCGCCTCTCTCTCTCCTCTCCTCTCTCCCCCACCGCCTGCGCCGCACCCCGCCGCCAGCCCCACCCACTCGCACCGCCCGCCTCCCGCCTACCCCGCGCGACCGCCCCGCCTGCAGAAGCCGCCGCTGCTGCTGCTGTGCAGCCGCTGCCGCACTCCGCGCGCGCAGCGTGCTGCACGCCAGCGCCGCTCGCCGCCTGCCTGCGCCCGCGCCCGCACTCGCCAGCACGCGCGCGCGCCCGCACGCCGCTCGCCCGCGCGCTGCTCACCTGCCGCGCGCCTCGCGCCGTCGTCCGTCGCGCGCGCATCGCCCGCCGCTCGCCGCGTGACCGCCTTGGTCCGAGCGCTGACCGTCCTTCTTCCGCGCAGGAAAAACGCCGTCGTCGGAACCGATCGCCGCACCGTCCGGAGCCCGCCGCCGTTCGTTTCCGGTGAGTCCGCAGCCGCCATTAGATCTCAGATCAACGGTCTAGATCGACGTTGACCGGTCAGTATCCAGGCGTTGACTAGTCAGACGCCCAGTCAGCGCCCAGTCAGCAGCCGCGTTGACCGGTCAACAGACACAGTTGACTGGGTAATTACTTTAATCGTTTTAGTTGACAGATTTCGGTAGAAACTTGTAAATTGCGTAGAAATTAAACCGCTGGGCCAAAAATTGCAAATAAAATATGTGTAGGTTCAGTGAGTCGGGAAGAATCTTGCTGTACCTTTGTTCCAGACTTTTGCAGCAAGATTTAGTACAGTTTAATCAAATAGTTTAATGGCCTTTTCGGAGTAATTAATTCGTAGAAAAAGATCCGTAGCTCCAAAAATTGCATATGATATGTCCCTGGATTCAGTAGGACGAGGGGAATCTCATCGTGAATTAAAAAGATAGGCTTACAGTAAAAACTTCTGCAAAAACTATCTAGTGGCTTTCTGCAGTGTTTTAATTACTCGGGGAGTTTTATAATTCCTTTTTGAGTAATTCCAGTTGGTACTGTTTCTAATCAGCGATGCCTATGCGGTAGAATTTTTCCAAGATTTTACAAACAGTATACTACCGGTAGTGAATTATTTAAGTTCTAGCTCTAGTTTTGAGCATTACTTTTTGCATAATAGTTTTCCTTGCGCTAAAACTATTTTCCATGCATGCAATCAGTAGTATTATTGAATAGGATTATGTGGTGCAGCTGTAGCACTAGTTCACTTGCCTTGCATACCTTCATGCATCATATTTGTTGCATATGCTTGTGGATTGTTTGTTTATGATTGCAATTGAATCGTGTAGATTGTAACGAGTGCAACGCTTGCTCATGTGTGGATTGTTCTTCCGACCGCTACAACCAAGGCAAGTAGATGCTACTTTGTTCATGATATCGTCCTACTATTTTCAATACATTGTCATGTATTTTGTAGAAGCATTTGTAGGCTGATACTATCGCTATGCTATGTCCTATTATGTGGTAGGGCCTTCCTTGTAGATGAACCACCGTTGGTAGATGTGCTTAGCCATGCTATATTGAACGAGGGCTGGGTTACATCATTGAGACTTGTTTCTAAAAGTATTGGTTTGTGAAAACTAAAACAACTTAATTAATGAATCTCCTAGGTGTGATGGGATTGATAATTTTTGGTGGTTTATTGCGGAAAGGCACCCAGGTATCAAGAGAGAATGATTGGTTTCTTTATTGTGTAGCTTACGTGTACAACCATGTGCCAATAATAAAATGGGCGGTTGGTTGGACTTAGTAGGTTGTGGTAACTCGAAATCGCGTATCCAGAGATGTAGAATTTTGGTAGGTTGGACCGGTGCACGTCGGGATTGAGGGGCTACTTCCCAAACAGTCTCTTCTTGGACTTCTCCCTATCACCACTCAAAATGAGAGTGATGGTACGAGCTGGGCTGGCCAATTCACATGGGTAAAGTGTACTAACCCCTGCAGGGTGTATAATCTAATCGGTTAGCCGTGTCCCTGGTTATGGACAACTGAGTTGCTTGATATTGATTCCATGACATGTTTCTCGCTCATTCCAATTTCATAATTGTTTTAACATTGTTGGGTTAACTTAATTGGGATCTTTTTAAAGAAAATCAAAAACTGTTTATGAAAGTAGGACAAAAAGTTATTTGCAAATGCAAGCCAGACACAGCTCCACTTGCCAAATATGCATGTAGTTGTTAGTACTATTGTCTCCTTTACTAGCTCTACTTGCCATACATTCCATGTATTGACCCTTCGGGGCTGCTACGTTTCATGTTGCAGGTTATTCTGATTCCGAGTAATCGATATAGGCCACGGTACTCCACTCGGCACTTGTTCACTTGTGGGCAATTTGAAGAATGGAGGATTTACTTTATTTATGTTGCTACCTGAATAATTTGAGCTAGCCTTGAGCTAAGCTTTTATTGTAATAATGGTACTCTGGATCTTCGTTATTCATGATACACGGATATTTTTCTATGTTATTCATATTATTCTATTGTGGGCCAATGAACTGATCTAGGGATTGGCATGTCACATAGAAGCCACGGTCTTTTCAGAACCGCAGTGTTACAAGATGGTATCAGAGCCCGTGTGTCGACTGTAGGATCGTGACCTAGGAATTGGATTAGGAAGCCATAGATTTATTAAAGCCTATATTAACTCTGTCTTTCATCTTATGCCTTTCACCCTCGTAAAATTCTTACCATATGCTATTCTCACACTTTCCTCTTTTACTTGATAGATGGGAGAAGTCAGGACTGAGTATGCCACCATGGAGTCACCAAGGCCCTTTGCAAGGCAGTTAGCTCAGCTCTCGCAGTCATTGGGATTGCCACTGCCCATGTTCAAGGGAAGAAGGTTGTACACCTATGGATATGGAGAGGATGCATGGGAGATCACTACCTTCATATTCAGGGATGCCGCCTTGCCAAACCCAGTGCATCTGATCTAAACCAAGACATACTGCAACTGGGACTTGGAATCAACTTGGCCATACATGAAGCCCTGTCCCGCCAGTGCCATGAAGTCCGACACCTACTGCCAGCAGATTCACCCTACCGTGACTATGGGAGGCGTGATGAAGATGGGCACATTGTGGTTACCCCGGGCGACAGGAACAACATGCCGCCCCATCGGAGGCACATAGAGGACATGGAAAGGGAGAATAGAGCTCTAGCTGAGAAAGTGATGATGATAAAGGAGATTGCAGACTTTGCTAGCAATGGTATGGTGGTCCAAGGACAGGAGATTGACACCTTGCATGAAGCTGTGGGAGTTCTGGAGAATGCCCTGATAGCCAGAGATGCAACCATAGCTCATCTTCATGGTACTGTGCAGGAGAACACCCAAAACATACAACAGTTGCAAGGGACCGTCTAGGAAAGGGATCAAACTATTGAAGCTATGACAGCCCAGATTGCCGCTCTCCAAGCACAGCTGAATCCACCCTCTGATGATGACAATGGAGATGATGGCAACAATGGGGATGATGATGACAGTGGGAACGATGATGATGATGAGGACGAGGATGATGATGATGGAGACGATGATGGTGGAGGAGATGAAGCTGTTGCAGTTACAGCTGAGAGTGAAGAAGAAGAGGAGGATCCAGAAGAGGTGGAGTTTGAGATCTCAAGTGATGATTCAGGAGAAGTGTACACTCCGCCGCCATGGTTGTATCGCAAGCCGAAGCGTCAACGCATGACAACAAGGACCTACCGCAACCTCTTCAAGAAGTAGATAGAAGTCCACCAATTAGTCCTCGTTAGGAAAAATCATTAGGATTAGCCTCGATCGATGTGAAACTTAGACACGGTTAGTTTAAGAGTGTTTAGTTGCTTATTTGTGTACTCCAATATCCCAGGAATTATTTGTGCTAAATTCTATGAAAGAGTTATGGCAAGTTTGGTTACTATCTGTGTTATTTTCGCTGCAGTTTTCTGCTGATACAGCAGTACTGTACGATTTTTCATATTTTTCTGGTAACTGGGAAAAATCTAAAAAAATTGGGCTGATGCGAAACTCTCTGTACTATATGTGCAAAAATCAGCTAAAGTTTCTGACGAGTTTAAGTCAGGCGGAAAAATTCGCGAACGCTGCTAGACTGTTCTGGCAGATTGCTGTTTTTGTTGTTTAGTTGATCAACTGTTTAGTTAACCATTGCCAACTCTTGTAAAACTATTTCAGTAGGTTTATGCTGCTAGGATAACCCCTGGGATGTTGCTGGATCACTTGTTTGTTGATGTGTTGCTTGCTTGTGATTGTCTGCTATTGTTTGATGTTGTTTGATCATATGCATGGGTAGAATCCTATTATCGTAGTTGATTCTTTCTAAACTTACCTGTGCTGAACCGCAGATGCCTCCCCGCCGTCAACCCACTGAGTTGGAGCAACTCATGGCAGCCCAGGCACAGCTGACCCAAGTGATGACTCTGTTTATGGCAACTCAGAACAACAACAATGGAAACAATCAGCCTCAGGGAGATGCTCTCACCAGATTTCTGAGGCTAAGGCCAGCTAAGTTCTCTACTGCAACGGAACCGATGGTTGCTCTCGACTGGTTGCGTTCAGTCAACAAGGATCTGGTAACCGTTGGATGCACTGATGCGGAGAAGGTGAGATTTGCCGCTCACCTACTGGAGGGACCAGCCGCTTCTTGGTGGGACACATTTCAGATCACCCACCCGCTGGACACTGTGACTTGGGCAATGTTTGAGGAAGGTTTCAGGACCAACCACGTGTCTTCAGGAGTTCTGAGCCTGAAGAGGAAGGAGTTCTGCAACTTGCGCCAAACCAATCGCACCGTGGCCGAGTACATTGAGGAGTTCAACAACCTGTCCCGTTATGCACCTGAGGATGTTGACACTGATGCAAAAAGGAGGGAGAGATTCCTGGATGGCCTCAGTGATGAGCTTTCAGTGCAGCTACTGGTGGTTTATTGCCCCACTTTCCAGGAGCTTATGGACAAGGCCAGGATCTTGGAAGGGAAGCACAAACAGGTGGAGAACCGCAAGAGAAAGAGTAACAATCACCACTCTGGTTCACACCACAAGTCTCGCACTTCATATGATGGATACTCCAAGCATGGAGGGAGTGACCATGGGAGCCATGACCGCCACCACCATGGAGGCGATGGGCATCGTCATGAAAACCATAGGAGCAGCCACCACAGCCACAAGGGAGGACACTCTCACCACTCCGGAGGACACGGTGGACATGACCGCAACCGTGATCGCAGCTTTGTGAAGAAGGATCTGAGTGAGGTGACATGCTTCAAGTGTAAACAGAAGGGACACTATGCTGACAACTGTCCAGAGAGGAAGGGACTGAAACCAACCAACAACGAGAAGGCCACAGTGAACCACATGAATGTGGAGGAGATCCCAGATGAGCCTAACCTTGTGATTGGTAAGTTCCCAATCAACACTCACCCAGCACTTATACTTTTCGATACTGGTGCATCGCATTCATTCATATCAAGGGCATTTGTGGATAAGTATAAGTTACCTACTGAGTCTATGAAGAGGTCTATTAGAGTGAGTTCACCTGGAGGAGATATGATAGCTAGCGCGGGATGCTGCAACTTGACCGTGAGGATTGGAACACACAACTTCATTGCACATCTAGTAGTGTTGGAATCATAGGGATTAGACGTTATTCTGGGTATGGATTGGATGTCTATGCATGGGGGACACATAGATTGTGCACAGCGAGCTGTTTCACTCAAAACCCCGGATGGTAAGATAATTAGATTCAAGTCAGCAGTGCGACCGGGAAGGTGTAAGCTGAATTCTCTTAAGGGGGTTAGCATGGATACTGTGCCAGTGATTAGGGATTATCCCGATGTGTTTCCGGAAGAGCTGCCAGGGATGCCACCTGACAGGGAAGTAGAGTTTCTTATCGACCTGATGCCGGGAACATGACCAATAGCAAAGAAACCATATAAGATGGATGTGGATGAGCTGAAGGAATTGAAGAAGCAGTTGAAAGAGCAGCTGGAAAAGGGATTCATTCAGCCTAGTTCGTCGTCATGGGGTGCACATGTTCTGTTTGTGGAGAAGAAAGACAGCAGCAAGAGATTAGTAGTGGACTATCGCTCGCTGAATGAAGTAACCATCAAGAACAAGTAACCCCTTCCAAACATAAATGATTTGTTTGATCAACTGGAAGGAGCAAAGGTGTTCAGCAAGATTGATCTGCGATCATGCTACTTTCAATTGAAGATCCGGGAGGAGGACGTACCAAAAACCGCCTTCACCACTAGGTATGGTTTGAGTATACGGTTATGTCTTTTGGACTAACGAATGCCCCGGCATATTTCATGACCATGATGAACAAGGTATTTATGGAGTACTTGGACAAGTTCGTGGTGGTGTTTATTGATGACATATTGATATATTCCAAGGATAATGCTGAGTATGAGAAACATCTGCGACTGATTATGGAGAAACTGAGGGAACATCAGCTGTATGCCAAATTCAGCAAGTGTGAATTCTGGCTTAACACCGTTGGGTTTCTTGGACACGTAGTGTCAGGAGAAGGAGTCGATGTTGATCCAAGCAAAGTGACTGCAGTAACTGAGTTGGAAGCACCCAAGAATGCGGGAGAGATTCGAAGCTTTTTGGGACTTGCTGGATACTACAGGAGGTTCATTGAAAACTTTTCCAAGATTGCTAAGCCGATGACTGAACTTCTGAAGAAGGAGAGGAAGTTTGAATGGTCAGACGTATGTGAAGCCAGCTTTCAGGAACTGAAGCGTCGACTAGTGACCGCGCCTGTTCTGTGCTTACCAGACCTTCAGAAGGATTTCCAAGTGTACTGTGACGCTTCACGACAGGGACTTGGGAGTGTGCTGATGCAAGATGGGAGAGTGGTGTCATATGCCTCGCGACAACTCAAGCACCATGAGCGGAATTACCCCACACACGACTTGGAGTTAGCGTCAGTGGTTCATGCGCTCAAGGTATGGAGGCATTACTTAATGGGAAAGCACTGTGATGTGTACACCGACCACAAGAGCCTGAAGTACATTTTCACGCAGAAGGAACTGAACATGAGGCAAAGGAGATGGTTGGAACTTATCAAGGACTATGATATGAATTTGCAGTACCACCCAGTAAAGGCCAATGTAGTAGCAGATGCTCTGAGCCGGAGAGTTTATGCCAATGGATTGACAATTGGGGAATTGCCCGAGGATTTATGCAAGCAATTCAAGGACCTTAGACTGGAGGTAGTATCTGAAGGGTACTTGGCAACAATGGAAGTCCAACCAACACTACAGGACAGAATCAGGAAGGCTCAAGTGGGAGACAAAGAGATAGATGAAGTTAAGGAAAAGATGAAGGAGGATCGAGCAAAGGAATTCCGCGAGGATGAGCAAGGAACCTTGTGGTATGGAGATCGTTTGTGCGTCCCCAACGATCCCGAGATAAGGAGGCTGATTCTACAGGAAGCTCATGACTCGCCGTATTCCATACATCCGGGCAATACGAAGATGTATATGGACCTAAAGGACAGATTCTGGTGGAACAACATGAAGGGAGACATCGCAGAGCATATTGCCCTATGTGATGTATGTAGCCGAGTGAAGGCGGAACACCAGAAGCCAGCAGGATTGCTACAGCCATTGCCCGTGCCGGATTGGAAGTGGGATAGAGTGGGAATGGATTTTATCACAGGATTGCCCAGGACTAGGTCAGGATATGACTCCATTTGGGTAGTGGTCGACCATTTGACCAAGGTAGCCCACTTTATACCGGTAAAGATGACCTATACGAGTGCAAAGTTGGCCAAGATTTACATGGACAGGATTGTGTACCTACACGGAGTTCCCAAGAGTATCGTATCTGATAGAGGCACCTAATTTACCTCACACTTCTGGCGCCAGCTGCACGAGTCACTTGGTACCAGATTGGACTTTAGCACAGCGTTTCACCCACAGACTGATGGACAAACCGAGAGGGTGAATCAGATTTTGGAAGACATGCTGAGAGCTTGCGCTTTGGCTCATGGCTCTAGTTGGGATGAGAATTTTCCGTATGTGGAGTTTTCCTACAACAACAGCTATCAAACCAGCATCAAGACGTCACCGTTTGACGTACTGTATGGGAAACGGTGCCGGACACCATTGCTATGGGATGGAGTAGGAGAACGTCAGTTGTTTGGACCTGATTTGATCAAGGACGCTGAGGAGAAGGTCGCCTTGATTAGGGATAGGCTGAAGGTAGCACAATCAAGGCAGAAGAGCTACGCTGATGCCAAGCGCAAGGAAGTGGTGTATGAGATAGGTGATAGAGCATACCTCAGAGTATCGCCACTTCGTGGAATCAAGAGATTTGGAATTAAGGGTAAGCTGGCACCTCGGTTTATTGGGCCGTATCGAGTCTTAGCACGCAAAGGAGAAGTTGCTTATCAGTTGGAGTTGCCAGAGGCGCTATCTGCAGTTCACAATGTGTTCCACGTGTCCCAGCTGAAGAAGTGCCATCCGGAGATGGTGGATACACCATTGAGAGACACCGTACCGCTAGAGGAGGTTCAGCTTGAGAATGAATTGACCTATGAGGAGAAACCGGTCAAGATTCTGGAGACAGCGGAGAGGATTACCCGTACCAAGACGATCAGGTTTTGCAAGGTACAGTGGAGCCACCACACCGAAGAGGAAGCCACTTGGGAGCGTGAGGATGACATCCGAGAGGACTACCCACACCTATTTGCTAGCCGCGCCGAATCTCGAGGACGAGATTCATCTTAAGGGGGTTAGTCTTGTCACATCCCAAATTTTAGATTTGGTTCTGCATATCATTCATATCATTGCATCATACTTTTCCTTGCAAAACCGTTGATTGAAAAGAATCGGCAAAACGCTATTTTCAAAACCCTTTTTCTATTTTACTACGAGGCTCCTGCGGGAGGCTTTAGTAGGACTAGTTTAGTCCACCCTTGTAGCCTAGTGGTTTCACCCAACCCTTGACCCTAGATTGTTTCCCTCGATTTTACAAAACTGTAGGAGCAAGAATCGCTCGATTCGGAGCTCGTACGGAAAAGTTACGGCCGTTTTATTAAAAGATAGAAAATCGGGCCGATTTCCGTGTCCGTTTCCAACCGCGTGCCGTATCCAAGTAGGACCGCGTGGGGCCCATATAGGCGGACCCCACCTGCCGCCGCCGCCCCTGCCTCAAAGACCGCGCCCGCACCCGCCTCGGGACCCGTGCCCCCACCTCGATCGCCACCTGCGCCGCCTCTCCTCCCCGCATCGCCGCCGCCTCCTGGACCCGCCGCCGCAGGTATCGCCGCCGCCGCGCCTCTCTCTCTCCTCTCCTCTCTCCCCCGCCGCCTGCGCCGCACCCCGCCGCCAGCCCCACCCGCTCACGCCGCCCGCCTCCCGCCTACCCCGCGCGACCGCCCCGCCCGCAGCGCCTGCAGCAGCCGCCCGCCGCTCGCTGCTGCAGCCGCCGCCGCACTCCGCGCGTGCAGCCCGCTGCATGCCAGCGCCGCTCCCCGCCTGCCTGCGCCCGCGCCCGCACACGCCAGCACGCGCGCGCGCCCACACGTCGCCTGCCGCGCGCTGCTCACCTGCCGCGCGCCGCGCTAGCTCGCGCTCGCCCGCGTGCACGCGCGCCTCGCGCCGTCGTCCGCCGCGCGCGCATCGCCCGCCGCTCGCCGTGTGACCGCCTTGGTCCGAGCGCTGACCGTCCTTCTTCCGCGCAGGAAAAACGTCGTCGCAGAAACCGATCGCCACACCGTCCGGAGCCCGCCGCCGTTCGTTTCCGGTGAGTCCGCAGCCGCCATTAGATCTCAGATCAATGGTCTAGATCGACGTTGACCGGTCAGTATCCAGGCGTTGACTAGTCAGACGCCCAGTCAGCACCCAGTCAGCAGCCGCGTTGACCGGTCAACAGATACAGTTGACTGGGTAATTACTTTAATCGTTTTAGTTGACAGATTTCGGTAGAAACTTGTAAATTACGTAGAAATTAAACCGCTGGGCCAAAAATTGCAAATAAAATATGTGTAGGTTCAGTGAGTCGTGTAGAATTTTGCTGTACCTTTGTTCTAGACTTTTGCAGCAAGATTTAGTACAGTTTAATCAAATAGGTTAATGGCCTTTTTAGAGTAATTAATTCGTAGAAAAAGATCCGTAGCTCCAAAAATTGCGTATGATATGTCCCTGGATTTAGTAGGACGAGGGGAATCTCATCGTGAATTAAAAAGATAGGCTTACAGTAAAAACTTCTGCAGAAACTATCTAGTGGCTTTCTGCAGTGTTTTAATTACTCGGGGAGTTTTATAATTACTTTTTGAGTAATTCCAGTTGGTACTGTTTCTAATCAGCGATGCCTATGCGGTAGAATTTTTCCAAGATTTTACAAATAGTATACTACCGGTAGTGAATTATTTGAGTTCTAGCTCTAGTTTTGAGCATTACTTTTTGCATAATAGTTTTCCTTGCGCTAAAACTATTTTCCATGCATGCAATCAGTAGTATTATTGAATAGGATTATGTGGTGCAGCTGCAGCACCAGTTCACTTATCTTTCATACCTTCATGCATCATATTTGTTGCATATGCTTGTGGATTGTTTGTTTATGATTGCAATTGAATCGTGTAGATTGTGACGAGTGCAACGCTTGCTCGTGTGGATTGTTCTTCCGACCGCTACAACCAAGGCAAGTAGATGCTACTTTGTTCATGATATCGTCCTACTATTTTCAATGCATTGTCGTGTATTTTGTAGAAGCATTTGTAGGATGATACTATCGCTATGCTATGTCCTATTATGTGGTAGGGCCTTCCTTGTAGATGAACCACCGTTGGTAGATGTGCTTAGCCATGCTATATTGAACGAGGGCTGGGTTACATCATTGAGACTTGTTTCTAAAAGTATTAGTTTGTGAAAACTAAAACAACTTAATTAATGAATCTCCTGGGTGTGATGGAATTGATAATTTTGGTGGTTTATTGCGGAAAGGCACCCAGGTATCAAGAGAGAATGATTGGCTTCTTTATTGTGTAGCTTACGTGTACAACCATGTGCCAATAATGAAATGAGCGGTTGGTTGGACTTAGTAGGTTGTGGTAACTCGAACCCGCGTATCCAGAGATGTAGAATTTTGGTAGGTTGGACCGGTGCGCGTCGGGATTGAGGAGCTACTTTCCGAACAGTCTCTTCTTGGACTTCTCCCTATCACCACTCAAAATGAGAGTGATGGTATGAGCTGGGCTGGCCAAGTCACATGGGTAAAGTGTACTAACCCCTGCAGGGTGTATAATCTAATCGGTTAGCCGTGTCCCCGGTTATGGACAACTGAGTTGCTTGATATTGATTCCATGATATGTTTCTCGCTCATTCCAATTTCATAATTGTTTTAACATTGTTGGGTTAACTTAATTGGGATCTTTTTAAAGAAAATCAAAAACTGTTTATGAAAGTAGGACAAAAAGGTATTTGCAAATGCAAGCCAGACACAGCTCCACTTGCCAAATATGCATGTAGTTGTTAGTACTATTGTCTCCTTTACTAGCTCTACTTGCCATACATTCCATGTATTGACCCTTCGGGGCTGCTACATTTCATGTTGCAGGTTATTCCGATTCCGAGTAATCGATATAGGCCACGGTACTCCACTCGGCACTTGTTCACTTGTGGGCAATTTGAAGAATGGAGGATTTACTTTATTTATGTTGCTACCTGAATAATTTGAGCTAGCCTTGAGCTAAGCTTTTATTGTAATAATGGTACTTTGGATCTTCGTTATTCATGATACACGGATATTTTGCTATGTTATTCATCTTATTCTATTGTGGGCCAATGAACCGATCCAGGGATTGGCATGTCACATAGAAGCCACGATCTTTTCAGAACCGCGGTGTTACATGAGGAAGCCATGTATCAACACTTCGTTAATCAGGTAGCAATAAAGGTACGTGAGCTTGAAAAAGAATATAAGAAAATTGCTAAAAAATTTACTATTAATCTAGATGATATATTAGAGCCCACTATTAAGATTAAAATTGGGACTAATGAAATAGCTGCACTGTGTGATCTTGGTGCAAGTGTTTCAACAATTCCAAAGAGTCTTTTTAACAAGTTAAATCTTGGCTCTTTTGAAATCACTAAACTAAAATTGCATCTAGAAGATTCTACCTATAAACAAGCAGTAGGCATTAAGGAATATACTTTAGTATACATTAAAGGATGTCCTTATCTTATTGATTTTGTTATTGTTGACATGCCTGAAGATGCTACTGTCCATATTCTATTAGGTCATCCTTTTTTAAGAACTATTAAGGCTTTAATCAATTTGCATGATGGGAACATGAAGCTCCAGTTGCCTTCACGGGATCCTTTTGTTATTCATTTCCCCAGGAAAAAGAAAGCCAAGCAAGATGATAAGGATACCATCACTTTGAAGGCCAACTACTTTGGAGTGGGTGTTCCACTCATTGGCCTAAGTGAACAATATCAAGGTAAAGCTATTGACCATAAAAGAGCGTTGCATGGGAGGCAACCCATGTGAAATAAAGGTTTGAGTTAAGTTTTTAAGTTTAAGTTTTATATAGAATAAAGAGTGTTATAAAAAGAGAGATTCTTCGGTACTAAAAATTCATGTTTTATATGCCATAGTTGGTCAAAATTTTAGTCTGACATTTTTCTATCAAAAAAATGTGTTTCGCTAAGTTTTAGTCTAAAAATTAATCCTCGAAGAAATAGAATTTTTTTAATGTGTACAGAAAGGTTAACGACCAACTATACGGCGGGAATAAAAATTCCTGCTGTATAGTTCTGGCCTAGGATACAGAAGGTTTGATGACCAACTATACGGCGGGAACAAAAATTTTGGTCGTATAGTTGTCGCCGTATAGTTACAGCCACCAGAAAGAAACCCTAGAAACCCTAAAATTTTGCCGTCAGACAACTATACGGCGGGAACAAAGTGTTCTGTCCGTATAGTTGCTGCCGTATAGTTGCGTCCTACCACTTAAACACACGGGGAGGTACCAAAAGCATCAAAACATCAATCATTTTTCTCTCTTCTACCTCCAAACTCTCTCAAAACCTCAAGGGATCTTCACCCTACTCAATTTTGTTCAAATTCCTCGCACACAAGTGATCTACGGTATGTTTCTCCTCTGATCCTCCAATTACTTTTTGCAAATTCATCTCTGATCTATTGTCATTATCAATCTAGGATGAGACTTATTTTGAACTATTTGCCATGATTATCTTGCCTAGATTATTATGTTGAGGAGATTCTTTAGTGTGCTATGATGAGGATTATGCTATGACCATTACTGTTGGATCAAAAAGTTTTATATTTGTCTCTCTTATTTATTTTTAGAAATGAACATGAGGAGCCAGACATGTGCTCTTGCCGCAGCTAGTTCTTCTCGGGCTATAGCTCAGGAACACATGGGGATTCGATTCAAGAACGAATCCCACCATGATCATTTTGACAAGATCAAAAACCGAGAAGTCAAGGCAACCAAGTGGGATTGCCCCGTCACTTTGAACCAACTCGGTATCTCTAATGAATTTAATTTACTTTGCAATAGAGTTGTCCTGTAAACCTTTGTATTTGATGATGCACCAACCTATCTTCGGTTAACCATTGAATTTCTTAGCTCTTTGAATAGCACCGTTAAGACATGACATGTGGTGGATATAATTTCTTTTCGACTCATGAACAATAATTATTCTCTAACACTTGATGAATGATGCAATTGTTTTGGTTTACCAAACAATGATCCTAATGCTCAGCATGTAGCTTTTATCGACATGGAACCTTGCCCTAAATACTGTTATAATAGAATGAGTTTTACTTCTAGAGTCAGCAAAGGGAAGAATATTCAACATCCTGCTATTCGCTGTTTTTTCTATGTTATTACTAACACCTTTCAGGCGCGCAATGAGTTTACAAGACTCAGTGAGGAGGACATCTTAGTCCTTGCAAAAGTTGCTCTCAACTTTGACAACTTGTCACTTCACTTTGGCGCAATACTTGTGCGCTACTTGGACTACCAATCCCACCAAAGCCAAGGACCAATCACTTGTGGAGGTGTCATCACCGTGCTCGCCAATGTTCTAGGCATCGACCTAGGTGAGTTACAACCGGTACTAGGTGAGAGACATGTTGGTTTCTCTACTTTGAGGGCCTGTGGAATGCTCACTGATGACCCACAAGTGTAGGGGATCGCAACAGTCTTCGCGGGTAGTATTACCCAATTTATTGATTCAACACAAGGGGAGCCAAAGAATACTTGCAAGCCTTAACAACTGAGTTGTCAATTCAGCTGCACCTGGAAATAGTTCTTGCTCACAGAAGTTTATCAGTAGCAACCATTTGTAGTAGCAACAGCAAAGCAACAACAACAGTAGAAGAAGAGCAATAGTAATAGTAACAGTAAACAGTAGGATACGAGAGCGGTAGGCATAGGGATGGATGGACGGGTGTTGCATGTAAGAGTCTAAATATGTAACTTCAAGATCTAGGGCATTGCAGATAAATAAGAATAAGCATCCAAGTACTAAAAAATCCTAGGCATGTGCTCCATATATAGTCATATGTGCAATGAGAACTTGCACAACATCTTCTGTCCAGCCAGCCCGTGGCAGGGGGGCTCTAGGGAACTACTGGAAATTAAGGTGCTCCTTTAAATAGAGCACCGGAGCAAAGCATTAACACTCCGTGAACACATGTGATCCTCACACCACAGACAAATACTATCATAATGATAAGATAAGATGACAAACTTGCAGATAAGATCACAAACAATACTATCATAATGATTCAATAAGAAGTTTAGATCTGAGATCATGGCACTCGGGCCCTAGTGACAAGCATTAAGCACAACAAGTTACAACAAAGTCAAATAGCACTAATAGAGATACTAGGCACTATGCCCTAACAATCTTATTCGATTACAAGATAGAACTCATCCAATCCCTACCATCCCCATAGCCCACAGCGGGGGATTACTCACTCATGGATGAGGGAAACATCGATGGTTGATGGAGAGGCGTTGGTTATGACGATGGCGATGATCCTCTCCAAATTCCCCATCCCGGCAGGGTGCCAGAACGGAGTTTCTGGATCAGATATTGGTTTTTGATGGTGGCGGTGGAGCGGAACTCTTTCTGGAAAAACGACGAACCCCCCTCGGTTTTTAGGTCAAGGAATAACTTATAGGCGAAGAGGGGGCCCGACGGGGTGCCTGGGGTGGCCGCGCCCCTAGGCGCGGACAGGGCCCACCCACGCCTGGCAGGGGTGTGGGCCCCCTAGGCCTCCACTCTGTTTCATCTTATAGCTCTGTGGATCTTCTGGCGAAATATAATTTTTGGCATATTTTCCGGGATTTTTCCTGATAGATGATTTTCTGCACAAAAACTAGACACCAAGGTAATTCTGCTGAAAACAGCGTCAGTCTGTGTTAGTTGTATCCAAATCACACAAGTTTAGAGGAGAAACAATAACAAAAGTGTTCGGGAAAGTAGATACGTTTTTGACGTATCAACTCCCCCCAAGCTTAGCTTATTGCTTGTCCTCAAGCAATTCAGTTGAAAACTGAGTGCGATAAAAGAACTTTCATGAACACATTTGCTTCATATGATGTATATATCCTCAGCACAGGAGTAGATACTTAAAGTATTCATAATAATAAGCATGCAGCCAAGTCTACTCAATAGTCATTGCAAGCTATGAAGAGAAACCAACTCAATAATAATAAGTAGCATGGAACATAAACATAAGCAACATTGCAAGGCTCATAGTAAGGTATGATAGAGTGGTATCTCGCTTGCCTTTGTTTTTAGAGCACAATATAAATGCCAAGGCACCTCTAAAGTTCACATGAAGACTAGAACTAAAGATATCAGAGATACAAACATCAAAGCCATGACATAATTAACCAAGTTTTGAGACAAACACAAGAATGACAACTATGCTCTCAAGAAGGTGCTCATAGAATAGGTGGTGACTCACAAGGAAGTGAAAAAGGTTTTGAAAAGTTTGAAAGGCTTCCTAATGTTGAAAGGAAGGTACTCATTAGCTTTGAGCTCTCATTGCCCCTATCATAGGCATCTTCATATGGTTAAGGTGAAAGTGAGGTCCAATTTGAGTTATATGCTTGATAGACCATAAACTGGAAATCCCATGTCCCTTGAGTACGAGGGCCGCTCCGCATGCTACTCAACTTTGGTTACCTGCAAGTTCTTTTCATTGTACATACATGTAGGGGTTCGTATCATGGAAAACAAAAAAATTCTACCGCATGCACACAAACAAGCCAGGATCTATCTACTAGATTGTAGCAACGAGTCGATAGAAGCACTCACCCTTGAAGATTCCAAAGCGGTTAACGAGAGCACATTCTCATGGGTGATGTAGTCGTACACTCGACGATCTCAAGATCGTGTAGACGATCCTTCCGGCGCTGCATTTCGGCAGCGCTTCCGCAGTCGGTCACATGTTCGGTACTCGATGAAGACCTTCCTCTCCCTTGTTCTAGAAGGCAGCAGAGTGTTGGAGATATGCCCTAGAGGCAATAATAAATGTAGTTATTATTATATGTTTGTGTTTATGATAAATGTTTATATATATGCTATAATAGTATTAACAATGAAACATTAATACTTGTGTGATTTGTAAACTTAAATTGAAGTCCCTAGTAAAGCCTCTATACATCACTAGCTTGTTGGTTAATAAATGATTGTGGTTTCCCTATCATGAACATTGAGATGTTATTAACAACAAGATCATATCATTAAGAGAATGATATGGTGGACATACTCCTATAGATGAGCATAGCATAAAGATCAAGTCATTTCAATAGTTCAATTGCTATATGCTTTCTGATACATAGTAACCTAATTCCTTCGACCATGAGATCATGCATATCACCTTTACCGGATGGATGCTTTGATGACATCAAACACCACACCGTAACTGGGTGGCTATAAAGGTGGCATTGAGTGTTCGGAAAGTATTGGTTGAGACACATGGATCAAGAGTGGGATTTGTCCATCCATATGACGGATAGATATACTCTGGGCCCTCTCGGTGAAATGTCATCCAATTAGCTTGCAAGCATGTGACTAGCTCACAAGGGATCACATATCACGGTAACGAGAAAAGAGTACTTATCGGTAACGAGGTTGAACTAGGTATGCAGAGATACCGACGATCATAACCTCGGATAAGTAAACTATCGTGAGACAAAGGGAAATTGGTATCGTATGTAAGTGGTTCATTCGATCACAAAGTAATCATAGAAATATGTGGGAGCCATATGAATTTCCAGATTCCTCTATTGGTTATTATTCGGAGAAGTGTCTCGATCATGTCCGCATAATTCACGAACCGTAGGGAGACACACTTAAGGATTCGACGTTGTTTGAGTAGTTATGGAATGATGAGAAAGAGACCGAATGTTGTTCGGAGTCTTGGATGGGATCCGTGATATCACTAGGAGATCCGGAATGGTCCGGAGAATAAGATTCATATAAGGAAATTCCCGTTTCGGAGTTGGGAAATGGTTCTAGTGTTTTCATCGGGAATGTTCTAGAAGGTTCCGGAATGTCCGGCACTCCAGAGGGGAAGGGTACATGAATGTGTTATATCAAGTTGTTATGATTGCATTATGTACTCGGTGTCATCGCTGAACAAAATAGAGGGTTTATTCAAATCCTAGTTTGAAAAGTCAAACGCCAAGTTTGAAAGTCAAACGGCTATTTTTGGGAAGTGGAGAAAGAG
The DNA here is from genome assembly GCA_916181665.1 of Avena sativa. Lineage (NCBI taxonomy): Eukaryota > Viridiplantae > Streptophyta > Magnoliopsida > Poales > Poaceae > Avena > Avena sativa. Next base: position 133,610,254 of record OV702298.1, read on the forward strand.
GAGGAAACCGAGTTGGGGAGGAGTCCCTCCTCCACCGCCGGCCCACCTCCAAGCCAAGTTGGGGAGGGACTCCCGTCCCCTTGGCCGGCCGGCCCCTCCACCTATATAAGGAGGGGCAGGGCTCCCCTCCTAGACACACAAGATCCCCGCCTCCAAACCCTAAGCCGCCGGCGCCGCCACCTGCTGCTGCCGCCGCCGCCCTAGGTCAAGCCGCCGCCGCCTAGCAACCCTAGCCGCCGGCCAAGCTTCCTCCTCGGCGTGTCTAAACCCTAGATCGTCGAGGGCTCTCTCATCGTCCACCATACTCGCTCCGGCTTAAGGCGAAGCCCTGCGAGATCTCCCCTCTACTTCCGGTACCACGCCGTTGTGCTGCCGGAATCGCGAGGAGAGTGCTACAACCTCCGCTGCCTGCTGGAACAAGGAAGAGGAAGGTCTTCGTCGAGTACCGAACGTGTGACCGACTGCGGGAGCGCTGCCGGAACGCAGCGTCTGAAGGATCGTCTACGCGATCTTGAGATCGAGAAGAGTACGACTACATCACCCACGAGAATCCGCTCTCGTTAAACACTTTGGAATCTTCGAGGGTGAGTTATTCCATCGACTCGTTGCTACAATCTAGTAGATAGATCTTGGCTTGTTTGTTTGTATGCGGTAGAAATTTTTTGTTTTCCATGCTACGAATCCCTACAGTGGTATCAGAGTCGTGTCTATATGTAGATCTGTTGCACGAGTAGAACACAATGGTCATTTGTCGGTGTTGATGCTTTTATTGTTGATTGCTTCTTGTGTACTTTTCATCTTGCGGGATGTTGGGATGAAGTGGCCCGGGCTAACCTTACATGACATCGTTCATGAGACTTGCTCCACGCTTGACATGCAACTTGTATTGCATAAGTGGCTTTGCGGGTGCCTGTTTCTCCTAACATAGTTAAGATTCAATTTACAACGGGTGATTAACAATGCTAGTATCAATGTTGTGGTTCTTGTTCGTAAGTTAGAATGACACTTATTGAAAGCCCCAAAACCACGTAAAACATGCAAAGAAAGTAGAGGCGTCTAACTTTGTTTTGTAGGGGTGTGCAGTGATGTGATATGGCCATGATTGTGATTATATTTGATGTATGCAGTGTTCCTTATTGTAAGTTGGCAACCGGCAGGAGCCATATGGTTGTCTTTAATTTATGTGAAGACCCGCGTGTCTATTCATAGTAGTTGTAATAGTTGAAGCCGGTGGACGACAACCATGAAGAAGCGTCATTGACCTTGATGCAATGCCGGTGATGATGGAGATCATGTTCGTGCTTGAAGATGGAGATCGGAAGCACAAAGAAGAAAAGGCCATATCATATCACATATTATGAATTGCATGTGATGTTAATCCTTTATGCATCTTGTATTGCTTAGTAGACGACGATAGCATTATAAGATGATCCCTCATGCACATGAATTTCAAGTCATAAAGTGTTCACCCTTAGTTAGCACCATTGCTAAAGCTTGTTGTTTCGAAGCACCACGTGATGATCGGGTGTGTTAGATTACGCAAGTGTATACAACGTGAGCAAGCCAGATTTGCTCATGCGGAAACTAAGGTTTGATCTTGACGAGCCTAGCATGTACAGACATGGTCTCGGAACACGGATCACCGAAAGGTAAAGCATGAATCATATAGTAGATATGATGAACATGTCGATTGTTCGCCATTGAAACTATATCAACTCTCGTGATGATCGGTGTTGATGTGGTGGATTTGGTTCATGTGATCACTAAAACAATGTGAGGGATATTGTTTTGAGTGGGAGTTCACCTAGATTAATTTAACTATTAATTAGAACTCAATTTGTCATAAACTTAGTCTAAACTATTGCAAATATGTTGAAGATAAATGGCGGCCCCTACCATCAATTTTAATGCGTCCCTAGAGAAAGAAAAGTTGAAAAACAATGGAAGCAACTTCGCAGATTGGTTCCGCAATTTGAGGATTGTCCTCACAGCTGGTAATTTGACCTATGTGCTGGATGCACCGCTGGGTGACCCGCCTGCAGCTGATGCTGCCGACGAAGTAAAGAATGTTTACCTCGCTCGGAAGACTCGGTACTCCACAGTTCAGTGTGCTATCTTGTATGGTTTAGAATCGGAGCTTCAGAAAAGGTTTGAGAATTCAGACCCACATGATATTGTCCGTGATCTCAAATTGATCTTTGAGACTCATGCGGCAATTGAGAGCTATGAGGCTTCTGAAAAGTTCTTTAACTGCAAGATGGAAGAGGGCAGCTCCGTCAGTGAGCATGTGCTTAAGATGTCTGGGCACGCAAACAAACTTCAAAGCTTGGGTATAGTGATTCCTAATGCTTTGGGGATTTACCGTGTTCTCCAATCACTACCACCAAGTTACAAGAACTTTGTGATGAACTACAATATGCAAAACATGAACAAGCAGTTGCCAGAACTGTTTGCTATGTTGAAATCTGCAGAAGTGGAGATCAAGAAAGAGCACCAAGTGTTGATGGTCAATAAGACCACCAAATTCAAGAAAGGCAAGTCTAAGCAAAAGGGACACTTCAAGAAGGGTGGTAAGAAAGTTACCGCACCGACGAAGAATACCAGGGCTGGACCTAAGCCTGATACTGAGTGCTTTTACTGCAAGGGAGAAGGTCACTGGAAGCGGAATTGCCCAAAGTACTTGGCGGATTTGAAGAAAGGCAACATCAAGAAGAAAGGTATATCCGATATACATATTATTGATGTGTAGCTCACTAGTACTCGTAGTAGTGCCTGGGTATTTGATACTAGTTCGGTTGCTCATATTTGTAACTCGAAATAGGTGCTGCAGAATAAACGGAAGCTAGCGAAGAACGAGGTGACGATGCGCGTGGGAAACGGATCAAAGGTTGATATGATCGCGGTCGGCACGCTACCCCTACCATCGGGATTAGTTTTATAATTAAATAATTGTTATTTGGTGCCTGAGTTAAGCATGAACATTATATCGGGATCTTGTTTATTGCGAGACGGTTACTCGTTTAAGTCCGAGAATAATGGTTGTTCGATTTATATGAGTAATATGTTTTATGCACATGCACCTTTGATAGATGGTCTATTCTTATTGAATCTCGATAGTGGAAATACACATATTAATAACATTGAGGCTAAACGTTTGAAATCGAGCGATAACTCAACCTATATGTGGCACTGTCGTCTTGGTCACATTGGGGTGAAACATATGAAGAAACTCCATTCCGATGGACTTCTTGAATCACTTGATTTCGAATCACTTGATAGATGCGAAGCATGTCTGATGGGTAAAATGACTAAGACTCCATTTTCTGGTATGATGGAGCGAGCTACGGACTTATTGGAAATCATACATACCGATGTGTGTGGTCCAATGAGTGTAGCATCGCGCGGTGGTTATCTTTATGTTCTTACCTTCACGGATGACTTGAGTAGATATGGGTATATCTATTTCATGAAACATAAGTCCAAAACTTTCGAGAAGTTTAAGGAATTTCAAAGTGAGGTAGAGAATCAACGTAACAAGAAGATTAAATTTCTACGTTCTGATCATGGAGGTGAATATCTAAGTTACGAGTTTGGCGAGCATTTGAAGAAATGCGGAATACTTTCACAATTGACACTGCCGGGAACACCACAGCGTAATGGTGTGTCCGAACGTCGTAATCGAACTCTCTTAGATATGGTTCATTCTATGATGTCACTTACAGATTTACCGCTATCATTTTGGGGTTATCCATTAGAAACAGCCGCATTCACTTTAAATAGGGCACCATCTAAATCCGTTGAAACGACACCGTATGAATTATGGTTTGGGAAGAAACCTAGATTGTCGTTCCTTAAAGTTTGGGGGTGCGAAGCCTATGTAAAGAAGTTACAGCCGGACAAGCTTGAACCCAAAGCGGAAAAATGCGTCTTCATAGGATACCCGAAGGAAACTATTGGGTATACCTTCTATCATAGATCTGAAGGCAAAATATTCGTTGCCAAGAATGGATCCTTTCTAGAGAAGGAATTTCTCTCGAAAGAAGTGACTGGAAGGAAAGTAGAACTCGACGAGGTTGTCGAACCTTCTCTCGAAATTGCGAGTAGCGCAGCACCGGAAGAAGTTCCTGTGGTACCTGCACCAATAAGAGAGGAAGCTAATGATGATGATCATGAAACTTCGGTTGAAGTTGCTACAGAGCCTCGCAGGTCAACGAGAACTCGTACCACTCCAGATTGGTATGATCCCGTTATGCGTGTCATGTTGGTGGACAACACCGATGACCCTGCGACATATGAGGAAGCAATGCTGATCCTAGATTCCAATAAATGGCAAGAAGCCATGAAATCCGAGATTGGATCCATGTACGAAAACCAAGTATGGACTTTGGTGGACTTACCGGATGGCCGGAAGGCTGTCGAGAACAAATGGATTTTCAAGAAGAAAACAGATGCTGATGGTAATGTTACTGTCTATAAAGCTCGACTTGTCGCAAAAGGGTTTCGAAAAATTCAAGGAGTTGACTACGATGAGACTTTCTCACCAGTAGCGAAGCTAAAGTCTGTGAGGATTATGTTAGCAATCGCTGCATATTATGATTATGAGATATGGCAGATGGATGTCAAAACAGCATTCCTCAATGGAGACATTGATGAAGAGTTGTATATGATGCAACCCAAAGGTTTTGTCGATCCTAAAGATGCTAACAAGGTATGCAAACTTCAACGGTCCATCTATGGATTGAAGCAAGCATCCTGAAGTTGTAATCAACGTTTTGATAAGGTGATCAAAAGTTTTGGTTTTATACAAACTTCTGGAGAAGCTTGTATTTACAAGAAAGTGAGTGGGAGCTCTGTAGCATTCTTAATACTATATGTAGATGACATATTGTTGATTGGGAATGATGTAGACCTTCTAAATAGTGTCAAGGAATATTTGAATAATAGTTTTTCAATGAAGGATCTTGGCGAAGCAGCTTACATATTAGGCATAAAGATTTATAGAGATAGATCAAAACGCCAAATATCATTGTCACAAAGTACATATTTGGACAAAGTTCTAAAGAGGTTTGGAATGGAAGATAGCAAGAAAGGGTTCTTGCCCATGTTGCCCAATACGACTTTGAGTAAAACTCAAAGTCCGACATCGGCAAAAGATAGAGAAAGGATGAGTAAGACTCCCTATGCCTTAGCCATAGGATATCTAATGTATGCCATGCTATGTACTAGACCCGACATTGCATATGCTGTTAGTTTAACTAGCAGATATCAAAGTGATCCAAGAGTGGATCATTGGACAGCGGTCAAAAACATCCTTAAGTACTTGAGAAGAACTAAGGATATGGTTCTTTCTTATGGAGGTGATGAACAGCTTGTTGTTAATGGTTACACCGATGCTAGTTGGAACACCGATCCGGATGATTCTAAATCACAATCTGGATACGTATTTACTTTGAATGGTGCAGCAGTTAGCTGGAGGAGTGCAAAGCAAAGCGTTGTGGCGAGATCTTCAACTGAATCGGAATACATGGCTGCTTCGGAGGCTTCACAAGAAGCGATATGGATGAAAGAGTTCATTACAGAGCTGGGTGTGGTTCCTAGTGCGCTGGACCCAATGTCTATCTACTGTGATAACATGGGCGCCATAGCCAATGCGCAAGAACCAAGGTCACACAAGAAGCTGAAGCATATCAAGCTACGTTTTCACGCTATTCGAGAACATGTCCAAGATGGGGACATAAAGATTTGCAAAGTACACACAGATCTGAATGTGGCGGATCCGTTGACTAAACCTCTCCCGAGGGCAAAACATGACCAACACCAAACTGCCATGGGTGTTCGGTATATTACCATGTAATCTAGATTAGATGACTCTAGTGCAAGTGGGAGACTGTTGGAGATATGCCCTAGAGGCAATAATAAATGTAGTTATTATTATATCTTTGTGTTTATGATAAATGTTTATATTCATGCTATAATAGTATTAACAAGGAAACATTAATACTTGTGTGATTTGTAAACTTAAATTGAAGTCCCTAGTAAAGCCTCTATACATCACTAGCTTGTTGGTTAATAAATGATTGTGGTTTCCCTATCATGAACATCGAGATGTTATTAACAACAAGATCATATCATTAAGAGAATGATATGGTGGACATACTCCTATAGATGAGCATAGCATAAAGATCAAGTCATTTTAATAGTTCAATTGCTATATGCTTTCTGATACATAGTAACCTAATTTCTTCGACCATGAGATCATGCATATCACCTTTACCGGATGGATGCTTTGATGACATCAAACACCACACCGTAACTGGGTGGCTATAAAGGTGGCATTGAGTGTTCGGAAAGTATTGGTTGAGACACATGGATCAAGAGTGGGATTTGTCCATCCATATGACGGATAGATATACTCTGGACCCTCTCGGTGAAATGTCATCCAATTAGCTTGCAAGCATGTGAATAGCTCACAAGGGATCACATATCACGGTAACGAGAAAAGAGTACTTATCTGTAACGAGGTTGAACTAGGTATGCAGAGATACCGACGATCATAACCTCGGATAAGTAAACTATCGTGAGACAAAGGGAAATTGGTATCGTATGTAAGTGGTTCATTCGATCGCAAAGTAATCATAGAAATATGTGGGAGCCATATGAATTTCCAGATTCCTCTATTGGTTATTGTTCGGAGAAGTGTCTCGATCATGTCCGCATAATTCACGAACCGTAGGGAGACACACTTAAGGATTCGACGTTGTTTGAGTAGTTATGGAATGATGAGAAAGAGACCGAATGTTGTTCGGAGTCTCGGATGGGATCCGGGATATCACGAGGAGATCCGGAATGGTCCGGAGAATAAGATTCATATAAGGAAAGTCCCGTTTCGGAGTTGGGAAATGGTTCTGGTGTTTTCATCGGGAATGTTCTAGAAGGTTCCGGAATGTTCGGCACTCCGGAGGGGAAGGGTACATGAATGTGTTATATCAAGTTGGTATGATTGCATTATGTACTCGGTGTCATCGCTGAACAAAATAGAGGGTTTATTCAAATCCTAGTTTGAAAAGTCAAACGCCAAATTTGAAAGTCAAACGGCTATTTTTGGGAAGTGGAGAAAGAGGAGGAAACCGAGTTGGGGAGGAGTCCCTCCTCCACCGCCGGCCCACCTCCAAGCCGAGTTGGGGAGGGACTACCCTCCCCTTGGTCGGCCGGCCCCTCCACCTATATAAGGAGGGGCAGGGCTCCCGTCCTAGACACACAAGATCCCCGCCTCCAAACCCTAAGCCGCCGGCGCCGCCACCTGCTGCCGCCGCCGCCCTAGGTCAAGCCGCCGCCTAGCAACCCTAGCCGCCGTCCAAGCTTCCTCCTCGGCGTGTCTAAACCCTAGATCGTCGAGGGCTCTCTCATCGTCCACCATACTCGCTCCGGCTTAAGGCGAAGCCCTGCAAGATCTCCCCTCTACTTCCGGTACCACGCCGTTGTGCTGCCGGAATCGCGAGGAGAGTGCTACAACCTCCGCTGCCTGCTGGAACAAGGGAGAGGAAGGTCTTCGTCGAGTACCGAACGTGTGACCGACTGCGGGAGCGCTGCCGGAACGCAGCGCCGGAAGGATCGTCTACGCGATCTTGAGATCGGGAAGAGTACGACTACATCACCCATGAGAATCCGCTCTCGTTCAACACTTTGGAATCTTCGAAGGTGAGTTATTCCATCGACTCGTTGCTACAATCTAGTAGATAGATCTTGGCTTGTTTGTTTGTATGCGGTAGAAAAATTTTGTTTTCCATGCTACGAATCCCTACACAGAGGTTGTAGTTCTCCCCTCATGAATCCGGCAGCACGACGGCATGGTGTCGGAAGTAGAGGGAAGATCCCGCAGGGCTTCGCCTAAGCCGGTGCGAGTTATGGTGGATTAGGGTTTAGAAAATCGAGAGGAGGAGAAGGTGTTGGCGGTGGCTAGAGCGGAGGCGACGGACCGGCGGCGGCGGCTGGCGGCAGCGGCGGCTCGGGTGGAGAGGGGCTAGGGCTTGTGTGCTTTGGGGCAGCCCTCCCCCTCTATTTATGAGAGGGGGCGGCCTTGGGAGGGGTTGGTTTGAATCCAAACCCAAACCCAAGTTGGATTGAGAGAAGGACTTGTTTCTTCTCCCACTAGGAAACCATTGTTCCAGTTTGACTTTTCAAACTTCCCATTTGACTTTCAATTTAGAGCTTTAATTCTCTCTTGCAAATGCACACACCAAGTGACCTATGATATCATCCAATCATTCCACTTACCCATGACACATTCATGGACCATTCTCCTTCTGGATCGGTGAACCTTCTAGAACCTCTCCGATGAAAACATCGGAATCTTTCCCGAACTCTGGAATCAGACTTTACTTATATGAATCTTATTCTCCAGACCATTCCGGATCTCCTCGTGATATCCCGGATCCTATCCGAGACTCCGAACAACATTCGGTATCCCTACTAACATTCCATACCTACTAAACAACATCGAATCCTTAAGTGTGTCTCCCTATGGTTCGTGAATTATGCGAACATGACTGAGACACTTTCCGATCAATAACCAATAGAGGAATCTGGAAATTCATATGGCTCCCACATATTTCTACGATTACTTTGCGATCGAATGAACCACTTACATATGATACCAATTTCCCTTTGTATCGCGATAGTTTGCTTATCTGAGGTTTTGATCGTGCGTATCTCTGCATACCTAGTTCAACCTCGTTACCGATAAGTACTCTTTTCTTGTTCCCGTGATATGTGATCCCTTGTGAACCAGTCACATGCTTGCAAGCTAATTGGATGACATTCCACCGAGAGGGCCTAGAGTATATCTATCCATCATATGGATGGACAAATCCCACTCTTGATCCATGTGCCTCAACCCATACTTTCCGAACACTCAATGCCACCTTTATAGCCACCCAGTTACGGTGTGGTGTTTGATGTCATCAAAGCATCCTTCTGGTGATGGTGATTAGCATGATCTCATGGTCGAAGGAATTAGGTTACTATGTATCAGAAAGCTTATAGCAAACGAACTATTGAAATGACTTGATCTTAATGCTACGCTTATCTATAGGAGTATGTCCATCATACCATTCTCCTATGATATGATCTTGTTGTTAATAACATCTCAATGTTCATGATCGAGAAACCACGATCATCTATTAACCAACAAGCTAGTATTATAAAGAGGCTTTACTAGGGACTCTAATTTAGTTTACAAATCACAGAAGTATTAATGTTTTCGGTTAATACTATTATAGCATGAATGTAAATATTTATCATAAACACAAAGATATAATAATAACCACTTTTATTATTGCCTCTAGGGCATATCTCCAACAGTCTCCCACTTGCACTAGAGTCAACTAATCTAGATTACTTGGTAATATACCGAACACCCATGGCGGTTTGGTGGTGGTCATGTTTTGCCCTCGGGAGAGGTTTAGTCAACGGATCCGCCACATTTAGATCTGTGTATACTTTGCAAATCTTTATGTCACCATCTTGGATGTGCTCTCGAATAGCATGAAAACGTAGCTTGATGTGCTTCAGCTTCTTGTGTGACCTTGGTTCTTGCGCATTGGCTATGGCGCCCATGTTATCATAGTAGATAGACATTGGGTCCAGCGCACTTGGAACCACACCGATCTCTGTAATGAACTACTTCATCCATATCGCCTCTTGTGAAGCCTCCGAAGCAGCTATGTATTCCTATTCAGTTGAAGATCTCGCCACAACGCTTTGCTTTGCACTCCTCCAGTTAACTGCTACACCATTCAAAGTAAATACGTATCCAGATTGAGATTTAGAATCATCCAGATCGATGTAACCATTAACAACGAGCTGTTCATCACCTCCATAAGAAAGAACCATATCCTTAGTTCTTCTCAAGTACTTAAGGATGTTTTTGACTGTTGTCCAATGATCCACTCCTGGATCACTTTGATATCTGCTAGTCAAACTAACAGCATATGCAATGTCGGGTCTAGTACATAGCATGGCATACATAAGAGATCCTATGGCTGATGCATAGGGAGTCTTACCCATCCTTTCTCTATCTTCTGCCGTTACAGGACTTTGAGTTTTACTCAAGGTCGTATTGGGCAACATGGGCAAGAACCCTTTCTTGCTATATTCCATTCCAAACCTTTTTAGAACTTTGTCCAAATATGTACTCTGTGACAATGATATTAGGCACCTCGATCTATCTCTATAAATCTTTATGCCTAATATATAAGCTGCTTCGCCAAGATCTTTCATTGAAAAACTATTATTCAAATATTCCTTGACACTATTAAGAAGGTCTACATCATTCCCAATCAACAATATGTCATCTACATATAGTATTAAGAATGCTACAGAGCTCCCACTCACTTTCTTGTAAATACAAGCTTCTCCATAAGTTTGTATAAAACCAAAGCTTTTAATTACTTTATCAAAACATTGATTCCAACTTTGGGATGCTTGCTTCAATCCATATATGGACCGTTGAAGTTTGCATACCTTGTTAGCATCTTTAGGATCGACAAAACATTTGGGTTCCATCATATACAACTCTTCATCAATGTCTCCATTGAGGAACGCCGTTTTGACATCCATCTACCATATCTCATAATCATAATATGCAGCGATTGCTAACATAATCCTCACAGACTTTAGCTTCTCTACTAGTGATAAAGTCTCATCGTAGTTAACACCTTGAATTTGTTGAAACCCTTTTGCGACAAGTCGAGCTTTATAGACAGTAACATTACCATCAGCATCTGTTTTCTTCTTGGAAATCCATTTGTTCTCGACAACCTTCCGGCCATCCGGTAAGTCCACCAAAGTCCATACTTGGTTTTCGTACATGGATCCAATCTCGGATTTCATGGCTTCTTGCCATTTATTGGAATCTGGGCTCCTCATCGCTTCCTCATATGTTGCAGGGTCATCGGTGTTGTCCACCAACATGACACTCATAACGGGATCATACCAATCAGGAGTGGTATGAATTCTCGTTGACCTGTGAGGTTCTGTAGTAACTTCAACCGAAGTTTCATGATCAACATCATTAGCTTCCTCTCTTATTGGTGCAGGCGCCATAGGAACTACTTCTGGTGTAGCGCTACTCGCAAGTTCGAGAGAAGGTTTAACAACCTCGTCAAGTTCTACTTTCCTTCCAGTCACTTCTTTCGTGAGAAACTCCTTCTCTAGAAAGGATCCATTCTTGGCAACAAAGATTTTGCCCTCGGATCTATGATAGAAGGTATACCCAATAGTTTCCTTTGGGTATCCTATGAAGATGCATTTTTCCGCTTTGGGTTCAAGCTTGTCTAGCTGTAACTTCTTTACATAAGCTTCACAACCCCAAACTTTAAGGAACGACAATTTAGGTTTCTTCCCAAACCATAATTCATACGGTGTCGTTTCAACGGATTTATATGGTGCCCTATTTAAAGTGAATGCGGCTGTTTCTAATGCATAACCCCAAAACGATAGCGGTAAATCTGTAAGTGACATCATAGAACGAACCATATCTAAGAGAGTTCGATTACGATGTTCGGACACACCATTACGATGTGGTGTTCCCGGTGGTGTCAATTGTGAAAGTATTCCGCATTTCTTCAAATGCTCGCCAAACTCGTAACTTAGATATTCACCTCCACGATCAGATCGTAGAAATTTAATCTTCTTATTACGTTGATTCTCTACCTCACTTTGAAATTCCTTAAATTTCTTGAAAGTTTCGGATTTATGTTTCATGAAATAGATATACCCATATCTACTCAAGTCATCCGTGAAGGTAAGAACATAACGATAACCACCGCGTGATGCTACACTTATTGGGCCACACACATCGGTATGTATGATTTCCAATAAGTCCGTAGCTCGCTCCATCATACCAGAAAATGGAGTCTTAGTCATTTTACCCATCAGACATGCTTCGCATCTTTCAAGTGATTCGAAATCAAGTGATTCAAGAAGTCCATCGGAATGGAGTTTCTTCATACGTTTCACTCCAATATGACCAAGACGACAGTGCCACATATAGGTTGAGTTATCTCTCAATTTCAAACGTTTAGCTTCAATGTTATTAATGTGTATATTACCACAATCGAGATTCAATAAGAATAGACATCTATCAAAGGTGCATGTGCATAAAACATATTACTCATATAAATCGAACAACCATTATTCTCGGACTTAAACAAGTAACCGTCTCGCAATAAACATGATCCGGATATAATGTTCATGCTCAACGCAGGCACCAAATAACAATTATTTAAGTATAAAACTAATTCCGATGGTAGAAACAGGCACCCGCAAAGCCACTTATGCAATACAAGTTGCATGTTGAGCGTGGAGCAAGTCTCATGAACGATGTCATGCAAGGTTAGTCCGGGCTTCTTCATCCCATCATACCGCAAGATGCAAACTACACAGAAAGCAATTGATAATAAAAGCACCACCGCCCATAATGAGCATTGTGTTCTACTCGTGCAACAGATCTACATATAGACACGACTCTGATACCACTGTAGGGGTTCGTAGCATGGAAAGAAAAAAAATTCTACCGCATGCACACAAACAAGCCAAGATCTATCTACTAGATTGTAGCAACGAGTCGATAGAAGAACTCACCCTTGAAGATTCCAAAGCGGTTAACGAGAGCATATTCTCGTGGGTGATGTAGTCGTACACTCGTCGATCTCAAGATCGCATAGATGATCTTTCCGGCGCTGCGTTCCGGCAGCGCTTCCGCAGTCGACACACGTTTGGTACTCGATGAAGACCTTCCTCTCCCTTGTTACAGCAGGCAGCGGAGGTTGTAGTTCTCCCCTCGTGAATCCGGCAGCACGACGGCATGGTGTCGGAAGTAGAGGGAAGATCCCGCAGGGCTTCGCCTAAGCCGGTGCGAGTTATGGTGGTTTAGGGTTTCTCAGAAATCTAGGGTTTAGAAAACCGGGAGGAGGAGAAGGTGTCGGCGGCGTCTAGAGCGGCAGCAACAGACCGGCGGCAGCGCGGCGACAGCGGCAGGTCGGCGGCGGAGGCTCGGGTGGAGAGGGGCTAGGGCTTGTGTGCTTTGGGGCAGCCCTCCCCCTCTATTTATGAGAGGGGGCAGCCTTGGGAGGGGTGGGTTTGAATCCAAACCCAAACCCAAGTTATATTGAGAGAAGGACTTGTTTCTTCTCCCACTAGGAAACCATTGTTCCAGTTTCACTTTTCAAACTTCCCATTTGACTTTCAATTTAGAGCTTTAATTCTCTCATGCAAATGCACACACCAGGTGACCTATGATATGATCCAATTATTCCACTTACCCATGACATATTCATGGACCATTCTCCTTCCGGATCGGTGAACCTTCTAGAACCTCTCTGATGAAAACATCGGAATCTTTCCCGAACTCCGAAATTAGACTTTCCTTATATGAATCTTATTCTCCGGACCATTCCGAATCTCCTCGTGAAATCCCGGATCCTATCTGAGACTCTGAACAACATTCGGTATCCCTACTAACATTCCATATCTACTAAACAACATCGAATCCTTAAGTGTGTCTCCCTACGGTTCGTGAATTATGCGGACATGACCGAGACACTTTTCCGATCAATAACCAATAGAGGAATCTAGAAATTCATATGTCTCCCACATATTTCTACGATTACTTTGTGATCGAATGAACCACTTACATACGATACCAATTTTCCTTTATCTCGCGATAGTTTACTTATCCGAAGTTTTGATCGTCGTTATCTCTGCATACCTAGTTCAACCTCGTTACCGATAAGTACTATTTTCTCATTCCCGTGATATGTGATCCCTTGTGAGCCAGTCACATGCTTGCAAGCTAATTGGATGACATTCCACCGAGAGGGCCCAGAGTATATCTGTCATATGGATGGACAAATCCCACTCTTGATCCATGTGCCTCAACCCATACTTTCCGAACACTCAATGCCACCTTTATAGCCACCCAGTTACGGTGTGGTGTTTGATATCATCAAAGCATCCTTCCGGTGATGGTGATTAGCATGATCTCATGGTCGAAGGAATTAGGTTACTATGTATCAGAAAGCTTATAGCAAATGAACTATTGAAATGACTTGATCTTAATGCTACGCTTATCTATAGGAGTATGTCCATCGTACCATTCTCCTAATGATATGATCTTGTTGTTAATAACATCTCAATGTTCATGATCGAGAAACCACGATCATCTATTAACCAACAAGCTAGTATTATAAAGAGGCTTTACTAGGAACTCTAATTTAGTTTACAAATAACACAAGTATTAATGTTTCCGGTTAATACTATTATAGCATGAATGTAAATATTTATCATAAACACAAAGATATAATTTATTATTGCCTCTAGGGCATATCTCCAACAATACATGCATATCATAGAGAACCGCTAACGGGGTACCCCTTGCACATGATACAGGAGCTATCCCGTGATCAAAATGACAAGGCAAGAAGACAATGAGCATCTCAGCGATCTTTTTATTTACTATGTGTATAGCTTTTTATTGAGGATGCTTCGCAGATGCTCACTATGGTAATGCTGCAAGTTTCCACCATGATTAGGCATGGCTTAGTCTAGCGGCCCAGGCGTTTCTCTAACACATATATATACTCCATGAACTCACAAGCTCCCCTTTTATTTCACACCGTCGACATCCGTAAACAAAAGAGCAAAGTATCAACTAGATAGGTATCCATAAGTGTTGAAAGCATTCCTCGTGACAGCACGGTTCTACTAACTCCCAACCTATAATTTGCAAGCATATAACTTTCATGGGAAAGTCACAATGGTTCAGGATTATTAAGTGCAAGGAATAAAGTGTGCCATCAAGTTTTTGAGAGCTTTACTAACTAACTTTCTCAAAACAGACAAACATTTTATTTGGAAGAAAACAAGGCATATTGAATATGCACTGAAATAGCAAACGATGCTAATAGGTAGGTATGGTGGACACAGTTGGAAATAATGGTTTTGGGGAGTTTGAAGCACAAGTAGAGCTCATACTCAGTGCAAGTGAAGGCTAGCAATAGAGAGGGAGCGACAAACGAGAGAGCAATAACCGTCATAATCATGCTTGCAAAAAAACAGGACTAATTATGGCATGAAAGTGATATAAGAACTCTGAGGCAAAATAAATCATCGAGGCTTACTGACTATTGTTTAGTCATATGCATGCGTGAGCATGTGCCAAGTCGATTCACATGAAACTTCTAGAGGAGGATACCACAATATCATACCAAAATATGAATAAAACAATGCAGGAAAACATTCATATGACATGCTACAAACTATTAGCAAGATGGAGCTAATCATAGACAAGCAAGAACTACTAAGCATCCATCATTAACATACACCTTACATGAACATACTAAGCATGCTCACCATGGTGAGTATATGTACAAAAATGAAAACAAATAGAGTTCGTTACCAGCCTCTTACCACACCTCGAGTTATCTTTATCTTCATTATTGCCCTTTACTTGTGTGATTTGAATAATAACATGAAACCAAACTCCACTGAGGACGACTGAACACTGCAAAGAACTCACAAAATCAAAGAAGAAGAAGAAATTTTTTTGGTGTTTTTGATTTTTCAAAGCAAGCAAACAAAGCAAAAACAAAGCAAAATCTTTTTGGATTTTTCTTTTAAGGCAAACCAAAGCAAAGAAGCAAACCAAGAGAAACAACAAAAATATTTTTGGTATTTTTGTGTTTTGAGAAAGCAAAAACAAAAACCAAAAATAAAGCGAAACAATGGATATACAAAGGACCAACGAACATGATATATAGATGAGTGTGATGTCGGTATACCTCTCCCAAGCTTAGGCTTTTGGCCTAAGTAGGGCTCAATCCCATGGTGCCCAAGTAGGTGCACCTCCGTAGTACGACGAGGAGGCTCCCTCGTCCTAATACGAGCTCGAGGACTCCCCTGTGTAGTATACAGAGGGGTCGTATGAGGGCACTTCCCCCTGATAGTGTCCATGGAAACCAAGAACGTGCAGCTTTTTATCCATCACCTCCTTGGAGCGTGACAAAGGTCCCTGAGAAATACTGAACAAAGTGGTTTTGGGGAGAGGGATCTCTCTCTCTCTCTTCCCTGTCAATAAACAACATTCTATAAACCAAGTTCTCAAGGGTGGAGCTAGTGGTGACAAAGTGATGTGCCTTCATGGGAGCAAGATCAAGCCTCTGAGGGGCCAAAACTGTATCATTTGGATCAACAGCAAGGTCCAAGGCAGCAGCAACACGCGTAGCAATAATTCCCCCATAAATGGGTCCCTTAGTAGTTAAGCGACGAGCAATGAGAGAACCAAGATTATACTTAGTATCATTGTTGAGCGCAATAGCTAACAAAGCCAAATGATAGTTAGAAATATTACTAGTGTTCTCCCTACCAAGAACACTAGTGGCAAGATAGTAAGCAAAGTACCTGTTGGATGGAAGCTTAATATTTCTTATCTTTCCCCGTTGAGCTCTACGGTTATCATCATTAGTTATCCCACGGTAGAGCTCCAACAAATCAGCGAGTTGAGCTGGAATCTTCTTTGCTGATCCAGCTGTACCAAGTCCCAGAGCCTCACAAAATTTCTTCAATGTCATATTGTAAGACCTGCCATAAATTTTGAAAGAAACATCTGGTTTGAACATGCTGTTAGTAAAGGAGAAGCTCTCCACAAATGTTTTAGTGAGCGTAGCATATTGCACGCTTCATCCTGTATAAGGCTTGTTAGTCCAGCCCTCCGAACCAAAGTTGTAAAATCATCAAGAATACCAGCAGCCCGCAAAAAGGTTGGGCAAGGAAACGTGGAAGGGTGAGCATCCCCCTCATCTCCCTCGTCGCTGAATCGCGGAGTAATGAGATCCTCATTGTATGAGGGCCTGGCTCGGGAGGATGATCTTAAAGGCCTTGCCCTCCGAGGTGCATCACCCTCAAATATCTCTCCAAATGTGTGGTTGTCCATGACCACTCTTTTCTGAAATTTTTAGACAAACATCAAACCAAGCGATTTCCAAGTTGATAAATGATGAGAAACTACTATAGGAACTTGCTAGAGGGCTACACATGCATCAAAATGAAATCTCTAAGCATAGAACAAGCATGCAAGCTCACACAACCTGTCACCTATAGCAGCAAAATACTCAAGATACAATCTATCAATCACAAATCTAATTGGACAAGTGGAGGAGGCACATACCAAGGAGAAATCCCTCCAAAAATCAATAGCAAAGAGGGGCTGAGCAAGGAGAACGAAAATCGCGAGCAAGAATAGCAGGAACTCGAGCTTGAGAAAGTTTTCTGGTGTTTTTGGGAGAGAGACATAAGATGGCTGGGAGGAGACACTTTGGAGGGGCCCAGGTGGGCCACACCCCACCTAGGCGCCACTTGTAGGGGGGTCGCGCCCACCATGGGTGTGGGTGCCTGGGGTGGCCCCCTGGGTCACTCTAGGTGTCCCTCTGCCCCTTTTTTCGAGGAAAAAATTATTTTGAATTTTCTGGAATTTTTTGGGAAACTTTATTTTTGGCCAATTTTCAAGGTATGAAAATTGATTTTCTCGCA
This sequence comes from Avena sativa, assembly GCA_916181665.1. Classification (NCBI taxonomy): domain Eukaryota; kingdom Viridiplantae; phylum Streptophyta; class Magnoliopsida; order Poales; family Poaceae; genus Avena; species Avena sativa. The sequence continues at coordinate 133,627,840 of OV702298.1, forward strand.
GAAACAGTTTTTTAGAAGAAGCAAAAGCAAACCTAAAGCCAAACTACAGAAGCTCTAAGACACTCTAACAAGCAAACAACTAACAAAACCAAAGCTAGCAAACGAAAAGGCAAAGACTAGGAAGGAGAAAAGTAAAAGAAAGCAAGTATAACCATAGTGAAAACATTATCTTGTTCATTAAAATCCTTTTGTTAACAAGGTTGATCAAGTCTTGTTACCAAAAAAATCTTATATGAAACAAAACTTTGCATTCCACAAGGTGATTATGTTACCTCATACTTGATAGCAATGGTCCCAATCATAATAGTTTCAAAATTTTCTTGTGGAATGGGACAATATATTTCTCCAACCTTGATGCTCTCAATATTTTCAATGGAATTTAGGCAATAGCTTCTAGCAACCTTCTTGGGGAAATAAACAGTGTGCTCTTTGTCATTAATATTGAATGTTACTTTTCCTTGATTGCAATTAATGTTAGCACCTGCAGTATTAAGAAAAGGTCTACCAAGAATAATAGACATATTATCATCTTCAGGCATTTCAAGCACAACAAAATCAGTCAAAACCAAGAAATTATGAGCCACTTCAACAGGAACATCCTCACATATACCAACAGGAATAGTAGTTGATTCAGTGGAGCAACCACACCGAAGAGGAAGCTACCTGGGAGCGCGAAGATCACATCAGGACAGAGTTTCCCGATCTCTTCAAATCCTAGGTAATCTTTTCGTCCTTTTTCAAATCTCGGGACGAGATTTTTTTAAGGGGGGAAGGTTTGTAACATCCCAAAAATATTGAACTTGGATCATCAAACTCTAAGAATCAAAATTAGGGTTAACAAAAACTTTTCTAAATAAAGTTATGAATGCATGCATATGATTATGCATTGAATTTGAAATTCTTTTGAACCACCTTGTTTGTGTGTTTCCTTGCTTGTAAAATGTTTCTTAGGTGAAATAAACATCATCGAAAACATTTCCCACACTTTTCCCAAAGACAAGTAAATCAAAACAAATAAAATAAAGGAATGGTCATTTTGACCAATTTAACTCCCATGCCTACTTTGGTTGTCTCAAACTTTCAGAACCTAACAGAAACTTCTCTGGATCTTTGCACCCCTTGATTGTACTCCTAACAAGGTATAAAGGCCCACTTTGTGATCATCCAGAAACTTTCAAATACATAGTTTAAATGACAATTCAAAATTGAATCTTTATCATATGGGAAGATCCCACCTTTTCAAAAACCACTCAAACAAGCTCAACTTTCAAAACCCAAGCATCTGCAGACTCACCAGCACCAATCTAGCACACCCACCAAAAATCTTTTCAAATTTCAAAACTTGAATTCATGCGGCCATTTCATCAAACACTTGGCAGACACAAATCAAACAAAATCAAAAAACTATAGTGTGCAGTGTTTTGAGCCTAACTGGTTCCCTATCTAGCTCACAACCATCTCAGTAGATCATCTAGCAAGATTAACCAAGCACTAGCACCACTGTGATCTTGCCAATATCATCAATGGTGAACAGCTGAAGCCACCCTTGCCACCCAGTGTAGACAGCAAGCTAGGAAGGAAACTAGCCACGCCAACCTTGTCTGGGAGATCACCCATGCCTCACCGCCCCCTCTCGACCAGCCTTGCCTCGAAGACACCGACCAGAGCACCCAGGAACGCCGCGCCCGTGCCTCTGCCAACCGTGCCGAGCATGCGCCAGAGCGCCACCCTCGACCAAAGCCCACAAACCGTGCGCCGCCCTCACCGCGTGCATACACGATCACCACCGACCCAGGAGACCGCCAGACATCCCCGTTCACCGCCCCGTGACGCACAGCCACCGCTCGCTGTCGAAGACGCCGCCTCTGCCGTGCAGAGCATCGCGTGTTCCAGACCAAACCGCACCGCCCCTACAAATGCATTAAAGTCGTAGAGCATCGCCAGGAGACCACCAAGCGATCGCCACCGCCAGCCATGCCTCTAGCAGCCCGTAGCCATGTCGCCACCGTCGCCCGCCCATGCCGTTCGGTCTCACCGTCGAGACTATAAATAGAGGACTCCCCCGCTCGAATTCTTCACACCATTCCACTCCTCTCTCACCCAGAACCACCCCACCTCAGTCCCGGAGCAAGGCGAGCCGTGCATCACCGTAATTTCACCGGAGCCCGCCGCCTCTGGAGAAGAAGGGCACCATCGATTTCGTCCACCCCAGGAGCTGCCGCGACCACCCCTGAGTTCGCCGTCATCGACTTCGTCGTTCGCCCGCCTCGCCGACCCTCGCCTGCACCCCGGTGAGCCCCCAGCAACCCCCACTGGCCGCGCTAGGTTTCTGTCTCGCCGGCGTTGCCCAACGTCGACGATGACTCTCAGCCGTTGGATTAGAACCAAATCGAACGACTCACATCGCCCCATACCGCTTCGCACCCCCTGTCTCACTAACGAGTGGGGACAGCCACTTAAGCAGCCCGTGGAAGCGCTACGCTTAGCAGGCCGGCCCGTTAACTTTTCCCGCGCAGCCTAGTTATTTGAATTAAACCTTTTCCATTTAATTTCAAACACACTTCTATACCCATTTTCAAAAATCAACCCAGGTCGATTCAGTGCACCAAATTGAATGAAACTAATTTTGTTAGAAAGGTTTGGGAATGCTGAATCCAAGCCCGTTGGATTCAAGTCATTTGGATCTATAGATCACCCATGGTAAAAGTAACAAGGCAGAAGCTTTTGTGCATTCAAACATTTTTAAAATTTAAACCATAATAGATTTTGAGTTTATTCCAACTCTCAAAAATCACACTTAACCATACCTTTCAGAATATATAAAAATATATAGGTTTAGTTACAGAAATAATGTTCAAGTAATAAAAGAATGCTACATAGGCATTTCTAGCCACTTTAATTAATTAAAATAAAAGGGTAAAACCTTATTAAATTGTGATACCACTTTAAATCATATTACCATGGACTAAAATATGTGGTGATGACATGTGTCAACATGATCCCATGTTTGGTTTGGAGAAAATTAAATCTTAAGTAGTTTTTCAATGAGTAGAAATTACTTTTCTAAAAATAAAAGGAATTAAACCAAGCCTTAATCTTCTAAGGTTTGAGATGATGTTAGATCATCTATAGGACCCTTGTGTGTGATGATTGCAAGTAGTTAAGTATTGTTTGGTGATTGTGTACCTCGTATTTAATTATAGACGCTAGTACCGACCAAGGATACGAGGAGGAAGGAGGATTCTACGAAGAAGAATCCGAGGAGAACTTCAACCACTGCTCTGCTCAAGGCAAGCCTAATACTACTAGTTGAATGTGCAAGCTAACACTTGCAGTTATGAAAGTTAGATAACCTATGCAATGCACTAAGCATGCTTGGTTGGACATATTTGATGATACCCAATCCTAGTTTTGCTTACAAGCTTTCTATTTTATTTCTTTATCAAAGCTATTACTTGGAGTCTACTTAAGTGACTTGTAGATTCTAGAAAGATATATGTGAAGGTTGCATAAAGAGCATAAAATTTGGCCTAAGCTAGATAATCTTGATGTCATCCTAAGGCATGAGATTGAACTTAGTTAAAACTCCACTAGTTTACCACCCATCTTTAATGTTTACCCCACCTGTAGATGCTAGTGCTAAGCATAAAACTTGATCAACTTTAGATGGGAATACTTGGTGGAAAAATGGTTATGAAAACCTTGGAATGATGGATCATTCTATTGAAATGTTTTGGACATGTGTTTCCGAACACTTGATGATTTTGGTGATGAAAATGTTGAGGCATGAGCCTTAGCCCTTTATAAAACTGATGGTTGTCTGGATGCGATACCATTCCAATTTTATCGTACAACCACAATACCCGAAGATTGGGTAGGGCTTGACTGAAAACTTATATACCTTAGTATTAGTTCCCTCACGGCCAAGGTCTGAGCTGAGGCTACCTTGTGAAGATGGTCCACCTGTGCAGTACCCAAGATGACAGTTGGTCATGGTTGGGAGGCCAAACTCACAGGAGAGGTGCTTATACTAGGGCGTGTAATTGAAAGGTTAGGATTGATTATCCGCATACTGAGTATGGTGAATTCAGGATTTGTTCCTGACGGATGTATCGAATGTTGTGGTGAAAGTGTACAATCTCTGCAGAGTGTCAAACTATTCGAATAGCCGCGTCTGCGGTTATGGACAGTTGGAGTGGCCATACTGTTCCCCCTTCAGAATTTTCAAAATGACTTATGAAACAAAGTGAGACTTTGACTTGACCACAACAAGGTTGTGATATGAAATACCAGTTTCCATTTAGGTGTTATAAAACTTCAACTAGCATTCGTTGCTTCTAAACTTAGTAGAGATAAATCTGGCTTTTGCAAAACAACCCTAGAGCCTAGTGTCCTATTATCAAAAACCCCTTTCACTTGTTAGTATTAGTTTGCGAGTACTTAAAGAGTACTCATGGCTTTGTCCCTGGCTATTCCCATGGCCAGACTATGAAGAGGAGTACCTGGAGGATGGACCCCAGGAAGGTTATGACAACTAGGATCATCTCCCATCGTCAGCATTGCCTGTGACCCCGAAGATGGAGCTTCGCCTACGCTACTGTTATTATTACGTATTCCGCTGCTTGATGTTGTATTAAGAACTGGATCATGAGATCCCTATTTGTGTAAGAACTTATGTACGGTTGTAATGGATGATGTACTATGGTATCCAATTCTGTTATGTCTCGCAAAAATGGTAATCCTGGGATTGCGATGTATGGCATAATAGGCATCTGGGATTTAAAATCCGGGTGTTGACAAGTTGGTATCAGAGCCATCCTGACCATAGGAGACCCTAGTTAGACTGGACGTTTGAATCAAAAACTTAGTTTCAAAACGAAAGAAAACAAATATTTACAAAAACTTATTCTCATTCTTATCCCTTTGATTCTTTCATAAAAATTCATGTTCCTCAAAAACTCTTGAAAAATACATAAAATTTTGCACACTTGATCACTCTACTAACTTACTCATCCTATATTCTTATAGATGGATGTGAAGTACAGCAAGTTTTATCAGTTGGGGAATGGAGGAGACCTTATCTTTGAGAGGGATTTGGACCAGCTTTCGAAACTTCTGGAGCGTCCGCACCCGAGCTCTTCGGAGCTCAGCTCAATGATCAAGGAGGAGAAGATCTGCAGTGGCTAATTGTTGCAAGTCTCAGAGGAAAGATTGAACCTCCCACTGCGGAAGGAATTCAGTTTACCTTAAGAGAGAACAACTGGCTCGATGGACTTGCCAGGGCCATGCAGGAAGCTCTTTCCCGTCTGTGTGGGCAGAGCATCAATCAGATCAAGGGTACTCTCCTTGAGTTTTGCCCAAGGCGTGATGCAAATGGACAACCACTAGAAGCCCCATACCACCCTGAGCTGAAGACTCAATTGGACCACCTTAGCTTCATGATGTACGATCGTCAGCAGGAGTTGGATAACTGCCGTGACTACTCCAACCACAAGTCTTCCATCATCAAGACGAAGGACCAAACCATCGCCATGCTAGCAAAGGATCGCAAGTCTCGCCGCCGTCAGCTCGACAAGAAGGAGCGCATCATTGCCCGCCTTCGCCACCGCATCTCATCTTTGGAGGAGACCATCCACGAGAGAGACATGCAGTTGGAGGAAAGGGAGAATGCCGGAGAGGATCTTCGTGGAGACCCCTACTCCTATCTCAGCGATGACGATGATTTTCTGGAGGATCAGGCTATGGATTTCTTCACCGATGAAGATGATTTCGCCTTCATCGATGATGATGAGGATGATGAGGCCACAGATTCCGAGGAGTAGTAGCACTTGAGCACTAGCGTAGTGAGTAGTATTCGGTCCCACTGTATCGTAGTTCTCAGAATGGTTCTTAAAACCATCTATTTTTCTTTGTGGTGGTGTGTGCTGTATCGTGTGCTATGAATGAATGAAAAAGCAAGTTGCTAGAAAATCTGAGTCAAATTTTAAATTTTTTTCAAAGACCCAAAAACTTAGAAATTTCCCTCTTTTCTCATGATCTATCTCGATCTTCAGATGCCACGTGGAGGAAGTGGTTCATCCCCGGACCCTATGTTGCAGATTCTGCAAATGTTGACTTCTGACCGTGAAGCTGAAAGAGCGGAACGTCAAGCCAACCTAGCCACCCTTCAGCAGATAGCCCAGCTAGCCCACAACAACCAAGGCCATGGAAATCAGGACAACCATGGATCTAAGGTCAAGAATTTCCAGAATACCAACCCACCTGTTTTCACTAAGTCAGAAGAACCCCTAGACGCCGATGATTGGCTGCAAACCATGGAAAATAACCTAGAAGTCGCCGGAGTGGAAGCCAATGAGAAAGTTCTGTTTGCCACCCACTATCTAGCCGGAGATGCCAGGGCATGGTGGAACAGTGTTCGCGCAATGACCGGAGGCCAGATGATGACCTGGGAAGAATTCAAGGTCAAGTTTAGCAGAACCCATGTGCCACCCGGTTTGATCAAGAGAATGAGAGACGAGTTCAGAGAGCTGAAGCAAGGAAGGATGACTGTAGTGGAATACCGTGACAAATTTTTGTCATTAGCTAGGTATGCCCCGGATGAGATCGACACCGGAGCCAAGAAGAAAGAAAGATTCCTGAATGGTCTGCATGACGAGATGCAGACTGTGTTAGTCAATATCCCCTTTGCTGATATTGAAGCCCTTGTCGACACAGCTATCCAGATGGAAGGAAAGATCAACCAAGCCAATGAGAACCGCAAGCGTCGCATGATGCATCAACCAGGAACCCATCAGACCCCAAAGTATCGCCCCAATCCATCTCCAGGATTTGCCCCAAGAACCAACAGACCCCCGATGAACCGTCTGACCTACCCCAACCGTGGAAACCCTAGGCCCGGAGGAAATCACAACAACCCCGGCAACGCTAGCAATTTCAATCGTGCCCCACCCAAATTCAACAACAACAATGCTACCACCAACACCAACACTGCCCCTAGGACTGGAAGCAATGCTGTGCCTGTAGCAGCCAAGGACAAGTTGCAAGTGAGTTGTTATAACTGTGGAAATAAAGGCCACTATTCCAACGAGTGCCCCAACAAGAAGAATGCTACAGCCCCCAATGCCAATGTCCCAGCTCAGCAGCAGCATCGTGTTCAGCCAGGAAGAATATTTGCCCCAGGGAATTCACTCAACCGCAACGGTCGTCTTTTTCTCATCCATGCTAAAGAAGCTCAGGAAGCGCCAGACGTCGTGCTGGGTATGTTTTCTGTTAATTCAGTACTTGCAAGAGTGTTGTTTGATTCTGGTGCATCGCATTCATTTGTCACCGAAGAATTTGCATGCACTAGTAAAATTCAACCAACCAAACTAAAGCATGTTATGATTGTTCAAATTCCCGGATCAACCACTAAGGCTAGGCAAATTTGCAAAGCCGTCCCTATCTGAATCCATGGCATAGATTTTTATGCAAATCTGATAGTACTCGGAACTAAAGGTTTGGAAGTAGTACTAGGAATGGATTGGATGTCCAAACATAAAGGATTGATTGACTGTGTCAAGAAAGCCATAACCGTGACCAGTACAGCCGGAATATCAGTCGAGCATATATCTGAAACCTTACCTCGCCAATTCAAGTGCAACAAGAGTATAGCCCAACCTACCATTGACCAAGTTCGGATAGTCTGTGAATACCCCGATGTATTTCCAGATGTTTTGCCCGGTATGCCCCCAGATCGGGATATTGAGTTTATCATCGAACTAATCCCCGGAACAGGACCCATAGCCCAGAGACCCTATAGTATGAACCCGTCAGAGCTCGCAGAACTGAAGAAGCAACTGGATTCCATGCTGGAAATTGGATTGATTCAACCAAGTGTATGGAGATCACCTGTCTTGTTTGTGGACAAGAAGGATGGAGGTAACCGTTTGTGTACGGATTATCGGAAATTGAATGATGTCACCATTAAGAACACGTACCCCTTGCCCAAGATAGAAGATTTGTTTGATCAGTTGACCGATGCCAAGGTGTTCTCTAAGATTGATCTTAGAACTGGCTATCATCAACTCAAAATTCGTGCAGAGGATATTCCAAAGACTGCCTTTACCACCAGATATGGATTGTATGAGTATACAGTCATGTCTTTCGGACTAACCAATGCCCCTGCTTATTTCATGAATCTCATGAATAAGATTTTTATGGACTTCCTGGATAAGTTTGTCGTTGTTTTCATCGATGACATTCTGATCTATTCCAAATCAGAAGAAGAACATGAGCTACACCTAAGGACCATTCTTGGAACCCTTAGAGAGCATCAGCTGTATGAAAAGTTTAGCAAATGTGAATTCTGGTTACAGGAGGTAGGATTCCTCGGTCACATTGTATCAGCCGGAGGAATTGCCGTTGACCCTGCCAAAGTGAAAGATGTAGAAGATTGGCAAGCCCCAACCACTCAAACCCAAGTTCGTGCATTTCTCGGATTGGCGGGATATTATCGCAAATTCGTAGAAGGATTCTCTAGTATCGCTAGACCCATGACCCAATTGCTGAAGAAGGACAAGAAGTTTGAATGGACCGAGAAATGTGAAGCGAGTTTTCAAGAACTCAAGAGGAGATTAATTTCAGCCCCAATCTTGATCATGCCAGATATCACGAAGCCCTTCGATGTGTATTGTGACGCATCCAAGATCGGTCTCGGATGTGTGCTAATGCAAGAAGGCAAAGTTATATCTTATCTATCTCTACAATTGAAGCAACATGAGCAAAACTACCCCACCCATGACCTCGAACTCGCAGCCGTAGTTCTAGCCCTGAAGACATGGAGACCTTACTTGATGGGAAACCGTTGTGAGATTTATTCGGATCACAAGAGCCTAAAGTATATATTCACTCAGAAGGAGCTGAATATGAGGCAGAGAAGATGGATTGAGCTAATCAAGGATTACGACCTGGACATTCACTATCACCCTGGTAAAGCCAATGTGGTAGCCGATGCCCTTAGCAGATTACCGTGCCGCTTGAACTCCATGATTTTGAAGAAGCAACCAAGTTTGCACAAAGATATGGAACATTTTCGAATGGAATTAGTAAGTGAAGGATTTTTGGATAGCATAGAACGCCAGCCCACTTTGATCAGTCAGATTAAAGAGGCACAAAAGGGAAATGCTAGTATTGACGGAATCAAGCGTCGTATCGGTACAGGCAAAGTACCCGGATTCACCGAGGATGAAGAAGGAGTTTTGTGGTACAAAGACACCTTTGTGTACCATCAGATTCTGAGTTGAAAGAAGTTATCTTGAAGGAGGCTCATGATACTCTTTATTCTATCCATCCCGGAGGAACTAAGATGTATCAAGATTTGAAAGAGCAATTTTGGTGGCATAAGATGAAGAGAGAAATTGGAAGCTATATCGCCAAGTGTGATATATGTCAGCGAGTCAAGGCAGGACATCAAAGACCCGCTGGATTGTTGCAACCCTTGCAGATTCCGGAATGGAAATGGGATTCTGTAGGAATGGACTTTATCACTGGGCTGCCTACTTCTAGTAGGGGAAATGACTCTATCTAGGTCATAGTGGACAGATTGTCCAAAGTCGTCCATTTCTTACCCGTCAAGACCACATATCAGAGTTCGAAACTAGCAGAGTTGTACATCGCTAGAATCGTTAGTTTGCATGGAGTCCCCAAGAACATCGTATTGGATCGAGGAACTCAGTTTACCTCGAGATTTTGGAAGAAAGTCCAAGAAGGTTTAGGAACCCGTCTAGATTTCAGCACCGCATATCACCCTCAGACCGATGGACAAACGGAGCGAGTAAATCAAATACTCGAAGATATGCTGAGAGCATGTGTGTTATAATATGGATCCAAGTGGGAAGACTGTCTTCCCTTCGCAGAATTTTCATACAACAACAGTTATCGAGCCACTTTGCAAATGGCCCCCTTTGAATTCATGTACGGATGGAAGTGTCGCACCCCTTTGAACTGCTCGGAAGTAGGAGAGAGTCAGGTCTTCGGACCCGACATCCTACGAGAAGCAGAAGAGAAGGTTCACAAGATTCGTGAGCACCTCAAGACATCCCAATCCAGACTAAAGAGTTACGCCGACAAGAGACGTAGAGATCTCGCCTTCAACATAGGAGATTTTGTTTATCTGAAAGTGTCGCCATTGAAGGGAATGCAGCGTTTCCAACTCAAAGGAAAGTTAGCCCCCAGATATATCGGACCTTTCAAGATTCTGAACCGTCGAGGAGAAGTATCGTATCAATTGGAACTACCCAGAGAGATGTCAGCCGTGCACAATGTGTTCCATATCTCATTACTTCGCAAGTGTCTCGAAGTCCCCGAGAAGACCGAAGTGTTCGAAAATATCGACCACCGGACCATAAAGATCAACGATGACCTGACCTATCCCGAAGTACCCATACGTATTTTGGAAGAAGCTTTTCGAACTACCCGAACCCGAAGCATCAAGTTTCTCAAGATTCAGTGGAGCAACCACACCGAAGAGGAAGCTACCTGGGAGCGCGAAGATCACATCAGGACAGAGTTTCCCGATCTCTTCAAATCCTAGGTAATCTTTTCGTCCTTTTTCAAATCTCGGGACGAGATTTTGTTTAAGGGGGGAAGGTTTGTAACATCCCAAAAATATTTAACTTGGATCATCAAACTCTAAGCATCAAAATTAGGGTTAACAAAAACTTTTCTAAATAAAGTTATGAATGCATGCATATGGTTATGCATTGAATTTGAAATTCTTTTGAACCACCTTGTTTGTGTGTTTACTTGCTTGTAAAATGTTTCTTAGGTGAAATAAACATCATCTAAAACATTTCCCACACTTTTCCCAAAGACAAGTAAATCAAAACAAATAAAATAAAGGAATGGTCATTTTGACCAATTTAACTCCCATGCCTACTTTGGCTGTCTCAAACTTTCAGAACCTAACAGAAACTTCTCTGGATCTTTGCACCCCTTGATTGTACTCATAACAAGGTATCAAGGCCCACTTTGTGATCATCCCGAAACTTTCAAATACATAGTTTAAATGACAATTCAAAATTGAATCTTTATCATATGGGAAGATCCCACCTTTTCAAAAACCACTCAAACAAGCTCAACTTTCAAAACCCAAGCATCTGCAGACTCACCAGCACCAATCTAGCACACCCACCAAAAATCTTTTCAAAATTCAAAACTTGAATTCATGCGGCCATTTCATCAAACACTTGGCAGACACAAATCAAACAAAATCAAAAAACTATAGTGTGTAGTGTTTTGAGCCTAACTGGTTCCCTATCTAGCTCACAACCATCTCAGTAGATCATCTAGCAAGATTAACCAAGCACTAGCACCACTGTGAGCTTGCCAATATCATCAATGGTGAACAGCCGAAGCCACCCTTGCCAACCAGTGTAGACAGCAAGCTAGGAAGGAAACTAGCCACGCCAACCTTGTCTGGGAGATCACCCATGCCTCATCGCCCCCTCTCGACCAGCCCTGCCTCGAAGACACCGACCAGAGCACCCAGGAACGCCGCGCCCGTGCCTCTGCCAACCGTGTCGAGCATGCGCCAGAGCGCCACCCTCGACCGAAGCCCACAGACTGAGCGCCGCCCTCACCGTGTGCATACACGATCACCACCGACCCAGGAGACCGCCAGACATCCCCGTTCGCCGCCCCGTGACGCACAGCCACCGCTCGCCGTCGAAGACGCCGCCGCGTGTTCCAGACCAAACCGCACCGCCCCTACAAACGCATTAAAGCCGTAGAGCATCGCCAGGAGACCACCAAGCAATCGCCACCGCTGGCCATGCCTCTAGCAGCCCGTAGCCATGTCGCCACCGTCGCCCGCCCATGCCGTTCGGTCTCACTGTCGAGAATATAAATAGAGGACTCCCCCGCTCGAATTCTTCACACCATTCCACTCCTCTCTCACCCAGAACCACCCCACCTCAGTCCCAGTGCAAGGCGAGCCGTGCATCGCCGGAATTTCACCGGAGCCCGCCGCCTCTGGAGAAGAAGGGCGCCATCGATTTCGTCCACCCCAGGAGCTGCCGCGACCACCCCTGAGTTCGCCGTCGTCGACTTCGTCGTTCGCCCGCCTCGTCGACCCTCACCTGCACCCCGGTGAGCCCCCAGCAACCCCCACTGGCCGCGCTAGGTTTCTGTCTTGTCGGTGTTTCCCAACATTGACGATGACTCTCAGCCGTTGGATTAGAACCAAATCGAACGACTCACATCGCCCCATACCGCTTCGCACCCCCTGTCTCACTGACGAGTGGGGACAGCCACTTAAGCAGCCCGCGGAAGCGCTACGCTTAGCAGGCCGGCCCGTTAACTTTTCCTGCGCAGCCTAGTTATTTGAATTAAACCTTTTCCATTTAATTTCAAACACACTTCTGTACCCATTTTCAAAAATCAACCCAGGTCGATTCAGTGCACCAAATTGAATGAAACTAATTTTGTTAGAAAGGTCTGGGAATGCTGAATCCAAGCCCGTTGGATTCAAGTCATTTGGATCTATAGATCACCCATGGTAAAAGTAACAAGGCAGAAGCTTTTCTGCATTCAAACATTTTTCAAATTTAAACCATAATAGCTTTTGAGTTGATTCCAACTCTCAAAAATCACACTTAACCATACCTTTCAGAATATATAAAAATATATAGGTTTACTTACAGAAATAATGTTCAAGTAATAAAAGAATGCTACATAGGCATTTCTAGCCACCTTAATTAATTAAAATAAAAGGGTAAAACCTTATTAAATTGTGACACCACTTTAAATCATATTCCCATGGACTAAAATATGTGGTAATGACATGTGTCAACATGATCCCATGTTTGGTTTGGAGAATATTAAATCTTAAATAGTTTTTCAATGAGTAGAAATTACTTTTCTAAAAATAAAAGGAATTAAACCAAGCCTTAATCTTGTAAGGTTAGAGATGATGTTAGATCATCTATAGGACCCTTGTGTGTGATGATTGCAAGTAGTTAAGTATTATTTGGTGATTGTGTACCTCGTATTTAATTATAGACGCTAGTACCGACCAAGGATACGAGGAGGAAGGAGGACTCTACGAAGAAGAAGCCGAGGAGAACTTCAACCACTGCTCTGCTCAAGGCAAGCCTAATACTACTAGTTGAATGTGCAAGCTAACACTTGCAGTTATGAAAGTTAGATAACCTATGCAATGCACTAAGCATGCTTGGTTGGACATATTTGATGATACCCAATCCTAGTTTTGCTTACAAGCTTTCTATTTTATTTCTTTATCAAAGCTATTACTTGGAGTCTACTTAAGTGATTTGTAGATTTTAGAAAGATATATGTGAAGGTTGCATAAAGAGCATAAAATTTGGCCTAAGCTAGATAATCTTGATGTCATCCTAAGGCATGAGATTGAACTTAGTTAAAACTCCACTAGTTTACTACCCCTCATTAATGTTTACCCCCTGTTGACACTGATTTTCTCCTAACTTGTAAAGCCTAAATTATGATTATAAAATATGAAAAGATCATTAAATGATTAAATAAATTCTAGAAAAAGGGGAAGTTTGACTAATACAAATTTATTCACACATATGCTGCTACTGAGACGGTGTTAATACACTATTGACATAAATTCATAATGCCGCAAGTGACGCTAAATTTCAAAAATATTTGATTGTACTATAAAATCGGGTTTTGTTCCGGCAACCTTATAAAATACGATCGCTACTAGACAAAAATAATTGGCGAGCCAAGACGGCTCATGTGCCATAGCCAAAAAAGGCTACATACATACGCAGTCACTAATTATACATGCATAGATTATTGTTCAAAAAAATACGCATGAATTAAGAGGCATCATTACTTAATTAATAGCCCATTAAATGATTGACAATGTATTAAGCCCATGTGCGAAAAGTGCTGCGGCCTGCAGCGTGCTTAGCCTATCTTTACTAATTAAAATTGTTAAAGCCCAACAACTAGTATCATGCCTTGGCCTTCTTCCGTAGCTCAACAAATTGGATGTGCGCTTACCAAGTCCACGAGGAAACTTGACGCTCCAGTCTGCGGCTAACCACGACGCCTAGATCATGCCCACGAAACCACGATCTCAGTTCGTGTGTGTGTTCCGCGACTCTCTTCCTATATAAAGATCAGCAGCCGAACGAGCCCGGGTAATCATCAGAAATCAGTCGCAAGAAAACCACCCATCGCTCCTCGACCGTGCGCTCGCCCACATACACGAGCTAGCGCCACCGCCGGCAGCCGCTCGACGTCGTCGGCTGTTCGCCATAGCTGGCCGCTCGCCGTCGTCCGCTCGCCATCTGCGTTGCTCGTCTCCGGCCTCCCGACATACACGCCATATACGCGTTGTTGTTTGGTTGCCGTGGACTAAGTGCCAGTTTAGGCGTTGCTACTTTGCAGGTAGGTTCCATTCGTCGCTACTTCCAAGGTGAGAAAACGAGCCAAAATCATCCTCTATTTCCTCCTTGATCATTGGTACTCGGTTCTTCCTCTGCTCGTTCATCCGCTGCTGCTAGTGCTAGTAGCCATCTCTGCTTAGTTGCTGTACTCTCCGGCCGCGCGTCATCCTACGATCGTACACACCGGCTGTCCGACCACACGCACCGGCCTTTCCGCCATACGCCATACACCATACACAAATCGCTGCTAATTGCTGCCAATCGTTTGAGGAAATCGGTAAGAGGTGAAGAGCATCAGATATTTTGTTCTCTTTAATCATGGAATTCCTCTTTTTATCTGCTAGTTTGGTCATATTGACACAAACTAGGGGATTTTTCCTTCTAAATTGATACATGTATCTTTTGCCCTTTTTTTATCTCATGATCATAATAAATTTTGGCTCTTGCCTTGGTCACATTGACACAAGACAAGTTGCTCTAAAATTACACATCATAAAAGTAATTGGCCCTTATTTTGGTCACATTGACACAAAATGAGTGGCTATAAAATCACATATTAGTAAAATTATGCTTTTGGTTTGGGCACGATGAGACAAGCCAAATTACTCCATATTCACAAGTTAATGAAATTTGCCCCTTGTTTTGGTCACATTGACACAAACCAAGGTGTTATAAAATCATATATATTACTAAAATTCGGCTCTAGGCTTGGTCACATTGACACAAACTAATGTGCTCTAAATTTATATATATTACTAAAATTATGTTCTTGGTTTGGTCATATCGACACAAGTCAAGCTGCTCTAAATTTATATGCCAGTTAACTTACGCCTTTGGTTTGGTCACATTGACACAATCCAAAGAGCTCTAAAATCACGCCTAACCAAAATCAACTCATATTTGATAAGTTAGGTAGAAATGCCCCGCAGTGCATATACGTATATAATATGCGTTATATAATGGCCAAATATTAAATTACCACATATTATATCAGGATACAAGTAAAAAATATACAATAAAGTCTTACTAGTCGAATCTCTGAAATAGATGAACCTAGTCTAGCAAGTAAATTAAAGAAACCGTTATATGATCCGCCATGTTTTAAAAGGAACAAAATACTCTAAACAACTGTCATAAAACCTCATAAAAAATGGATTAGCATCCGCTTTGATAATATCTTCTTGCTTCTTTATCATGCATGCAAGACCAAAAGTACAAAAAATACAATATGTTGTAAGACAAACTAGTGTCACATGCCCTAGTACTATATTAAATATAAAAGCTCTATATATATGCAGCTATCGATGCATGCGTGTATATTAAATATAAAAGTTATATATGTGCAGCTATCGATGCATGCGTGTAGAAAAATATTATGCATGTCCCATGTTCAAAATTGCATGCATCATTTTGGATACTCCTTAATCGGCTAATAAACGACTTCACAAATAATGAAACTATATGCCAATTAAAACAAATGATATATCTCATATACACGTTCTGTTTGTACTTACAATACTAGTGCAAGTGCCAAATATTCTGCTTGCACTACCCATACTAGTGCAAGCGTCAAATATCATATACCTGATAAAAATAAATGATAACAAATACTCTCCCGAGTGTGACGACGACGACATAGAGGAGGACTAGTTTTTTTTTACATTTTGTAGTCATTTCGTTTCTACATTTTGTAGTATTCATATGTTGTGATGCTATGTAATAGATATTGTTAGAATTCTTAATCAGGGGTTTTCTCTATGGAGATGTAATTAACGGAATTTCTATATAAATGTATAAGTTCCGGAAGTATGAACTGCAATCTTTGATATTTGTCATTTATATTTACGCAATTTAAATTATATTCTATCTGTCTCTATGACGTGGACACGAGTACTTTAGTCGCCCCATTTTCCCGTCATCATATTCTGGCACGCCTGGTGGGACATATTTCTCCCCTCATCTTTGAATTCCAACATAGGATTGCATCATATGACTTCATGAAATGCATATATCATACTTGGCATAATAAATTGGTAAAAAAAAGCAAGAAAACTAATATGTGGTTTTCTTGATTTTATATGAAGCTATGGAGGGACAAGTTCAGCAGTTCGTGACTCTCCGTTTCGGTGAGCTGTGGCTGGATGTGCCATACGGTCATCTTGTGACTGCGGCAAGTGAGAGCTGGAAGACTACAGCTGCATCATGAGCTGAATCAAAGAAAGAAAAAGAAGTATCATCGGCACCTAAAGATGGATTTGTGCCTGTGATGTCCAAGTCTGCCAAGAGAAGGATGCGTGCTGCAGCAAGAGCATCAAGAGCTGCCGCACGTGAGCCAAACGTGAGTGTGCACAAGGACACTTCATCCAACTTGGTTCTTCCTGGCTTTGAAAAGGCAGCATATGCCAAGATTGCAAGCCAAGAGGCACCGATGTGGTTCCAAGACACACGTGAGTGGCCTGTTCTTGCAAAAAGAGCAGCTCCACTAAAGATAGCTTCACCGGCGCGGCCTGCTTTGGCGCCGGCCACTCCAACAAGACGTGAACCACCTTAATCGACCACGTCGACCAAGATCGCCGTGCCGCTCACTCCTTTCAAACTGAAGGTAGGCACACTGAGCAAGATTCTCCATGAAGCATCTGAAGAACGCTCATACAAACCTACTTCAAACCTGCTGGGAGCAGCTCGTAAAGCTTCCGCGAAGGAGAAAGGGAAAGCGGTGATGGTGGAAGAGGCTAAATCCCCTCGACCACTTGGTCAACTTCGTATTGATGCACTTGAGTTCTTCCCCACGTACACTGAGCCGAGTAACAAACGCTCGCTCATGTGGCGGGGAGTTTGTCTCAGTCTAGATGATATTAGAAAGGGTCATGTTGATCCAACAGCCACAATTTCAGACCCTTTGTCATCATCAGTACCAATGCCACGGACATCACGTGAGGGTTCATTTGACCCGGTCCATCACCGTCGCCGCCGACAGAGGGCTCGTCAACCATGGGTCGATCTTCCGGCACCGATCGAGTCCAATCAAGCAAGGCGTCAACGAAAGGAACTTGCCTACCCCATCCGAAACAGGGACGGGAATGCAAATGCAAGAATCCGTGGAAGGCCTCATGTTGACTTTTACACAATGATGACACGAAATATATGTCAAACCTTGAAGGATATGTTACCCGGCCACTCCATGTCCGCCGATGATGTTGGTGGCGACATCATGCGCCGAGCACATGCTCTTACCAAATGGCCAGAGTATGAAGAGTTTGTAAATGAAGAACCCAAGAGAAGAGAGTATGTCACCCAAGCATGACGTGCAAGTGCAAGACGTGTTGCTCTTAAGAGAAGAGAGATGGCCATACCTACTGACTCTGGATATAGCAGGGTAGAGGGTAGAAATCGTCCATCGGCAAATCAAGATGGTGGAATCCGTATGAGCAAGGAATTAGAAAATACACTAAAAAAGGCTCCCACGGTTCTTACTACATGGCCATCTCGCAAGAGAACTTCCAATAACTCATTTGAAGTCTTCAACTCATTACCGATCGGCATCATGGAGGCCGCAGAAAGCAATAGTGAAACATCATCGATGTCTATTCACTTCAAGAGGAAAAAGGCCAAGAAAAATGTTGTACCTGGTCATCGTCCCGTGACTCATAGTCAAATAGATTCGAGTAATGAGGAGAATGATTCAAACCATGAAGAGTCTCATAATCCTTTGTGTGAAGGTTCACAACCCGAGTTTGGAAATGAGCTAAAATCTCATGAAGGACAACAGTATGATGTCGATACGACCCGTGTGGAGCAGGTCCTCACGGCAAATATGGGTCGTTCTGTTGAAGAACAGCTAGCACAGCTCACAGTCGCACTCCAACAGAAAGAAGATGAGTTGGTTGCTTTGCGCAATCGTGTGGCAAGTAATACAAATGTTGAAGCTGAGAGGAATGCTTCGAGTAGCCGAAACAATGATCAAGGAGGCCCGGGAATTAACCTCGAAGCTATTCAAAAGATGATCGCTGAGGGAGTCAAGGCCTAATACATGCAGACTCATTACTACATGCGGCCAGGGTATGTCAAGCCGTACCCGCTGGATGTTGACCTTGTTCCATTCCCGGCAAATTACCGGCAGCCGCAGTTCAGCAAATTCAGTGGGGGCGGATCTCCACATGAACACATAGCTCACTTTTTGGCGGCTTGTCAAGATACTGCTCAAAATGGTGCACTTCTTCTCCGCCAATTCGTGCAAACTTTATCGGGTCCGGCCTTCACTTGGTACAGCAAGTTGCCACCAAGTTCAATGAAGACATGGGAACAAATGCAAGATGCTTTTCTCGAGCGCTTTTACAGCACTCGAGAGGTCTGTCGGCATCACCGAGCTAACTCAAACCGAGCAAGGGGTGAACGAGAAGGCTGCGGACTTCATTAACAGATGGAGAAACTTAAGCCTTCACTGTCCGCAACCGATCACGGAAACAGAAGCGGTGCGTATGTGCATGAACAATCTGCGACCTGATATGGCTGTTTATTTGCAAGGCATGCGGCCTGTTACTTTTGAAGAGTTGGCCTCAAAATCCACAGATATTAAGAATTATAATCAGCTTATAGCACGTTGTACAAAGACGGTATATAAGCCGGTTGACAAGAGCGGTCAGCGCGATAAGTTGCCCGCCAAGCCAAGGCCAACGCAAGTCATGGAGACAACCACGACGAGGCCACAGTTTCATTCTGGGGCACCCGCCGCGAGAGATGCAGAGCGGGTTGGTGCATCGGCCCAAAGGAGACCAACCCTCTTTGAGCGCCAAAATTGAGAATATTCCTTCCCCGTTGAAGAAATTGGTGACTTCTTTGCCAGTCTACTCCAGTTGAAACTTATTGAGCTGCCAAATCCAAAAAGACCAGAAGAAGCTAACAAGTTCAACGACCCAAACTTTTCCCGCTACCATCGCATCTTGGGTCATACGCTCAAGGACTACTTTGTAGTGAAGAACATAATTCAGAAAATGATAGATGAAGGGACTGTTGATGCAGACCTCCTTACAAGTTTAAAGAAGGGAAAGAAAGTTGCTGCAGCAAATGTGGCTACCCTCCAAGATGACATGGTGAGTTGTGCCTCTTCAAACATAAGACCAGATCATAATAAAAATATGTTGATATCAGATGGCCAATTTAATCCTATGATAATGTCAGGAGCTGAACCGCACTTCGGATATGGAGGGCGCTGCAAATGTCAGCTCGAAAGAGGCAATCTCCAAAGAGGAGAAGGATTACACGCCGTCGAGCCCCGAGGACTATACTCCGTCGAGCCCCGGGGACTATACTCCAATGAGCCCCGAGGATCTCAAGATAGAGGGCGAGGGCGAGAGCGACGTGGGCTCGTCGTCCACCACCAAGTGAAGAAAGAAACCAATGTTCCACGCTCCAGGCCAGGAATATCGGAGAGCTTGGCGAAACGTCTAAAAAGACTCCCCCAAGAATTTGATGTTTTGGTCATTGGTGTTTTTGAGGATGATAGCCAGTCTCTTCACTTCCCTGAAGATGAAGAGGCGCCTGAAGTGGATCAAGTCCATCTTAGATCAGGTCGCCAGCTAGCTGACCCACATTCTCCACCTAGAAAGGAGCCTAGGAACAAAGATGTAGTTGCGAATGAAACGACTGACCCTTCTGTTAAGGCGACGGTCAAATATGATGTAATCTCGCACTTGAAGAAAATACCAGCTATGCTTTCTGTGTATGATGCTTTGTCTCTTTCTTCTGATTTGCGCAAAGCCTTGGTCACTGCGTTATCATTTCCAGAAGATTATCGAGTGGAAGTTTCACAAACCGAAATTGAACCAGATGATGTATTAAATATTACATTTAGTGATGAGGACAGACTGTTAGGCACAAAGAAACACAACAGGCCTCTTCTTATGTTTGGTGAGATCGTTGAATCGCCAACAAATCGCATAATGGTAGATGGAGGATCTGCTATAAACTTGTTACCACTGCGTACTCTGAAGAGAATAGGATACACTACTAGGGATTTGAGTCAATCTAATGTAGTGATTCATGGTTTTAATCAATCAGGTCAAGAAGCCATGGGTACCATATACTTGGTTCTGAAATTGGAGACATTACACACACGAGTAATGTTCCATGTAATCGATGCAGCTACATCCTACAATGCTTTGCTAGGTCGACCATGGTTACATGATAATCAGGTTGTGCCATCTACACTCCATCAGTGCGTCAAGTATATGGATCAATCTGGGGAGACTGTAAGAATATTTCCAGATAAGAGACCATTTACAGTGGCCGAATCTTTCTATGCCGATGCCAAATTTTACTTTGAACCTGTTGAGAAAGTGTATAAGCCAAAGTCAATCGTAGTGTCTGAAATAAATATTACGAAGGATGATATTGCTGAATCTTCATCAGGACAAAAAGTTTATCAGTATATACCAAGTGATCAAAGAAAAAAGGGCGACCCAATATTCCGCATTGTGAATAAGTCATCCAATAAAAGAGGTACAAAATTTCCTACACCTCTACCTCCTTTGGTTCAACGCAAAATTGACTTAGCTAAGGAGTCTCACCGGTATATAAAGAATAAAAAAATCATGTGGCGCAAATTACCTTGTCAAATAAAGATGATGAGTCGTTGCCTATTTCCTTATATGATAATAGAGTTTTGTATATGATGCAGAAAATGGGATATGATATTTTCACCGGCCCATCTTTGTGCGACGGCCGGGGGCAACTTGCGCCATTTCAAAAGGCGTTGTCTCCAGAGCAACTTGAAGCTCTACGTGAAGACCAAGTTTTAAAAGAAAAGAAGTATGGACTAGGGTATGAAGTTTGTATGGCATCGACTGAATATATGGACATGGCTGAAGCATCTCCACAAATGGAAGATGGCAACCAGCCCACAGTCGATGACTTAGAAGAAATAAATGTTGGTACGACCGACGATCCTCGTCCGATTTTTATCAGCAAACATTTGTCTAAAGAAAATAAAGTAAAATATCATGATTTTTTGTGTGCAAACAGAGATGTATTCGCATGGACTTATGAAGAAATGCCCAGATTAAACCCGGAGGTAGCCGTCCATCGTCTCGCCATACAAAAGGATGTCGTGCCGGTGAAACAAGGACAAAGAAAGTATCGGCCTGAAGTATTTCCAAAAATAGAAGCTGAGGTGGATAAACTCATAGCTGCAGGTTTTATTAGAGAAGTCAAATTCCCTAGATGGATCTCTAGCATTGTACCTGTTAAAAAGAAAAATGGTCAAACTCGAGTATGTGTGGATTTTAGGGATTTGAATAAAGCATGTCCCAAAGATGATTTCCCGATACCTATTTCAGAAATATTAGTTGATGCCACAATGGGGCATGAAATATTTTCCTTCATGGATGGTTATTCCGGTTACAATAAAATAAAAATGGCACCGGAAGATGAAGAGTTAACAGCTTTCCGCACACCTAAAGGTATATTCTGTTACAAAGTTATGCCTTTCGGGTTAAAAAATGCTGGGGCAACTTATCAGCGAGCCATGGCAATTATCTTGGACGGGTTGTTGTATGATATCGTTGAATGCTATATAGACGACATAGTTGTGAAATCAAAGCGAGAACGAGATCACTTAAAGCACCTTGAAGTGGTTTTTGAGCGTCTTAGGCAACATAATTTGAAGATGAACCCATGAAGTGTGCATTCGGAGTTTCTTCCGGGGAATTTCTTGGGTTCGTAGTCACAAAAAATGGTATTCAAGTCGATCCAAGTAAAATACAAGCGATCGTCAAAATGCCACCACCCACAAATTTACATAAATTAAAAAGCTTCCAAGGCCATTTAGCATATATCAGAAGGTTCATCTCTAATTTATCTGGGAGATGTAACCCTTTCTCACACCTTATGAAAAAGGGTGTCCCCTTTTAATGGGATCAAGCATGCCAAAATGCATTCTTAGAAATTAAAAAATATTTAATAAATCCTCCTGTTTTAGGTGCGCCAGTCAAAGATCGACCATTAATCCTATATACGGCGGCCATGCCGACATCGTTAGGTGCTCTCTTGGCACAAAATAATGATGTAGGGAAAGAAATCTCTTTGTATTACCTTAGTCGCACCCTTGTAGGGGCCGAATGTAATTATCCTGATATGGAAAAAATATGTGTAGCATTAGTATTTGCGGCGCAAAAATTACGCCACTACATGTTAGAACACACTGTACACCTTGTGTCGAGAGCAGATCCTCTATGATACATTCTCAACAAGATGGTGCTTTCAGGAAGGTTGGCAAAATGGGCAATGTTATTGTCACAATTTGATATTAAATATGTGCCGCAAAAAGCCATAAAGGGCCAGGCCTTGGCTAATTTTTTAGCCGCGCATCCGATCCCTGATGATTTTCTAGTCAACGATGACTTGCCAGATCAAGAGGTGTTCACTACATCGGTCTCAAGTTCAACATGGCAAATGTATTTTGATGGCGCTTGTCGAAAATCAGGGGCAGGTGCGGGGTTGTCTTTGTTACACCAAGCGAAGATATAATTCCGTACTCGTTTACCTTAACTTCGGCGGTGTCAAATAATTATAATCGGGCTCAAACTCGCTTTGAATATGGGATTAGATTCACTCACCATGTATGGTGATTCACAATTGGTGATTAACCAATTGCTAGGAATCTACATGGTCAAGAAAGAAGAATTAAAGCCATACTTTAGACAAGCCAAAATGCTCATGTCTAGGTTTGCCGACTTAAACATTCAACACATTGTTAGAAGCCAAAATGACAAGGCTGATGCTTTAGCAAGTTTAGCTGCTAGCATGTCACTAACTTCTCATCAATCGATGGATGTCCATGTCGAGGAAAGAAGAATCTTGCCAATACTTGCTGAAGAAGAAGAAACGATAATAGCTTCAGCAATGACAGCCGACATATGCGAAATTGAGGTAGGGGATTGGCGAGAGCCATTCTTAGAATATTTACTTCACGGATATCTACCTTTGGATTCTAGCGAAAGATCTCGAATCCGCAAGAGATTAATTAACTATACATGCATCAATGACACGCTCTATAGGCGTTCACATGATAGTATTCTACTGTGTTGCCTAGCTGGAAATGAAATTATGGAGGCATTGAATGAGGTTCATGCTGGAGTATGCGGCTCGCACCAATCTGGCCCTAAACTACATTATCAACTAAGGCGCTTAGGTTATTATTGGCCAACAATGTTTGGCGATGCCACTAAATTCGCAAAGAAATGCCATGAGTGTCAAATACATGCTGACTTTATACATCAGCCACATGAACCACTCCATGAAACAAATATAGCTTGGCCATTCGAAATGTGGGGAATGGATATAGTGGGGCCAATTCATCCACCATCGTCCAAAGGTCACAAGTTTATTTTGGCCACGACCGATTATTTCTCTAAATGGGCCGAACTTATACCACTAAAAGAGGACAAAGCGGAGTATGTGGAGCACTTTATAAGAACACATCTCATATATCGCTTTGGTGTTCCTTCTCGGATCATGTCTGATAATGGAACCCCTTTCAAAAATAAATATGTAGACAAATTATGTTCAAAGTTTAAGATAAATCATTTCTACTCTACGGCCTATAATCCAGCGGCAAATGGACAAGCGAAGGCTTTTAATAAAACTCTTTGCAAATTATTAAAGAAAGTGGTATCACAAAATAAACGAGAGTGGCATGAAAAACTCCTTGAAGCCTTGTGGGCTTACAGAACCACAACGCGAACGCCGACAGGAATGACGCCTTATGCCATGTTATTCGGGGGAGAAGCCGTTCTACCTTTGGAAGTACAAATAGCTTTGTTGAGAGTTGTTACGCATGAAAGACTATATGAAGAAAAATCAACGCAATTACGCCTTGATGAGTTAGAAAGACTCGAAGGCAAACGACTGCAAGCTTTACAAAACCTAGAGGCATATCAAGCTAGGATGTCTTGAGCCTTCGACAAACGTGTTAAAAGAAGGTCATTTAAACAAGGAGATTTAGTGCTCGCTGTCATCCGTCCCATGAATATCACGCGGCGAATGAAAGGAAAATTTGATCCTAAATGGGAGGGTCCCTTTGCCATCAAAGAAGTTTATTCTAGCGGCGCGTACCGGATTATCTCGCCGGATAAAAATACTCGCCATCGCCAGTAAATGGAAAATTCCTTAAGCGTTACTATGCTTGAGTAAAAAAAAGAAGAAACTCCATAACCTCATGAGTATAAACTGCGGCAACCAAATAAAAAAAACGACTCTATACCCTTAAGAGTATAAACTGGGGCAAACAAAAAAACACTCTATCACTTCATAGTATAAACTGGAGCGTAAATAAAAATATAGATTTCATCGCTTTATGAGTATAAACTAGAGCGCAGGAAACAAAAAAAAATATTCTATACCCTCATATATAAACTGAGCTATCGCCAAAAAATACGCCAACCCTCAAGAGTATAAAGTAGGGCACATAAAAAAAATATAACTTTATGCCCTCATAGATATGAGCGTAGAAAATAAATAAAGTGCTCCGTATCCCATGAGAGAAATCATGGATATGTAAATAAGTTGTAACCACATCCATAATAGTGGCATAAGGGCTTACCAACACATAAAAATAAGGTGCATCTATGAATAAATAAAGAAATATCAGGGTATAGTACTACTATCGTACACAAATAAACTGAGATTATAAATTCGACAGTCCAGTGATACATAACAATAAATAAATGTGCTTATTAAAAAAGCAAATAAAATAATTGAGACGTGATTGACCACGTAGAAAGAAAGCTAGACCAAATTATTTAAAATATCTGTAAAAATAAATCATCTAGAAGGAGGGCGTAACTTCATCATGCACTCAAGAATAGATCCAACTTCATCACTCATGGTGGATATCTCCCGCCGGAGGACCTCCAGCTCCTGAGTAACAGTTGAATTAAAATCAGAAAGTGTATCATGTAGCTTCTTCACTTCGGCCTCCTGACCAGACTGTGTCATCTTGAGTTGCATGACGCCCTCCTCAATATCATGCAAATCGTTTCTAGCTTCCTCGACCTGTGCATTGAGAGCTTTCAAATGTTTCGCTTTCTCATCACGTTGCTCCTCCATCGATGACAGCTCTTCATTTGTGAGCTTCAAAGCTTTAGAGAGCGACTCATGCTCTTTATCTGCTATAGCCAGAGCTTTCTCTTGTCTCTGGGACTGTGATTCCACCGTTTTACGAGCTTGTTGCGTCTCACTTGAAATAGAAATGAGCCTTTGCAAAGCAATACAGATATCGGCAACTCGAGCAATATCATCCCCAGCCGGAAGTAGCGAGTAAACCATCTTGAGAACTTCTTGACATTGGGGATCTGCTATCGTGGAGCCGTTCAAGCCCTCAAAAGCCGCATCCAACGTCGAATCAATAAACTTCATGAAAGCTTCAGTAATAAAGGGAACACTGATGGATGTCATTGTAATCTGAGCTGGCGCTTCCTCGTTGCTAACAAGAGCGTCTTCAACACCTAAAAATAATACTACAACAACAAAGAACCCCAAATAAATATCCTGGTAAATGACTGATGCGGTAAATAAAATAAAATAATTCTATAGAACTACCATGGCTGGAAACTTCAGTAGTTTGGGACATATTTGAAGTTATATGTGGCGAAGAATTTGAAGGATTGATAGCTAGGTCTAATGCGCCATAATCATCCACATCTAATGTGTCAAAATCTTCTAAACCATGAGCTGTACTGCCGTTAAGCACGTCGTCTAAAGCTGTACAGCTGAGATGATCGTGTACGTACAATGGAATGTCTAGTTCTATGGGACCAGAAGTACTCTCATCACCAGCAAAATCAATTTTCCTTTTAGGCGTGGGCCTCGTCGCCTCATCCCAAGAAATGGCTCCATCTGTACACGTTTGTTTTAGCTTATCAATTATAAGATTGGCATCAGCATTCATACTTGGTGGAGGCAAACAATCAGCGGAAGAAGCGACGACACTCTCCTTGTTCTTCCTTTTCTGTAAATAAATATATGTATATGACAGATTATATAAGGAAATTATGGCAAGGCTAAAATAAATTAAATAAGATAAAGGTCGTTAACTCACACGTCGAGAGCTTTTAGGAGGTTCATTATCTGAGAGGAAAATGGTCGAAATATTTTTCCAGTAATCCACGCTCTCTTCCTCTTTTGCCTCAATAGCGGCAATGTACTCATCTCGACGTCTAGCAGATACTTCTTTTATTATAACATGATCTAACTCTGTGAGCTTGCGTGGGGCATAACTGACTTTCCACTTTGTTTATACGTAGTCTTCCTCTCATCGTATGGGACTTGTCCATAGGCACTACCTGCCCTGAGGCCATGTGAAACAGTACTGAACGGTTTCAAAAATTTGTTTCACCAATTAGCCCAAGCCAAAGAAGACTTGCCTTCATAAGTGCTATCAAGAGGATACTGGATATTCTCCTGAATTGGACGCAACAAATGGGACCAATAGGTGTATGCAATACCAACATCGTCTTCCGTAAGCAAAGATTTCAAAGGATCATACGGTATCAGCTGATCCAACCTAAATTGGCGAGCCACGCGATCCGGGTGATATGGCTCAGCTACACATAGGTCAATATCCGAAAATAAGAACCTCCAAGGAAGATTACCTCGGCGAACAGAAAGCATGAAAGCCCTTGGTAGCTGATCCACTCCAGTCAAGTTACGTGAAGAATAGGGGCACCAAGCAATGTTTTTCTGATTCTCAAAGAAATCATATGCTGCTTCAGCAGAAAATTCGTTGGGAGGCCTGAACATTGTACTTATCATGGATGGCTGCATATGTAAAATCTTTGGAGTAGGAAGACGGTCTCCTCTGCCTTTGGCACCAAAAGTTGTCTTCATAATAGACCGGCCAGGGTGTCTTGGGATATGTAGGCCCTACAGGATGCATACTAATACGCCGGAGTGAAAAATACAAGGAGGAAAGTGCCGACGGAGCAAGTGAAATTTTTCTGCCTATGGCAATACAAGACGCCATGACAAGTACACCGGGATGAATATAGGGCCTTGTACCGACAACGACAAAATTGCAAAGCCAAACCGTGATAAACGCTGCAAGATATAGACGACCATCACGAAGGCTATCGAAGGTCAGAGGCTCTGGACGATTGTTGTGAAAATAATCACACCAATCATGGAACGGTACCAATCTGTCTTTATGTTTAGATGAAAGCTCTTCCCATATTTTCAGGAGGGTGAAATAAAAGTTTGGGAATAGTAGTGAAGAAGCATTTAGCTCTTTGAGTGGAGGAATATACTCTTCATAAGGATCACCGTCGATAGGAAGCCCTGCCATAAGGAGCATGTCGAGTAAAGTGATCGTGTGCTCGCCATGTGAGAATAGAAAGGTGTTTGTTTGAGGACTCCATTTTTCTAGCAGAGATTGCAATAGAGGAGGAGAAGCAGTATAGTCACAAAGAGAGCAGTATATTGCTCCACAGATATAATCTGTATGTTTTTCACCTCCTCTCAAATTAAAAGAATGATGGGCAAGGATTTCAGTACCCCATTGAGTATAACCAGTGGGGCGTTCGACATATGGGATTTTATGGTTCTCCCAACCTAAATGTTTTGAGACTATCCTACTCCCTAAAGTGCAATATAACTCAGCATGAGGCCCTAGCGCGAGTGGATGATAACTTAGAGCATCGAAATTACGTTCAGAATGCCACCCACGTTTCCCAGGAACCAATCGTCCCCCCATTTTTGTGGACAACACAAGGATAGGATTGGCTAAGGCACTCGTCTCAGGTTCATACAATTGCTCTTTGGCAAGTTCTGACAACTTTAAATGATAAGAGGAACGGGTTGGTTGACCAAGCGCCATCTATGCACAAAAAGAAAATTAAATTATAACGTAATAAAAAAGGGAAATATAAAATATACAAGAGATATCTGGAGTATATTACCTAAGACTTGAGAAATTACCGCCAAAGAAAATGGTGAACCTCCTGTCAAATACACATGGATAAATTTCTGAGATCTTATTTTTTTTTTTAAAATGACTAAGATCTAAAAAGAAAAAAAATTATAATAACTTTATTTAGTTTCTCTGTAGTTGTGCGACAGACCAAACTCGTATATGAGTTTGCTGGAACGCCAACAGCAAAGTAGATTAAAATTACGCGACAGACCAACCAATCTATTATAAGAACTCGACAAACACCTTCTGTGAAAAGACTTATAACATCTTCCTATGATTAAAATATTATAATATAAATTCTGGTTGTATGTACGTAAAAGAAAAATTGAGAAAATCTCTAGCGCGAGACTGCAGCATATATCTATCCTCATGATTGTACGACGGATCAAGTTATACTTGCCGGCACGCCAACCATGAAGTCAAAAGATTGAAAGAGAACATGCTGCTTAACTTGTACTACCTTAGCAAAAGATACTGCCCTCGCGTTTAAATGGGAAATCATCTAAGATAATGATGTAGGGAAAATAGAAGAGATGAAGCTATACCTCGGCAAAGAACAGACGTACGTACTAGGGTCAATATCGTATGATACAACAGATCTTGATTCGACTTCCCTGCGTATTAAAAAAATCAATCATCTAATCAGAGTACAGGCAATGCGCATGATTGGCAAAGAACAGACATATGTACTAAGGTCAAGATCGTATGATACAACAGATCTTGATTCGGCCTCCATGTGCATTAAAAAAAATCAATCATCCAATCAGAGTACAGTCCATGCGCATGATGCATATAAACACAGTCGCAACCATGCGAGCTCACCTGCATAGAATACTGAGACCCGATCTCTACTAATGGAGACTACGCCTGATAAAAGAAAGAGGACAAATCAGAAAGAAGTCCCTCCAAAGATCGGGAATACCTCTAAACAAAAGGAGTCACCAACCTGCTAAGTGACAGAAAGTACCTGATTAGCAGCCGGACATGCTAGATGGTCGTCGGCGACCGCCCGGAAATGGATCAGAACTCATTTGCAGACGGTCTCATCCAAAAGTAGAACTAGAGAAATAGAGAAAAGAACTCGATAAAATATATTAGGTTGATACGCCGTGAGGGTACTACTAACAACAATATCAGCTAGCTGAACGAGTTTCCAGGACTCGGTTGCTATCCAATCCAAGACCTCAACAAACTTTAAAATATGATAGCTGGAAAATATTCGGTCCTTTTAACATATGCAGTTATATTTTTCGAGCTCTGGATCTGAAATAAGTAAATAATTCATTCATATCCAGACCTCGAGGGGCATCTGTTGATACTGATTTTCTCCTAACTTGTAAAGCCTAAATTATGATTATAAAATATGAAAAGATAATTAAATGATTAAATAAATTCTAGAAAAAGGGGAAGTTTGACTAATACAAATTTATTCACACATATGCTGCTACTGACGGTGTTAATGCACTATTGACATAAATTTATAATGCCGCAAGTGACGCTAAATTTTAAAAATATTTGATTGTACTATAAAATCGGGTTTTGTTCCGGCAACCTTATAAAATACGATCGCTACTAGACAAAAATAATTGGCGAGCCAAGACGGCTCGTGTGCCATAGCCAAAAAAGGCTACATACATACGCAGTCACTAATTATACATGCATAGATTATTGTTCAAAAAAATACGCATGGATTAAGCGGCATCATTACTTAATTAATAGCCCATTAAATGATTGGACAATGTATTAAGCCCATGTGCGAAAAGTGTTGCGGCCTGCAGCGTGCTTAGCCTATCTTTACTAATTAAAATTGTTAAAGCCCAACAACTAGTATCATGCCTTGGCCTTCTTCCGTAGCTCAACAAATCGGATGTGCGCTTACCAAGTCCACGAGTAAACTTGACGTTCCAGTCTGCGGCTAACCACGACGCCTAGATCATGCCCACGAAACCACGATCTCAGTTCGTGTGTGTGTTCCGCGACTCTCTTCCTATATAAAGATCAGCAGCCGAACGAGCCCGGGTAATCATCAGAAATCAGTCGCAAGAAAACCACCCATCGCTCCTCGACCGTGCGCTCGCCCACATACACGAGCTAGCGCCACCGCCGGCAGCCGCTCGACGTCGTCGGCTGTTCGCCATAGCTGGCCGCTCGCCGTCGTCCGCTCGCCATCTGCGTTGCTCGTCTCCGGCCGCCTGACATACACGCCATATACGCGTTGTTGTTTGGTTGCCGTGGACTAAGTGTCAGTTTAGGCGTTGCTACTTCGCAGGTAGGTTCCATTCGTCGCTACTGCCAAGGTGAGAAAACGAGCCAAAATCATCCTCTATTTCCTCCTTGATCATTGGTACTCGGTTCTTCCTCTGCTCGTTCATCCGCTGCTGCTAGTGCTAGTAGCCATCTCTGCTTAGTTGTTGTACTCTCCGGCCGCGCGTCATCCTACGATCGTACACACCGGCTGTCCGACCACACGCACCGGCCTTTCCGCCATACGCCATACACCATACACAAATCACTGCTAATTGCTGCCAATCGTTTGAGGAAATCGGTAAGAGGTTAAGAGCATCAGATATTTTGTTCTCTTTAATCATGGAATTCTTATTTTTATCTGCTAGTTTGGTCATATTGACACAAATTAGGGGATTTTTCCTTCTAAATTGATACATGTATCTTTTGCCCTTTTTTATCTCATGATCATAATAAATTTTGGCTCTTGGCTTGGTCACATTGACACAAGACAAGTTGCTCTAAAATTGGCCCTTGTTTTGGTCACATTGACATAAAATGAGTGGCTATAAAATCACATATTAGTAAAATTCTGCTTTTGGTTTGGGCACGTTGAGACAAGCCAAATTACTCCATATTCACAAGTTAATAAAATTTGCCCCTTGTTTTGGTCACATTGACACAAACCAAGGTGTTATAAAATCATATATATTACTAAAATCCGGCTCTCGGCTTGGTCACATTGACACAAACTAATGTGCTCTAAATTTATATATATCATTAAAATTATGTTCTTGGTTTGGTCATATCGACACAAGTCAAGCTGCTCTAAATTTATATGCCAGTTAACTTACGCCTTTGGTTTGGTCACATTGACACAATCCAAAGAGCTCTAAAATCACGCCTAACCAAAATCAACTCATATTTGATAAGTTAGGTAGAAATGCGCCGCAGTGCATATACGTATATAATGTGCGTTATATAATGGCCAAATATTAAATTACCACATATTATATCACGATACAAGTAAAAAATATACAATAAAGTATAACTAGTCGAATCTCTGAAATAGATGAACCTAGTCTAGCAAGTAAATTAAAGAAACCGTTATATGATCCACCATGTTTTAAAAGGAACAAAATACTCTAAACAACTGTCATAAAACCTCATAAAAAATGGATTAGCATCCGCTTTGATAATATCTCCTTGCTTCTTTATCATGCATGCAAGACCAAAAGTAAAAAAAATGCAATATGCTGTAAGACAAACTAGTGCCACATGCCCTAGTACTATATTAAATATAAAAGCTCTATATATATGCAGCTATCGATGCATGCGTGTATATTAAATATAAAAGTTATATATGTGCAGCTATCAATGCATGCGTGTAGAAAAATATTATGCATGTCCCATGTTCAAAATTGCATGCATCATTTTGGATACTCCTTAGTCGGTTAATAAACGACTTCACAAATAATGAAACTATATGCCAATTAAAACAAATGATATATCTCATATACATGTTCTGTTTGTACTTACAATACTAGTGCAAGTGCCAAATATTCTGCTTGCACTACCCATACTAGTGCAAGCGCCAAATATCATATACCTGATAAAAATAAATGATAACAAATACTCTCCCGAGTGTGACGACGACGACATAGAGGAGGACTAGTTTTTTTTTACATTTTGTAGTCATTTCGTTTCTACATTTTGTAGTATTCATATGTTGTGATGCTATGTAATAGATATTGTTGGAATTCTTAATCAGGGGTTTTCTCTACGGAGATGTAATTAACGGAATTTCTATATAAATGTATAAGTTCCGGAAGTATGAACTGCAATCTTTGATATTTGTCATTTATATTTACGCAATTTAAATTATATTCTATCTGTCTCTATGACGTGGACACGAGTACTTTAGTCGCCCCATTTTCCCGTCATCACCCCCACCTGTAGATGCTAGTGCTAAGCATAAAACTTGATCAACTTTAGATGGGAATACTTGGTGGAAAAATGGTTATGAAAACCTTGGAATGATGGATCATTCTATTGAAATGTTTTGGACATGTGTTTCCGAACACTTGATGATTTTGGTGATGAAAATGTTGAGGCATGAGCCTTAGCCCTTTATAAAACTAATGGTTGTCTGGATGCGATACCATTCCAATTTTATCGTAC
This sequence comes from Avena sativa, assembly GCA_916181665.1. NCBI lineage: Eukaryota > Viridiplantae > Streptophyta > Magnoliopsida > Poales > Poaceae > Avena > Avena sativa. Next base: position 133,660,624 of record OV702298.1, read on the forward strand.
AACCACAATACCCGAAGATTGGGTAGGGCTTGACTGGAAACTTATATACCTTAGTATTAGTTCCCTCGCGGCCAAGGTCTGAGCTGAGGCTACCTTGTGAAGATGGTCCACCTGTGCAGTACCCAAGATGACAGTTGGTCATGGTTGGGAGGCCAAACTCACAGGAGAGGTGCTTATACTAGGGCGTGTAATTGAAAGGTTAGGATTGATTATCCGCATACTGAGTATGGTGAATTCAGGATTTGTTCCTGACGGATGTATCGAATGTTGTGGTGAAAGTGTACAATCTCTGCAGAGTGTCAAACTATTCGAATAGCCGTGTCCGCGGTTATAGACAGTTGGAGTGGCCATACTGTTCCCCCGTCAGAATTTTCAAAATGACTTATGAAACAAAGTGAGACTTTGACTTGACCACAACAGGGTTGTGATATGAAATACCAGTTTCCATTTAGGTGTTATAAAACTTCAACTAGCATTCGTTGCTTCTAAACTTAGTAGAGATAAATCTGGCTTTTGCAAAACAACCCTAGAGCCTAGTATCCTATTATCAAAAACCCCTCTCACTTGTTAGTATTAGTTTGCGAGTACTTAAAGAGTACTCATGGCTTTGTCCCTGGCTATTCCCATGGACAGACTATGAAGAGGAGTACCTGGAGGATGGACCCCAGGAAGGTTACGACAACTGGGATCATCTCCCATCATCAGCATTGCTTGTGACCCCGAAGATGGAGCTTCGCCTACGCTACCGTTATTATTACGTATTCCGCTACTTGATGTTGTATTAAGAACTGGATCATGAGATCCCTATTTGTGTAAGAACTTATGTACGGTTGTAATGGATGATGTACTATGGTATCCAAAATTCTGTTATGTCTCGCAAAAATGGTAATCCTGGGATTGCGATGTATGGCATAATAGGCATCTGGGATTTAAAATCCGGGTGTTGACAGTTGGTATACCTGGATCACCAAGTTTCTTTGGAACCTTACCATTGAAGGAGGAATTAGCAAGCAAAGTAGAAATATCCTCATTAGGAATCTTCCTTTTATTAGAGACAATATCCTTCATATACTTTGAATAAGGAGGCAATTTAATAGCATCATTCAAAGGAATTTGCAAAAATAAAGGTTTCATCCACTCATAAAACTTGTTGTAGTGTTCTTCATCCTTTGACTTGTGTTTCTTACCAGGAAAAGGCATAGGTTTCTGCACCCGAGGTTCTCTTTCTTTACCATGTTTATTAGCAATAAAATCTTCCTTAGTGTACCTGGTGTTCTTAGTGTGCTTCTCAGGTTCTTCCTCAACTTCCTTCTTATCAGGAGCATCATTATTACCACTCTCAGTTTAAGCATCAAAGACAGATATACTATTAAGATCTACAGCAGGTTCAAGTGGTTCCTCAACTATCTTATGTTTCTTTTTCTTTCTCTTACTAGGACTATCACTACTTTCACCTTGTTGAGAATCTTTCTCAATTCTTTTAGGGTGTCCTTCAGGATATAAAGGATCTTGAGTAGCTATAACACTCCTAGTTCTAATTCCATACGCATGTTTATCTCCTGAGGCATTAACTAGCATATATTTTTGTACCTTAGCAAGTTGGTCAAGTTGGGTTTGAACCATTTAAAAGTGTTTACAAAGCATTTTAATATCATTAGAAGTTCTTTCCACAATATCTTTCAACTCATTGATAGCTCTAGAGTTTTCCAACAAATGATTCTGAACTTGTTTATTAAAATTACCTTGTTTAACAATAAATGTGTCAAGTTCCTCTAAGCATTGATCAGGAGGCTTACCATAGGGAATATCACCTTCATTAAAGTGGAGAGAGTGTAACTCAATAGTAGATGAGTGGGAATTGGCTTACATAATTATTCTATAGGAGGTAGATTCTTCACATCTTAAGCTCTAATACCTTTCTCCTTTAGACACTTCTTAGCTTCCTTCATCACTTCATCATTTAATGCAATAACTCCCCTCTTCTTTAGTGTTGGTATTGGGTCTGGTTCAGGCACAACTAGTTCAGGAGTAATAGGCTCGGGTGTATTTAGCTCAGTTGAAGTCCAATCATCATAATTCTTACTTATCTTAGCCATTAATTCTTCAGCATCTGTAGGAGTTCTTTTCCTGAAAACACAATTAGCAAAACTATCTAGGTAGGTCCTAGAATCATTAGTTAGTCCATTTTAATAAATATCAAGAAGCTCATTCTTAGGCAATAGACATCCAGGATGTGCATGAATCAAGGCACAAAACCTTGTCCATGACTCATGCAATTTATCTTCTTCTCCCTGTTTAAAATCAATAAGTCTCTGCAAAGCATCATGTCTAGCACTGGGAGGAAAATATTTTTGGAAGAAAGAAGCAATCAAACAATTAGGGCTATCAATGGAACCAGGAGGTAATCTATTAATCCAAGCCCTAGCTTCTCCTTTTAGTGAAAAAGGGAAGATATTAGTAACAAAGTACTTGCGCATCTTAAAATCATCAGAGAATAAAGCACTCATAGTAGAAAGCTCATTCATATGAGCCACAGCACTCTCATTTTCAGTCCCACAAAAAGGTTCTTTCTCAACAATGTCCAAATAGGATAAATCAGGAGAGAAATCATAATCTTTATCTTTAATATCTATGGGAGAGGTGGCAAACTTAGGATCAGAGGACAGTTTAGGCATAATGGTACGTCTAGCAAGGAGACTCTTAATAGCACTAGTACCATGTGTGTTTCGGCACTCTTCAACAAATTCATCAGTAAACTCAATTTAACCATCATTGATATCATAACTCTCTCTAGACTCAGGTGAGCTAATAGGTGTAACAGTGTCTTCACTAGAAGTTTCAGTATTTCCTAGACTAGCCATAGTAGCATCTAGGAAAGGACCTAATGAACCACTCGCATGAAGCACAGTAGAAGTAACATCATGAGCATCAAAAGCAGTTTCAGATTCAGCAGTAGTAGCAGTGTGTGTAGCATATGTGGTGGTGGTGTGACAAGCTTACTTATAACAGACGGTGAATCAAGATCAATATAGGTGTTTAGGACTGTACCTCTTCTTGTAGTGGATGGTAAAATAGGAAACTTTCCATCACGAGACTTACCCATGATGAAAGGAGTAGTAGTGAACAATAATAGATCCAAGTGAACTTACAAATAAACCTATGCTATCCGGCAACGGCGCCAGAAAATAGTCTTGATGACCCACAAGTGTAGGGGATCGCATCAGTCTTCGTGGGTAGTATTACCCAATTTATTGATTCGACACAAGGGGAGCCAAAGAATACTTGCAAGCCTTAACAACTGAGTTGTCAATTCAACTGCACCTGGAAATAGTTCTTGCTCACAGAAGTTTATCAGTAGCAACAGTTTGTAGTAGCAATAGCAAAGCAACAACAACAATAGAACAAGAGCAATAGTAACAGTAATAGTAAACAGTAGGATACGAGCGCGGTAGGCATAGGGATGGATGGACGGGCGTTGCATGGACGAGTCTAAACATGTAACTTCAAGATCTAGGGCATTGCAGATAAATAAGAACAAGCATCCAAGTACTAAACAATCCTAGGCATGTGCTCCATATATAGTCATATGTGCTTGCAATGAGAACTTGCACAACATCTTCTGTCTAGCCAGCCCATGGCAACGGGACCTCTAGGGAACTACTGGAAATTAAGGTGCTACTTTTAATAGAGCACCGGAGCAAAGCATTAACACTCCGTGAACACATGTGATCCTCACACCATAGCCATCGCCTCTGGTTATCCCAATTTCTGTCACTTCGGGGCCTTTGGATCCGGACAATGATATGTGTACACAACTTGCAGATAAGATCACAAACAATACTATCATAATGATTCAATAATAAATTTAGATCTGAGATCATGGCACTCGGGACCTAGTGACAAGCATTAAGCACAAAAAGTTGCAACACAGTCAAATAACCCTAATAGAGATACTAGGCACTATGCCCTAACAATCTTATTTGATTACAAGATAGAACTCATCCAATCCCTACCATCCCCATAGCCTACAACGGGGGATTACTCACTCATGGATGAGGGAAACATCGATGGTTGATGGAGAGGCGTTGGTGATGACGATGGCGATGATCCTCTCCAAATTCCCCGTCCCGACAGGGTGCCAGAACGGAGTTTCTGGATCGGAATCTTGGTTTCTGATGGTGGCGGCGGAGCGGAACTCTTTCTGGAAAAACGACGAACCCCCCTCGATTTTTAGGTCAAGGGGTAACTTATAGGTGAAGAGGGGGCCCGAGGGGGTGCCTGGGGTTGCCGCACCCCCTAGGCACGGGCAGGGCCCACCCGCGCCTGGCAGGGGTGTGGGCCCCCCAGGCCTCCACTCTGTTTCGTCTTCTGGCTCCGTGGATCTTCTGGCGAAATATATTTTTTGGCATATTTTCCGGGATTTTTCCTGATAGTTGATTTTCTGCACAAAAACTAGACACCAAGGTAATTCTGTTGAAAACAGCGTCAGTCCGTGTTAGTTGTATCCAAATCACACAAGTTTAGAGGAGAAACAATAGCAAAAGTGTTAGGGAAAGTAGATACGTTTTGGACGTATCACTCACTAAGAGAGGTGGTGTTTATTATCTACATATTGCTGGAGTTGGGCGTATCTACCCCGCTCCTTTGCCTAATGGTCTTTTCTCTATCAAGGAAGGATGTGTGGTTTATGACTTACAGGTTGAGAAACACCAACCCAAGGAGGATATTCCGGAAGAGGATGAGGATCAAGAGGAGGAGCAAGAAGTCCACCATCAGGAGGAGCAGCCACCAAATCAGTTTGCTACATATCAATATTTCCAAGAACTTGGAGGAACTGTGTAGAGAATGCATAATCTCACCTTGAACCTCCAAGAAACAACAAGTAACCTTTCAACTTAATTTGCGGACTCGAGTTAAAACTATTTTCCCCCACCATAGTGATTTAAAGGGCTTGCAAAATCCTAAGCTTAGGGAGGTTTTCTATCTATTTTATAATTTGGTTTTCATTTACTTTATCTTATTTTCGAGGTTATGCTTTTATTTGAGTTTATAAGCACTTGTGTTGGTTTCCCTAACACTTTATCTTAGTTATTTTATTTTGTTTGAGATTTTCAAGCCGAGCTTTGCCGCCAATTTTCTATTCTTTAACCCCCCTTCTCAAAAACCACAAAAAGATTTCTGTGTTTATCTTTATTTTCCCTCTCTCTTTTTATTTTTGCCTCGAAGTTCTCGTTGATTTGCAGGAGAGTGATTGACTTCGAGTTTCCAAGAAACAAATAAAAAGGGGAGAGATAAGTGGAACCAAACATGAGAGGTATGCCTTATGACTCCCCACTTTGAAGTTTGAGAAACCCATGCTAGTTAGTAGTAATGTTGAGATGTAATATCGGTGGAGTGAGTCTCTATATTGTAGTAAAATTTTGTTTGCATGGGTATTTAATCGAGTATATTTTGTTCCAGCTCTTGTAGTTAACCAAGTCTTGCCTAAAAATTTGCTAAACAATTGAAATAAGAAAAAGTCTTACAATTGAAGACTTGGGTGTTGTAGTGTTTAGTCTTGAAAGCTTATTCCTATAGATACTCAACACCACATAAAATAATGATTGACTTGATAGCTCTCTTTGAAAAGATTTGTTCAATTGAATTAATGTCTAGCGGTTTTTGTGAGCGTGCCAAAGTTTGACTTGTAAATCATAAGAATGATATAGCTTTATGCGTGTCAAACTTCATGGGATGCCAACAAGTCCGCTAGCCTATGAACGATCTTCATGGAGGAAACTCCTAGATTTTGGCTATGAGTTGATTAAACATATATAGCAGCAATGCTATAATGGGTAAGATTCTTGGCACTCCCGGGTAGCTGTAACATGATGGAATCACTCCTATAGCTGATATGAGTAATCATTATGCAAAAGGAACAAAAGCCTTAGTGATGCCACGAGTGTCCATCTCAGCCCTATAAACTAATGAAATTTTTTGGCATGCTCTCAATTACTTAAGAACTGAAATTCTTGAAGGACAATGAATAGAAAAGTAGTGCTTGAAAAGTCTTAATTTATTGATGTCGGAGAATTGAGATACTTTAGTATATATGCTTTTCATGACAAACTCTCACACTCTTAATTATGCATGATTACATTTTATTGTTCAAAGGCAAGCTTATGAGTTGATTACATGACATGGAATAAAGTTTACTCTTTTGAATCATCCATGCTTACTATAATTTTGCTGCGCTATAAGGATTCATGAAACCGTATGATATGCTTGCCATTAGTCTATCTATGCTGAAGTTTTTCAGATTAATAGAGTGGAGGAAACATGAGACTATCAATCATGAGTAAGATCATCATCTTGTTATTTCAGTTTAAATGTTGAGTTCCCTTTTGATTTTGGTTCTCTTGCTCGGGACGATCAAGTTTAAGCTTGGGGAGGTTGATGGCTATGAAATATAGCCATCCACGCCTGCATTTAAACTAGATATTATTCATATATTTGATGAAATATCTCTCTAAAACCTGCCACTAATGCCTAATGATCAAAGGGGTATGCAATCCTTTCTTGCTATTTTTGCATGCACAGATAATCACGTATGATGATGGTAATCACTACGTAAATGCTGCCACGCGAGAGGAATAGATCTAGATCTACACCTCTAAACCCTTCTCCACCACCATAGCCATCTTCCACCACTTGTAATAGTAGATCTCATCTCCAATTGGCGACATTGTAAGACTATTTGCTATAAATCTTATGATCTCTATTACAATGTTTATGATTGTCGATTTCATCTCTATGTGTGAGTAATTCTCCTTGGGCTAAGGGCTTCGACCTAGCCATGTAGCTTTTGTGCATGTTATTTGTCATAGATGGGATCATGTATTAGTTTGTATGACATGATGATTTTAGTACCCTCTCTTGCCTCAATCTAAGGACTTGTCAGGTACCGAAGACCTCGAGGATTGATCCAGGTAAAGGGAGTGTGAGTAACGACTGATCTGCAGGATAGGAACCCCAGTGACAGAAAGGGTAGTACAGCTGTATGTGAGGAACTTACTTGGGATTAATGGTGACATCACTATGCATATCATTAGTTCTCTTTCTTATATGGATGAGACTAGTAGGTTATTGCCATAAGCAGCTGCAGAGGTGATAACATTTATGGATGTATTGCCCACATATAATTATCTTCCTCTAACAATTACATGCACACTTCATTCTTATCTATTATTCCCATCAGATTTTTTGCACAGCTACTGGTGAAAACTGAAGAGCATAGGCCCTCTCTCTCTGCATCTTCAACAAAAACAACAACAATATCGCAAACTCTTGGTCCGGTGAAAACGCGATAGGAATTATAAAACTCTCGAAGGTCTGTTTAAGTAATCTCACTTTGCTTTCTGGTTCCCGAGGATTCGATAAACCTAGGTCTACTAGGGAAAAGAGCTATACTACATCGTAATCCGGATCGAAGGTATTAGTATACCCACATAGAGAGAAACTAGAGCCTTTGGGATACCATGGACCAAAATTTTGGGAATGAACCAAATATCTGAAGATTCTCTTGACAGCCACTAAGTGGCTTTCTTTAGGAGTGGATTTATACCTTGCACACACTCCTACACTCAACACAAAATTGGGTCTAGATGCGCAAAGGTAAAGGAGAGAGCCGATCATGGATCGGTATACCTTTTGGTCCACATACCCTTTGGATTAATCTCGAGATCACATTTAGTTTGCATTGGAGTAGCAACGCCATTTAGATATGTCATCTTGAATCTCTTGAGCATGTCTTGGATGTATTTTGCTTGATTAATAAAGGTTACCTCTCTAAGTTGCTTGATCTCGAATCCAAGAAAGAACCTTAATTCTCCCATCATAGACATCTCAAGCTTGTAAGTCATAAGCTTTGAAAATTCATCATTAAAAGCTTGATTAGTAGAGCCAAAGATGATATCGTCTACATATAGTTGGCATACAAAAAGCTCCCCGTTAACCCTCTTAGTAAAAAGAGTGGGATCGATTTTCCCAACTTCGAATCCACGGTCTAACAAAAGCTCTTTAAGGTGTTCATACCACGCACGTGGGGCTTGTTTAAGGCCATAGAGCGCCTTATCAAGTTTGTAGACATGGTTCAAAAACTTGGGATCCTCAAAACCCGGGGGTTTCTTGACATATACCAACTCATGTAGAGGACCATTAAGAATTGCACTCTTAACATCCATTTGTTGTAATTTAAAATTATGATGAGAAGCATAAGAAAGGAGGATACATATGGACTCAAGGTGAGCCATAGGAGCATAAGTTTCTCCAAAATTGATGCCTTCTACTTGAGAGAATCCTTGAGCCACCAGTCTTGCCTTATTCCTTACAACAATTCCATTTTCATCTTGCTTGTTCTTGAAAATCCACTTTGTGCCGATAACATTGCGACACTCTTTGGGTTTTTCTACTAGCTTCCATACCTTGTTGCGCTCTAAGTTATTTAGTTCTTCATGCACTGCAACCACCCAATCTGGATCTTCAAGAGCATCAAAAACCTTCTTGGGTTCCACCATTGATATATGAGCTTAATCACAGAAGATCTCAAGCTCACTCCTAGTGGACACTCTTCTTCTTAGATCACCTACAACCTTGTCAAGAGTATGACCTCTTAATTCAAGGTTCCTTTTAGCACGAGTTTGCGACGAGTTTCAATCTCCTTATTGTTTCTTGGAGGGATTGATTCAACATTTGGGTCCTCGCCTTGACCACCAGCTTTCCCTTCATCAACAAATTGTTCACTACGAACTAGAGATGAAGAACCTTTCCCTTGATCTCGATCAGCACCCATAACAGGAGACTGCTGCAATTCTGGAGCTTCAGGGCTGGATTATCTGCCCCTAGGAGGGGCCAGATAGTCCAGCCTGTGAGATTCATCTTTGTTTTGCTCTTCCCGATTGCCCCTGGAATGAGTTGGAGTGCCAGGGCCGGATAATCCGGCCTGGGATTTTTAGCGCCTTCTTGTTCATCCTGATTGCCCCTATCACGATTTGGAGTGCTAGGGCTGGATAGTCCACCCCTTGGAGGGGCCGGATAATCCGTCCTAGGACTACCAGTTTGCCTAGATGATTGATGATCTTCAGGAGGTTATGGTGTTGGTGTAGTAATTTCTCCGTTAGGCGGAGCTTGTTGATCTTGTGTAGATGAGGGCTCTACTTGAGTAGAGCATTGTCCTTCCCGATCCACCACAAGGGGTTCCTCAATGGGGCGGAGAAATCCCACGCCCATTCTTCTTATGGCATCTTGGGGTATTTCAACATCTACATCACAAACATAAACTTGCCCCACATGGGAGCCATCATTCTCATCGAATTTCACACTACAAGATTCTACAACAGTTCCAGAGAGATTATTTTAGATTCTATAAGTGTGGGATTCAGCACCATCACCAACAAAAATGCCTTCTAAATCCTTAGAATCAAATTTAGACAAACGAACTCTTTGATAATAAAGAAACACTTACAACCGAATACCCGGAAATATGATATGTTGGGCTTGTTACCGGTAAGTATCTCATATGGAGTTTTGTCCAAGATATTGCGGAGGTAAAGCCAGTGTGATGAGTGACATGCGGTTGAAATGGCTTTAGCCCAGAAGTTGTATGGTGACTTGAATTCAACCAACATAGATCTAGCCATATCCATCAAAGTCCGGTTCTTCCTCTAGGATACACCATTTTGTTGAGGGGTGTACGCAGCGAAATATTGATGTCTTATCCCCTCTTCACTTAGAAATTCATTTAAGGTGTAGTTCTTGAAATCGGAGCCGCTGTCACTTCTTATTGCCAAAATTGGGACATTGTGTTGACGCTGGACTTCATTGGCGAAATCAATGATGGTTTGTTGAGTCTCACTCTTTAACTTGAAAAAATAGACCCATGTATATCTTGAGTAATCATCTACTATCTCCAAGAAATATTTCTTCCCACCGAGGCTAGCATGAGAAACAAATCCACATGAAGTAATTCCCAAATCCTCTTTGAGGAAACAATAGTTTTCCTCTTGTGGGGAGAGTCGTGCATATTTCCTTCAACACATGCCCTGCAAACATGATCTTTGGCAAAGGAAACATTGTCTTTTAGTCCAAGGATGTGGCCACCCTTGTGAAGACTTTGCAAAATACTCATGTTAATGTGGGATAGACGGCGATGCCATAACCAGCCCGCGTCGGCCTTTCCGAATAAGCACGTCAGACCCGTAGTGGTTTTCCTCGAAAAGTCCACCACATACAGGTCATTTTCGACGTACCCAATGAAAACGACCTTTAGAGACTTGCTCCACAAGAGTACCACTAAATCACCATCTATGAAAACAACAAAGCCCATCTTACCAAGGGCATGAATGGAAAGTAAGTTGTAACCGAGGGTCTCAACAAGCATGACATCCACGAGAGAGATATCGTGGGCAACCACAACCTTGCCGAGACCCATTACCTCAGATTTATATTTATCACCATAGGAGACTATAATATGATCATGGTTGGGTCTCATCTCCGTGATGATCTCTTTTCTTCCGGTCATATGACTAGTGCACCCACTGTCCAGCACCCATTTAGATCCACCGGAAGCATAGCCCTACAAGAAAGTTACTTCTTGGTTTTAGGTACCCATTTTTCAATGGGTCCTCTCATGTTAGTAACAAGGGTCTTTGGAACCCAAATAGACCAAGCAATATATTCATCAAAAGGACCAACATAGTTAGCATAGATATCACCATAGTAATCACAAAATAGCTCATAATTAGGATTGTTAGGCCCTGCAAAACCGATGTGGTCAATTTTGTCCTGTGTGATGTTCTTTCCAACGGTGCTAGTCTTTGCTTGTGAATTCTTGGTCTTCCTTTTCTGGGTATTCTTCTTCTTCGACTTGGGAACATAGCCAAGTCCCTATTTTCCAAGGTTCGATCTTTGCTTGCCAAGAATATCATCAAGAAATCCCTTACGTTTGGAAGTGGAGGCTTTGGCAAGATCATCTTACACCCTAGCATTTTCTTCATGAGCATATGTTGACTTAGATGTGCTAGGGATATCATACTTAGTCAATCGAATTTGGAGCTGATCATGAGACTCACTGAAAATAGTGAATTCACTTTCCAAAGCTTTATGAGCAATGTCAAGTTTCTCCAACTCCTCGGAGAGTCTAGCATGAGCAGCCCCAAAGTCAACTTTTTCTTTCTTTAGTTTCTTTGCTTTGGCTACTGCATTGTCATGTTCCTTTACAAGCTTGGTCACAACTTCTTCGTGTGATTCCTAGATTGAGTCAAGTATCTATTCAAGAGAGACTTAGGCCTCTTCCTCTTCTTCTAGAGCATTTTTAGGGATGCAATCTCTATTGCATCCTCCTTTTCAATCCTGCCCTTTTCAATCTCCACTTCAGGTATAATTATCTCGGGTTCCGAATGTCACGTCCAATGTGATCTCACCCAGAGAATCTGCATGTCTCCCTGATACAATGCCATGGAAAGTTACACTGCTGTAACTCAACTGGCTCTCGTCGATCATCATGCGGTGGAGCGTTTCGATGTAGAGGATGTTGATGCCGCTACCACCTTCTAGGATGGTTTTAGAGAACTCATAGCCATCAATAAGAGGATTGATGACCAGAGGGTACTTTCCCCGACGATGTGTTTTCCTCGGGTGATCTAAGCGGTCAAAGGTGATGGTTACATCCGACCAATCCAGGAATTGGGGGACAGCCGGAACCGTGGCATTGAGCTCATGGAGAACCGCCTTCTTGACCTTAGCCGGCTGAGTCCCAAGGAAGCAGACATATGTGTCTTTCTTTATGGGATAATCCTTCTTTCCGTCTGACTTGGGCTGTGTGGCCTCCCCTTCTTTCATGTCGGAATCTTCCTTGGGCTCCTTGCCTTTCTCGGGAATTTTTTTCCTTCTCGTCGCTTGGCTCTATAGCCAGTGGATTCATATTTTTTGATGTCGTCATTAAAACAACACTCGGCATTTGTGTGGGTAGATCCTCTGTTACTATCCAGGTGGTGGACATAGGGATTATTGGCAATGTCGGCCCAGGTGTAGGTTCTTCTGGGTTGCTGATCTAATCTGCCCTGGATTCGGGAAGTTCCGCGGCCTCATCCCTGGCCGCCTTCACGCCCTCCTTGTTCTCCGGATACGAATGTTGTGTTAACTGATGCGTTGTCCGGAGCCTCTGAGTTTGTTGTTTCTACTGCTTGGCCACATTTGGGTTGGCCAGAATATTCAGTAGTCCTTCTGAATCATCATCGGCGTCGGCATATTTGCTCTCCTTTTCGATTATCTCTCCCAGATCTGTGACGTGGTCACGCTTCAGTTTGTGACACAAAAGTCCGACTGGGAGTCCTGCAATGAAAGCCTCAATCGTAGTTTGCTCGTTTACTCCTTTGCAGGAGTTTTTTGTGTCGATCCATCATCTGAGGTATTCTCGGCAGGTTTCTCCGGTTCTTTGAGTGTAGTGCTGCAAGTCTCTGACTGTGTAGGGCCTCCAGTATGTTCCCTCAAAGTTTGAAAAGAACGCACTTTGCATATTATACCAGTTATGAATTGAGTTCTCTAGCAGTTCATTGAGCCATGATCGAGCCATCTTCCTCAGCATAAGCGGGAGATATCGGACTGCGACCAGGTTGTTTCCTCCTTTGGCGATGCAGCAAGCCTGGAAAAAATCTTGAAGCCAAGTATCTGGTCGCGCGCCGTCGTAGGGTTGGATGTGTTTAGTGATACCAAAGTCAACCGGAAATTGGGTTTAACAGATGCGTGGGCCAAAGCACTTGGGTCCCACGTACACGTCATCTTCCTTGTACCGCCGCGCTTCTATGTTTGACTCAATGCGGTGGCGAGCGTCGTTTGACGAGAGAGATCGGCGCCTTGGAGGCTCGCGGCTTCTGCGCGGCGGAGTCGGATTTCTTCTTCTCCTCTCACCATTGCCGCCTCCGCCTCTTCGGCTTCCATGGCTGCGATGAGATCCCACATGGACGTTGTCTGGAGGTGATGGTGGCCCTAGTGGATTGTTTCCGGTTGGATTATGTGGTGGTGGTGGAGCCCCATTATGCTGACTCTGAGGTTGGTTTCTTCGGGCTCCGTCCCTACTTGATTCAGGACGATCCAGATCATCTCTTCGTCCGGTGTTACCAGCTGGACGTCTCGGTGGTGGCATTCTTAGACGATCCTGTTCTCACTGGCGACGTACTTCCGGGTCTTCTCTGTGGCGGTTGTTCTACCGATGATGGCCCTGATGAGGCACCATTGCCCTGATGTCATCTTCGGACGCAGCCGGAATAACTCTCGCCCAGCCGCGCGCGGGCCTGCGATGATGACCGTTGTATACGGTCCTTGAATTTTCTTCTTCTCCCTAGGGACGATAGCGTTGATCTGTATCCCTGCGGGGTCTTTCATCAGCACTTCGGTCAGCTCCAGTGTGGCAAAATTCCGACTTTGAGGCTAGCTTGCCACCGAATGACGCGGTTGTCTTCTATTGTTTCAATCCTTTGTCCAGCAACGCAACGCACTGCCGGACTTGATCTAGAGATGGATTATTGGTGAGGATAGCCCGAGTCGTTGCGGCGTTCTCCAATGGCATGCTGTAGACTCAGGTCTTCTCTCCAGATTTACCGTCGAATAGATCTCTGTGGATATCCGGGTTCCTATTAGCAAGAACCAGACCTCCCCTTGTCTTGTTTGGTAGTCGCTTGAAATCTGACTGGTATTTGGCAGGATCACTGTCTAAATGTTGTTTAAGCTCGATGAAGCACGCGGCTTCCTCGAGTAAAAACAGGCGGTGCTTTTCTAGGTCCTCAGACCTTTTCTCTAGCGCATCCGGAGTAAGATCCAAAACGGTTGGGATTGGTATCGTGAGAGCATCTCCATAAATTTCACGTGCACCCTTGGTGATGACGTTTCCATCCACAGGAGGGTCGATCGGTGTGGGATTAATCGGATCTCTGTCCTGATTCTCCATCTCGATCTCTTCATCAACTTTTTCTTCGTTGGTTTCCTCGACGTTTGGCTTTGCCGGTGTCGGATTTTTGTTCTTCTTATTCTTTGACCGCCTAGTAGCCTTAACGTGCGTACCGGTGGCAAATACGACTTTCGGTCCGGTACCGGGAGATAAACATCCGTCGGTACTTTCCATAGTAGTTGGCTTCTGGACCTCGGAAGAATCTCTAGTGTCCATGTCATCTTGCGAGGTGTAGTCTTCATCCATGTCGTTGTATGGATTCAGAGGGGCCTTTGTCTCACCTTGCGCTGGTTTGGAGGCGTATTCTTCTTTATATGCCTCCATCTCCTTCTCGAAGTCTCAAAGTTCTTGCGACGTTATTGACTCCTGAGAGGAGCCAGGTAAGTCGGCATTTTCTTCGATTGCGTCGAGAACTGAATCGTTTCCTGCTCCAGCATCGATAGAGTCGGATCCAGAGCTCACGTGGTATACGAAGTAGTGCTTTTTCTTGTTCATGTTCTTAAGGTAGCGGCACAGCTGGGTTTCTGCCTCTGCCATCTCAAAGCTTTCCTTGATATCGGCGATTGCTTAGTAATCGATGTAGGGGCGTTTCATCATCTTCTTTATCATGTGCCTCAAGAGTGCTTTTTCTGCTCCGGCGTCGATAGGACTAGATCCGAAGTGGATATACTCCTCATCCATGTATCCGATCTCAACGGGGAGATTAGACCCGGATTGTTCTTCCACCACTTCTTCCACTACAGGAGTGGGCTAGGTGGGTTCAGGTTTTCCAGGATCTTGAACTCTTCCGTCTCTACAAACAGAGCAGATTCGGATTTTTCTTCCTCCATGGTCATCACCTCTAGGGTGGGTTGGGCGGGTTCAGCGAAACCGAGGTAGATATCAATCTCGCCGATAGACATGATCGTGTAGGTTATCACGGGCTTGCTAGCCAGAATCCAAGTCTCGTTGAGAAGAACGAGAGGGACATCACTAGCATAGACCACGCGAACCATGGTGATTGTTTCGCCGATTCCTACACGGTAGATTCCGCCTGGAACGAAGCTCCAAAAGTCACCCGCCCCACGGTGGGCGCCAACTGTCGTCGTATTGTCGACAAGTACGCCATAAGGGGTCCTAACGGTGTTGAGAAGGTGGGGTGTGAGACGTCGGATGTTCTGGGAACGGTGAGGATAAGTTTACCCAGGTTCAGATTCGACTGCGGTGATCGGATACTACTCCTACTAGCAACCCAGTAATATATCGCCGAGAGCCGGATGTTATAATGGATTACAAGAAAGGTTCTCCTGTGCGAGTAGGTTGTGGTATTGGTGTCCTAAAGGCTCCCATAGGGCCGGTTTATATAGTCACCGGGACCTAGGGTTACAGGAGATACCTATCCGGCTATGTTACAGAGTCGGTAACTAGATACAGCTTGGACTACAAGTAATACTACAGGACTAAGTCGGTAACTCTTCTAGGCCTTGTCGTAGCTAGAAGTGGCTCCTCCTCTTTCTCTGACTAGGCTGCCCGTGAAGCAAATCTCTAACCCGTTGGTGGGCCACCCTGGTCAGTGAGTCCTGTGGGTATACCCGGAAAGTATATCCCCAACAGATACATGTGTTTATAGTGCTACTGATGATCTGCTTTGCTAAAGATCTCTAGAGTGAATCTTTTAGCACTAATGGCTCTGGTACTTCTCTTGCTAGTGGTTATTAAACAATAAGATATACTGAATCTTGATTGGTATCCATGATATTCTGAGGTATCACTAGATGTTCCTATCAAGTGGATCAAACCAATGATTCCTAAGATGATTAGGAATATGATTTAATTGTTTATTGAGAAAATATTTATGTGGTTGAAACTTTTCCTTATGATAGAAAATATTCATTTTCTATAGAGGTGCTACCACCTATTAGAATGTGCCCTGTAGAACTACATGTCTTGATATGCTGCTATCTAGCTTAGACTAGAAGATATAAGCTTGGTTCATGATGTCTGGTCTGAGACCAGTCTTTTATTAAGATTAGACACTAGCTTAACTGCTTGTTTATTAAGTATCTCGTGATGTACCTATTATGCCAGTTGCATAATTGCTGAGGATACCTCCCCAACATTCATTCATTGTATATATGTATTAGCTCAGGTGTTGGATCAAAAGATTTGGAATAAACCCTGGGGTTTGGAGTAGATCGTGGTAGTTGTAGCCTTGTGCTGTTGTTGCCTGCTACTTTGATGCCTATTGTTGCTGGTCCTTCTTGGCCTTGTTCTGCACCTCCTGGAACTCGTACTGCTCCTCCTTACTCTAGTATGACCTTATTGTCCACCTAATCCACCCCCTCCATCAGGTGACCATCTAGTGTGGTTTCTTGTTGATCGCTATGGTGAATATTTGATTGATCTAGTGGAAAACTAGTAAGATCTGTTGTGATGTTGGTTGTGTTCTTGAGATAGAGAACTATGGATATGGTTGTGAAATTGTGAGCAAAGCAGGCTTTGTTGTGCATGAGTATGGTTTTATCTCTCCTTCTCTGTCACTACTGGTCGACATCACACTACATGTAGTTGCCTTTTCCCCTTTGGATTATATCAAGTAAAAATGTTCACTGCCGCTATATTTTACTCTTATCTCACCTGGTGAAACTTGCCCCTTATTTGGCTTATGATGTTCTACTGAATATTCTTTGGATTTACAAGAACATATACTGCTCTTTTGGTGAATTTTGCCCCTTTTCATTGCTCAGTGAGGATCTAGCAATTCACCCCACTGCAATTCTGAGAGTAAAACACTAATCCACTAACCCCTCTTTTATTATTGTTTTGTTATTTTCTTTTGTGTTGCAGGTACAAGGATACTGATAGAAGATCAAAGAAGACTAGATTAGGAAATAAATAAACTGTAGTTTAGGATTTCCATTTAATTACTTTTTTGTAATTTCAATTATTTTCTTTATAAAGAACATTGTATTATCTATTTCTTATTCAATAAAGTTTATTTTCCTACTGCAATTGTTCTTGTAATGTAATTTTATTAATTCCATTCTATTTGATTTATTGTTACTGAATAGAGAAAATAATCAAAAGTATTCTTTTGTTTATTATATAAAGGGCAATACAATATTTGTATTCATCTAATATTTAAGAATTCTTTTGTATTGTAATATCTTTATTATAAGGAATAATGTAATATACATTCATATTATAATTAAGAATACCTTTTATTCCCTTATTACAATTTTTTCCACTTACATTCTAAATGTTTATCTGTTGTATGATTAAATATTTTTGTATTTCAATTTTACTTGATTGTTTATATAAATTCTTTACTTAACATTGGAATGTTCCAAAGTATACACATTTGAATTTCAATTTTTAATTTTCAAATATGAATTGAATTTTTTCCCAAGACACAAGAATATAATAGAGGTCATGTTTAAATCCATAACACTTGCACTAGCGTTTTCATCAGAACAAGAGAGATCTCGATCCCTCTACAGTTCTTTGCGTTTTGCGCGAAAATTTCCCAGATTTTCTTATGCATGAATGCAATGCACACACATGTGGCCTCAATATTTTTAGGTGCCAATCCTGAGATGTTACAAGGAGGGAGGTGCCGGCCGGCCAAGACTCCCATGGGCCCCGTGCAGGTGTCCTGGGGCCTAGGTAGCCACTCCCTCCTTCTCCTCCCTTTTGTTTTTTCCCTCATAGGCCTTTTCCCTTAGGGATTTTGGCCCAATAGGTAATTTGACCATTTTAATTCCTTTTATTTTATTAAATAAATAGAAATAAATAATTAAATCAATATTTAACATCTATTTACAAATTATTTAATTCTAGTGGCTATGGAACTCCTTTCATCCAACTCCGAACATCCTCTGGACCTTCCCGGAACCCTTACGGTTTCTCCCCTCTTTTCTTCGGTTATTCTGATGATAAAACCGATTTTCAAACTTTGTCAAACCTTAAGCATGCTACCCAATGGTTCGGGAACACTCTAGACATGGTTGAGACCCCTCTCGAACCAATGATCATCAGCAGGACCTGGATGCCCATAATAATCCGTGTGCATTCCTCGAAACTTTGTCGTTGAACCATCAACGCTATGTCCTATTCCTTTTGTCTCTATGATACTTGATTGTCCGAGATCTGATCAACGACATCACCATGTCAGGTTCAACCTCGTTACTGATAATTGCTACTTTACTCGTTCCGATAAGTGATATCCCTGTGACCTAGTCACATGTTGCGCATCTTATGGATACAACTTACCTGAGTGGGCCTAGAGTATATTCTGTCACGCGGATGTACAAATCCCTCTCCTTTGAAGTACCTGATCACACCTTTATGATCGTTGTTTTACCGAGTGACGTTTGATGCTCTCAAGACACTCTCGGGTGACAGTGATTAAATATGGTCTCACGGTCCGAGAAACAAGTCACTACGTTTCCTAATTATCGTAACTTGAACTTTGTGACATGATCGCGTTAACGATGCTTAATTTGGGTATGTTCACCATCTCATTCTCTCAATGAGGTGACTCCACAACTGGCGTGTAATACCACACGATCAGGAAACCTTGATCATCTGTTGACCAATGAACTAGTGACTAGAGATTCATTGGAAACTATTGGTTGTTTACATATCACACATGTATTGATGTTTCCTTTTAATACAATTATAGAATGATATAAAACCTAACCGTAAACTTTGTGAAACATGATAATAATTGTAACTACCTCGGTGAATTACGCTCCTAGTTGCAAGCCTGGATGCGCAGAAATGGTTGAAATAGTACGGTGGGGCCCAAATGCCACTCACAGGTAGACCTTTCGGCCGTCCCAACCATTTCTACACATCGGGACAAGAACGGGCGGCGTAATCGGCAGGCGAAGGGATCAACTACATACACAAATGAGTATGTATGCAAGCCACCATACAACAGTACATCAGAGTCATCCCATCTAAAAAGAAAGGAAATATAGCAACGCCATACGGCAAGATCCAAATATCCTAGATAGATATAATAGTTTAGGATATCTCCTCATACATCAATCAACAGAGTATCAAGCGGAAGCGGAAGACAAAATCCGAGTATGGATAAGAAGCAAATCGGCATAAGATGCCCCATAAATAAGCAGATCCCGCCCACAGATCTCACGGATCCCCGTTCCCGGAATCTCTACACCGAATGATCGTTGCCCACATCGTCCGTCTCTTCCACCCAGTATCCATCTTGTGAGTGTACCTGTTCAGCTGAACCAATAATTTATTGTGTGAGACCCTAGGGGTACTCAGCAAGTCTTTATGCCTCTAAAGGGGACACAACCTGGGGTGACGCAATTGCAGCAAAAGATAAACCCTAGCAATCCTATAGATACTCGCTAACCATCCACCTAACCAGAGATAGACGGATGTCCGTGAATTAATAACAACAGTTATAACAGTTATAAAGGTAATCTTAACAGATCCATCCTCCTCCTCGCTTACCGATGAGGAAGCGGACGAACAACCCCCATCCGTTGGCAGTTTTATTATCCATTCCATGAGTGTTGCTCTATTTACTAGTCAGGTACCTAGTCTAGTCAGATTAAAAGCGGTACTTTAGTTATGCTTGTCTATGATCGAGAAACTGTGCTCCAAGTCGTCCATAACCGCGGACACGGCTTTCAGAAAGTTTTACCCTGCAGGGGTGCACAAATAGCAACACACACTCGATATGCCTCGGAAAAACCAAATCAAAACCCAACGAGGCAGTCACGACAAAGCGATCACAGGATTCAGAAATATTTCAGGGGGCCACCCCATTGAGCTACCCGCAACGAAGTTAGCTGACTCCGAGACGGTCTCAAGGTTTGTGGAGCCGGCTGTAAACGACTGGGAATCCGAAAGTGTGACTGGGCTTGTCGATACAGCGAAAACGGGTCACGGACCTAAACAGTACAGTGTGCATTACCTCGCACAATTTAAATTAAAGCAGTAAAGCAGGGCATAAGTACAGGATAGTAAATAAAACCTCAAACTAGGTTGTGGCCCTCAAGAAATAAGAATGAATCAAGCTCTGGCTCAGGGGGGTCCATAAGGCCTCCCGGATGTGGATAGCGCGAATAATCTTGGAACAGGAATCAAGTACTCGGGGTCTTACGGGACACAAGTGAGCCTGAAAAACCAAATAGCGAATATGGCTCACCGATGCCACTTTCATTAGTTATCCCATTACTACTCAGGTTAAGTTGTTTAGGTACCTCGTTATCCATCAGACACTCACATACCCTACACATGCTGTTCTACGACTCGCATGGCTCAAACAACTCCTGTAGTAATGGCTCAGGGGATGGAGGAACAAGCTTCGGTGGGGTTCAAAAGTAAAGGCGATGCAATACTTGGGATTCAATTTAATGCAATCGCGACTCAATGATGCAAGAATAAGGTAGAGGCAATAGGTACTATATGTATGCAAGCATGTGGTAGTGCTTGCCCGGCAGCTCAGTTGAAGCGAGAGAAGGAT
The DNA here is from genome assembly GCA_916181665.1 of Avena sativa. Classification (NCBI taxonomy): domain Eukaryota; kingdom Viridiplantae; phylum Streptophyta; class Magnoliopsida; order Poales; family Poaceae; genus Avena; species Avena sativa. Next base: position 133,681,092 of record OV702298.1, read on the forward strand.
CTGGGTGGTACTCCTGGGTGTCTTGATAAATCCCCTGCTCAGCGTCTATTCGAAGAAGAACCAAACAAACAAGGGCCAACATAAATAAAGTGCACAAGCATATGAATAAAATGCGACAAGCAAACAATCATGCCATGATGAATGATGCACAATTTGCATGGCAGGGAAGTAGCATGGCATAGGTGAAGTGTGGAACACAAGAATAAACATTTTTATTTAGTTTTGGCCCCATTTTATGCCCATAATAGTTGCTGTACACTTTATATTTATATGATGCATGCTTCAAATTAAAACATGGGATGCACAAACAGAAAGGTCTCGTCGAGCTAATCATTTTAGACATATTACTTATTAAATTTGGAGTTATAAAACAAAAGTTATTAATTATTGAAGTCAAAGGGGCATTTTTATTGTAATTTAAATCAACTTGCAATTTTAAATGTTCAAAATATATTTTGGATTGCATATTTGAATTTCTTATATTTTTCTGACTTGAAAACATATGTTATTTGTATTATTTGGATTTGCCAAATAAAAGTTATTAAAAACAGAATTCAATTCATATTTAAACATTTTCAGAAATTGTTTTATTTAAAACAGAAAACACACAGACTTTTGGTACTCAGCGGATCTCAGCCCGTGACGCTGACTGGTGGGCCACTGCGGACTGGGGCCACACGCGCGAGGAAAAACCTCTGCTACCGCGGCTTAGCCAGCCCAGGTGCTGACATGCGGGCCCGATGGTGAAGCAGGTCCCACGGGTCAGCGAGGGGGCACGGGTGAGCCACGTTGCGCAGCGGGGGAGGAGTGCGGGTTGAGGGTCCGAAAAGCTGGGGGGGGTTTCTGCCAAAAGTCGGGCGGCTGACAGGTGGGGCACTGGGCTGCTAGGGACCTGGGCGTGATCGACCGAAGCTTGGGAGGGGTTTTTCGCAAAACTACCACGCGAGCCCTGACTGAACTAACGCTGCTCTCTGAATCTCGTCGACGACTGGCGACGGCGAGATCTTCCGGCGAGGGTGGCGTCGCATCCGCGGCGAGATAGATCTTCCCGACAAAACGAAATTTGCAGAGGGAGGATCTGGCTACCGATCTCACAAGGAAGGGTCGATGGCGGCGTGTTGCACAGGACGGGGCACGTCAGGGAACAGAGAGGAGAATGCTGGCTTGGGCCTGCGCGTCGGCGGGGCGGCTCGTCGACGGGGGTCACAAATAGGCGGTGCTAGGCAAGCAGAAGGGGGAAACGGAAGAGGGTCGGGGGAGGAGCTCACCTCAATCGATTTCCACCGGAATCGAGGAAGGAGGTGGTCGGAGCGGAGCGGACGGCGAGGTCGGGTCGGTGGTGTTGGCGGCTCTCTGTCGAGGGGGACTCCGGGCGTGCTTGGCGTCTCCCAGCGGCAGGATAGGCTCCACGGTCCACGGCGACGCACCCCGGCGAGTGCTCGGTCTCCGGCGGGCGGCAACATCGTCGCGGCGCTTGGTGTGGCGGCGGCGCGGTCCGGTGGGGAAGGGGGAAGGGAGCACGAGGATGGCAGCTAGGGGGAAGAGGGCCTAGGGTTCGGGGACTCGCCTCGGGGTGGATAAGAAGGGGAGATGGTGACGCGGATGACGGCGGGGGAGACGGCCACCTGCCCCTCTCCGTCAGAGCAGAGGAGAGAGGGGGGAGAAACGGCGTCAGCCCGGGGAGAAGAAGAACAGGGGAAAGGCGACGGCGACGAAGCGGTATGGGCTGGGGAGTGGGCCGGGAGGTGGGCCGCGACAGGGGGAAGGCTGCGAGGGTGGGCTGCCGTGCTGGTACTGCTACTGGGATGCAGGTAAGGGTTTCTTTTTCCTCTCTTTAACTCTTTTCTTTTTTATTTTAACAAAAACTGTTTGGATTTGTTTTGTTTTGTTGCAGGTTTAAACAACCTAAGAAATACCTCTTTAAGGAAGTTTTTGCAAATTTTGTTATGAAACAGAGATAGCTAAGGAGTGGAGAGAGGCTTAGGGGAAGAGATAGAAAAAGAGAGAGGTAAGAGAGATTAGGGTTAGAGATGGTTTGGTTTAGCCGAACCAAAGAGGTAGTTTTAAAATATGGTTTAAGAGATTCAAAAACAAGGAGCACCTAGTTTGAATTTAAAACCAAGCTCCAACCAACCAATAAAACAAAACAAAAGAAGAAGTCCAAGGGTTATGGTTGCATGGCCCATGCATACCCATTAATGCTAGGTGTTATCTTGTGGAAACAACATAAATGTTCATGGCATTTATTCATATGCATTCCAAACATGGAATAAGGCCAAGCAAAAGAATTAAAAGGATGCCCCATGTGAAGTAGATGGAGATGACCATATTTGAAATACAATGGGACTTGCTAGTGTGTATATGCCACTAGATGTTTAATAAGCCCACAAAATATCCCAACCTGATGATAACCCCAAGACAACACATAAAGGAGCTAGGAATAGGGTTCCACCCATAAGGCATGCAAAGGTGGCCATGTGGCTCTCATATATCAATAATGTGAAAACAAGATGATGCCAAGATGAGAGCATGTGGAAAAAGAATTGAATCCATCCCAACCCACATGCGCTAGAGGTAAACTCAAATAAAATGCAAAGCTCATATTTAGTTGGATGGTGGAATTATAAGGTGGTGAAGGAAAGGTGGTGGAGTTAATAAAAGATATGCCCCCAACTCAACTTGGGCATTAAACAATATATCAAGAACCAAATACAATATCAAGAGGCAAATACAATTAATAATGCATATGAGAGAAGAACCAAATTAAAAGGGTTTTATATGATGCTCAAATGCAAAGAGGCATGATGACATGAGCATGATATAATTATGATGCTACAATTATATATTTGAAGTAGCCATTATATTACTAGACCAAGTAGCATTACAATTGTTAGACAATTGGGATGCTATAATAATCTATATTATTATCTGTCTCTAGGGCATATTTCCAACAATAATAATATGTTTATATTTTTACATGCGATCCTATGTATATTTGAAGTAATCTGGATCTATATATTTGTCTCTAGTATTTTTCCTTGATCCTAAGACTTTGTCAGGTATCCAAGACCCCGCAGATAAAAAAAGGTAAAGAGAGGAGAGGAGAGAGGAGATCTGATAACTACGAAGTGAAACCTGGTGAGAGTAAGATGTGTACATTAGCTGGAGGAGATTCTTGAGGAAATCACGGTGATGTCACACGACTTAATAATTTGATATATTTATCTTAATAACCGCTAGAGCCCTGCAATAGTTAATGAAGTAGTGGTTGGACAATAAATCCATAAGGATGTGGTGGTATAATGTTGTTAGGACTTATCGCCTGTAAGTATCCTAGTCTTTATTATGTTCTTATACATTGAGTTCTTATCATTATCTTTTGTATGCCATTTGCGTGTGGATACCTGCAGGTGAAATCTTGATCCTGTCATATTTCCATCTATTGGTAAAATCCACAAAAATTCAATGTTTTGGTCCGGTAAACGGAAGTTTTATAAAGTTCTCAAGGTTTTTTTCAAAGTAATTTTACACCAAGCCAATTGTTCCCAACGTTTTGATAAACCTAGATCTTAGAGCAAATTATACTAGATTCGTAATCCGGTTCTATGGCATGAATACACCCTATAATATTATAGATGGTCGTGGTTTTTATTAGATATAATGTCAGACTTTTCACGTAAATGAAATCCGCTTACAATTCACATATAAGATAATTTTAATTTTAGGTTGTTTTGGGATGCGTGATGAATAATGCAAACCTGCTTAACTACATTTGGGCTATTCTAGTTGAACGCTTGTTTTTCTAGAACTACTATTTTAAAATAAATTGTGCTCAAGGTAAGTCCGTGTCCGTGTCTTTTTTCAGAAAGTAAGCCTTAAGTTGCTTTTGGTGTTGCAGTGGATAATTCAATTATAGTGGCATAATCTTTGGCCTATTTTATTACGTGCATTGTCTTTTTAAAAGAAAGCTACTAAGTGAAGATTTGGTGCACTTGGACATCATTCTTGCCTTTTTCATTTTAAAATGAAAATCATATTTGAAAGTTCCAGAAAATGTGAACAAAATAATTTAGAAATGAGAAATGATGCATCCCACAAACATGCAAACTATTAATTTCAAATAATTTGAATCATGAGCTACACAAAATGACAAAAATATGGATCTGAATATGCATAGTTTTAGATCTCCAAATTTTATCAGTTTTTTGCTATTTTGTGTAGCCCACAAATTAAGAATTGTGGGATGAGATTTTGCATGCTTATAAGATACATTAGTGACCATGTCAAGAATTTATGCCTAGAATTTTTCAAAACTTGTAAATATAATTTTTGAATTTTTAAAGGTAAATCACATGAGCTCGGGAGACAATGACACTTTTAGAAAGTTACTATTTTATAATACATTCTACATCGCAATTTAATATTTTCAAGGTAAGTCACAGTCTTTTCTAAAAAAATGAGTAGGTTTTAAGTCATGTACAATTAGGTGACGTTATCTTTTCGTTAGAGCTGCCACGTTGTATTTTTTCTTAATTGGAGCAGGAAGAATGAAGAAAGAGAAAAGAAGATTATCTTCTCTTAGATAAGAGACCACCCCTTAAAAATAAAAAATTATTATTTGGAGGTGGCTATTGGACTCATGTGTGCATCTGCATCCATTATGAAAAAACATATTTTAAAATATTAAAAAAAATAAAAAATATCAACATATATATTCGAATATTTTATGTTTATTTATAAGTTTTCGGAATGAAAAAACATTATATGTGTCCCATGCAAAAAAGACAAAAAAATCCTATGATTAGTCCTATTGACCTGGCATTTTTTTCACTTGTATACATGACACATAAAATAATTTTTCATCCCAAAAAATGTGAACGAACTTAAAATATTCGAATGTACATGTAGTTATTTTTTTCAAATTGTTTGATGTTTTAAAATATGTTTTCTTACGATGGGTGCAAATGCACCCGTGAGCCAAAAAGGATTTCCGATATTATTTTCTCTATTGTATCAATTTTATTTTCTTATTAATCCAATTTTATTTGAAATTTAATTATTTTTCATTTTTACATGTAATCCAATTTATTCTCATTAATTTCTAGGTAAGACAATAAAATATAATGTTTTGTTGTCTTATCTACTCCCCCTGTCCAGAAATAATTGATTTGACTTTGTCTAAATTGCAATGTCATACTAAAACATGTTTAGATATATACGAATCTAGACAAAACCAAGTCACTTATTTATGAACGGAGGGAGTATATAATATGGTGAGCTAAGAAATACTCACCTTCTCTATCATTGTACATGTCCCCTTTATTTTTTCTTGATAGATAACGTAATTATATCATCTTAACCAGTTGTGCATTTTCTTCTTAGACTGTTTTCTTTAAACACATTTTCTGCGTGTAAATATACTAATTTATACTAACAAATTATTCATCATAATTCGACATCCTCAAAGTACACCGGAGTTTTTTTTTTCAAAAACGAACAAGTTTGAGTCTATATTTTGGGTAAAAGTATGAATTACCGCATCTTTTGTTTGCCCGTGTTTCATAATCTATGAAATCAATATTTACGCTTCAGTTTCTATTTTACAGGTGCGGAATGCGGGCGTTTTACATGGTATGTATAGGTTTTTTTCATTCTGCAGAGTATAAACTTGCTAGAGACACTTATAGTTATAGTAGCAGCAGTATGTTTTTTCAATAGAGTCACTACAATTCAGATTCAAAAGTGATATTTTTCATTCGAAAAAAAATAATGGTTTTCTCCGAGGAATATTCCAAACTTATCATACGGTAAAGGATACACGGAATACTTTTGGTGGGGCGATAAAGGTGTGTACACGTTGCTTATAAAAACTAGCTAAATACCTGTGCATTGCTACAGTCTTTTACTTTTTTTCTATCATCAAGTATTTCTCACATATGAAACAAATGAAATCTGTATCTAAATATTCTTTAGTGTGTAAGTTTGGAGTAAAATTAGTGAACCTACACATTAAAAAACGTATAAATACATGCGTTTAAAAAAAAAGACCTCCTCGCGCAAAGACCTCCTCGCGCAACAGGAGCCCGATAGAAACCAAGCTCTCGCACACCCCCTAGGGCGACGGGCTCGTTCCCATCTCTGGCCGCCTCCCTCCCCCTCAACCCCTTCCCTCTGACGCCGCCACCGGCAAGGGTCGTCAGGCGAAACCCGGGCGACGCCGACGGTGCCGCCTTGTCCTTCCCCGCGTCATGGTGAGAGGGTCGGGGCTCTGCTTCCCCTGGTGGCGGTGCATCTCGAGAGGTGCTGGTCCGGCGTGGCCGGGTGACTGCTGGTGGCGGAGTTGGCATGGAAGGGAACCATGGCTATAGAGCTTCGCCGACGGCTATCCCAGCCTATACCTGGCCACCTCGATCCCCAAATGGATGTGCACAAGCCCAGATGGGCTTGGGCGGCCCGGGCACGGCGACAGCTGTGCTCGCTGGAGGTGGAGGTGGAGGCGGCGACGATGCTAGAATGCGGATGACGGCGTTGTGCGCCGCTTGTTTCTACAGGGCGGCTGGGGATTTACAGGCCCGTATGGGCTCGACCAGGACCCGCCAAGGCCTGGTGTGCCCTCGCTGTTCTGTCCGGTTGACGACCGCTTCTCAGCGGTGGATGTGGGCTCCTCCCGTGCTGCTGTTGTCACTCGGTCTTGCGATGTCGTGTGCCTCCGTCCTACAGGTCGCGCGCCAGCTTTCACGAAGCGACAGTGTTGGTGACTTTGAGATCGTGGTGGCGCGTGTTGGTGGGCGGCGAAGTTTGGTGGTGGTGCGCCATGGTGCCATGGTTTTTTTTGTGGGTAGGGAGCGGGAGTAATCTCTGTCGGATCGCCCGACCCTAGAGCAACGCTGCCTACGAGTGACACAATTCTTTCTTGGAGGGCGTCATGGGAAGGCTCTGTCCACTTTACTCTTAGTGTCAGGGCAAACCCTAGGTCCAGCAGGTCCGGGCAGCAGCTCCGTGTCGACGGTGCTCCCGTTCTTGAAGGTGTTGTTTGATACTCGGTGTTACTGAGTGCTTGGGAGCGTGGCGGGTATAAGCCGGAGGACGCAGCGGTTGCGAGTCATAATCTTCTGTCGATTCGCCATTGTCTTTATTTCTTTACCTTTAGGCATGTTTATGTTATTGCCCTAGTTTTTCTTTGTTTGAGCTCGTGCATCAGTGTGATTGCTATATTAATATAGCGGGACAAAAGCCTACTTCGAGAAAAAAAAAGCTAAAACACATATTGTATTTGGGATATAGGGAGTACAAGTTAAAATTAGCTACTACCTCCAATCCAAATTAAAGTTAACAATCAATTTAATAAGCTAACTTTCAGAAGAGAAATTCCAAGCCAAAAAAGTGGTATTATCTACACATTTGTCACCTAAAGATAACTCTAAGAATCTAAAGCATCTACCACAATTTTATATGCTTCTACACTAAGATTTTTGTATAAATAAACATCATTATTATCTATCTGCACCTAAGGACTAAGGTCAAGTTGTTGATTCTTTTCATACCTCGTGTACAAGGAAAACAGCGAGTAATGACATCTCAGAAAAATGTGTATTCCTAATCCAACATTGTACCTTATGCTTGCTGGGACAAGCTCATGAGTAGGTTCAGCTTCGCGTGCATCATTAGGCTCACGTCCATGTGTGACCTGAAGAACTACTCCCGCCGTTCGCAAATATGTGTATTTTTAGCATTTTTTTAAGTTAAACTTTATTAAGTTTAACTAAATTTATAGATTAATATAATAACATATATTATATCAAATTGACATATTATAAAACTAAATTTAAAAATATATCTACTAATACCAATTTAATGTTATAAATATTGCTATATTTTTTTATAAAAATAGTCAAACTTTACTAACTTTAACTTAAGACAATCCTAAAAATACACTTTATTTACATACGAAAGAAGTAAATGCCATCACGGTGTACAAGAGCGGCGTCTACCACCACGGCACCAACGGAAGAATATGTCCTGGGCTAGCATAGAGCGCGATAAAGGTGTGTACACGTTGCTTATAAAAATAAATATATCCTGAAATATAGATCGCACAGCCACCGGTCAGATTTCAGAAACCACAACACCAACGCTGCGCCGTCGCCGAGCTGCGGAGAGGAGACGCCGAAGACGCGAAGATGGGATTCGAGAAGCAGATCCTGACACCCGGCACCGGCCCCAAGCCCGTCAAGGGCCAGAATGTCACCGTCCACTGCACCGGCTACGGTCCGCTCCTCCCCCCCAACCCCTCTATATTTTGTTTTTCTTCGATCCGTTGATATGAACTTAGGGTTTAGCGTTTGATTCTTTTAGATCCATGTAAAAGAGAAACCCTGATTTCTATTAGGCGTCTATGTTCACTTCTCCAAGATCTGTACAAGACTTGGAGCTTGGTTCTTGAGTAGTTAGTCTAGATTCTGTTAGAGTTGCAAGTGCACCTTTATCCAGATCTAGTTATTCTTTTTAAATCAATTTGAGAACTTCTGTTCTCTTGTAGTGAAGCCCTAACTTGTGTTGCTTGCTGTGTTGCTACTGCAGGGAAGGATGGTGATCTGTCTAAGAAGTTCTGGAGGTAAATCATGAATTATTTTCTTGTTTTTCGTGGTTCGGAGCTTGGCGTCAGTGGAAGTAAACGTTGTGAATGATGCAGTTTTTGCTTTTCATGTTTGTTTATAAATCTTTAGAAATCTGCTGATATAACATCATCATAACTCTGGGATGGAACTTTTGTTTTCAGTACCAAGGACGCTGGGCAGGAGCCATTTGCTTTCAAAATTGGCCTGGGTTCAGTGATCAAAGGTAATCTCATATTGAAGATCTATTCAGTTTATACACAATCATTGGAGCTGTTTGTTATTGGCTCATTCCTCATTAGTTTCTGTTGCCATCTGATGGAAGTACAATTCATCAAGGCATATTTGCACTATTTTTTCTATAGGGAAGTCTATGTTTTGTTGTCTGGTCCAGTCTAATGTCACATATCAAGCCATGATAACAGCATCTGCAAGATCATAATAGCTTGTGCAAGCAAACTTCCTGAACTGACATAACAGTAACTACTCTCTTGCTTACAGGATGGGATGAGGGAGTTCTGACCATGCAATTGGGTGAAGTCGCTCGTATTACGGTATGTTCTTGGTTTATGTCACAATTAATTTGATGGTGTGTGGTATTTTCTTCAGTGATACGAGCGACACTTCATTGATACTGTGAACTTTCGTTGCATTGTGTTGCTTAAACACATACACTTTGCTTCCATTGTGGCTTTTGGAATAGAAGATGTATTAATGGCACATCGGAATCAGAACATGGCACATTGGTATCGGAACTGTCACATGTACCGCACCAAACTATTTTAAATGTTTATAGTTTCTCCTGTATACTTGATCAAACTTCACTCGAGTACAACCAAAGATAAAATGTAAGGTAATTTGAAAAGAGGGAGTAAGTTGTTCAATCTGCGTGCCTAAGGCAAATTGACTTGGTACCCAAGGTAAGTCTACAGCTTAATTACTGTCAACCCAACACCAACAACTTGAGATGATATGGAGATCTCTCCACCAAAAAAAATGTGCCTATAACAGATGAATTTGGACCAACGGTCCTTTTGCAATGTCATATCATTTCCATGCCTGTGAAAGTGAAATTGTATATACCATTTTTCTGTGCATCTGATATTCTGAGGGTTCATGTTGCAGTGCACCCCAGATTACGCATATGGAGCCAAAGGCTTTCCAGCCTGGGGAATTCAACCAAACTCCGTGCTGATATTCGAGATCGAGGTTCTTAGCGCCAAGTAATTGCGCTATGCAATCCTGGATGCATACATGGAAGGCTGCCACATCTTCATACCTCAGTTACCGAAATAATTGTAACGTCGTATCATGTTAAGTGCTACACTGGAATGATATTTTAAGTGCATCTGGTACAACTTTGGAACCTTATAGTCTGTCATCTTGGTACTAAGTTTCTCGATGTTCTTACACCAAAACTTGATGTTGGGGTGAATTATGGAGAAATTGGCTATTTCCTGTTGAAATTCTTGTGGATTTCTACATTCTGAAGTCCAGACTGCCGAGACATCCTAAGAAATTTCATAGTCACAGATCACAATGGTAGAGAAGGCGAGTCTTCTCTTAGCCCTCCATGTCATCTAGAGAAGTCAATATGATTAGGTCATCACAATGTTAGTCACAGACGTCGTTGCAGGTTGTATGGAGAGGCTTGTTATTTCTTCCATTTTAATATACCTACGAATGGTTATCAAATTATTACTGACAATGTCAGCGCACCAAAATGCTTCTACAATTTCAAGACCAGTGAAACCTATCATCTCTTTTCCACCAGATATTTGATAGTATGCGCGAGTTTGCTTTAAAACTGGCGAACAAATCATTATCCATGAAGCAAATACACCAATCTTCTTGCAAGGCAAGCATGAGGCTTATTAAAATCAAAATGCTACCCTTCTGGGGATCTCATTGATTGATACAGTTTTCAGTCAAAACGTTTTGGCATGTTGGCAAGGAATTACACATGGTCTTGAGCTTCTAAAAAAAGGTTATTATTTAGAGAATAAATGATGGGACAAGAATAAGAATCTGGTGAGACAACTGGATTCCGAGGGGAAATCTGAAGGTCACCGGAAAAGCAAACAAATCCAGAATGAAGAATGAGATGGGTTTCTGATCTGATAGAGCCAGGTTCTAGAACTTGGAAGGAAAGAACAGTAAGGTCTATGATGTGTTGAGGTAATTATGCAGACACCCATACCGTCACATGGAGCATGATTTCATAGCCTGAGTCCATGAGAAAAGTGGGATCTTCATAGGAATGCATTTAAAGGACTTGGAGAAGCATAATCTGCAGTTTGTTCTTTATTCAATTGTATCTGTCTTCCTTCGTACAGGTTTCTGTTAGATTTATATGGGCCGGGTCCTGCGTGACCACGAAGGTAAAGTGCTAATTTCGGCTTGGGGTGCAATACAGCACTGCCGTTCTGCGGAAAATGCTGATTGCTGAAGCGATAGCTGTTCGGGAGGGTTTAAAAGGAGTTGTGCCCAACATTTCACACATGGACCGGTTCCTTGGCGTCTCGCGTCGCCCCCGTGAGGGCAACTGAGACGCTAACCCCAGCGCGCACACCTTCTCCCCCTTCCCCCGCCCCCGCCTGGCAAATTCTGTGCTATTAGCGATTTATTTTTGTTGTATTCGGTTTGGACTCTTAGGTCGGTTCAGCTCTAAACCATAGCTGGTTTTGGCCCTCATATATATTCCTGTAATCTCTTCACAATATACAAGTTGTTATTCTTTCCAAATATCATGGTATTAGACGCCTAGGTTTTTCCACACCTGGCATGGCTCCACCCACCCCACCTTCGCCGCCGCCGCCGGGCTCTCTCTTCTCCCTGGCGGAATTCCGCGCCGCCGGCGCTCCCTCCTCCTCTTCCTCTTCCTCTCAAACCCTAGTCCCCCTTCACACCGCCGGCGCACCCTCTCCTTTTGCCGCCGGCGTCACCATCGCCCAAACCCTAGCCACCATGTCGTTCACCGACACGATCACAGATATATCTCCCTTCATCACCATTACCCTTGATCTCTCAGCCCACAACTACTATCATTGGCGCCATCTGTTCGAAGTTCACCTGGGGCGCTGCAATCTTCTTCATCACGTCGCCACAGATTGCGTCCCTCGCCCCGATGACCCTCGCTGGGTCAAGGATGATCTAGCGTCACCCAATGGATCTACACGCGCGTCTCCACCGAGATCTTCAATCTCGTCTACCGCACCGCATCGTCCGCCGCCGCTCTCTGGGCGGCCCTTCGTCAGCTCTTTCAGGATAACATCAACTCCCGCGTCAACGCCCTCAACATCGAGCTTCGCAACGTCGTCCAAGGCACATATCCCGTGGGCGTCTACTGTCAGCGTCTCTCCTCCATCGCTGACGAACTCCGCGAACTCGGTGATCCCATTGAAGATCGGCCACTCATCAACATCCTCCTCATTGGCCTTAGCGAGGACTTCGACAAGCAGGCCTCGCTCATACCTCTGATGCGGCCCCGCCCCACTTTCGCCGAGGTTCAGTCGATCCTTCAAAGTGAAGATCGCACTCGTCAGAACCGGGAGTAGTGCCACCACGTCTTCGTCGCCACCCCATGGCTGCCGGCGCCCGCGCCTGTCGTGACAGCTCCTCCCATGCAGCCTCTTGCCGCGGCAGCAAATTCAGGGCAAATCCCTGCCACGGCAGCACCTGTCGGCTGGCGCCCTAGCCCCAACTACCGTGGCAAGAATCCCATCTACCGGCCCTCGCCGCTGCCCCGCCCCGCTCCGACAGCGCCCCCTGCACCAGCACCGACGGCGCCCCCTGCTGCCCCAACTTGGCGCCACCAGCACGATCCCTGGACCGGTATGGTCCAGGCTTGTTCCATGCCGTGGATGGCTACTGCATCATACGACGCTCCACTGACTTGGAACTCCGGCCTCCGTCCGCCCACCGGCTACCCTGGACTTCTCGGTCCTCGACCTCCTGCATAGGTGTACAACGCTCAGGCTTCGTACCCCGGCTACACGTCACCACCTTACATGTACGACCCTCCTTCGGCTCCGCCGTACATGTACGCATCTTCGTCAACCGCGCCCGGGCCATCGTCATCGCCTTCTACACCAAGCTGGGACCAGGCCGCCTTCATAGCTGCCATGAACAATTTTACCCTCAATAACACCAAAGGTACAGATTGGATTTTTGATTCTGGTGCTTCCTCGCACATGTCTTCGAATTTGGATTTTCTGTCAGCTTGTTCTTCTTCTCCTTTTTATTCCATTACCATTGGTGACGAATCTTCTATTCCCATCTCTGGCACCGGTGATTCCTATATACCGCATCCACATGTTCAATTTCTTCTTCGTCAAATTCTTTTAGCACCTTCCTTAATTAAAAATCTAATATCTGTTTGCAAATTTACCATTGATAATCGTGTCTCTCTTGAATTTGATCCCTTTGGTTTATCTATGAAGGATCTTCAAACGGGGAAGCTTCTCGCCCGGTACAATAGCTCCGGGGATCTCTATCCTCTCCATGGCGCGCCTACCTCTACACCTCTTGCCATGATCGCTTCCGTTGGACTTTGGCATCGTCGACTAGGGCATCCAAATAAAGCCACGTTTTCTTTGTTACTTCAGGAATTTTGTATCCCTAGTATTAGTTCTCCTCATGATTCCTCTGTTTGTAATGCCTGTCAGTGTGGCAAACATGTTCGATTACCGTTTAACACTTCATGCACTCATAGCTCGTTTTCTTTCGAATTATTACACTGTGATTTATGGACATCTCCTGTGCCTAGTGTTTCTGGTTTTAAATATTATCTCCTTATTCTTGATGATTATTCTCATTACATCTGGACTTTTCCTCTCTGTGCAAAATCTGACGTCCACGACGTCTTTCAAAATTTCCAAAATTATGTCCATACTCATTTTAGTCTTCCTATCCGTTTCATCCAATGTGACAATGGACGTGAATTTGATAACACCAAAAATCGCAACTTCTTTCTCTCTCACGACATTCTCTTTCATTTTTCCTGTCCATACACCTCCCAACAAAATGGCAAAGCTAAACGCTCTCTTCGATCCATCAATGATATTCTCCGCACGCTCCTAATTCAGGCCTCTCTTCCTCCACCCTTTTGGGTAGAAGCTCTCAATGTCGCCACCTTTCTCATCAACGTTCGTCCAACCAAAACATGCCCTCTATACACTCCTTACCAATCTCTTTTTCTCACCTCTCCGGACTACTCCATGTTACGTGTCTTTGGATGTTTATGCTTTCCCAACACCACTTCTACTTCTTCCCATAAACTCGCACCTCGCTCTCTACCTTGCATTCACCCTGGTCTCTCTAGTGATCACAAGGGATACCGATGTTTTGATCCCGCCGCTGGTCGGGTTCTCACCTCCCGTCATGTCATCTTCGATGAACACACCTTCCCCTACACCATCGCCAATGCTGCCACCCACCCAACCACCCCCCAAACTACCCCCGCACATAACACCAACCCTCCCGTCATCATCGCTGCCGCGTGCTCTGCCGCGGCAGAGACCCCTTCTGTTTTTTCCTGCCGTGGCAGCTCCCGTGCCTGCTCCTCCTGCCGCAGCAGCGCCCGCGCCCTCTTCCTCTGCCGCGGTACCCATGCCACCTCTCTCTTCTGCCGTGGCAGCGCCCACACCCTCCTCTACCACGACAGCATCTCTCCCTGTCGCCTCTTCCGCGATAGAGTTCTCCCCTCCACCGTCCAACAGCTATCTCACCTCCTCCACACCATCTTCTCCCTCGCCTACACCACCTCCGATTCCTCCCAATGCTGTTCCCACAACCATTACCGAGAACGATCACGTTATGTGTACTCGAGGAAAATGAGGTTTTCACATTCCTCGTCGCCTTCTAAATCTTTCTGCGACCACCACTACCATACCTATCTCCCCAATCCCAAAAACCTACAAACATGCTCTTCTCGACCCTCTCTGGCATTCTGCTATGCGTGAGGAATTTGATGCTCTCCTCCAAAACAACACATGGTCTCTCGTTCCCAAACCCTCCGGCGCCAATGTTGTTTCTGGTAAATGGGTCTTCCATCATAAATTTCACTCGGATGGCACTCTCGCTCGTTATAAAGCTCGTTGGGTATGCCGTGGTTTCTCCCAGCAGCATGGGATTGGCTTCGATGAAACTTTTTCTCCTATCGTCAAACCCAGCACCATTCGTATAGTTCTTAGTCTTGCTGTTTCTTCTTCCTGGCCCATTCACCAGCTTGATGTCAAAAATGGTTTTCTTAATGGCACTCTCAACGAAACTGTCTACTGTCAACAACCCTCCGGTTTTGAGAACTCCTCCACTCCTGATTTTGTTTGTCTCCTTCACAAGTCTCTTTATGGTCTAAAATAGGCTCCTCGCACCTGGTTTCATCGCTTTGCCTCTTTCATTCAAACCATCGGCTTTACTCCTTCAAAATTTGACTCTTCTCTATTTCTCTTTCATTACCACAAACACATGGATTATCTTCTTCTTTACGTTGACGACATTTTTCTCACTGCCTCCTCTAACTCCTTCTTACAACAAATCATCTTGTCTCTTCATACTGAATTTTCTATGACTGATCTCGGACCTCTACATTATTTTCTTAGTGTCACCGCCTCTCGCACTCCCACCTATCTTTTTCTTTCTCAGTGTCAGTATATTCTTGATTTACTCTCTCGCGCTGGGATGACTGATTGCCAGCCTTCCCGTACACCTGCTGATGTTGGTTCTAAACTTTCTGCTAATAGTGAACCTATTATTGATCCTACTTTCTATCGTAGTCTCACTGGTGCTCTCCAGTATGCTACTTTAACACGTACAGATATATCGTACTCTGTGCAACAAGCCTGTCTTTTCATGCATGATCCTCGTGTTTCTCATCTCTCTCATGTCAAACGCATTCTTCGTTATCTCAAAGGAACTCTTGACCATGGTCTTCTCATAAATTCTTCCTCTCCAACAAGCTTGACAGTTTATTCTGATGCAGACTGGGCTGGTTGTCCAGACACTCGACGATCCACATCCAGTTTTTGTGTTTATTTGGGGGATAATCTTGTTTCTTGGTCATCTAAAAGGCAGGTCACGGTCTCCAGGTCCTCTGCTGAAGGCGAATACAGATCTATTGCACACTATGTCGCCGAAGCCGTCTGGATTCGTCAACTTCTTGCCGAGCTTCATCAACCACTTGAGCGCGCCACCATTGTCTACTGTGACAATATCTCTGCCGTCTACATGGCCAACAACCCCTTTCAGCATCGTCGAACCAAGCACATTGAGATAGATATTCATCTTGTCCGCGAAAAGGTGGCTCTCGGCGAGGTTCACGTTCTTCACGTACCAATCAGTGCTCAGTTTGCTGACATCTTCACAAAGGGGCTACCTACTGCACCCTTCTGCGATATTCGGTCTAGTCTCAACGTCGTCAAGCCAGACGTTGCCACTGCCAGGGGGTATTAGCGATTTATTCTTGTTGTATTCGGTTTGGAATCTTAGGTCGGTTCGGCTCTAAATCCTAGCTGGTTTTGGCCCTCATATATACCCCTGTAATCTCTTCGCAATATACAAGTTGTTATTCTCTCCAAATATCATGTGCGGTCCGGCGCCAGCGGGTCCTCCTTTACCCAACGCTCGGGGGGTCTCGCGGGAGGACTCTGCTGGCGGCAGTGCGACAGCGTGGCGGCGAGCTCGGCCGACGGTGTTGCGGCAATCACGGGGTCACAGGGATGCATGGCTGACGTGGGGACGCTGTCTGGCAGGGACTCCGGCATTGCTGGCGGTCTGCGCGGGACGGGGTGGCTGCGGCGACGCGTCCGAGGCTCTCTGGTGGCGGGGCATGGTGGCTGGGTCTCTACGGCTTCGACGGGGTAGGTTGGCGTGGGAGGCAGGTCGACGACGGCAAGGCTGCAGCGGCACAGCGGCGGAGCCAACGGGCCCGATCTAGGCCTAGCCAGCGGGCTGGGCCTGACCTGGGCCTGATCTAGGCATGGTTAGCACTGCTGCTGTGGCTCCGGACGGCAATCACCATGGCAATGGTGATGGAGGGCGGTTCCCCTCCCCTAGGTGGTCGGGTGGCCCAACACCTGCTGCCCTGATGCCGCCTTACCGCGCCCTACCTGTCGGCTTTGCGGTGTGATGCTTGTCGGAGCCTTGACGTGAGCTCGTGGATGCCGGGGCGGCGGCCCTAGAAGGTGGACTGCACAGGTGTCTCGATGGCGGGGCGGCGTTGCAGTGGTTGCGTCCTTCTCTTTGGTCCATGCGGGTGGCAAGGAGCGGGCTTTGGGGGCTCCTGGTTGTCGTGGTGGTGGCATGGCAAATGTCATGGGTAGGCTTAAGTTGGGGGCCAATGGATGCTAGGGGGATCCAGGGAGGGAAGATGTAGTGATGTCTACACTCAAAATACTAGAACTCAATCTTTATTCAATACCAATGGAGTTACACTTGCTCCTCGAGCTGGATGAGCGAGAGGAAGAAGAAGCTACTACCAGTGTTCAGTGAGAAAATCAATCGATCCCCCTTCAGGATGCCGAACCCCTCCTTATAAAGGAATGGCTTGGTTCCTCCTAGGGCTGATGTGGACAAGCATATTCGTGGAATATGCTTGTCCCAAAGTGATAACTCGACGGGCCTCTTTCCGTGTCCCCCTCCTATCGATGGCAAAGACACAGAGTCCACTACATGTGAGCCTCGGGCCTGAGAACTGTCACCTCTGTGACCTTCTTCTGCACCTCTGCTACACTGCTTCTTGTCTGTAGCGCTTGGCACTGTGCAGATTCCTGAGGAGAGACATTGGCTGGTGTTGACTTCGAGACTTGCCTTCTCCTTCTTGGGAAAGCTTCCCTTGACTCGGCCTCGCCTCGCGTAACTCATCTTGACCTTTACCTGCACTTAAGTTAAGTAATAGCGGTACACCGACATAACTCATATGTCGGTCGAGTCAGGTCTTAACTACCCGACTCGGAACATGTCATACCTCATTCGGCCGACCCCTACATGACTCGGCCGGATCATGCCATGACCCGACCCTAAACATGAAGGATCCTTCCTTTTCTTACTTATATTGACCCTACCTGGGGTCATCCCCCTAACATTAGTCCCCGAAGCTGGTGTGGTCTCGCCAACTTCATTTGGCTAGACCACAGCAGTTTCTAGATGTTCAGTTTCTGTACTCATCTCTCTAACTCATTGTTCAGCCGATTTCTTTTTTTCTCTATCTTTTCTTGACTCCCCCTCTTTTTCCGAGGCATGACTCATTTTTCGAGTCACCCATTCTCATCCGAGGCATCCTCTTAGCTTCTCTAGTAAGCCTCGTCCTACGTGTCTCAATCATTGCGGTTTGTCTCATTTTTTGTACCGCTACAGTGCACCCTGGCATTGCTATAGAAATCACTGCGGCGGTCATATCGATGCAGCGAATCTTCGATCGCCGCAACGGTCATGGCAGCCGGATCTCCTCCTACGCCCTGTGATCCTTCCTGTGGCTCCAATTGTCAATTGCCAACATATAATACACGCCTTTTGGTGGTTACCGCGGTGCAGTCACGATCCCACTAACGCTCACCGCATGCGGTTATAAATAGTGGGAGAAGGGAAAGGGCCTGTTTACTTTCCCCATTCTCACCCTCTTCATCTTCCTTCTCGCGTCGTCGTTGCCCCTCTCCAGTTTACGCGACCACGCCGCGCGCTCCTGCTCACGTGACGCGCCGCCATTGTTTGGTCGTTCTTTGCCACGACTCGTCTCCATGCTAGGCCTCTGCCGCGGTTTTATTGATCCGCCTCTGCTGCGCTCATCGTCGCTGCGATGGGGCCTTGGATTTCAAGACCGCTCCCTGCCGCCTGCGACTCCTCTTCTGTTGGCTCCTCCGACGAGCCCATGTCGAGCTCACATAGCGGCACCGTTGTGGGAGAAGAAGACCTCATGGTAGGTCCGGAACGAGGTTCGTGGCAGGGATCCACGGTCACCCGCCGAGAGATCGAGTGGCTCCGCAAGACTCGTCGAGTCCCTGCCGAGGTAAAGTGTTGTTTACCCGGCAAAGAGTCCACCCCCATTGTCAAGGATGGTGAATATGTAGTTTTCATGTCACATTTCGTCAGATAATTCGGCCTTCCTGTTAGCGACTTCGCCAAAGGCTTCCTTGAATTCTTTGGTCTTTAGCCTCATCACCTTCCGGCTAACGCCATCGCTTCTCTGTCGGCCTTTATCTCGGCCTCAGAGGGATATTTCGGCCTCTGGCCTTCGGTAGTAGTCTGGTCGAAGTTTTTCCAGTTCCGAGCCAACGTTGTGCCGGATAAGTCTCTCCATCCTTCCGAGAAGTCTCTGACCTAGTGTGGGGCCGCTTAATCAAACCTTGGAAGAATTCTTTGTTCCCCCGAGTTACAGGTCTAGAGTCCTGCAAGAAGTGGCATAAGTCGTTTTTCCATGTCAAGAATACTGGCAAGGAGGATAAGATTCGGCTTCCTTCCTTCTCAGTCGGTCCTCCTTCTAAGAAAAATTGGAATTATAATCCCCAAAAGACTGATGCTCTTGCCGAAGCGTTCGAGCTCCGACTGAAGGAATTGATTCGGGCGGGGCTTCACGGCAAAGATTTGATGGCCATGCCCTTTCCAGCTTCGCTCTCATAAGCTTTGTTATATGAGCGGTCCTCTAGACCCCAACTGAGTTTCCACCGTTGAGCTTGAAGATGCTTAGATTCGGAAATGCGTTCGAGCTATCTTCACGACCGATATGGCCGAGGATTGGGCGTGGGGAATGAAGCCCTTCTCCCATGATAAACCCCCTCCTTAGGTAACTCGAATTTGAGTTTTCCTATTCGAGTTATTTTCCTTGGTTCCATTGATTACTTTGCTAATTTTTGTCCCCTGTTTCTGTAGAAATTTGATGAACAATCTTCGGAAGATGCCGAGGTGCTCTCTCTTCCTTCGAGCGACGACCGTAGTACCCCAGACAATGGGGAACCAGAATCGGAGGAGTTTATCCCCAAAACTGAGGCCGCTCCCACTCGTACCCGGGGTAAAGCCTCTGCCCGCGCCGCTGAAGGTTACTCGGACGATGTCCAAATTCTCGAGGTAGTTGCCGCGGTCCCTATCTCTTACGCATTTCCAGCTCCTTCTTTCCCAGCTAGTCCGGCTGGCCAGGTGCACGAGGTCAAATCCCTTGCTTCCGAAGCTCCCGCTCCATCGAATAAACGAGCTGCTTCGAGCGATCCTTCGGGCCTAGCTCCCAAGAAACGAATTAAGAGATCCGCCCAGAACCTGCCGAAGGGGAAAACTATGCCTGGAGTCTCTGGGTAAGTTCCCTTGCTCATTCTAATTTGTATTTCTTGTTTCTCTCTTTCTATTTATGATTTGGTCTTTTCCTCTACATCGGTAGTGCTCCTCTTTCTGCTAAGCCAAGTAGTCTGAGCATGACCTCGCATGTTACTCGGCTGTCCTCACCATCGCCTCAAGGGGATATTTGAGCTTCGAGCCCTCCTCGCGATAATCCTCCTCTCGTGCCGACTAATAGTCCGTCTGGGCGAGATGAGGCCGAGGTTTCCCCTGGTGATGGTGCTGATGTCGTTATGCCAGATTGCTCAATTGATCAGGTTATTTCTTCTGAGGTCCCCAAAGTTATCCCCTTTGAATATTCTGCTGCTAAGGTTCCTTCTACTTCGGCTTCTGCCGAAGCTACCTCTACCTCGGCTCCTGTTGAGGCTACTGCCCTTCTTCCCCTGAGGTTATTGCTCCAAATCTAGTTCACCCCCCTAAGTCATTGCCTGTTATCGAGGTTCCTTCCAAGACCAAGAATGATGGCGCTGCCAAATCCAAACCGGCTCAGAAAGTCAAACCTGGTCCCTCTTAGCCGAGTATTGTCAACATGCTTCAAAAGGGAGCTTCTGTCGCTAAACCTGGATCTGCCTCTGCCGCCGACACACGTCTCGTGCTTCATAAGAGCCCGGCGGCCAGGATAGCTGCACAACAAGCGCGAGAGGCCAAGGGCAGAGTTTTAACGCGCACAGAGAGCGGAGGAAGTCTCGGGTCATTGGTAGAGTATGCCAACAACTAGAATGCTGCCGATCAATTGAGCGTAACCCGAGTAACCAACCCTTCCAGCTTTTTGACATTAGCAGCCGTTCGCATTTGGCTGCCAAACTTGTCCTTGATAGTGATAAGATGAATGAGGTTTGTGCTTTAATCTATGCTTTACCTTCCGCGCACAGTGAACTATATGCCCGTTAGTCCCCGATCTTGCAACCGAATAACTTGTTATTCGTTTGGAAGCTTCCATTGTTTAGAATATAGTTATATGCGTGCGTAACAGATAATTTTCGATATTCATGTTTCATCTTAGAACATATCTAGCCGTCTAGATCCGAGTCACGTTTTGCTTGATTCAAATCTTTTTAAGTTTTTTCTTTGAATATCTAGCCACCTAGATCCGAGTGAGGCTTTGCTTCATTCGGATTTTCTTAAGTTTTTGTTTTCAATATCCAGCCACCTAGATCCGTGTGAGGCTTTGCTTCATTCGGATTTTCTTAAGTTTTTGTTTTCAGTATCCAGCCACCTAGATCCGAGTGAGGCTTTGCTTCATTAATATCGTTTGCGTATTTTTCCCTGTATAACTCGCTATTATCTTAGGTTGCTCACAATCGACGTACTGCCGAATTCCAAAAGCTGCTTTTTTCTCATAGAAAATTGCACGTCAAGTATGACAAGATGGTTCCCATTTTGAAGAAAACGGGTAAATTATTTGGCTTGTGCACCCAAGTTCTTTGTTCAAGTCTTTGGTTCCTAATTAACTTGCAATTTATCTTTACTCAGCTAACATTGATACCCAAAATACTTTGCTAACGAAAAAGGTTGCTAGTATTGAAGGTTAGTCGTCCATCCTCTCTTTACTTGTTTATTTCTCTTCCGTTTTAGATAATTTCCGAGTATCTTATAGTGCTCCACCCTCGGCTCAGCCAAATTACAAAGGTTTGCATCGTCGCATCAAGAGTGCATATCCATGCCTGATATGATGCTGCATTTTTTAGAGCAAGCAGGGACTCATTTGGCACGACTGAAGGAGAAGGACGACGAGATAGCTCGGCTCCGCACCGAGGTTGAGTCTTTGAAATCATATCAGAAGTCTAAGCTGGAGAAAATTGATCAAGAGTTTTCCGAGGAAAAGAATCGGTTAAGTCTCCATCTTCAGAAGAACAAAGAACTCCTCGATGCAACCGAGCTAAAAAATCAGACGATGACGGACGAGATTACTCGATTCGAAAAGAAAAGGGTTGGCTGGGCCGTGGATCTTCAGAAGATGCTGCGATATATCCATCGTAAGCTTATTGGCCGAGTTTTTCTCTTGTGGTTATTGGCCGAGTCACTCGTCGCTTGTTGCTCCTCTTGATTTATATGATGTTTTGCATTACAGATCATTTTCCGGAATCTGAGCCCATGAGTACTATGGCCATGGTTGCTCCCCGTGCCCGCCGAGGTGTCCCCAATACTCCGGATCAAGAATACTCCATTGAGGATCTCTTGGTTGCTGTTGCTGCCACCATTGAGCCGATGAAAATCATGGAAAGAGATCTTGTGAAAACAGCCATTCGAGCCTTCAATATGCTCTGGCCGAATGAACCAAAAATTAGCAAGGTGGAAGTACTTGTGGCAAAACTAATGGATTCTCAAACTCAGCTGAACCTCTGGAGAGAATCCGTCGGACGAGCCAGGGCCAACATGGCGCTTACCGCAGTTTTATCATGGTATGAGGACATTTCTCTCGACACATTGATGAATTTGCGTACTAGCTCTCCTTGGGTCGAAGATCTGGATTAGTTCGTTCGCCACCAAGCCCGTGCCTATCAACTTATCGAGTATGCAAATGTGCTTCAATGGAGCGAGGGGTCGAGTTTTCTCTCATACGAGGCCAAAGAAAATGTCGAAGCCGCTGATGGCGATGAGTTTGAAGGAGATTCTGGTGACGAATATGACTCAGATGAAAACTCTGGAAGTTCTGATGAGTCAAGTGGTAGTTTATGAAGAAACGTTGAAGCTCGGTCTTCTTCCAAGGGAACTAAAGCTTCCCAAGATCAAGGCAGAGCCTCGCGTCAAGCGACTAATACTCAAGATGTCGTGGTTACTTTAGTTGATGCCGAGGTAACTTCCGTGGAGGTTCAGGCAACCTCAGAGATCTTTGCTCCTGAAGCTATTGCTTCTACATAAGCCGAGGTGCCTTTGGTGGTAGCCAAAACATCTACTTTGGAAGCCCCTGCCTCTGCAATTACTCCTCCTGCCAATGATCCGGCTGTGGCCAATGCTTGAGTTGTAAAACTTTTTATTTGCTAAGTCATCAGTATGCAGGGCGTATGTTGTTCTAAGACAATCCACCTCTTTTGGTACTATTTGATCAATATAACTTCGGAATCTTTCATATGCTATACTAATTGTTAAGTTGTCACCATTCTAGTTGAGTTATTCTGCGTGTATTATTATTTGCGATTTTTAATCCATAGGTTTGAAACAAATATATTCGATTATCCAGGTTTTTGCGGGCTACATTTGAAAATGAGCGCTTGGGTTAATATACCACAACAGTCGTACGAAAGATAATATAACCTATGTTGGCTTGCGTATAATTCATTCCTTAGTCGCTTTTCGTGCGTTTGATTTTTTGTTGGCACTTATCTCACTTATCATAAAGTCTCTCTCTAGACCATGATAAGCCAGAGATATTGCTTCCGATGTCCATATGTTACTAATTCGAGTTTCATGACCTAATATGTAAGTCATCCGACATATCAAATATATAATAGCAGGATAGATAACACGGGACATTCCCCGAGTTACTGATGGTGTTTCTGAGGTCTGATTCAGTGATTCATCAAGTACACAATCATAATAACACATAACATGGGGCAGTTCCCGAGTCACTACTCAAGTTGCCGAGGTTTCATTCAATACATAATCATAGTGATACATAACATGTGGTAGTCCCCGAGTCACTGCTCGAGTTGCCGAGGTTTTATTCAATACATAATCATAGTGATACATAACATGGGATAGTCCCCGATTCACTTCTCGAGTTGCCGAGGTCTCATTAATCCATTTCTAACATATGAAGACGATATATAATGATATTGGATACAATACACTTCCTCTAAGTGTAGAATGGACGAAGTAATGCTACATTCCATGGTCTTTTGACTCGTCTCCGGATTTGTCCTCCTTATTCCTTTTTGGTGCTTGAGCATCTATGAGGTAATATGCATCGTTGTGTAGTGCTTTTCTTATGATGAATGGGCCTTCCGGAGGTGACAACTTATGCATGCCGGCTGTGCGTTGCACTAGCCTAAGAACCAGATCTCCTTCCTTGAAGACTCGGGGATTTACCTTCTTGCTATGGTAGTGTCTGAGGTCTTGTTGATAAACGGTTGATCTAGACAATGCCAATTCTCTTGCCTCTTCTAATAGATCCATATCGTCTTGCCGAGATATTTCATTTACTTCGGCATTTGTGTACTAGGTGACTCTAGGCGAATCATGCACTATATCAGATGGGAGCACAACCTCTGCCCCATATACATGAAATAATGGAGTGTATCCCTTTGATCTATTCGGTGTAGTTCTTAAACTCCATAGTACTGCTGGAAGTTCTTCAATCCAACAGCCCGCCGACCTTTGGAGTGGTTCTACAATCCGAGGTTTTATTCTAGATAATACAAGTCCATTTGACCTTTCCACTTGTCCATTTGATGCTGGATGCGCTACCGAAGCGACATCGAGTCTTATGCACTTATCTTGGTAGAACCGAGCAAAGGCTCCTTCAGCAAAATTTGTACCGTTGTCCGTAATGATACTGTGTGGGTATCCATACCTCAGAATAATATCTTTGAGAAATTTTACTGCTGTGGGCCCGTCACATTTTCTTATTGGCTTTACCTCTATCCATTTTGTGAACTTGTCCACCATGACCAGAATATGAGTCATGCCTCCGTGAGCCGTCTTAAACAGACCTACCATGTCCAGGAACCATACGGAGAATGGCCAAGTGATTGGTATTGTTTTTAACTTGGAGGACGGCATATGTATTTTGCGGGCATATCTCTGGCAGCCATTGCACCTTGCTACCAATTCTTTTGCTTCCTTTAGCACACTTGGCCAATAAAATCCGTATCGGAATGCTTTGGCCATAAGAGCTCTGGATGAAGCATGGTGCCCGCATTCCCCTTGATGTATGTCCAAGAGAATCTCCTGTCCTTTTGCCGGGCTAACACATCGTTGCAACACATTTGTTACACTTCTCTTATAAAGTTCATTATTTATTATTGTGTAAGCCTTTTCCCTTCTTACTATCTGCCTAGCAAGGACCTCATTATTCGGCAGGGTCTCATTTTTGAGGAATAGGAATATTGGCTGTGCCCACTCCGGCATGTCCTGCTCCAGGGTAACTGTCTCATTAATTTCCATTACTTCTCCCGACATAATGTTTGCCGAATTTTCCCAATCAGCTCCCTGGTTAGCCGAATCAGTCCCCGGGTTACTAGGCTCATTTCCCTTATCAATTTCCATTGCTTCTCCCGACATAATATTTGCCGAATTTTCCTAATAAGCTCCCTGGTTAGCCGAATCAGTCCCCGGGTTACTCGGCTCATTTCCCTTATCAATTTCCATTGGGACACACTCGGATTTCTGATCTGATGAGAGATGAATTAATTCAGACTCTAGGGAAGGTATGATTGATGACTTTATCAGGACTTCTAAGGCGATACCTGGCGGAATTGACTGTCTGGTCGATCCGAGCTTCGACAGGGTATCTGCAGCGTCGTTTTCCGCTTGAGGTATGTGATGAAATTCACACCCATCAAAATAGACACTAATTTTTTGTACATGAAACTGATATAAGGCCATGTTTGCATCCAATGCATCCCAATTTCCTCATACCCGCTAGACTATAAGGTCCGAATCTCTGAAGCATAGAATGTGATGTATGCCTATTTCTTTCGCCATTTTTAGGCCATGGACAAGCGCCTCATATTCGGCTACATTTTTTAATGCAGCAAAGTGTATTTGTAACACATATTTCAGTTGATATTTCTTTGGAGAGGTTAATACTATTCCTGCTCCTAATCCATTTCTTAGTTTGTATCCATCAAAATGGATTGTCCAATAATTCGGATCAGGCGGTGGGGTTTATACTGCATTTCGGCCCAATCGACAAAGAAGTCGGCCACTGCCTGAGATTTGATTGCATCTCTCCTATCAAATTGCAGGGCATAAGGGGATAGCTCAATTTCCTATTTTGCTATTCGGCAGCTTGCATCTTTGTTGCTCATTATCTCGGCTATTGGTGCCTCGCAAATCACCTTTATGGGGTGTTCCTCAAAATAATGTTTGAGCTTTTTTGCCGACATATACACTCCATAAGCCATTTTCTGGTAATGTGGATAATTTTGCTTCGAGGTGGATAGTACCTCGCTTAGGTAGTAAACCGGCCTTTGTACCGACTTATCTTCCTCATCACGCTCTACAACTATCACAGCACTCACAACTCGGTTTTTTGCTCCTACATAGAGAAGCATAGGTTCTTTTGATAGTGGCGAGGCTAAAATTGGTGATGTGGCTAGCATCTTTTTTAATTCATGGAAAGCATTATCAGCCTGAGGTGTCCAGGAAAATTTATCACATTTTTTCATCAACTGATACAAAGGCAGTGCTTTTTCACCTAGCCGACTCACAAACCGACTTAAAGATGCGAGGCATCCTGTAAACTTCTAAACATCATTGAGGCACTTCGGCAGTTTCATCCTTTCAACTGCCCGAATATTAGTCGGATTTGCCTCTATCCCTTGGCTAGACACAAGGAAACTGAGTAATTTTCCGGCTGGTACACCGAAGGTGCATTTCTCCAGATTAAGTTTCATTCGAAATCTTCTCAGATTCGTGAACGTCTGCCGGATATCTTCTAGGAGTGTATGGCTCTCTTTAGTTTTATAACTACATCATCAACATACACTTGATCATGCAAACATTTTTGCATACACCTTTGGTACGTGGCTCCTACATTGCGCAGGCCGATTGACATGGTACGATAGCAATAAGCCCCATACGGGGTGATAAACGCAATTTTTATTTGATCAGCCGGGTTTAACGGTATCTGGTGGAAGCCAGAATACACGTCTACCAATGATAATAGTTCACAGCCTGCGGTTGAATCAATAACCTGGTCTATCCTAGGTAAAGGAAAAGGATCCTTGGGACACGCCTTGTTAAGGTTCATATAATCGATGCACGTACACCAAACGACAACTATGTTTGGGTCATCCTTCTTCTTTTCTACCAACACCGGGTTAGACAGCCAATCCGGATGGAGTACTTCCATAATAAACCCGACTGCAAGGAGCCGAGCTATCTCATCCCCTATGATTTTTCTCCTGTCTTCGGCGAAGCGGCGAAGAGGTTGCTTCACCAGCCTTGCTCCTAGACTTACATGCAATGAGTTCTCAGCCAACTTGTAACGCCCCCGAATCGGGTCTATGCAGATCTTAGCATTTCCCGCCAAAATTCGCATAGAAGCGATTCAAAGACGCCCACTAGACACTTTCGTGTGAGTGGGATTTGAATACAAGTAGTTACATCACAGTAGTTTACAACAGAGTCCACAAGAACTTATATATACAACACCGACTCAACGAGTCAAGGATACAAAAGGTATAATATGAAGATACAACTCAAGAAGAAAGCAAGATAGTATCCGAGTATGGACAAGATCCAAATAGGACTAAGAGTCCTGAAGAATAACCAAGCGGTGTCCAACCCTGCCCAGACCAAGCCGGAAGGGTAACCTTGATAATGTCGTCATTCACATACCTGTCAAGCCAAAAGGGTGCCGACAAAGGGCAAAGGAAAAACAGAAAGAGAGCGGTCAGTACTGAGGCCAGTACACGGCGAGACTAGAATTCGGCGGTCCTCGCCTACATAGGTATGGTGGGATCAGCGACAACAAAGCTTGAACTATCTAACTTATAGAGACATGCTACAACTTCGACTATTAGAGCGAGATAAGAGAGCACTATACGATAGCATAATATAATACCAAACATAACCCATCCAAAGATTTCCCCCTCGAAGACCAGTCGAGGAAGTCCCCTTGCGGAACACACACAGTGGCAATTTTAATTAAGCAGGTGTTTTGTTGATAAGGCTAGTTACTAATCATATTATTAGATGCAAAACATTAGTGGTGTTGTCTATGATCATGACACGGTACTCCTGAGGCGTCCATAATCGTGGACATATGGCTTCTCGAAAAGATTTACCCTGCAGAGGTGCACTACTGTACCCAAACGTATGCTCAACCCTTAAGGCAACATATCACGCGTGCCTTCCAAATCTCACAACAAGAACTATCCCATAACTACACGCATATCTAGAGGCATCACCTACTGTGTTGATCCAACCAAGAGGTACGGCGATTCTCGAGGGAGGCACAACGTTTGAGTCTACGGCCGGGCGATGATCGGAAGATAACTTGTAGAGCTCCATCCCACCTCCGACACGATATCCCAATTTTATGAAATGCAAGCCATGGCAGTCCACCAAAATATCAAGTCCGAAGACATATCAACTCACCCATATCCGAGGACATATTATGCGTATGCACCAAATGGAAGACCAATTTTGTAACCCTCTGGATATACGAATAGCGCCGGTAGTTGAGGGGAGGGATCCCAGAGGCCCCCACGTTTGTTTAGCGCGATCAACTCAGAACTGGTATCGTAGAACGAACGGGTCCTAGGTCGTCTCAAGCAGTTCCCAAAGGTGGTCCTTGTCGGGGCCTAATCATTAGGTGAATCCATAACCATAACCAACATCACCAATTTAATTATCTTATCACCATCAATATCCAAGTACCATGTTTCATCTGTATGAGAGCAATACTAAGCATGCCTACGACTCGCAAGGACAGACTAGCTACTCAAACAAGGCAATAGGATAACTAAGGCGATATAGTGGAGCAGGTATATAAAGGGGACAGTACTAAAGCATCGACAATAAGGATATCAGTAGACAAAGGAAGGAAGTAAAGGCTATAAATGCAAAATAGGTAGAAGGGGGAGAATGCTCGCCTACGAGACAAAGTCAATAATCGAAGGCTTGTCGTATCTCGCATTGACTCATTGTCCTATCCGGTGAAGAAGCAAAATACTAGTAGAGGCAACATATGCAATATTTAATACTAGGACGGAAGATCCGACATGATTATGATATGATGCATGACATGACAATATGCAGTCCTACTTAGCAATATTGAGCGGGATCGAAATCCCGACACATATATATTATGGTTCGAGTTGTCTATCTACCCCGCAATTTAAATATTGACTTAACAAGACAAACCATATCATCAGTTCACTACACAAATTTAAATGGAGTCAATATAAGACTAGAAAAGCCCATATATGGTCTCCATATTTAATTACGAGGTGAATCGGCATAATGCCCCCAACCAAATGAATATGTATGTGAGAATGAACAATTTAATATCAAACAATTTATATGGATGACATTTATAAAAATAGGGGCTTGGGCAAAACGGGGTCACACACGGGGTTCGACGATATTGGGTCTCCGAGAGATTAGGAAAGGTCTTCGGATCTTCTGGTTCGGGATTTTGGATCCATGTGGGCGATCTTGTCGTTTCGTGTCCGGGAATTCTTCAGGCCATGAAGATGATCCTGTTGGTTCTGCGAGGCGCTCTTCGGTCATCCGGTCCGCGAGGGAGACTCGGGGGCTTCGATGTCGATGATAGATTTGGAGGGTTCACGCACTGGTTGATCTTCGCGGACGGGGTGCCATCAATCAAAGGCCACCTTAGTATGCCACCACATTCCATCTACACCACACGGTTGATGCTACATCGACAACAACACCTCTTCACACACTACTCCTTAATCAGCAATACTCCATCGTGGTTCATGTATTCTCCCGAGGCCACACACGGAGGAAATAGAGGCCAAGGACGTCCATGCTGCAGGTCATAGCAGCGAGCGAGAGAAAGCTCGGCGCTGACAGAGGCCGACGACAGCGACTGGATGCAGGCGAGGTCGAGGGAGAGCTTGGCTCGGGGACGACAGAGTGGAGTGGCTCGGCGCGGCTTCGAGCCGGCGAGGTTGACGGGTGGTCAGGCATAGAGCGGCTTGGCGGAGCGGCGGAGAGGAGCTCGGGTCACCGGCGATGGGGACAAGGCGAGCAAAGGAGGACCCGGCGGCGGCTCGCAGGGAGGAAGGTGTGCAGAGGAGGCGACAGAGGAGGAGGTCCCTAGCGGCGCCTGGGCCCAGGGAACCGAGGAGGACGGCGCGCGACGGCGGACCTAGTGAGCGACGAGGTGCGGCAGGGCGACCTGGAGGTTCTGGCGATGGAGCAGAGGGCTCGGGTTCCGGAGGCGGTAGTGTCTCAGGGCCAGTATCGAGGAGAGGGGCGACGCGGGGTTGGTGGCGATGGGAGCTGCGTCGCGTACGTGGTGTGCTTCGCGTGTGCGTGCCTGGGTCGTGGCGTGCGTGAGTTGTGTGCGTGGTGTGCAGTCGCGTGTGGGTCTGTGGGTGTCTGGAGGCGACGGGTGCGGTGCCAATTAGGTTAGGGTTAGGGTTAGTCTAGGATTTGGGTAGTAGATGGCCGCCTGGGCTTTTGGGCCTGGCCAGCTGCCTCCCCTAAAACACTTTTATTTTTAAAAGACTTTTGTAAATAGTTTTAAGACAAATAAAACATTCGAAAAAGACTAGGGTTTTAATTTGAAGTTAAAGGAGGGACTAATTAGAAAAAAGAATAGGCTTTTGGTTGAAATATTTTAGGGTAAAAGTATGGATGATGTCATGATGATGCAAAATAGAAAATAGCACGCAATTTTATTTCGGAATATTTTTTGGGACATTACATAAACATGCAAAGAGTGCTCATCCAACTCCCTCGGTACCCCTTGCAGATCTTGTGTAGACCATGCAAAGATATCCCCATTCTCATGGAGGAAGTTGGTGAGCTCTCTTTCCTATTTATCATTCAGGCCGACACCAATGGTGATGGTGCGCTCTGGGAACTGACCATCAATTTGGATTTTCTTTGTCTCCTTAGTCGGCTGGAAGGACATACTTCCATGCGGGTTGGAAAGTGCCGGCATGTTAAGCTATGCCGACTGAGCTAAAGCTATGACCTCCTGAATTTTCTTTTTCTCCCTTGCTATCACTAAAGAATCGGCCAGATTTGATTCGGCCGAAGCACATTCCATCGATTTCATGTAGTCTCCGACTACTGTTATTACCCCTTGTGGTACTGGCATCTTCATCTTTAAGTAACCAATGTGACAGCTGGTCATAAATTTAGACAACGCCGTCCGTCTGAGTAATGCGTGATAGCAACTCTCTAGATCCACCACCTCAAATTCCAAATTCCCCGCTCTGCAATTCTCCCTTGTGTCGAATAAGACATCTACTTGGACTTTCCTAATGGGCTTGCATGACAATCTTGGAACCATCCCATGAAAGGTTGTCTTGGTCGACTGCAGCATATTCGGAGAGATGCCGAGTTTATGCATCGTATATTTGTACATAATGTTGATGCTGCTGCCGTTATCTATCAACACCTTTGAGAATTTCACATTGATACTGGGCCCGACAAATGTCAGGTCTAGCACCAAGGCATATGACCCGGGGTTTGGCATAATCTTGGGATGATCTTTAATGCCCCAAGTTATCTCTTGATCTGACCATGGCATGTACCTCGGGCCTGCTGGCATAACTGCATTTACTTCCATATGTCGGCGCTGAACGCTCTGCCTGTCTTGTTGTTCCGTGGTGAATACACAATATGACTGATGGTGCTCTCTGTACTCGTTGCGTCCATTATTTTCTGGGTTCCCTCTGTCATCTTGGCTTTGATTCACCACATGGTGAACTACATCCCTCCGGTCATAATTCTCATACCTCAGGGGTGGTGGAGGTAACAATTGCTGTGTGTTTCCTCCTGTAAGCCGGGGTTGCTGTGGATGGTGTGGTTGCTGCCGGGTTTCCCATTGTACTCTTCATCCACACACACTGACGAGTTGTGTGGTTGGCTGGCTTTGCCGGGTTAGGTGTGTGGAACTTACACGGTTGATCCAACATTGACTCAAATGTGTACTTCGGCCTCTCCTGCCATTGCTTCTTCTGCTCGGGAGTCCATTGTTTCTTCCCGTCATTCGTCGGCGTCCATTGCTGAGGACTGTTTTTCTGGCGCTGATTGCTTCCTACACCCGGCTGGTCCTGAGTAACTGCAGCAACCTGATTCGAACCGTATCTGTAATCCGGCCTGTCATCTCTTCTTCTACCTCAGAATTCATTCCGCCGGGAAGATCATACGCCATCACGAGTGTAATGGTCATGCTGCTCATGATGTTCTGCCGACATAAGCTCGGGTTGAGTCAAATCACCCAGTGCATATGAATCGGCTATTCTGATTGTTTCTGCCAATGTAGTTGGCATATCTCTTTGTAGCCTTTGCCACAACACGATTCCATATCTGCACCCTTGTGCAAACCAGGCAATCGCTTGTGATTTAATTACTCCTTTGCAAGAGTTTATGAGGTTGCACCATCATGTCAGGAATTCTCTATCCGTCTCTTTCGGTCTTTGCTTGCACATTGCCAGTTGCTGAGGCCTGTTCGGCCTCTTGTATGTACTGGTGAAGTTACTGGCAAACATTTCCTCAAAGTCTAACCAGCAATTGATACTGCCGGCTGGTAAGTTATTCAGCCACACCCTGTCTGGCCCCTCCAACATTTGGGGTACATATCTCACGGCCCATCTCAAATTTTCTCCTGCAATTTTCACCGCCGTGGCATAGTCAATCAACCAATCTTGTGGTTTAGTAATTCCATTATATTTTTTGTGCCTCTTGCCAACTGGAAGTTTGGGACTGGTGGCTCACTCATAATCCGGGGTCCAAAACACGCCGGACCAGGAGGGCCTTGCTCTTCCAATATCTCGGACTGATATAACCTAACAAGTTTCAATCTTGCATCATTCAGCGGCAAACTTCTGTATGCAGCTCTTTGTTCCACCCCATAGTTGTTTTGCCCAAAAAATCCAGCATTTTCCATTTCCGAATAACCATCATTGTATCTGTCATGCACTGGGTTATGTGTAACATGTCCCGCATCCCTTCCTTGCCCGGGTTCATGCTTCGACTGATGATCTTGCGGGTGATAGTGTCTCCCTTAAACCGAGTTATTATTCTCGGGATTTCCCCTTCCGGGATTCCCATGCTCCCTATTGCCACGTCCGGGGTTTCTATCACCGCTATTACCTCAGCTTCCATTGCCTTTATTTTCATTTGCTTTTCAGGCCATTGCCAGATCATATGGAATGATATGTTTGTTTCTTTTTCCCGAGGTCACTGCCTTATCTTTTCGCAATCCATTTCTGGGTTAGGACGCCGCGGCAACTGATAATGCCGGGGAAGCCCTTGCCGAATGAACCATGCGTGAACCCCCTGGCTTTGCCAGGTTAGCTCTGAGTATCTCCTCATTCTGCTGGTTCGCGATGTGTACCAGCTCATTTACTATTTCTTGTTGCCTTTGCCGGGCTTCCCCAGTCAATCCCTCCAACTCCGAGGCTGCCGCGTTTGCCGCCTTGAGGTTCTTTGCTGGGGTACTATACCTCGGCAACCCTGGGTCGGCCGAATCACCCTGCTGAGACTCATGCTCCTTGTTAATATCACTAAGGAGATTCTTTCCTTTTATTCTTAGGTCATATATTCGTGTAGGAGCCATATCTAGCTTGTTTGCCCTAGCATACTCTCGCAAGGTCCTATTAAAGGACTCCTGCAGTGCAGATACTTTCTTAGCCTCTTCTAACATTTTCAACCTAGTCTCTTCTAACTCTGCCTGTGCATTTGTCGGGTTAACTATTGGTGCCACATGTGTTGTTATGTTATCTATGGCCGCCTGCAAGATGTTCTCCGGCCTTTCCAGTGGTGGCCATCTTATTCTTGGTGCCTTGGGGGTTATCTCATGCACTTCGGGTGCATTTGCTGCTGACGGATCTGCTGCTGCCTGCTTTGCGGCTACCGGCTTAGCCGCTGCCGGATCTGCCGTCGCCGGGTTCTTGCTTGGTCCGGCTCCTGCTCCTGCTGCTGGTGTTGTCATCATCACCTCGACGCTGCCCACGGGGCGAACGTTACGCGGACCGCTAGCAGCGCTGAGGGGAGGGTCTCCCGCGAGGATGACTCAACGCGGGTAGATGCGAGACGTGTCGACGCCGACGTAGATCTTGTGGGCACCTAGGTTGATGAAGACGTCGTTGTGCGGGGGTGGTCTTGCCCCAAAGCTACCAGCGTTCTCGCTGACGTAGTCCGAGATGTCGAATCTCTGGACTAAGCCGGAGATGACGCGCTCGCCTGTGTCGATGAAGTTTCCCGTCCGGATATTGACTCCAGCTAGCACCGCTGCTGGCCCCACGGTGGGCACCAACTGTCGTGGTGGTTGCACGGAAGATACCATGGGTAAGCTTAAGTTGGGGGCCAATGGATGCTATTGGGATCCAGGGAGGGAAGATGTAGTGATTTCTACACTCAAAATACTAGAACTCAATCTTTATTCAACACCAATGGAGTTACACTTGCTCCTCGAGCTAGATGAGCGAGAGGAAGAAGAAGCTACTACCAGTGTTCAGTGAGAAAATCAATCGATCCCCCCTTTAGGACGCCCAGCCCCTCCTTATAAAGGAATGTCTTGGTTCCTCCTAGGGCTGATGTGGACAACCATATTCGTGGAATATGCTTGTCCCAAAGTGGTAACTCGACGAGCCTCTTTCCGTGTCCCCCTCCTATCGATGTCAAAGACACATAGTACACTACATGTGAGCCTCGGGCCTGAGGACTGTCACCTCAGTGACCTTCTTCCGCTCCTCTGCTACACTGCTTCTTGTCTGTAGCACTTGGCACTGTGCAGATTCCCGAGGAGAGACAGTGGCTGATGTTGACTTCAGGACTTGCCTTCCCCTTCTTGGAAAAGCTTCCCTTGACTCGGCCTCGCCTCGCGTAACTCAACTTGACCTTTACCTGCACTTAAGTTAAGTAACAGCGGTACGCCGACATAACTCATATGTCGGCCGAGTTAGGTCTTAACTACCTGACTCGGAACAGGTCAGACCTCATTCGGCCGACCCCTACATGACTCGGCCGGATCATGCCATGACCCGGCCCTGAACATGAAGGCTCCTTCCTTTTCTTACTTATCTTGACCCTACCTGGGGTCATCCCCCAACACTGGTGGTGGTAGCACCCAGATCGCGTTGGAAGCTCGGCTCGAAGCTTGGTGGTGGTCCTAGATTCCATTGGTGGCGAGAGTTTTTCCGGGCGAAAGCCCAGTGCTTCGGCGGCGACAGCGACGACGCCCGCGGGTGTCGTGACCCTCTTGGGGGCGTTGTTGTGGCTACTCTCATCCCAAGGGCTCTGGGTGAAAACCCTAGATGCCTGTGGTCTCGACGGCGGCGGCGTTTGGGGCGTCGTTACCTTCTTAGAGGCGTCGTCGTGGAGCTCCGGTCTCCTGGGCCTCGCCGTCTTCGGTGGCAAGCTAGTTGCTTCCTAGGCTTCAGTGTTTATCTTTGATCTGCTTGTATGAGGAACCCTTTACCACTTTGTATCGGTTTGGCGATTGGCTTTATTTATAAAGCGGGACGAAAGTCTGTTTCGAGAAAAATGAGCTGTGTCTGTAGCTGCTGATCCGATCATGATTTGAGTGTGACAAACTGACAATGCAGCTGTGATGCATGAACTAACCTTCAAACAAAGAAGCAAATCGGCTTTGTCTACTATTATGGCTGATATTGAACAGTTCCTATATTCTCTTCCCGTCCATAAAATCTGCAAAGTCAATAGATCTGAAAATGTGTATTTTTTAATGATTTATGTGTAATAAATAACATATGTTACATTATACAATTCAAAAAACATACAAATAACTATAAAATACCGTGAATACACAAGAATATTTCATGAAAGCAAGACATACTAATCGAGTAGTCTATCATGAAGCAATGATTTTACTTGCATCAAATCAGTGAATTATTTCCACCACATCAGTTCTTTCTCTTCTCCGTCATTTGTGCCTACCCGTCCCAGGCAGCTATCGCTGAAGCATCTCAGGAAAAAAAAAAGCTCGCACGAATGGTGGTGGCCGTGGAGTTCCTTGGCGGACGCGAATCTTCCATGGCAGGCATTGGGGGCTTGGTCCTCGAGAGGATTAGGGGACGTTTAGATCCT
Organism: Avena sativa; assembly: GCA_916181665.1. Lineage (NCBI taxonomy): Eukaryota > Viridiplantae > Streptophyta > Magnoliopsida > Poales > Poaceae > Avena > Avena sativa. Next base: position 133,716,956 of record OV702298.1, read on the forward strand.
TGGCTTTGCCTTGCTAAGCTAGACTATCTATTTGGTACCGGTTAAATCTTACGTGCTTGATTGGGCTGATGCCCGTTTCTCGCACGGCGCTAGAAGAAATAAACTCGTTTAGAAAGCTGAGATATATGGAGTTGCTGTATCGTATGGTTTTTAAAGTAGGCCAAAACTTGGTCTCCTGGGCTGCTGAAATTGACCGTTTCCACGCAGCCAGACCCTAGCGAGCGCCGCGTGTCTACCGTTTGCACGTATGGGGTAGCGCGGGAGACGCGACGTTTTTGGCTTAACTCCGAGGCCACTCTGCTCACCGCCCAGTCTCACTCCCCTCGCCACGATTCCCGACCATGGGCGCCGCTCCTCCGCCTCCCCTCCCCCTTCGTTCCGTGGCCTCAGCATCGGCGAGGTGAGCGTACATAGCCTATGAGATGTCGTTCAACTTGAGAATCTCTCCGGCGGCGACGAGGCGGCCCTTGCGAGGGCGTTCAGGGCTCCTGTGCCCATCTGCGCGCGGAACTAGGGTGGCCACGGCGGTGGCTGCATCGCCTACAACCCCGGAGGAACCGACATCTGTGGCCAGGCAGGCCGGAAAAGCCCCCGCCAAAGTCGGGGTTACCCTCGACTTGTTGGATAGGGTTTTTCCACCCGTGCCGGCGACCTCAATCCCTGCGCCCGGAGCTTCTTCCCTCGCTCCGGCGGTGCAATCTACGGCTCCCTCGTCATCGATGGCGCCACCGCCGACCAGGGTAAGTTCCCGATCTACATAGCGGTTAGGGTTTGGCCCCAAATCGACGGTGGTTGAGAGGAACGTGGTTTAAGTAGTCATGCTCGTAATCGACCTCAAGGTCGCGATGCTCCTCGCATGTCACCCCTTGCTCCATCACCGTGCAGCAGTCCGGCTCACGACATCCTAAGTGCCCCAAGTGTTGCACCTCGTGGCTTCGTACACATACGGTGTACAACGAGAACCTCCATCTCCCTGATCCCGCCGGGTGTGCGGAAGTAGATCTCCGGCTATGGAATCCTTGCAGCGCAACAACGTGTTGCGGATGCGTCGTCTCTTGCGCGAACAATCCTAGTCCATGCTAACGCGTGGAGACAACTAGAGAGAGAGAGAGATTAGAGAGGAGGAGGACGAGAGCTCCCAACTCATGGTATCTATCGTATTGGTGTGTTAATTGTGTTCCTCTAAGGGGAAGAGGGGGCCTCTTTATATAGGGAGGGAGGGGTAGCCTTGCCCCTCCCCCAAGCCATCCAAGCGGCAGCCAAGGGGGGAGGAGGCCGCGGTCAAGGGTGGGGGCGTCCCAAACCCTAACCCTAGGCGCCCTAGGGTGTTTCCCCTAGGCGCCCTAGGGTGTTTCCCCTAGGCGCATAGGCCCTTAGGTACCATCTGGGTGGCATTCCCTCTTCCGATTTCCCTCATGGGCCATTTTTCCCTAGGAAATTTGGCCCATTAGTGGAATAACCTTTCAAATTAGATTTTAATATTATATTTAATTTTAATTACATTAATTAATATGGAAATACATATTGCAAAATCTGATTTGACCCGAAACACCTTTTGGTTCCCCTTCTATATCCTCCGAACAACTTCGGAAGTTCTTAGAACAATTCTAGTCCTCTCACTGGAACTTTTCCGGTTTCCTTTCTTTCTCCGAACAACTTTGGATCTCTCTCCACGGAACAATTCCGGATTTCTCTTTCTCTATTATGATTCCAACTTATGAATAACCTCAAGCTTGTCGCACCCTTAAGTGTATCCCCTCATGGCTCAGGAATGGCACATGCATGACCAAGACTCCTCTTGCGTCAATGATCAACGACGGGAGCGGGATGCCGATAATGACCCCCTATGCGTTCTAGATTGACGATGTCGTTTGAACCGTAAATGTCGAGTCCAATTACCTTTGTTTCTTCAATACTACTTGTCTGAGATCCGATCGTTAGGTATCTCCATACCTTGTTCAATCTCATTACCGACAAGTACTGTTTACTTGTTAGCGCGATATTACATTCCCACTGGCCTAGTCACATATTGCAACATTTATGGATGTAATCTCACCAAGTCGGCCTAACTGTATCTTACTCGTCACTGGTTGAACAAATCCTGCTCTTGATGCAGTCTCCTCAAATTGTTCCTCCGGATACCCAACGACACCGTTATGATCACCATTTCACTGAGTGACGTTAAGTGCCATCAAAGTAACCTCGAGAGGCAGTGATTTGATATGGTCTCACGATCTAAGAAGGAGACTTTGTTTTTGACTATTGAAATGATGAACTTTGTGACTTGATCGTGTCGAAATCTTTGAGGAATGTCCAACACATCATTCACCAATAATATGACCTTGTTGTCAACCAACACTATCACTCCATGATCAGGAAACCTTGATCATCTTGTTCCCCAACGAACTAGTAACAATAGAGGCTACTAAGGACTTATGTTTTATATCACACATTTATCAATGTTTCCACGTGATATAGTTATAGCACAATATGAAACTATTACAAACTTATTGGGATATGACAATAATAAACCTTTTATTATTTTCCTCTAGGGCATATTCCCTTCAGCTCTAGCCATCCACCCCGACGCCAGCAAATCCCTGAAGAGGAAGCGGCTGGGGAACACCGGCGTGTTGCAGGACGTAGCTGCGCTACATGCCAATCAGGGCACCGGTGTGGTGGCCGAGAAGCAGGGAACCCAATGCAAGCAGGTCATGCACCGCTCAGCCGCACCTCCCCCGACTGTCGCGTCGCGAGTTCCACCCGTGACCCCCCTCGCCACCGCCCGTCACGTCCTAGGTTCCACCCAATGCGCCATCAAGGTATGTCCATCATATTCGTCCACGAGTTCATCGTCATCTCCATCTTCCGCCTGATGTTGACGACCGCACACTACACAACTACAACCCTCACTCAGTGCCAAATTCATTCATGCAAATGCTGAATGAGTATGAGGTCGACATCACGGCCAACCAGCTGTCGCACAACAAGGAAGAGGCGGCAGAGAGGAAGAGGAGGAGGAGCCTGAGTTGGAGGAGATCAAAAATAGACGGCGCAGAACGAAGCCTCTTTCACAGTTCACGTTTGCGGGCTTCATTCTGCGTCGGCTATTTTCCAATGGTAAACTAAGTTTACCACGACATGTATCCGTTACAGTTTGTGAGTTTACAGTTATTAGAGATGCTCGTTGAAGCGAGGAAAATCTTGCCCGGAGCCAAAACGGCTGATACGTCGGAAACATATCTATAATTTTTGATGCTCCATGCTTATTTAGTATCTACTTTGCTTTTCTTTGTCTATACTTTGAGGTGCTTTTTACATGTTTTCTGGTACTAACCTATTAACAAGTTGCCACAGTGCCAGTTGCTTGTTTTCTGCTGCTTTGGTTCCAGAAAAGCTAGTAAGGAAATATTCTCGGAATTGGACGGGACAAACGTGAAAGTCAATAACTTTATGTGGGGAACAAGAAGTCTAGAGGGGAGCCGGAGAGGCGGGCCAGGGCGCCTTGACCCCCCTAGGCGCGTGTGGGCCCTACCCCGCGCCTAGGCAGGGTGTGGGGCCCCTGGCCACCGCCTCGGCCTCTCCCTTCTCCTATAAGAAGCCCCCGATGCAGAAACCCTAAGTACCCAATCAAATCTCCACGAAAAAATCTGTAGCCGCCGCCACCGTCGTCCCTAGATCGGAGGGATCTGAAGTTCTTCCCGGCACCCTGCCAGAGGAGAGATCATCCCGGAGGCCTTCTCCCCGGTATGATGTGTGAGTAGTTCCACCTTGGACTATGGGTCTATGTAGTAGCTAGATGGTTGTATCTCCTCCTTTGTGCTTTCATGTATAGATCTTGTGTAACGTCCCAGGTTTTATTATATGATGTTACTAGAAGCATGCATCATTGCATCCTACAAATTAAGTCGCCTCAAAACCCTACCACCAAACCCCAGACAAAAACACTAATATTAGTTCCTACCTATGAGCATTAATGAGGGAATCTTGTTTTGAACCTTCTAAAGACCAGGTAAAAATAATATCCTCTGGTCCTATGTTGACCACCTTCTTTTTACAAAAATTTAGGAATTGGTTTCATTGTTTTTGGACTTCTTATGCAAAAGTTATTAGAGAATTAGTAAAATAGAAATAGAAAAGTACAAAAAAAACCTAATGCCTAACCTACTGGGCCGGCTGCGCCAGCCCACTAACGCGCGCGCGTCACCTAAGCGCTAAGACCCCAGTCGCCAGCCCGCCAGCGCAGCCCAGCGCCAGCGCCAGCCCGCACTGCCCCTCCGCTCGCTGACACGCGGGACCCACCCGTCAGCCGTCCCTTCCGCGACGATGACGAGTCCCTGGCGAACACGGGACCAACCCGAGCCGAACTCCGCGAATCTTCCGCGCCCTAACCCCTTATCCACGCCATACCCTCCTTAAGTAACCCCGCATCGACCCCCACTTCTCTTTTCCTAAAACCCTAGCTTGACCAAACTCCCGCGCCGGCCGCCGGCGGGTTGATCTCGCCGAGACAGTTCGGAGCTCCACCTTGCGCTTCTCTCTTCTGGAGCTTTCCCCCATCCACTACTGATTCGCCCCGTATACTTTTCTCTCTCTCTACTGCAGCCAATCGACGGGGATTGCTCGCCGACGTATCGACGGAGCTCGCAGGGACCGGCGGAGCCGTGCGGCTGGACGAGGAAGAGAAGGCCAAAGCCGATCTCGCACACGGGACCTGCAAGGATGAGCCGCGCGCCGTCGTCTGCTCTGCTGCCTCGAAGAGCCACCGTACCGCTGCCGAAGACGACGTCCGACAGCGCCGCCGCCGTCTCGCCATCGACGCTGCCGCAGTAAGTGCCATCTTACCCCGTCCGTTAGATCTGCGAGCTGCGGCTCAGATTAGAAGCAAAAATCGAAAGGGTACGCACCTATCGCATTGCGCCACGTGGCAGGACGCGTCAGCACGCCGCATCAGCACACCGCGTCAGCACCGCTTGCTTAGTTGGCCCAACCAGATGCTGCCGCGTGTCGTCTTCTCGTTAGGGTTAGATTTAATTGCCAGATTGATGTTAATTCTTGTGAAACTCATAGAAAATTAAATACTTGGCCAAATTTTGCATATAATATACCGTTGGATTCAAAAAATTATGTAGAACACATATCTGCAATAAAATTTCAAGTTTACAGTAGGATTTTCTGTGTAGAAAGTAAGCTTTAGATTAGAGTGTTTAATCCACAAAATAATAATTAAAACCCCATTTTAGTTGATTCTTGTTGCGTTGACTTGGTTTTTACAATACCTATTGAACAAAATTATAGAACCTTGCTTAAGAGCATTAGATCTGTTTTGGGGCTAAATTAGATGGTTGGATCTTCCAGTGAGCCCAAAAATTAGAATAAGACCCAAATTTGTTTAAACCAGTGGGAAATCAATACTAATAACGTCCCTAACACAATTGCAATCCAATTATACTACCTTGGTCAATTTAGAAAACAAATCTTGCATAAGTACCATGTTGCATGCATGCATGTTATCTCTGTGGCATATTTTGTGCAAGTTATGATTAGATCTATGTTTGTGTTTTGTTAGATTGTTCGGAGTGTGCTGAGGAGTGCTATTGTGTAGAGTGCTGCTCGGATCAAGGCAAGTTACACCACTTGTTCATATCTCTTGTCCCAGTTTTGATTCTATGCACGTGATCTTCAAAATTCTGTAGTATGCATGTGTAGGATGTTCTAGTAGAATTTTTCCTTGGTATTATTTTGCAAGTTCAATGATTTTGTAGTATGCCATGAGTAACTCTATACTTAGGATTTTCCCTTCCTAATAGGTTACCCCAGTTTTGCTAAGTATTGCTTGCTATGCTATATATATGAAAAGTACCGTTGGGGGGGGTCGAAAGATAATGAATTTTCTAAGTATAAAGGCTCTCTTGAGCAAACCTTTCTTCTCAAATCCACTTCAAAATAAAAACTAAGTTTTCTTCTGGGCGGAATGGTTGTTGGGACAACGAGTGAGATTTTGGTGGAGGACGGCCGCCCAGGAATCAAAGAAGTCTGCCATGTTTCAGAATTCAGAAGCTTCCAGTGCAACCACAATACATATGGGCTCTGTCTTGGCCTAGTACTTAGTGGGAAACCTCACCTGGGTACCAACATTTGGAGGTTCTTGGGACAGTTGGATCCATAAGCTAGAGGGGCTACTAAGGGAAAGCCTCGCCATGGTCTTGTCTGTAAAAGGACTTAATTGTGGATTGTGGGTAAAGTGCACAAACTCTCGAGAGTATTGCAATCTGATCGATCAGCCATGTTCACGGAAATAGAACAACATTGAGCATCTGAAGGATGGAACCTCTGAAGGATCTTCCTCTCTCTCTTTCAAAACTTAAAGTTTTCTGAAAACCCAAGGCGTGAGTCATATCGCTATTGGGAGGGTTTTGGGAACTTGGTGAGTAATATCCAAGTGTTAGGTTGTTTGGACACTTGGTGAGTAATATCCTCGTGTGCCATTCGACCATATATTACTTAAACAAAAGTTTACAAAGTAGGGAAATCTTCTCTTCTTATCTATACTTAAGAAAACTAGCTTTGAGCAAATAAACTCTACATCCTAAACTAGCCTTGCATGTAGGGATAGTCTTTTCTTTCCTTGGTGTAATTTGCCAATACATTCAAAGTATTGACCCAATTTGTTGGCTGCACATCTTATGTGCAAAACCTGAAGATTGAAAGGTGCGTAGGGATCGCGAGTCTACACTCGACAAGCCTGGGGCGTTGATGGACTCAAGCTGCTTTTATGTTTCCGCTGTTATTTGAGCTAGCTTAATGCTAAGCAAATTTGTAATAAATTCATACTCTGGATTCTCCGTGTAATAATGACTTTGTGTTTTACATGATATTCATCGACTGTGAGTGCTAGCTATTGATCCAGGGACTAGCATGTAAATCACAGGGACTTAGGATCTTTATTGATCCAAGGTCACTACAGATGGTATCAGAGCACATCGTTGCCTATAGGACGTGACCCTAGGATTGGAACCACCTTTAACTTATGTGCCTTACTTGCTTTTCCTTCTAAGTTATTTTCGCACTTCTAGTACCTGCTTTCCTCTACTTGTTTAAGTATCTAATCTTCAATCTTCTAACTTAAGGATGACAAGCTTCCTCTACGACACCGTCGCGGACATCGAGCCCCTTCGCTTTGGTGGGTGCCTCATGGACCTTCTCACGCGTTTGGACCTTCCCCTCCCAACAATCCAGGGAAGCACAATGAAGAAACTCCACAAGGACGGCTGCTGGGGAGTCAAAATCATCCAGCCAGGACATGAGCAAGGCAAGGACCCGGAGGAAGACATAGTAATCCACATTATTAGCGATTCCAAGGAGAAGGCCCTTAGCATCAGCTTGCAGCAGCTCATTGGTCGCCTATGTGGACGCCATCATGAGGCTCTCCAAGGACACTGCAGCGGCCTCTTTGGAAGACGAGATGAGGAAGGAATTCCCATGGAGTTAACCTTTGAGGAAAGGACTTCTACCAAGCGCCGAAGGACCCAATATCAAGACTTGGAGTGCCACATCCATGACCTCGAAAAAAGTAGCTTCCTCGAGATGTTAAGGAACGATGAGCTATGCGCTCTCATCAAGGAGAAGGAGGAAATGATCAAGCAGCAGGAAGAGACAATGAAGCTCCAAGAGATAAAGTTCCAGGACCAAGAGAAGAAGTTCGCTAACCAAGAGAAGAGGGTGATAAATAAAAACAAGAGGATTAGGGAACTCAAGCAGGAGATTGATGGAACTGAAGTGCAAACCGAAGGCCTTTGCAAGATAATCAATGATGTGCGTGCTTCCAAGAGGGACTTGGCAAAGCAACTTGAAGCCGCGAAGAAGTATAGTGGAGGAGCTACAAAGCGAGAAGGAGGGACTTCAGGAGCAGCTAGAAGCCACAAGCTGCAGGATGAGATAAAGAACCTCCAAGAGAAGCTTGAAGCCACCACAAAGGAGATGGAGCTATACAAGACAACCCTAGAGCAGGAAGGCTACTCGTTCGAGGACGAGGAAGAGGAAGGCGTGGAAGATGTGTAGTAGTTGGACCACCTTTAAATTCTATAGTAGAACGTTATTCGCAATTGTAATAAATACCAAGACATATTTGGTTTAGTTAAACTTGGATGATTCTGTGTTATGTTTATGTCTTGTGTGCCTTGTGTGCTTGGTGTGTTTTCATAAGGGTAGGAGTTTACTACTTAGTCTTTCTGTCTATTTCTTAACTTGTCTCTCAAACCCCACAGATGCCGCCAAGACGTGCGAACACCGAAATTCCTCCAGAAATTGCACAACTTCTAGCCACTCAGAACTAACTGATCCAACTGCTCACTCAGAACATGCAAAACAACAACAACGCGCCACCTCCGCCACCGCCACCTCCACTACCACCTCAACAGGATCGCTTGACTCAGTTTTTAAGGTTGAACCCACCTACCTTCACTAGCAGCACTGAACCAATCATCGCAGATGACTGGCTCCGTACAATTAACAAGAAGTTAGACACTATGCAAGCTGTCGGAGCCGACAGGGTATGTTATGCCGCACACCAGCTTGAAGGACCTGCTGCAGAATGGTGGGATAACTACCAGGTCACCCACCCGGATATTGATGCTATCACTTGGGATCAGTTCGAGTTAGCTTTTCGCACTCATCATGTGGCTGCTGGTGTCATGACTCTGAAAAGGCGCGAGTTTTGCGACCTACACCAGCTGCACCATTCTGTCACCGAGTATGGTGAGCTTTTCAACAAGCTAGCCCGTTATGCACCCGATGATGTTTCCACTGATGCCAAGAGGCAGGAGGGATTCTTAAGAGGACTCAATGATGAGATATCCATTCAGCTTGTGTCTCAGAAATTTGACAACTTTCAGGAACTCTTGGACAGAGCCATTGTGGTTGAATCCAAAAGAAAGAGCATAGAAAACCGCAAGAGGAAGTCTAACCCTCACAAGCACTCTGTTCCGTACCAGAAGCAACGCACTTCCTCACCACCACCTTATAACAATAATGGCCACAACCATAACGATCATCATCATGGCGGCCATAAACACAATGGGCATAAAAACCGCAATGGTAATGGCAGCAATGGAAAGGATCTCAGTGAGGTGACATGCTTTAAGTGCAACAAGACAGGGCACTATGCAACCACTTGCCCCGAGAAGAAGAATGGCAATGGCAATGGGAATGGAAATGGGCACAACCATGGAAATGGAAACGGGAAGAAGCCAAATCCGTTTGTCAAAGCCACGGTGAATCATGTCTCTATGGAGGATGCTTGTGACGCACCAGACTCCGTGATTGGTAAGTTCAAGCTCAATTCTATTTCCGCAGTTGTTCTTTTTGATACCGGTGCATCGCATTCATTCATATCAAGGGTATTTGTGGATAGAGGCAAGATACCTACGGAGTATATAAACTCTCCTCTAAGGGTAAGTTATACTAGAGGAGAAATAGTGGCAAACTCTGGTTTCCGGGGATTAGAACTAAGGATTGGGACACACATCTTTCCCACAAGTCTAGTAGTACTAGAATCACAAGGATTGGACATAATCTTGGGCATGAATTGGATGACCGAATATGAAGGAGTCATAGATTGTGCCAAAAGAACTGTCACGCTCACAACACCGGAAGGGAAGAGGATTCGTATCAAGTCTAATTTCGCACTTAAGGAAGTCATGGTGAACTCTCTTAAGGGGGTTAGCTTGGAGGATGTACCTATTGTAAAGGAATACCCAGATGTCTTTCCGGAGGAGTTACCCGGGATGCCTCCCGACTGTGATATCGAGTTCCTCATTGACTTGATGTCAGGCACAGGGCCGATAGCTAAGAGATCGTACAAGATGGATGTGGACGATTTGAAGGAACTCAAGAAACAACTTAGGGAACAATTGGACAAGGGGTTCATTCAACCCAGCGCGTCATCTTGGGGAGCACCTGTCCTATTCGTGGAAAAGAACGATAAAACCAAGAGGCTGGTTGTGGACTACCGCTTGTTGAACGAAGTAATCAAGAACAAGTCCCCTCTTCCCAACATCAATGACTTGTTTGACCAGTTAAAGGGAGCCAGTGTGTTCTCAAAGATCGATCTGTGATCATGCTACTTTCAGCTAAAAATTTGAAACAGGATGTGCCCAAAACAGCCTTCACCACAAGATACGGATTGTATGAGTACACCGTGATGTCGTTTGGTCTAACCAATGCCTCGGCATACTTCATGACCATGATTAACAAGGTGTTCATGGAATATTTCGACAAGTTTATCGTGGTATTCATAGAAGATATACTCATATACTCCAAGGATGAGATGGAACATGAGAAACATCTGCGCCTAATTATGGAGAAACTAAGAGAACACAAGTTGTATGCCAAATTCAGCAAATGCGAATTCTGGTTAAAGGAAGTGGGATTCCTTGGTCATGTTGTGTCGGCAAAAGGAGTTGTCGTAGATCCCAGTAAAGTAGCTTCCGTAATGGAATGGGAGTCACCCAAGAATGTGGGAGATATTAGGAGTTTCTTGGGCCTCGCAGGGTATTACCGGAGGTTTATTGAAAACTTTTCCAAAATAGCGAAACCCATGACGGAACTGTTGAAGAAGGAAAATAAATTCCTATGGACCGAGGCATGTGAAGCAAGCTTTCAGGAGTTGAAGAAACGCCTTGTAACGGCACCAGTACTGTGTCTGCCTGATATCCAAAAGGATTTTCAAGTCTATTGTGACACTTCTCGACAAGGACTTGGAAGTGTATTGATGCAAGATGGGAAAGTGGTATCCTATGCCTCTCGACAACTTAAGAACCACGAACACAACTACCCCACACATGATTTGGAACTTGCATATGTGGTACATGCACTCAAGGTATGGAGACACTACCTCATGGGCAAACATTGTGATGTGTTCACCGATCATAAGAGTTTGAAGTACATCTTCACCCAGAAGGAGTTGAATAGGAGGCAAATAAGGTGGCTTGAACTAATTAAGGATTATGACTTGGATTTACAGTACCACCCCGGAAAGGCAAACGTGGTGGCCGATGCCTTAAGTCGTAAGGTTTATGTGAATGGACTTACCGCAGGGGAACTTCCAGAGGATTTATGCAAGCAATTCAAGGATCTCAGGCTAGAAATAGTTCCGAAAGGACACGTAGCGACTATGGAAATAGTGTCTACTTTCGAAGAGAGAATCAAGGAAGCACAAAAGGGAGATAAAGAATTGGAAGAAATAAGAGTAAAAATAAGTGAAGGAAAGACAAAAGAATTTCGTCTGGACGAACAAGGAACCCTTTGGTATGGGAAGCGTTTGTGCGTTCCCAATGACCCCGATATCAGGAAGTTGATTTTACAAGAAGCTCACAATTCACCTTACTCAATTCATCCAGGTAACACGAAGATGTACATGGATGTGAAGGATATATTTTGGTGGAATAACCTAAAAAGAGAAATTGCCGAGTATATTTCCCTATGTGACATATGCAATAGAGTTAAGGCCGAGCATTAGAAACCGGCCGGATTGCTACAACCACTACCTATACCGGACTAGAAGTGGGATAAGGTAGGCATGGATTTTATCACGAGGTTGCCCCGGACACGTTCAGGATTTGATTCTATCTGGGTAGTGGTGGACCACTTTACCAAGGTGGCTCACTTCATCCCCGTAAAGACCACATATACAATGCTAAGCTTGCCAAGATATATATGTCAAGGATTGTAAGTCTGCATGGTGTTCCTAAGGGAATCATATTAGATAGAGGCACCCAGTTCACTTCAAAGTTTTGGCGACAGTTACATGAGTCTCTTGGAACCAGACTAGAGTTCAGTACTACTTTCCACCCTCAAACAGATGGCCAAACGGAAAGGGTGAACCAGATTCTGGAAGATATGTTGAGAGCTTGCGCACTAGACTATGGATCTAGTTGGGATGATAACCTGCCATATGTTGAGTTCTCATACAACAACAGCTACCAGACAAGTATCAAGATGGCTCCGTTTGAAGTTATGTATGGCAGGAAGTGTAGGACTCCGTTGTTATGGAGTGGAGTTGGTGAACGTAGTCTTTTTGGGCCTGAATTGATAAAGGATGCCGAAGAAAAGGTACGACAAATTCAGGATATGCTAAAGGTATCCCAATCCCGACAAAAGAGTTATGCTGATTCCAAACGCAGAGATGTGGCTTATAAAATAGGGGACCGTGCGTATCTTCGAGTTTCACCACTGCGAGGAGTTAAGAGGTTTGGAATCAAGGGTAAGTTATCCCCATGATTCATAGGACCATATAAGGCTCTGGCCCATAGAGGTGAAGTTGCTTATTAGTTGGACTTACCAAACGGACTGACAGTTCATGATGTGTTTCACGTGTCACAACTAAAGAAGTGCCACCCAGAAACGGCCGAAACACCGCTAAGAGATACCGTTCCCCTGGATGAGGTTCAATTGGAGAATGACCTTACCTATGAGGAGAAACCCATCAAAATACTAGAAATAGCCGAAAGGATTACCCGTACAAAGACTATAAGATTCTACAAAGTACAATGGAACCACCACTCTGAGGAAGAAGCCACGTGGGAGCGTGAAGAAGATTTGAAGGCAGAACACCCACACCTATTTGCTAGCCAACCCGAATCTCGGGGACGAGATTCTTCTTAAGGGGGGTAGGTTTGTAACATCCCAGGTTTTATTATATGATGTTACTAGAAGCATGCATCATCCTTGCACCATTGCATCCAACAAATTAAGTCGCATCAAAACCCTACCACCAAACCCCAAACAAAAACCCTAATATTAGTTCCTACCTATGAGCATTAATGAGGGAATCTTGTTTTGAACATTCTAAAAACTAGGTAAAAATATCCTCTGGTCCTATGTTGACCACCTTCTTTTTAAAAAAATTTAGGAATTGGTTTCATTGTTTTTGGACTTGTTATACAAAAGTTATTAGAGAATTAGTAAAACAGAAATGGAAAAGAAAAGTACAAAAAAAAACCTACTGCCTAACCTACTGGACCGGCTGTGCCATCCCACTAACGCGCGTGCGTCACCTAAGAGCTAACAACCCAGTCGCCAGCCCGCCAGCACAGCCCAGCGCTAGCGCCAGCCCGCACTGCCCCTCCGCCCGCTGACACGCGGGACCCACCCGTCAGCCGTCCCTTCCGCGACGACGACGAGTCCCTGGCAGACACGGGATCAACCCGAGACGAACTCCGCGAATCTTCCACGCCCGGACCCCTTATCCACGCCTTACCCTCCTTAAGTAGCCCCGCATCGACCCCCTCTTCTCTTTTCCTAAAACCCTAGCTCGATCGAACTCCCGCGCCGGTCGCCTTCGGGTTGATCTCGCCGAGACAGTTCGGAGCTCCACCTTGTGCTTCTCTCCCTCTGGAGCTTTCCCCCTTCCACTATTGATTCTCCCCGTATACTTTTCCCTCTCTCTACTGCAGCCAATCGACGGGGATTGCTCGCCGACGTATCGCCAGAGCTCGTAGGGACCGGCGGAGCCGTGCGGCTGGATGAGGAAGAGAAGGCCGAAGCCGATCTCGCACACGGGACCCGCAAGGAGGAGCCGCGCGCTGTCGTCTTCTCCGCTGCCTCGAAGAGCCACCGTACCGCCACCGAGGACCACGTCCGGCATCGTCGCCGCCATCTCGACATCGACGCCGCCGCGGTGTGTGCCATCTTACCCTGTCCGTTAGATCTGCGAGCTGCGGCTCAGATTAGAAGCAAAAATCGAAAGGGTACGCGCCTATCGCATTGCGCCGTGTGGCAGGCCACGTCAGCACGCCGCATAGCGCGTCGCGTCAGCACCGCTTGCTTAGTTGTCCCAACCAGATGCTGCCGCGTGTCGTGTTCTCGTTAGGGTTAGATTTAATTGCCAGATTGATGTTAATTCTTGAGAAATTCATAGAAAATTAAATACTTGGCCAAATTTAGCATATAATATACCTTTGGATTCACAAAATTATGTAGAACACAGATCTGCAATAAAATTTCAAGTTTACAGTAGGATTTTCTATGTAGAAAGTAATCTTTAGATTAGAGTGTTTAGTCCACAAAAAAATAATTAAAACCCCGTTTTAGTTGATTCTTGTTGCATTGACTTGGTTTTTACAATACCTATTGAACAAAATTATAGAACCTTGCTTAAGAGCATTAGATCTGTTTTGGGGCTAAATTAGATGGTTGGATCTTCTAGTGAGCCCAAAAATTAGAATAAGACCCAAATTTGTTTAAACCCATGGGAAATCAATACTAATAACGTCCCTAACACAATTGCAATCCAATTATACTACCTTGGTCAATTTAGAAAACAAATCTTGCATAAGTACCATGTTGCATGCATGCATGTTATCTCTGTGGCATATTTTGTGCAAGTTATGATTAGATCTATGTTTGTGTTTTGTTAGATTGTTCGGAGTGTGCTGAGGAGTGCTATTGTGTAGAGTGCTGCTCGGATCAAGGCAAGTTACACCACTTGTTCATATCTCTTGTCCCAGTTTTGATTCTATGCATGTGATCTTCAAAATTCTGTAGTATGCATGTGTAGGATGTTCTAGTAGAATTTTTCCTTGGTATTATTTTGCAAGTTCAATGATTTTGTAGTATGCCATGAGTAGCTCTATACTTAGGATTTTCCCTTCCTAATAGGTTACCCCAGTTTTGCTAAGTATTGCTTGCTATGCTATATATATGAAAAGTACCGTTGGGGGGGGTCGAAAGTTAATGAATTTTCTAAGTATAAAGGCTCTCTTGAGCAAACCTTTCTTCTCAAATCCACTTCAAAATAAAAACTAAGTTTTCTTCTGGGAGGAATGGTTGTCGGGACAACGAGTGAGATTTTGGTGGAGGACGGCCACCCAGGAATCAAAGAAGTCTGAAGCTTCCAGTGCAACCACAATACATATGGGCTCTGTCTTGGCCTAGTACTTAGTGGGAAACCTCACCTGGGTACCAACATTTGGAGGTTCTTGGCACTGTTGGATCCATAAGGTAGAGGGGCTACTAAGGGAAAGCCGCGCCATGTTCTTGTCTGTAAAAGGACTTAATCGTGGATTGTTGGTAAAGTGCACAAACTCTCGAGAGTATTGCAATCTGATCGATCAGCCGTGTTCACGGAAATAGAACAACATTGAGCATATGAAGGATGGAGCCTCTGAAGGATCTTCCTCTCTCTCTCTTTCAAAACTTAAAGTTTTCTAAAAACCCAAGGCGTGAGTCATATCGCTATTGGGAGGGTTTTGGGAACTTGGTGAGTAATATCCAAGTGTTAGGTTGTTTGGACACTTGGTGAGTAATATCCTCGTGTGCCATTCGACCATATATTACTTAAACAAAAGTTTACAAAGTAGGGAAATCTTCTCTTCTTCTCTATACTTAAGAAAACTAGCTTTGAGCAAATAAACTCTACAGCCTAAACTAGCCTTGCATGTAGGGATAGTCTTTTCTTTCCTTGGTGTAATTTTACAATACATTCAAAGTATTGACCCAATTTGTTGGCTGCACGTCTTATGTGCAGAACCTGAAGATTGAAAGGTGCGTAGGGATCGCGAGTCTACACTCGACAAGCCTGGGGCGTTGATGGACTCAAGCTGCTTTTATGTTTCCGCTGTTATTTGAGCTAGCTTAATGCTAAGCAAATTTGTAATAAATTCATACTCTGGATTCTCCGTGTAATAATGACTTTGTGTTTTACATGATATTCATCGACTGTGAGTGCTAGCTATTGATCCAGGGACTAGCATGTAAATCACAGGGACTTAGGATCTTTATTGATCCAAGGTCACTACAGATGGTATCAGAGCACATCGTTGCCTATAGGACGTGACCCTAGGATTGGAACCACCTTTAACTTATGTTCCTTACTTGCTTTTCCTTCTAAGTTATTTTTGCACTTCTAGTACCTGCTTTCCTCTACTTGTTTAAGTATCTAATCTTCACTCTTCTAACTTAAGGATGACAAGATTCCTCTACGACACCGTCACGACATCGAGCCCCTTCGCTTTGGTGGATGCCTCATGGACCTTCTATCATGTCTGTGTTGTTTGTGATCTTGCATGCTCTCCGTTGTTAGTAGCTATCTTGGCCAAGTAGTTGCTAGTGACTCCAAGAGGGGGTATTTATGCTCGATAGTGGGTTCATGCCTCTAGTTTCCAAGGGAAGTGACAGAAATCTCTTTGGTTGTAGATGTGCTGTTGCCACTAGGGAGAAAACAACGGTCTCTTGTTCATTAAACATGTGGACTGTTTACCTTACACACTTTGCTTAAAGCATTTGTCTGTTGCTTGCAACTTAATATTGGTGGGGGTTCAGATGATAACCTGAAGGTGGACTTCTAGTCATAGATGTAGTTGGATAGCGGTCTATAAATTTTTGCCAAATAAAAACCTTGAGTGATCAATGTTTCTTTCTTACTTTGAGAGTAGGTTTAGTCTTAAAGGAGGATTGCTATAAACTTTGAGATGATCTCAAAGGAATTATGGTTGTTTTGAAATGAGTTTGGATTTTAAAACTTAAGCGTTTTATAATTTAAATAATTTTGATATAAGATTTGAATCTTAAATTAAATATGAGAAAGGTATGATAACTTAAATCTTATCTAAAAGCAATATGGTATATGAAGTACATTTCTTATTTAGAAACAGACTACAAATAATAACTTACTAAAGTTATTCCAAACTTTACAATTCACACAAGAGAAAAGAATAAAATATTCTTTATTAATAAATATATAATCTTCATTACAAAGAAACCAAATAAAGATTACAAGAATTATAAAAGGAAAATTACAAAAGATAAAGAAAAGTACATTGGTATATCTCTACTAACTATCCTATATCTAAACTACACTAAATCTTCATCTTGATCTTTGTACCTGCAAAACAAGGATTAAATAAGAAACAAAACAAGATTAGTGTTAATATATATTTCTCTCAGATATGTCAGTGAGGTGCACTTGACAATCTCATCATTGAGAAATGATAAAGGGGCAAGTTTCACCAATATGAAAGACTTCATCTTTCATAAATTCAAAGCCAGAATGAAAATGACAGCCAAAAGGGACCAATTCACCAGCCAGTGTAAAAGTAATTTGGTAATGGTAAGTTCACAAATTCTGAACCTATCCACATGTGCATAGCAGACACAAAAGCTGCACACACACAACATGCAAAAGGGTGAGCTATCGACCTCACAAGCACATCCAGCATAACAAAACCACAACACAGCCGTGGAGATGCACCTCAGTGCATCACTCCACTACATCACACCACAGTACAGCCAGGGTGAACACCAGCCAAACCAAGAACAGCAACCAAACCAACCACCTAGATCAACCCAAACATCACCAGGATGGTGACATAAGGAGGATGGAACTGGTGGATAGCAAGGTCAAGCCCAGGAGCTAGGAGGAGCAGGCAATCTCAAGAGCAAGCTCTGGAGCCAGCAAAAGCAGATCAAGATCAAGACCAAAATCAAGATCAAGATCATCATCAATATACTACACCAACCTCAAATCTTATGGTGAGTCTCATAAAACCATCACATGCTTTCATCAGAATATCTAAACAAAAGCATGTGTTGCTTTATGTAATGATCTCTCAATAATCACCCAAGAGGGGTGAATTTATCCTAGAGATTTCAGGTAAAAGGATAAGAAATCAAACTCCACCACAAGCACTAAACCCTCAGACCAGCATCACTAGGTTCAGTGTTATTTTTGCAACTTAGATTATTTTCATTTGATCTTACCAGATCAGGGCACATCTCTCAAAGGGAGAGTAGCACCTCTAAATCTATAAGATTCCAACAAACTATTGCCCAACTAACTAGGAATCACATCCTAGGGCCTCAGACCCACATCATAGGCAGGAATAATAATAAAAGCTTCCATATCATCTTATCAATTTTAATCACAAGCATAATCAAGTTAAGCCCAGAAATAAGACTCAATCACTTGTGTGCCAAATCATATTGGTATCACAAGGACAAGTTGTATATGAACTAAAACCAATCCTTGTTCAGAATCCACACATAAAAGGGACAACCAAATATATATCATTTTCCTGAAGCTAATTGCCAGGAATCAACATTTAAAATGAATCTATGCATCCACATAAAATCATTACATATAATGATTTGATTCAAAGTGTATCATCTCAAACAAACCCATATTATGATTGCAGTAAGCAACCACTGAGATAAAACTACTGTCAGTATAAGTAATCTGACAGTAGAGTAAACTCTCAGACCAACAACATAATCTAATCAAGGATTTTATTGAACAACTAGCATGGATCATGGTGGATTACCACTAGGACAAATCTGACAGGCAACTAGTATCATTAAAGCTAGTATCAATCCTTAACCACAGCAAGCAGTCATTTCCCATGATCAAATATGATCAACACTAGATCTAAAGCATCATAGATATGATCAACAGAGGGGTTATGAACCCTAATCTAGGGATGAACTCAATCAACACATAATCACTCAACATGAGAAGCCACTATCCACATACCAAAAAGAATCAAGGCAGTAGCATGGACAAACACCACACAGATCACTTACCCGAGGTCCTCGCTGATGAATCGAAGAGGAAGCAGAGGGGACGACGAACCGCGGCGGCACAGGGAGAACCCAGAGGGGCGCTGCAACCTGCACCTGCCACGGCGGCGGCCACAGCAGCACATGAGACCAGCACACCACCGCAAGCAGGATCGCGGCGGCGGCGACAACAACTTTTCCAAACCCTAGGGTTCGAGAATGGGGTGGAACTGACCACGGGGAAGCCCCAAAGTCAAATCCAAGTGGATAGAACGAAAGAGCATCGTCGACAACCCCAACCCCCACCACGGCGGCAGCCAGGACGGTCGACGACAGCGAGAATCGACGGTGGCGGCATCGCCGGTCACGGGGGCGAGTCAGGGGAGGAGGAGATAAGGTCGAGGGAGATAGGAGGCAGTGTGGGCTGGGTGGGCCAAAACCCTTCAGGGTAGTTATTTAACCCTGCCCTATTGGGCCACCTTGGCCCAATAAGCCCAAGGGGCCAGCCCAAGTTATTTAATAATTCTTTTGATCAATTAAAAAAGACCAAAATACCCCTGATCTAAATGAAATTATAGAAAATAAAATAAAAATCCAAAAATTATAAATAAAATATTTTTGGATTCACAACAATCCACTCTGACCAAATAAAATAAGATATCAATTTTGGACATTCAAATTTTTATGAGAATTTTTTTAAATTAAATATTCCTTATGGAATTTTACAAAATTATTGAAAGGTGATAAAAATAAATAAAAATCACTTTCAATATTTATTAATATTAGAGTATTTTTAAAAAATACTAAATAAATATTTAGTAATAAAATTAATGTATAAATAGTAATTCCTAAAAGAATTATTAAATCAATAAAAGGCAAATAAAGGGAAATAAAATAAAATAACTCAATATATGTTATAAATATTAAAAAGAAATATATATAAATCCTTTATTACTCAAAAAGGGACTTTTTGGGGTAAATGCATATAAATTGAAATAATGCATTACATTACTTGCATAATCATTTTTGCTTCTTTAAATATTGTCCTTACCGGGCAATAATGATGTTTTTGTAGAACTAGAAGCTCAAGGTCCAGTGCAAGCATCAGACTTCACTACCTTGCCATCACAAGGCAAGTTCATCACTTGCTCATGTCCTTTGAAGAGTCTTTATCAAAGTATTTGCAAATTGTGTGTTATCATATATGCTATAAAAGAAAGAAAATATTATTTTCATAAACAAAGAAATCATAGATATCATCCTAAGTGGTGATAAAATGGAGCAATAGAACTTAGAGTTCTAATTGCAACAATGATGATCAAATAGGGACTTAATAACCCCTGACATCAGTGATTCTAGCGCCGTATATTACGCGTTAACCATGAGATTTGGAATGGGACAGATAAGTCAGCTGTATCTTCTTCCTCTCGCATGAAGCCGGATGTGCAGGTCGTGGCTGTTATCCTCGTAGTGTGCAATTAATTGGTAATTCGTAGAGGATATGCAGCATATGGGTGGGAACCCTCAATGTCCCACGATAGTTCTGGCATCTAACGGTTTGTACAAACCATTGCCGTAATTCATTATGTGGGCATGGTGTACACCAAGGAGGCATGCGGGGTAGCGAAGGGGCAGTGATTGGCTTGGACCAACTATTCGGCCCCACATCATGGAATTGTGGACAGGAAAGTACGCCCGGTTGTGCAACAAGGAGTTGATCTCTCATGGGTAAAGTAACGCACCTCTGCAGAGTGTAAGAACTGTAACTTATTACTCCCTGTTCCGAGAAGGAGCTACGAACGCGGCAGGAAAGGAACTCCATGAAAGTTCTGGTCAACCTGTGAAGGCTGATTGTCATAGTTCTTCGGAATAAAATCAATCTTTGAAGAAAGATTTACAAAAACTGCATAGTGCCAAGGATTTATAATCCGAGGTGGTAGTTAGAGCATCAAACTTCCCACCATGCATATAATGAACTTGTTGGGTAATGCTGTTACTCATTCTTTCCTTTGAACCCTTGCTTAGACTCTGAGGATCCCGAAGACGTGCCAATGTATGCAGCCGAATGCCAAGAAGACGTGTTCTACGAGGAACCTGATCTATCCGGAGGAGTTGAAGGCGTGGACTACGAGATCCACTATGGTGTCGATGAGAACGAATCCACTTAAGTGTCTAGTTAGTAGTAACTAACGGAGCCGAACAACATGAACTCTATAGAATAAGCTGTTGAGCCCCACTCCTAGTCGGAGTTGTTACTCTTAAGTTTCCGCTGAACACTTTATATTTTGGTTTGTAAGTTGGATCTTTTAGAAGTCTTGAACTTCCGGTATTGTAATAATAATAATGTGTGTACTTTTGTAATATGGACCCGCAATGTTTCTGTTGTACCACTCTGAGGGATGTGATATTTATGGAACAATGTTCTGTGAATGTCATGTCAACGACTATAGTGTACTACACATGCAGTGGTATGCTGGGTCACCGCAGTTGGTATCAAAGCAAATTGCTTTGACCTT
The DNA here is from genome assembly GCA_916181665.1 of Avena sativa. Lineage (NCBI taxonomy): Eukaryota > Viridiplantae > Streptophyta > Magnoliopsida > Poales > Poaceae > Avena > Avena sativa. The sequence goes on from OV702298.1 coordinate 133,738,024, forward strand.
AGGTTGGAAACCTAGTAAAGGGTATTATATGTAGGAAAGCTAGCAACGATAAAGAATTCTCTAAATGTAATATAATGGGTATTCAAATGAGAATATTCCGTTATATATTTTAGTGCGATAATTCTTTGTTATGATGCAATATGCCATTGGATACTAATCAAAATTATTTTTCTGATATACACAGATATGGCACCAAAGTTTCCAAAACAGACTTTGGTAAGGAAAGAGGAGACTCTTGATGATTATCAAGGATCGTTTATAGACCAACTTCGTCAACTCTTAAAGCTCTTTAATTGTCCAACTAGAATTCTAGTGAACACCATCACTTACCTAGATGGCCGGATGTTATCCAAGTATCATGTGAGTATCCAACTTCCAGAGAAGCTTGGATTATATCACGATCTACCCATAGGAGAAGGTAGGAGTCATTTAGCAGCCTATCATGTTGCTGTTGTAGAGGCAATAGCAAATATCCGGGAGCAGAAAACCAAGGAGCTAGAAGGTAGCACATTATCTGTGATACCTCATGATTCTATAGACTCGGAGCCTATACCAGATCATCTTACTTTGGTTAAGAAGCATCCTAAGTTAGCTTCCAAGTTCATGGATAGATACCGAACACTCGTTGCATCTTTTTATAAGACCCATCAAGTGATTGTCGAAGACAGAAATGACATGTTAGTGGATCTAACTGATCCGGAAAGGATGAAGCAGTTAGCATTCCAGCTAGAGAAAGAAGCAGGTAGTAGTATAACACCTATCTTTAAGGATATACCTATAGATCCAAAATCTTTTACACCATATCCTTATTCACCAAGACCTGAACCTACCCATGATCCTACTATAGATATGCGGTATGTAGTACCACAGGGCTCAGAGGATGGTTCTGACTCAGAACTTCCTATTGAGAATTCAGATGGTTGGAGGATGGGATCATATAATGGATCTCATGAACACCAGATGTCCACAGATGGTTCTGACAGAAATGTTGGACAATCCAGTTGGATGGGTGCAAAAATGAACCTTAATAATAGAAGTAGAAATACCATGTCAATAGATGATCAGGATGAAGAAGAAGATCCTGAGGAGAGAGTGTTTGAATCATCAACATCTTTTCAAAACCCAGGGAATATACATTATCCAGTATTCAATTATCTTGTCCACGAGAGCACCTGGGAAGCAGCGGGATCTGCGTATTCTGTTGACAACTCAAGGAACGTAGCTCAGGAAATGCAGGCTGGAGATAATGTTGAATATGTTTCTGAAGACTTTTCAGCTGAGCTGGAGGGAATCGAGGCGGTCATGTTGAGTAATGACTCAAGTCCTGACACTTCAGATACAGAGTATGTTCCTTCTGGAAGGCCATTTGTTCCACAAACTGTGCGACGAACAACACGTCATCACGGTTGGACATCAGGCATGTACGATGAGCGTAGTTACTATTAGAAAGAGACAAGTAGTCAATAGTATCAAGCACTGTGTATTGTACTCTAAGGAATAAGGTAGTTAGATGATTACGGTAGTTTGTGACTATACCTATATGGTATATGTTGGGAGAACTTTGTATCACTATGATAATATGTATAATATGTGAAATGCATATTTGGATTTTCCTTGGATCTTCATTGTGTGACTAGTTCTGTGCGTAAAGTCCAGCTCAGAACACATGTGCATGATGTAATTATGAGTATTCGCTTTATGTTGCAGGACTAGGGGGTCATGGATATAGGTGTAGAAATGAAAACTGAGCAGCAGCGGATGGAGCGTGAGGCCAAGGAAAAGGACGATGCTGATATAGCAAATCAAGGCACATTACCACCACCACCACCAATGAGGCCGTTAATGGAGCAGAACTTTATGCAATGCATGCAAATGATGCAAGAGAACTAGAACAAGTTTATGGAGGAGTTGCTGGGGCGAGCAAATCAAAGGGCACCTGAAGGAGGAGGAGTGAGTTTATCTGATTTCCAGAATGCAAGGCCGTTACCTTTTGCATCAGCTCCTGAACGAATGGATGCAGAAGACTGGCTAGCAGATACTGAAAGGAAGCTGAAAACTGTGGGTTGCAATGATGAGGAAAAATTGAGGTATGCAACTCATCTGCTGACTGGACCTGCAACATCTTGGTGGGAAAATCAGTTAGCAATGCAACAACCAAGAAGGGAGTTTACCTGGGAGGAGTTCAAGCAGAGATTCCGTGAATATCATGTTTCGGAGAGTGTCATGGAGTTGAAGCGGAGAGAATTTGAGGAGCTTCAGCAAGGATATACTAGTGTCATGAAGTACGTCCGGGAGTTTAGCCAACTATCTCGTTATGCTGAGGAGGATGTTAACACTGAAGAGAAGTGGAAGAAGCGTTTCCTGCATGGATTAAATCCGTTTGTGAGGATGCAGGTAAGGTTAGCCAATAAGCAAACTTATCAGCAGTTGTTGGATGCAGCCATTACTTTTGAAGATGATTACAAGAATGTCCAAGAGGATCAGAGGAAGAGAGCCAAGAAGGAAACCAAGAGAATTCAGGCAAGCAAACCAAAACCTAACCTGGAGTTCAAACCTCGGAATAGAAATTATGGCAACAACAACAATAACAATAACAATAACAATAACAAGAGTAGTAGTGGAAATCAATCTAATCCGAGAAGGAATGTTATCTGTAACAACTGTGGAATTCCAGGGCATTTCCAGAGGGAGTGCAAAAAGCCTGTAGTGATCTGTTACGGTTGTGGTCAGAAGGGGCATATCAAGCCAGATTGTCCGAGCAAACCACCGGGAGGATGGCCTACCAAGGGAGGAGGACAAGCCAGTGGAGGAAATGGACAGCCCAATAAAGTGGGAAACAATGGCAAGAACAACAATGGCAAGAGAAACCGACCAACCAGAAAGCTGAACTGTGCAACTCTCGAGGAGGTGGATAATTCGGAGCATGCAGTGATAGGTACGCTCAATATCCTTACCAATCCCGGCAAGGTTATATTTGATACTAGTGCAACTACTTCATTCATTTCTGAAGAATTTTGTGATAAGTTTGGGATTAGAAGGGAAACATTAGAACGTCCTATGACCGTAGTTACGGCAGGAGGGAATGTGATTGTACGCCACATAAAACAAGATCAGGTTATCTCGATCTGTGGTTGTACATATTTCGCAGACCTTTATGTGATTCCTTTGAAGGGAATTGCAGTAGTACTCGGGATGGATTGGATGATGGAACACGGAGCTCAGATAAATTGTGAGGAGAAAACTGTCTCAATCAAAACCCCAAGTGGAGCAAGGATAGTTTACCAAGCAGATAAACACAGTCATATCATGGTGGATCTGCAGTTGAATTCAATGAAGGAAGTTAAATTAGAAGATATTCCTGTAGTTAATGAATTTCAAGATGTTTTCCCAACGGAATTACCAGGAATGCCACCAGACCGGGAGATAGAGTTCACCATTGACCTAATACCTGGTACAACACTAATAGCTCAAGCACCATATAAAATGTGACCCAAAGAGTTTAAAGAACTCAAGGATTAAATTGATGAGTTAGCAAGAAAAGGATTTATACAGGAAAGTGTATCTCCATGGGGAACACCAGTATTCTTTGTGGATAAAAGAGATGGTGGACGACGGATGTGCGGTGATTATAGAAATCTGAACAACGTGACGATCAAGAATAAATATCCTTTACCAAGAATTCAAGATTTGTTTGATCAAGTGAAAGGGTCTGGATTATTTTCAAAGATCAATTTAAGATCTGGATACCATCAAATAAAAATCAAGCCGGAGGATGTTCCAAAAACAGCATCTGTCTCAAGATATGGACACCATGATTATCTGGTGGTACCATTTGGTTTGACTAATGCACCAGCAATATTCATGAATCTGATGAACAAGATCTTCATGCCATATGTGGATAAGTTTTTCATCGTCTTTATTGATGATATTCTGTATTACAAGGATAAGGAAGAGCATGCTGACCATTTGAGAATAGCATTGCAGACTTTAAGAGAACATAAGCTTTATGCTAAGTTCAGTAAGTGTGAGTTCTGGTTAGATGAGGTAGAATTCCTCGGTCATGTGATCAGTAAGGATGGGATTGCTGTGAATCCATCCAAAGTTCAGTCGGTACTGGAGTGGACTGCACCGACCAATGTGAAGCAAATTCGAGGTTTCCTAGGAATGGCTGGTTATTATCGGAGATTCATTGAAGGGTTCTCCAAAATAGCCGGACCAGTGAACAAATTATTAAGGAAGAATACACCATTCAAGTGGGATGAGAAGTGTGAAGCAAGTTTTCAAGAGTTGAAGACTAGATTAACCACATCACCAATCTTAGCATTTCCTGAGACAGGGAAGGATTTCACTGTATATTGTGATGCATCTAAAGAAGGTTTGGTTTGTGTATTAATGCAAGATCGGAAAGTGATTGCCTATGGTTCAAGACAATTGGAACCACATGAAGTCAACTATCCAACTCATGATTTAGAGTTAGCAGTAGTAGTCTTTGCGTTGAAAGGATGGAGGCATTTTCTTTATGGAGCCAAATGTGAGTTATACACTGACCATAAAAGTCTCAAGTACTTCTTCACTCAAAAGGAATTAAACATGAGGCAGAAGCGTTGGTTGGAATTAATCAAGGATTATGATTTAACAATTAATTACACCCCAGGGAAAGCAAATGTCGTAGCAGATGCTTTAAGCAGAAAGAGTGCAGATATTCAGCCAATCAATAGAGAGTTACCAAAAGAGTTACAAATGGACTTGGAAAGGTTAGAACTTCAATTCATCAGAACAGAGGTTCTTGGCGGATTGGAAACTATGCAGGTAGTTGTAGAGCAGGACAGTGATCTTAAACAAGAAATTTTTAGACATCAAGAAAAAGATCCTTTTATTGCTGACGAAATTTGGAGGATATCTCAAGGGCAAAAATCAGTTTTTCACCTTGGAGATTATGGATCTTTATGGTTTCAAGATCGTCTATGTGTTCCAGATGTGACTGAGATCAGAAATTTCATACTCAAAGAAGCACATGATACACCCTATTCTATACATCCAGGGAGTACCAAGATGTATATGGATTTGAAAGAACTATTCTGGTGGAATAACATGAAAAGAGATATTTCTAAATATGTATCTGAATGCCATACTTGTCAAAGGGTGAAGGCTGAACATCAAAGTCCAGCAGGACCATTACAACCCTTAGAAATTCCTGAATGGAAATGGGAGAAATAGGTATGGACTTCATCACAGGATTACCTATGACACCAAAAAGGAAAGATATGATATGGGTAATTGTGGACAGACTCACTAAGAGTGCACATTTTATTCCAGTGAATCAAAAGGATAATGCTGAAAAGTTAGTTGAAGTATATGTCAAAGAGATAGTAAGTAAGCATGGAGTACCCAAGAAGATCGTAACTGATAGGGGATCAGTGTTTACTTCAGCATTTTGGAAGCAATTGCATGAAGCACTTGGTTCAAAATTAGATTTTAGCACGGCATATCATCCTGAAACATGAGGTCAAAATGAAAGAACAAATCAAATATTAGAAGACATGTTGAGAGCCCGTGCACTAGATTTTGGAGGAACATGGGAAGATCACCTACCATTGGCAGAATTTTCTTACAATAATAGCTAACAGAGTAGTCTGAAGGCAGCTCCATATGAGGTTCTGTATGGAAGGAAGTGTAGATCACCAATATGTTGGTATGAACCTGGAAGCAGCAAAGAATTTGCGCCAGATTATATCAAGGAGAGACAAGACATCATTGATAAGATCAGGGATAGATTGAAAATAGCCCAGAGCAGGCAGAAAAGTTATGCGGATCAAAGCCGAAGATCATGGCATCTAGAAGTGGGAGATATGGTCTATTTGAAAGTAAGTCCAATGAAAGGAGTAAAAAGATTCGGAGTTAAAGGGAAATTGAGTCCAAGATATATTGGACCATTCAAGATACTGAGTCAAAACAGAACTATAGCTTATGCTTTAGAGTTACCATCAAGATTGGCTCAAGTGCATAATGTTTTCCATGTGTCACAACTTCGCAAATGTTTGAAAGTTCTTGATGATGCAGTAACACATCAAGAGATAGAACTACAAGAAGACCTGACTTATATTGAAAAACCCTGCAAGATTCTGGAAGAAAACTGGAAAAGATTGAGGAACAGGGCAATCAAATATTGCAAGGTACAATGGGAACATCACCCTGAGAGGGAAGCCACATGGGAGAAGGAAGTGGATTTAAGAAAAGCTTATCCAGAACTATTCAGGTACATCTCCACAAACTTTGGGACGAAGTTTAATTTAAGGGGGGAAGTCTGTAACATCCCAGTATTTAGGACCTAACGAAGGGTAGATTTTGGAATAGGTATTGTTGCATGCATTCATTTGTGAAAATGCGGGTAAAATTTTTGCCAAATAAAAACCTTGAATGATCAATGTTTCTTTCTTACTTTGAGAGTAGGTTTAGTCATAAAGGAGGATTGATATAAACTTTGAGATGATCTCAAAGGAATTATGGGTGTTTTGAAATGAGTTTGGATTTTAAAACTTAAGTGTTTTATAATTTAAATAATTTTGATATAAGATTTGAATCTTAAATTAAATATGAGAAAGGTATGATAACTCAAATCTTATCTAAACGCAATATGGTATATGAAGTACATTTCTTATTCAAAAACAAACTACAAAGAATAACTTACTGAAGTTATTCCAAACTTAACAATTCACACAAGAGAAAAGAATAAAATATTCTTTATTAATAAATATATAATCTTCATTACAAAGAAACCAAATAAAGATTACAAGAATTATAAAAGGAAAATTACAAAAGATTAAGAAAAGTACATTGGTATATCTCTACTAACTATCCTATATCTAAACTACACTAAATATTCATCTTGATCTTTGTACCTGCAAACAAAGATTAAATAAGAAACAAAACAAGATTAGTGTTAATATATATTTCTCTCAGATATGTCAGTTAGGTGCACTTGACAATCTCATCATTAAGAAATGATAAAGGGGCAAGTTTCACCAATATGAAAGACTTCATCTTCATAAATTCAAAGCCAGAATGCAAATGACAGCCAAAAGGGACCAATTCACCAGCCAATGTAAAAGTAATTTGGTAATGGTAAGTTCACAAATTCTGAACCTATCCACATGTGCATAGCAGGCACACAAGCTGCACACACACAACATGCAAAAGGGTGAGCTGTCGACCTCACAAGCACAGCCAGCATAACAAAACCACAACACAGCCATGGAGATGCACCTCAGTGCATCACTCCACTACATCACACCACAGTACAACCAGGGTGAACACCAGCCAAACCAAGAACAGCAACCAAACCAACCACCTAGATCAACCCAAACATCACCAGGATGGTGACATAAGGAGGGGAATGGAAATGGTGGATAGCAAGGTCAAGCCCAGGAGCTAGGAGGAGCAGGCAAGCTCAAGAGCAAGCTCTGGAGCTAGCAAAAGCAGATCAAGATCAAGACCAAAATCAAGATCAAGATCATCATCAATATACTACACCAACCTCAAATCTTGTGGTGAGTCTCATAAAACCATCACATGATTTCATCAGAATATCTAAACAAAAGCATGTGTTGCTTTATGTAATGATCTCTCAATAAGCACCCAAGAGGTGTGAATTTATCCTAGAGATTTCAGGTAAAAGGATAAGAAATCAAACTCCACCACAAACACTAAACCCTCAGACCAACATCACTGGGTTTAGTGTTATTTTTGCAACTTACACTATTTTCATTTGATCTTACCAGACCAGGGAACATCTCTCAAAGAGAGAGTAGCACCTCTAAATCTATAAGATTCCAACAAACTATTGCCCAACTAACTAGGAATCACATCCTAGGGCCTCAGACCCACATCATAGGCAGGAATAATAATAAAAGCTTCCATATCATCTTATCAATTTTAATCACAAGCATAATCAAGCTAAGCCCATAAATAAGAATCAATCACTTGTGTGCCAAATCATATTGGTATCACAAGGACAGGTTGTATATGAACTAAAACCAATCCTTGTTCAGAATCCACACATAAAAGGGACAACCAAATATATATCATTTTCCTGAAGCTAAGTGCCAGGAATCAACATTTAAAATGAATCTATACATCCATAGAAAATCATTACATATAATGATTTGATTCAGAGTGTATCATCTCAAACAAACCCATATTATGATTGTAGTAAGCAACCACTGAGAGAAAACTACTATCAGCATAATTAATCTGACAGTAGAGTAAAATCTCAGACCAACAACATAATCTAATCAAGGATTTTATTGAAACAACTAGCATGGATCATGGTGGATTACCACTAGGACAAATCTGACAGGCAACAAGTATCATCAAAGCTACTATCAATCCTTAACCACAACAAGCAATCATTTCCCATGATCAAATATGATCAACACTAGATCTAAAGCATCATAGATATGATCAACAGAGGGGTTATGAACCCTAATCCAGAGATGAACTCAATCAACACATAATCACTCAACATGAGAAGCCACTAGCCACACACCAAAAAGAATCAAGGCAGTAGCATGGACAAACACCACAGAGACCACTTACCCGAGGTCCTCGCTGATGAATCGAAGAGGAAGCAGAGGGGCCGACGAACCGCTGCGGCACAGGGAGCACCCAGAGGGGCGCTGCAACCTGCACCTACCACGGCGACGGCCGTAGCAGCACACAAGACCAGCACACCACCGCAGGCAGGATCGCAGCGGCGGCGACAACAACTTTTCCGAACCCTAGGGTTCGGGAATAGGGTAGAACTAACCACGGGAAAGCCCCAAAGTCAAATACAAGTGGATAGAACGAAAGAGCATCGTCGACAACCCCAACCCGCACCACGGCAGCGGCCAGGACGGCCGACGACGTCGATAATCGACGGTGGCGGCATCGCCGGTCATGGGGGCGAGTCAGGGGAGGAGGAGATAAGGTCGAGGGAGAGAGAGGAGGCAGGGTGGGCTGGGTGGGGCAAAACCCTTCGGGGTAATTATTTGACCCTGCCCTATTGGGCCACCTTGTCCCAATAAGCCCAAGGGGCTAGCCCAAGTTATTTAATAATTCTTTTGATCAATTAAAAAAGACCAAAATACCCCCGATCTAAATAAAATTTTAGAAAATAAAATAAAAATCCAAAAATTATTAATAAAATATTTTCGGATTCACAATAATCCACTCTGACCAAATAAAATAAGATATCAAATTTTGGACATTCAAAATTTTATAAGCATTTTGTAAATTAAATATTCCTTATGGAATTTTACAAAATTATTGAAAGGTGATAAAAATAAATAAAAATCACTTTCATTATTTATTAATATTAGAGTATTTTAAAAATACTAAATAAATATTTAGTAATAAAATTAATGTATAATTAATAATTCCTAAAAGAATTATTAAATCAATAAAAGGCAAATAAAATAAAATAACTCAATATATGTTATAATATTAAAAAGAAACATTTATAAATCCTTTATTACTCAAAAAGGGACTTTTTGGGGTAAATGCATATAAATTGAAATAATGCATTACATTACTTGCATAATCATTTTTGGTTCTTTAAATATTGTCCTTACCGGGCAATAATGATGTTTTTGTAGAATTAGAAGCTTAAGGTCCAGTGCAAGCATCAGACTTCACTACCTTGCCATCACAAGGCAAGTTCATCACTTGCTCATGTCCTTCGAAGAGTCTTTATCAAAGTATTTGCAAATTGTGTGTTATCATATATGCTATAAAAGAAAGAAAATATTATTTTCATAAACAAAGAAATCATAGATATCATCCTAAGTGGTGATAAAATGGAGCAATAGAACTTAGAGTTCTAATTGCAACAACGATGATCAAATAGGAACTTAATAACCCCTGACATCAGTGATTCTAGCGCCGTATATTACGCATTAACCATGAGATTTGGAATGGGACAGAGAAGTCAGCTGTATCTTCTTCCTCTCGCATGAAGCCATATGTGCAAGTCGTGGTTGTTATCCTCGTAGTGTGCATATTAATTGGTAATTTGTAGAGGATATGCAGCATATGCGTGGGAACCCTCATTGTCCCACGATAGTTCTGGCATCTAACGGTTTGTACAAACCATTTCTGTAATTCATTATGTGGGCATGGTGTACACCAAGGAGGCATGTGGGGTCGCGAAGGGGGAAGTGATTGGCTTGGACCAACTACTGGGCCCCACATCATGGAATTGTGGATGGGAAAGTACGCCCGGTTTTGCAACAAGTAGTTGATCTCTCATTGGTAAAGTAACGCACCTCTGCAGAGTGTAAGAACTGTAACTTGTTACTCCCTGTTCCGAGAAGGAGCTACGAACGTGACAGGAAAGGAACTACATGAAAGTTCTGGTCAACCTGTGAAGGCTGATTATCATAGTTCTTTAGAATAAAATCAATCTTTGAAGAAAGATTTACAAAAACTGCATAGTGCCAAGGATTTATAATCCGAGGTGGTAGTTAGAGCATCAAACTTCCCACCTTGCATATAATGAACTTGTTGGGTAACGCTGTTACTCATTCTTTCCTTTGAACCCTTTCTTAGACTCTGAGGATCCCAAAGACGTGCGAATGTATGCAACAGAATTCCAAGAAGACGTGTTCTACGAGGAACCTGATCTATCCTGAGGAGTTGAAGGCGTGGACTACGAGATCCGCTATGGTGTCGATGAGAACGAGTCCACTTAAGTGTCTAGTTAGTAGTAACTAACAGAGCCGAACAACATGAACTCTATAGAATAAGCTGTTGAGCCCCACTCCTAGTCGGAGTTATTACTCTTAAGTTTCCGCTGAACACTTTATATTTTGGTTTGTAAGTTGGATCTTTTGGAAGTCTTGAACTTCCGGTATTGTAGTAATAATGTGTGTACTTTTGTAAAATGGACCTGCAATGTTTCTGTTGTACCACTCTGAGGGATGTGATATTTACAGAAAGGTGTTCTATGAATGTCATGTCAACGACTATAGTGTACTACACATGCAGTGGTATGCTGGGTCACTGCACCTTCCTCCTTCTGGTTCAATAACCTCGGTCTCTACTGAGGGAAAACTTGCTGCTGTGCTGCTTCACACCTTGATCTTGGGGTTCCCAACAAGACTCCACATCAAGCACCAAGTTCTCTGGCACCACCAAGGAGTCATCAACAAGTTTCTGGCGCCATTGCCATGGAGGCCAAGGACGTCTTCACTAGGGGAGTCCTTCACTTCCTTTCTCTTTACTTTGTTTTTAGTTTGCTTTTTTTTTCTTTTGCTTGGTTTTGTTTGCCTCTTTTCAAAAAACCCAAAAAAATTAGTCTAGTTTGGTTTGCTTGCTTTATTCAAAAACACAAAAAAATTAGTTCCTACTCTAGTTGCTGGACTGTTATTGCCTTGCTTGGTCATGCTTTCTATCAATGGATGATTTCTTTGAAACTAGTTCTTATTGGCAAGATGGGTTCACGGAAGAACACAAGTATTATTATAAGGAACACCGTTTGTCCCAAAAAGTGAAACACTTATGGGAACAAATTGATAGGTTGAATACTAAAGCTAGAGACATGTGCTCTACTTATAGTGTTACTTATTGCTTTGATAAAGCTTGTTGCTGCAGGAGGTATAAACACCTGCCCTTTCAATGTGAGTATAATGATAATGTTACCATATCTTCTTATGTTAAAGGAACTTATGATTTTGATGATGTGGAACAAATTGAAGAATTTATTGCCTTCAAGGCTGCATTTGAACTTGCTAGTTTTCTTGAAAATACTGATGATGCACCTTATAAACATGAGGTTTTTGAGATACTTAAATTTTTCTTTGATAATTACAAGGAAGAAAATAACTATATTCTTGAATATTTTAATAGGCATTTTCCACAAATGGAAGAGACTAATGCCTTGCAGGAGCCTATGGAAGAAGAAATTGCTGAAACTGAAAGCTCATTAGATGAAAAAGAGGAGGAGAGTGATGAACAAAAGGAGGAAGAATGGATCTACCCATGCCTACCTTCTAATGAGAGTAACTCTTTATCCCTTACATTATTTGATTGTCCCCCATGCTTACCAGAGGGGGATGAATGTTATGTTCCTATGGATCCTTTTAAAATATCTACTTTGGGTAAAACCCGTGAAGGTTTTAATCCTACTATTTTTGAGCTTGATAGAAATTATGTGTTTGTAGATCATGAAAAGCCTACTTTATATTATAGTTATATTGTTGAGTTTATTTATGAGGCTACTGAAAATTATTATGAGAGAGGAAAATATGGTTGTAGAAGTTTTGATGCTATTGAAACACCTCTCTTTGCGCTGAAAGATTTGAAGTTACTCTTGTCTTATCTTCCTATGCATGTCACTTTGTTCTTTGAGAATTTATTTTCTTACAAGATTACTATGCATAGGAAGTGGGTTAGAATTAAATGTGTTTTGAATTTGCTTCTTGATGCTCTCTTTGAATTCAATTTAAAATTCTTATGTGAGCATCTTCTCAAGCTATCAAGCCTAACTTAAAGGCGTTAAAGAAAAGTACTTGTTGGGAGATAATCCAAGGGTTTCCTTAAGTCTTGGAAGTTATTACTAATGACCTCTTCTTATCCTTTTTGTTTGTTTTTTGTGCCAAGAATGACCTCTAATGAGAGGGAAGTAAGATTTGGGGAGTTGCTATCCCGAAACAGATTTCTGTCCTCCACCAAAAAGATTCGTGAGGAGGCTCTATAACTTGGATTGATATCAAAATTTACGAATAAATCTCCCAGTATGTTAGCTAACTTTCGTTAGTTCAACACGTTTTTATTTAAGCAATAGAAGATGTTCGAAAAAATCGATTTCTACCTGTTGGTCTGTTTTGACAAATTTCTTCCATTGTTTGCATTTGCTTCTTATTGATTCCTTTTTGAGTTCTCTTTAGGTGAATTGAGCTTTTTGAACGAGTTACTATAGTAGCTTGTGTTTTTAGTGAAAATCCTTGCTGTTCAAAAGCTTTTCCAGAGGTCTAATATCTTGTGAATACACTAATGTTGGTAATGAAGATTGTGTGAAGTTTTGTATGAAGGAAAAATTTCAGGTGTAAAGAGAGAATGATGCAATGATATGTAGAACGGACAAAAGCTCAAGCTTGGGGATGCCACCCCAGTGTCACCCCAACAAATATCTAAGAGGTACAAGCGCCAAAGCTTGGGGATGCCCAAGGCATCCCCTTCTTCAGCAATAAAAAGCTTAGGTCTGTCTAGACACTTCGTTTTTATTGTTTCATGCACAGTTGTGTTGTTCTTGGAGCGTCTTAGTTTTCGTTTGCTTTGCTTAGGTTGTTTATTTTTCTTGAATAAAGTTGTTTGGATCCCCGTTCTCGCTTTGTTGTTTTGCAAATAAGTTTGCTTGGTGTTTGGAAAGGAGTAGTAAGTTCTTGCTTGAAGTGCAAGAGGAGCTTGCATTGACTGTGACTTAGACTTTAGCATGACATGCTAGGTGTTGTTTTGACTTTATGCTTAGTGATTATTGCTTTAGAATGTCTTGTTCCAAACAATTGGGATTGCCTAGTGTGCCTTGAAGAAATTATGCGTTGTTTTAACATGCAAAAACATAGTATTGTGGTATTCTCCTTTGATGTTTTGCTTGGGTTGACTTGGCACATGATTACACCATGTTATAACTATTAACAAGTCACCATAGCCTCTATGATCATTTAGTCCTTGACTTGTAGTACCACTCTATGCTTTGATTAGTAATGCTTTGTTGCACTGCATGATTATGGCCATTATTGCTCTCTTAGTTGGTTGCTCCCAGTCTTTTGCTAGCCTCCACTTGTGTGAGTAAGTTCTACTCATGCTTCCAACTCCCAAGAAACCAAGTTATTCCAAAGTGTCCACTATAAACTCCTATGCATGGTGTGTTACACCATTCCAAGTATATTCTTGTTTTCAGCTATCTTCCAATTAAAAACTATTTTGTTATGTGAAAACTTGGTGATTAAAGCCCTAACAAACTTGATGGCACACTTTATATTCTTTGCCCCTAATAAACTTGAACCATTGTGTCATCTATGTTGTATATGCTTGCACTTATACGTTGGAATTAGCAGAACCGTGCTGTCACAGGGAACGTTTTATACATTGCACTTGTACTTTGTACTCAGTTGATATCATGCTCTTTTGTCTATGGATGTCACCGGTGTGAAATAAAAAGGGAGCTTGTAAGTCCATGGAGTTTGTATCCTGTGTTAGAGAATCGCCTGGGCCGCTAGCCTAAGCCATGCCTAATCATGGTGGAAACTTGCAGCATCACCATAGTGAGCTATCTATGAAGCATCCTCAATAAAAAGCTATGCATATGGTAAATAAAAAGATTGCTAAGATGATTACTGTCTGCTTGCCTTGTCATTTTGGTTATGGGAAAGCTCCTGTACCATGTGCAAGGGGTATCCCATTGGCGATTCTCAATGATATGCAAATACTTACAATGACAAGAACTTACAGGTGACTGAAGTTCAGTAGCATGAGGTGTGGCCCTCATATTCAAGGGACTTGAGATTGCCAGCTTATACTTCGTCAAGCAGATACTCCATCTTTGTTCACTTTAACCTTAATCACTTCAAGATGCTTACGATAGGGGCAATGAGGGCTGAAAGCTAACAAGTACCATAATTTTTGGAAGCTCTTATTGAAAATTGAAATCCCTGCTTCCTTTATAAAAGGCCTTTCTTCCACCACTATTGAGTCTCCACCTTCTACTTTTAGGCACCATTAAGAGAGCATAGTTGTCATTCTATGTGTAGTGTTCCAAAGCTTATTGGTTGATGCATATTGTGATATTACTTGTTCTTGTGCTATTTTTTTCTAGTCACCCTTGTGAACTTTGAAGGTGTCCTATGCATCTATTTGCTACTCTATGAGGGGCAAGCTGATTGCCACTATGCTGTGTTTTCTGTATGTGAAACAAACAAACGTTTTTCAATGCATGTTATTCATGATCTTTGTTTGTAGCCTTTCATGTTGCATGCGTGGTTACTATGTCTTATTGTTAGAAATCCATCTTTCATGCACATGGTTAGAGTTCTTTGATCCCAGCTTTCAATGCTTGCAAATGGTTGGATCTTTATTGTGAGGGTGCTTGTCACCTCAGAAATTATTCTTTTTATCACTTACCTACTCGAGGACGAGCAGGAGTTAAGGTTGGGGATACTTGATACGTCGGAAAGGTATCTATAATTTTTGATGCTCCATGCTTGTTTAGTATCTTTATTTGTCTACACTTTGAGGTGCTTTTTACATTTTTTCTGGTACTAACCTATTAACAAGTTGCCACAGTGCCAGTTGCCTGTTTTCTGCTGTTTTTGGTTCCAGAAAAGCTAGTAAGGAAATATTCTCGGAATTGGACGGGACAAATGTCAAAGTAAATAACTTTCCGTGGGGAACAAGAAGTCCAAAGGGGAGCCGGAAGAGGCGGGCCAGGGCGCCCAGACCCCCCTAGGTGCGGGTGGGCCCTGCCCCGTGCCTATGAAGGGTGTGGGGCCCCTGGACACTGGCTCGGCCTCCCTCTTCGCCTATAAGAAGCCCCTGATGCAGAAACCCTAAGTACCCGATCAAATCTCCATGAAACCTTCTGTAGCCACCGCCACCGTCGTCCCTAGATCAGGGGGATCTGAAGTTCTTCCCGGCACTCTGCCGGAGGGGAGATCATCCTGGAGGCCTTCTCTCCGGTATGATGTGTGAGTAGTTACACCTTGGAATATGGGTCCATGTAGTAGCTAGATGGTTGTATCTCCTCCTTTGTGCTTTCATGTATAGATCTTGTGAGCTCCGTTCATGATCAAGATCTAATCTATTTGTAATTATGCATGTTGTGTTTGTGGGGATCCAATGGATATTGAGATTATTATGTTGGTTTGATTAATGGTTTTGTCTTTATGATTCTATCATGTCTGTGTTGATTGTGATCTTGCATGCTCTCCGTTGTTAGTAGCTATCTTGGCCAAGTAGTTGCTAGTGACTCCAAGAGGGGGTATTTATGATCGATAGTGGGTTCATGCCTATAGTTTCAAAGGGAAGTGAAAATAATCTCTTCGGTTGTAGATGTGCTCTTGCTACTAGGGAGAAAACAATGGTCTCTTGTTCATGGAACATGTGGACTGTTTACCTTACACACTTTGCTTAAAGCAGTTGTCTGTTGCTTGCAACTTAATACTGGAGGGGGTTCAGATGATAACCCGAAGGTGGACTTCTAGTCATAGATGCAGTTGGATGGCGGTCTATATATCTTGTTGTATTGCCCAATCGAATCTCATAGGATCTTTCTGACTAGTAATTGCATTGTTATGCCTTGCTCATTTCCTGTCAATTGCCCTGCTGTAATTTGTTTACCCTTCATGCCATGTTGTTTATCTAAGGAGAGCACCTCTAGTGAACTATGGACCCCGGTCCAATCTTTACCATTGATACATCTTCCACTATTACTTGTTTACTTGCTACAAACCATTACCTTCCACACCATACGTTTAATCCTTTGTTACAGCAAACCGGTGAGCTTGACAACCTCATGGATTCGTTGGGGAAAAGTCTTGAGTTTGTGTTGTGCAGGTCTCCGCGTTGCTTGCAACACATGTGTGACATTTCCTTCCTCCTTCTGGTTCGATAACCTCGGTCTCAACTGAGGGAAGACTTGCTGTTGTCCTCTTCACACCTTGCTCTTGGGGTTCCCAACAAGACTCCACATCAAGCACCAAGTTCTCTGGCGCCACCAAGGAGTCATCAACGGCTCGCCTCCGAGGCTCCGACGATAAACTCGCACATAAAAATCATAACGGACACATAAAAATGGAACTGATCAATCGTTGGTTGTTGTCAAGACACGTGGCACTCTTTATTTCCCATATGTTGGCTAGAGAAAATGAGCCAAATGGGTACTGACAGCAATCTTGGCAATCTCTGCAAGAGTCAGATGAGCCTACAACTTGTGGGAAAATCTTGCCGCCGAGAGCGAGCCAAATTGGCCTTCCTAGGTCACACACGAGTTTTTCCCTGCCAACCAAGGGCAGCTTGCCCTCAAAATCTAGGTTTTTTCTATTTTACCAAACTCTAAAACTAGCCCAGCGAGGCTACATGGGCAATGGCCTAGGATCTGAACGTAAGGACATCAACAATACAAGGTGCTTAAGGTCGGAGTTTAGAAAAATGAACTGGTTTTTGTTAAGCATTGGTGGTTATTTATACTAGATAGATGTAAAACTAGGCACCATTCCTATACAAATAGGCACCGATGCTCCATAAATGGTTGGTTTATTTTCTTAAGCACCTATCTAGGCCCCTTGTATTGTACATGTGCGCACACAAGGGCATGGAGGGGTGCCCACGACCTACGGTTTGTTCGTGGGGAGAATTGGGCGAGGAGATGAGAAACTAGGAGGAGAATCGGGCAACGGCCGATGGCCCTCGTATGGTAGTGGAGGAGCCTAGCAACGGGAGGGAACCCCATTTTTACGCTAAATGAGGAATACGGGACAACACAACAGCTCATGCCAGAGTAGATGGGGATTTGGCTCAGGTTGGCGGTGCTCTCGTAATTGCCTGATATGAAATGGGAAAACGACTCACGCTAGAGTATATGGGGAGTCCGGGCCGACATATCAACGAACAATTTGCGGGGAGCAGGCATGCTGCCAGTGGCAAATGATGAGTCCAAAATCTAAGAATATTTACCTATTTTTTGCACAAATAGTGTAGGGATCTTTGTATTTCACTGCGTTCTCGTGTACCTTTTGTCTTTATTTCAATAGGATCCCAACTTACTAAGTCTATTATGAACATATCAATTAAAGCTATCATATTACACTATAATATGATAATTTTATGTGATAAAAGTAATTTTATGGATTTACCTTCGCACCTAGGAAAATACCAAGCGAGGAGAAGTATATAGAGCCGGTAACGACCAGCGGTACAGGCTGAGCCCGCCCGTACCATGTGCCAACATCTTCGTCTCGTAAAATAGTTTCTCCTGGCGAAGACAGCAGGGGGATCTGACATTCACATCCACCAGAAACCACGAAAAACCACATCTAAAAGGGATCTGAAGGAGGAACTTGGATGGAGAGAAATCCCTATTGATCCACAGATCATTGGAGGACAATGCATCATTCCTTCATCATCAATCGCTGCATCTACATCACCACCACTACTCTCATCTTTCATCCATTAGATCTTGTTGTAATTTCAGATTCAATTGTAGTTTGCACTAGATCTATTCTATTACTTTCATTCACCCATTTGACCATGATGATGTTGTTGATTGCTTCCATGTGTGAGTAGTTCTTTTTTTTTTCTTGGGGAGATGGAGAAACCCTAGAACTATTATGAATTTGCAATAAGGATGATATGATCTTGTGTCCATATGACTTGCCGGTCTATGATTGATTTATGGTTGTATTTGATCTTTCTCTTTATATGGTATGTGAAAGTCAACCACATACCATTTTCCCTTGGGACTAAAGGGAGGAATAAATCCTTTGGACATGTTTTTGGATCGTACCCGAAATAGCCCCGTGACAGATTGGCGCCGGCTCATGAACTACGCGGTCAAAGGAGGAATAAAGAGAGACTCCCTAAGCTAATTACAATATCCATGGGGAAACCCTTAATTGCAGTGGTCTGTATGGGTGACTGCTCTCAGGCATTGCAGTAGTTATTTAGAGGTGACCTCACTCTTGGCTTAACAAAGTGTCTTACTACGAGCCTTGTAGTGAACATCTTATTATGGAGCTCTCTCCACACATTTCATGACACAAGAAGTATGTTATCTTAAATTGTTAATAATGACAACACCATGCTAAAGGAGTATCCTACATCCCCTATGACGTTTAGACCTATTGCATTCACCCACGCTTTCATACGAACTTGCTACTTGCTTTCTTTTAATTGTTTTAATTACTTTTCTACACATAACCAAAAAACTTTCAAACACTCTTTACTTGATGTCAAAGGCAACTTATAAGTATCCTTTGGTAGATAATAACAAGGGGATAAAGACCTTTACCAATAGCTCTCTGTGATTTTGATTTCTTTACTTCGAAACTAGCTACAATTGATATGTGCACTTGTAGTTATCAAGCTATTTTCTGGCACCATTAATGGGGAGCTAAGCGCTTTTGGTCTTTGTTCTTAGTTACTTATTTTACTATTTTTTTACTGAAGTTGCTTACTAGTTTTAGGTAAGCACCATGACTGCACTTGGACTGATAAATCAGCTCGATGCAACTAAATACCTCCGGAAGTTCAATAGAGGACTTGTGAAAGAATTCCCGAGTGGGGGCGAACTAGAATACGAGGTCAATCCTCGCTTTATTCCCATCATTAAAGAATTTATTTTTGCAGGAGATGATCCAGATGAGGATCCTTACACATATTTAATGCATTTTACCGAGCTATGTTGACTCTTAAATTGAGAGGATATTCTGATGATGAATTAAAACTTAAATTGATAAGCCAATCTTTAACTAATACTGCTTTAGCTTGGTATAGAATTTGCCCTGCATATACAATAGATACTCGGGAAAAACTTAATGGAGAATTCGTGATTCGATTCTTTCCCAAGGTAAAGACCACTGAAGTAAGAAGGACGATTACAAACTTCAAGAACCGTCCAGGTGAAGGCTTGGTAAGGGCCTTCAAAAGGTATAAGACCCTACTTCATAAATGTCCCGATCATGATTTACCTGAAGGACTTAAACAAGAAATTAAACATGAGCTAGACACCAATTCTGGAGGCTCCTTTATAGAGTTAACTGTAACTCACATGGATATGCCCTATGGGCACCTAAGGTTAGCCTACCAGTATCAGCCTAGCAGGGGTCCACATGACTATCCCGTGCGGATGATCAATCCCAAGAAGGATTCGGGTGACCAAGGACCACATGGACCCGTCTTCTTGGAGAACACGAATAGCTATAGATAGAATTTCAAAGGGTTCAACCCTAATTTGTAACCGATTCGACCAAACCGGGGCCCAGCTTATCTATATCAAGGCCAGGAGGGCACGACGAGGAGGAAATCATAACCTAGCACACACCTCATGCCTGATTGCATCTGCGTACCCCTGTAACTTTTGGCCTCACCATCAATCAACAACAAACAAGCATGAGTAGGCTTTTCCTTCCGGGGGTCTAAACCTGGGTAAATACTATGTCCCCACGTTGCTTCCCTGTTAGCCGTTCCATGATCTTCAGCTTCCCCTCCTTCTCCAAAACCCAAGTCCTTAACAATCGACATTGATGAGTTCAAACCTCGTCAATTGGCGCCGTCTGTGGGAACTGGGATTCTGATCGTGCGATCGTGACGACTCCATCATCAACAATCTACGATTCGTCGGCTACTAGGAGTGAATCTGATTCGTACCCTCATCATCAACATCGGCCAGATCGGATCACTTTTGGCCGACGCGCCCACGTCCACGCACTCGGCTTCATCATCAACATATCCGATGCGACGCATCTCGTCTTTGCTGCCGGCGAGTGGCCAACCCGCTGTCAGGTCTGTTCTAAAGTCAATATAACAGGGGCATGTTCCTAAACCACCAAGGAGATCGAGTGCTTCTTGATGCAAGGAAAGCCAGATCGAAACAAGGCGGATCCCTGATTCAAGGCTTTCAACAAAGATCGGGTCGTGTACGAACAACAAGAGACCAATCTAATGATCAATATCATAATAAAGCGGTCGAGTCCGTGTACTAAAATATTTAATATAAGGTCATATCTCAACAGAGGGACAAATTGATTCTCCACCACATGAAGATGAAGGCATCAACGCCTCGTGGATAGGCGAGTCCACGTATGCATCAGAGGCTGTGTTTTTCCGGCCAGAAATTATCGGTCTGACGTAGGGCTGCAACTACGTCCTCTACGCGACTCCATCCACCTGGACCACACGTATGCTGCGACGATTACATCCGACCACGTCAATCTACGCCCAGGGGCTACGACGATTCCACGGTGCAACCCGTTGCATTCTTCGGTTGCGACGACATGCGACGGTCTTTGGCTCCAACGACCCACCGCCGACATCGTCTCCAGCGATTCGCTGCTGCCATCGGTTGAGGTGACCCTTTGAATTTTTGATTGTGTTGACCCGCTGCAGTCCTTGAGTGCGGCAGCCCGCTGAGGTCTTCGGCTGTGGCGGTCCTCTATGATCTTTGGCTCCAGCGACTCGGGGGCTCCCTCCGCTTCGGTGACCCGCCGTGGTTTTCTACTTCGACGACCCGCTGCGATCTTTAGCTACGGCGACTCGCTGCTACGGTCTTCGACTTCGACAACCCACTGCAATCTTCGGATCTGGCAACTCGGGGGCTCCCTTGGCTACGGCAACCTGCTGAGTTTTCGACTGTGTCGACCAGCTACGGTCTTAGACTATGGCGACCCGCCGGTTGTATCCCGTGACCTGCCGATTGCATCGGCTCCCATGACTCATTCACTACGGAAACTACCAAAAAATCTAGTCCTCTACCAAGAGTCAATATTTTTTTACTTTAATCGCACTCAATACACTCGGGGGCTACTGATGACTGCAAGTGCACATATCGTTTGTAGCTAGTTTCGATGTTTAGATAATGATGCCACAGGGAGCCCAAAGGTAAATGTTTATTGGTGAAGTCTTTGTCGCACCTAAAGTTGTCACATGTCTTCGAGTGAATTGACTGCAAATGTTGAGAATAAGAATGGAATTTGGGTGTAAATGGAAGTACTTAAATAAAACTAAAATATAAACTTCAGAAATAAAAAGCATAAAATGTAAATTACGTTTTGTTTGTTGTTTTCTGCAGATGACGAAGTAGGCGCGGGGAGTTTCAGTTCATGGTGATAGTGAATGTGCTGGGTAAATAAGTAATAAGTATAACAATTATAATCTTATAAGTATGTGTGTAGGCGAGCAAACCATAATTAGCCGGAAGTCCTCTTGGTAGATTTCATCCCAACTTCAATAATCCTACTAGCCTGTTTACCACAACCATGGCCAGTCACTAGACGATTAAGATCCTTCGGGTTGCTTAAAAATTAAGATCCTTGGATCGGAATAATGAAATAAGCTCGGTGGTTCCTCGTTATTCTCTAGTCAAACTAGTTTCCCATTGATATCCCCGTGTCACTCAGGGGGTGCCGGTATGCTAGCAAACAAGATTCTATCTATGTAGAACAAAGCATCAAGTTGTCTAGGCCCTTAAATGGACAACATGCATTAAGCATCCCACAGATAGTCAAGCACACATAATATATTAATTAGAATTAACCACAAACTTGATGGAAATTATGTAGGCACATCACATCTCACCAATCCCCTACATCTCCCACGCCCAAGGGAACTTACTCACACATGAGAGAAGAAAGCATCATCGATATAATTAAGTAAAGGGAGTTCTTCTCGATATTACCGTGGAGATCCACAATAAGAAATAGAAACAAATCCAACACAATTCAAGATAGGAAGAACAATCTCAAACCCTAATATTGCCAAGTGGAGATCTCTCTCTCTCTCTCTCTCAAGTACAAGTAATGGCTATGGAGGTGTGGTGGCTAGGAGATCGAAGATCGTGGAGCGAGATGAAGAACGTCTTCCCCTTCTTCTCCAGATCCCTTCTTTCTCCCTTCTAGATGGTATGGCGGCTCGTGTTTTTTTTTCGACCTTCACCCCTTAATGAAAGTTTTCCCTTTGAATAAGACGAAGGAGATGGCAACTATACGACAACAACTATACGGTGGTGGCCCTATAGTTGGTCGTTGAACTCGCAGTGAATCCCCCTCGATTGCTTCCAAAAAGGGACTTGCTTGTTTTCGCCTGAATATTGTGTTTTTGTTGTTAAATCCCTCTGTTGACATTTAGAACCTGAAACACCCATTAAAAACCAAGTTTTCTTTGCTACCAAAGTATTAGCGTTAGGTAAAGCTACAAAACCATCAAATCTAAATGAAAATCATCGATAGAAACCAACAAAAATGTGTAGAATCTCACAACTATCAACTCCCCCAAGATTAGATGTTGCTCGTCCTCGAGTGACAAGGAAATAAGAAAGGATTGCGGAGATTTGAAACTGAAATAAAAGAACTTACAAGCTTGAATTGGTGTCAAATTATTTTCTTCACATTTCCCGCAATCTGAAACATGATCATACAAATATTCGGAAGATTGCACTAAGTTCACTTCCTAACCACGCATATCTTGCTAGCAAATAAATCATATGCACGAGCGAGTGTCAAAACTTTAGCTAGGAAAGTGAAACAAATCTTTTTGGTCTTTCTCTTATTGAGAGATGGAAACCTTTTTCATTTGTTCCTTTAATAAGTTAAGAGTACTCAATTTTGCACCAAGAACATTTAATTTATGAACAACTCATCTACTCCCACGTCAAAATTTCAAGACTCTCAAAGCACCTTTTTCCTTTCCTTGTTTTTTAAAAACTTCAACTCTTTCATAGAGAAATTATACCACTGTTTTAAACATGTTAATTGGGGTTGTGTTGCGCACTCGTGACCATGCCAATAGATAGCTGTTGAGCAATAGTGGGTCATAGGAGTACTACAACTTCACTTGGAACTTGAAACCACGAGGAGACTAAAACTTGTACACGTCATAGCATTGCAGCTACAAACGTTTACATAACTCAGTAGCCAAAATCAAGTGGTTTCCCATATTTAAATTGTTCTTTGGCGAGCAGAGTTAATAGTTCCCCATGGAGTATGACAGTACTTGTAGTGACACGCATAAAGCAATATCTTACTATAATTATTAGAAAAATTAGTGGCATAATATCTACTACTTCGAAGTATCCATTTCATCAAACAATTTCATTCATGGGTGCTATCGAGTCTATTTACATTAAGCTCAATGGGGTTGAGTAGGTTCTAAAATCAAATCTTTTGGGCTAAACATGGACTCAAGTAATCTCTTGGATGCTTCTTCTTGTTGTAAAAATGTTGGAAATATTTAACCAAGTTCATTGCTCAATGTTTCAAAACTAAAAGTAGACACTAGCAAGGGAATATGATTTATAGGATAAAAAGCTAGGTGGGGAGTGACTCAAATGCAAGCGAGTAAATAATTATATGATCAATTTAAGATTGCAAGAGAGGTGATGAAAGGAATGTGACACCTCCTCTTGCTTGATTCGTTCTCGTACTTGAGTCAAATCCTCTCTATATTTCCCTATTGCGAAGTCACCTAACATTGAGCAATCTCCGATAAAAACAAAGAAAATAAATTGCAAATGAAAGTTACACTAACTTTTTTGTGTTTTGGATTTTTAATAATGCAAACTGAAAGTAAACATGCTATTTTTGGAAAAGAAAACAAATCAAAAGAAGAAATAAAAATATGAATGCAAGTTTGGAGGTTTTCAAAACCTCCCCAAGCTTAGGCTGTTGTTTTGCTCAGTTGTTGTCGTCATTTGGTGGTGGCTGGTGGTGCTGCTGGTAGTAGTCGGGGAAGTAGTTCATAAAGTTACCAAAGGTGTGAGTTAAAGCACTCACATCATCACTAACTCCATGAAGAGTCTGGTTGATCTCCCAACGTGATGGTTGAGCTGCAAAAAGTCCTAATAGGGTACATTGTTAAACCCTTGTTGCTGCTGTGGCTGATTGGGCCATTGGTCCCAAGGCTGTTGCTCATGCTGCTGCTGATGTCCCTCCCAAGCAGGATTATAGTCCTGCTCCTGCTCATCCTGCTACCATCCTTCTTCCTCTTCATCGGAGTCAGGATAGAGCTCCGCCATGACTTCGGCCACTTGATCCTTGGTGAGGATCCAATTGTCCCTTCCCTGAGCCTCGAAGGCTTGCGGGCAAGGCTGGCGAGGGTTCGACTCGTTAATTCCCATTGTTATGGACTTGGGTTTTGGAGAAGATGGAGATGCTGTAAGTCGCGAGATGGTTAACATGCAAGCAACACGGGGACACGAGGTTTACCCAGGTTTAGGCCCCCGGAGGGAAAACCCTACTCCTACTTGTTTGTTCTTGATTACGGCAGAACCGAAGATTACAGGGGTGCGCAGATGCAATGTGGCGTGGAGGTGTGTGTATGAGGTGTTGATATCCTTCTCGACGTGCCCTCCTGGCCTTTATATAGATAGGACAGGTCCCGGGATAGGTTGAGTCGGTTACAGATTAGGGTTGAACCATTTGAAATTCTATCTAATCTAGACTTGTCCTCCAAGGAGCCGAACTTGCAGTGGGCTTGGGCCACCCAAAATCATCCTGGGCTATAGGTCTTCACGTGGTCCTTCCTTGGGCTGGACCGGGTATACCAATGTTATGCACCCGTAGGGTATATCCATGTCAGTAGCCCCCGAGTGTTTAGTCGAATCGTAGATTCGACTGGAGAGTCTACAATCTTTCGGGTGCTTCTCACACGAACCTATCTTTAGTAATAAACGTATTAATTCATAGGGATTGCTAATACGTGTGCCTGACTCACCCGACGTATCAGGGTTAGTTAACTGTCATAGGACAAAACAACGCGATCTTTATCAGACTCGAGTCCCCGGACTCGAATCCGGAATGAATGCTGGTGTAATTCGACTCAGGCCGTTGTGGTCTTATAGGAGTCAAATCCCAGTGTTTTTCAAGTGATGTACCCAACGCGTCCGTCAGGATTTTCATCGTGTCCGTTGACACGGAAATTTACTGGTAGGGCTTATCTTTGCGTCGCAGACACACCATTTGAAGTTTTATCATCGCGTAGGTGTTTCGGGTGACCAAGGAGATTGCTTCTCACTTAGAATTAATTTGGGAAAACTTGTCAAAAAGATTTTTGTCGCACTTGATTTGAAGGTTTCGAATAATTCATAGGGTACGCGACCAGCGCTCCCTATGAGAGTAGCCCCCGAGTGTCTGTTCGAGTCGTAGACTCGAGCAGAGACTTTAGTTCAATCATTTGCACTTGGTTCCATTATCTGTTCTAAGGACACATTTTTTTGAATGCACGACCAGCGCTCCCTATGGGAGTATCCCCCGAGTCCGTAGTGGAGTCGCAGACTCGACGTAGGACTGGAAGATCTTTTCGAGGTGCTGTTACCTTTGTAATTTCTCAGGTGCGCGACCAGCGCTCCTAATAGGAGTAGCCCCCGAGTACTTGGTGGAGTCGTAGACTCGACTAAGTGCTTTATGCTCAGTCAAAATCTTCGAGCCATTGCTGGCTTCGCTTTGGTGACGTCATTGCTGACGATCGGTGAGATCAATCGTCTGTGGCAGCAGAGACGATGCGACGGGGCGATCATGGGTCCCACCGCCGGACTTGAATTTGACTAGTCACGCGTAATGTGGCGAAAGTTACGTCGTCTCCTCGTTTTTCGTGCGTAGTGGACGGCGTGTTTACGACAGTTCAGTTTGGTGCTGACACATGGATGGTGAGATCTGGGGCACGCGTTAGGGCTTCTGAATTGACGGCTCTGCTTCGTCATCCTTGCCCCTTTTATGCGGTGGGGAAAACAGAGAAATTCTACCCCTTCGCCATTTTCCTCTGCCTTTTCGCCATTGCCACTATTTCTTGAGCTCGTGCTCTCATCGTGCACTGGATGTCCTCCATGTATTTCCCTTAGCCTTTCTTTGTTCGCATCGCCGCACTCGCCGCTCCGCGATGGGCAAGTCCAAGAAAGCTTCATCTGCTACAGCGGGTTCAAGCGCCGCCGGCGCCAGGAAGAAGGCCGCACCACCGACGGCGGGTGGCAGCGCATGGAGATGCGTGAGTTGGACTTGCGCAAATTGCGTGAGGCCGGCCTGATCTCAAAGACCAAGGAAGACGCCATCCTTTCAGGCCAAGAGGTAATTCCGGGCCCACTCGAAGGGTTGCGGGTTATGTTCTACGCCTCTATCATCCAGGGTCTCTCTTTGACCACCCACGAATTTCTTCGTTGGCTTCTTTTCTTTTATGGGATTCAGCTTCACCATATGTCTCCCAATTCTCTCCTCCATATTGCTTGTTTCATTACCCTTTGCGAGTGCTGGCTCGGTATCGAGCCTCACTTTGGCCTCTTTCAGAGACTCTACTCCGTGAAGAGGCAATCTAGCACCGGTGGTGTCTATCCACTAGGTGGCTGCGGAATTTCTATCCGCTTTGCAGGGCCACAAGGTAGCGGGGATGGTGCCCCCTCTACCTGAGAAGTACATGGATGCATCATACAAAAAAGAGGCAGAGTCCAAATCCAAGCTTGCCCCGACGCAGTCTCCTTCCGTGGAAGCCCCTGAGCTGAGCGAAGGGCGGATCGAAAGAGGTCGCGAAACGAAACTTTAGATGGGGCGATGCCACCAACGCTGAAGGGTTTATCCTTCCTCTAGCACCACAGCGGGGATGAGGGTGCAACCTCCACCCCTATCCCGGCTGTGCCTATTCGGGCGATGGCCCGCAGCCGCCGGCCAAGAAGAATAATAAGAAGAAGAAGAAGAAGGAGGAGGCTCCTGTCTTTAACCTGTCAGACATACCATCGTGAGTTGCTCGGGATCTTGTTATTTTATTGATGGGCTAAGCATTAGCTTGTGTTGATTTGGTTCTTTGTAAGTGCTAGTAGTCATCACTCGGAGGAGTCCCTCGAGGAGGAAACCGAAGAGATGATCGCAGAATCGAAGCCCGCGTCTTTGTTATGTGGAAGACGATAGCAAAACCTTCGGAGTCCATAGAAGACCACGTAAGTGTCTTTCTTCTTTTGCGTGAGGGGAGCCCCCGAGCCCTTTTATTCAGCAATCTTGTTGTTTTCTTCGCAGCCCTTTGTGCATGACGCCAACCGCCTGATCGAGCAGCACCTTTCGTTGGAAGGCGAGCTCAAAAAGCTCCAAGGTGCGTAGGTTTATTTTTTTTGCTTTGTTTCGAGTCCTCCAAAGTTTTCCTTATGTTCACCCTTTGTTTCCCGATGCTGCAGATGAGAACAACGATGCTCTCCGCAAGCTGAATGCACTCGAAAAGAGTCTTGTTACAGCGGAGAAACATGCGAAGGATGCTATAGAGGCCCTCTAGCGTCAGCAGAAGGAGGCTGAAGACCGTGAGCAGAAGCTCGCGACCGTCGCAGCGACCCGGGAAAAGTCCATGGCTGAAAAGCTTATGGCTGCTGCCAAGGCTGTCTCCGGTAGGTCACCTTGCATTTCCTTTGAGTGTTAAATGCTTCGATTGCGATTCCTTCCTCCTCATCTTTTGTCGTTTTCTTTGCAGATGATTCAGGTGTTACATTCGATCGTGATGTCTTAGAGAACGGTGATCCTTTGGCGGATGTCGTTGCAGCGATCGAAGATCGCTGCACCTCGTCCATGGAGTCGCTCGATAAGGCCAAGAAGACGCTCACTCGCTTCTATAAGGAGATCAACCCCAAGGGCGTTTCCCTCGAGGACATCGAATCCCTTGCGGAGGCTCTAGCGGATGATGCTCCTACGAAGTATAAGCGCGCGCAGAAGGGGGTTGGTGCTGCTTTGGGGCTGGCGACGGTGATGGCGTCCGGAGCCCAGCTGGATCTAGCAGAGGTCACGTCTAGGATGTCGATAGCGGCGGATGGCTCTAAGGTAGCGTTTGCCACCTTCGCCTCCCGCTGCAAGCATTTTGGGCCTAAGCTGGTAGATCTCTTGGCTGACTACTCGTTGGAGTAGCAGTGAGCGGCCAAGAGTAGGCAGTCTGGATCCGAAGCTGCTCCAGGTGCTGGCACTTAGGCCTTTTCTGCTTTGTAGCTTGCCTAGTTTTAGCTTCTCTTTTTTGCAGATGTAATGTATTTTGGATGAACAAGTGTCACTCTACCATGTAGTGGCCTTATTTGTATATATGAATGCATCTTTTGACTATTGTCAAATGTTTGTGATATTGATGTTTTCCTATGCACCCTTAGGGTCCTTCGGGCGCGGTTTCGGTGGTTACACCTTCTCCTGCGCCTATCACTCGCCCGTCGTTGAGCGATTCATCACAATTGCCGTTTTTGCGTGACCGTGTCCGAAGCTTGGAGAAGGACATCCTCAACATCTGTGGTCACACGGATGTGTGGAAGTCCAAGGCCGAGAGAGCCATTGCCAGAGAAGAGTTTCTGCTTGAAGAATTTTGGCAGATGGGTGAGCAACTCCAATGTAAGCCCTTTTAAACTCGTTGCATCCTTGAGTGTGCCAATTTTTATGTTAGCTCACCCGTTGCATTGTGCAGTTGTGAATCTTCTTCTGAAGGAAGAGAAAGAGCACTTGGCGATTCGAATGAATTGCTTGACGCAACAAGAGCTGGAAGCTAGTGGTTTTTTCTGGATGGACCGTGATCGAGCGATTGTCCTTGAGATGGTGCAAGATCGCGTCCATCAAGTTCTTCAAGTGCTAAGGCGGGTGAGGTCGTCGCTTGCAGCGATTTGGGGGACGATGTTCCCCTTGGATTCGGCCCCCTCCAGCTTCTTGGGTCTTCTTGGAAAGTTTCGTGACAGAAGCCATGTCAACGAGCTGGTCATCATCAACTGGTGGCGGGCATGAAGGCAGACCTTTCGCTTGTTTGACTGCATCGTCGCGATGTCGACCTTGCGGAGATAGCGGATGGACCTCCTCCTCCTGCGAGAGGCATGGCATGGGATATGCGTCCACATTACGCGGCTGTGGTGCAGTATGCCGAAGAAATTGTAGATGTATTTGAGGAGCGGACAAACGTTCTGCTCCAGCATAGTTAAGTCATGTAAACAAAAACGAGATAATGTAAAGTCTGTATTTGTTTGAGTGGGCTTGTAATGCCCTTGTAAATTTTGTATGTATTGACACATAGTGCATTGTATGATTATGGAGTATGCATGTCCTTTTCGTTATCCTGAAGTGGTCAGCTACTCAGGTTATATGCGTTGTTGTCAATCGATGAAGTCGTAAGGTGAGGCACAGCCCCCGAGCGTGTTTAGCGATAAATAATATGAGGGAAAAAGATTTTGGGCCAAGGAACTTAGCTTTTATTCATCGTAAGTGAGGAGGTACATTGTTCGGCTGAATAGCCTGGATGAATAGCCTTATTAAAAGTAAAAGGGTAACTAGGGGTAGAAGCGTTGCAGTCGTGCAACGTTCTAGGGGTTGGAGTATTTGACTCCTGATTCAACGTCCATGAGGTGGTAGGCGCCACCAGGGATGACTTAGGTGACGATGTAGGGTCCTTCCCAGGGTGACTCGAGCTTCTTGTGCCCTTCTTGCTTGAGTCGCAGGATGAGGTCTCCTTCGACGAAGGACCTTGGATGCAGCCGACGGTTGTGGTACTTGTGGAGGCTCTTCTGATATACCGCTGAGCGTGCTGCGGTGATATCGTGTGCCTCATCTAGCGTGTCGACGACGTCTTCGAGTGCGGCCGATGATTGGGCTTCATTTTAGGCAATGACCCATGGGGCCTTGTAGCGTACCTTAGCAGGTAGCATAGCTTCGGCTCCGTGCACCATGAAGAAGGGCATGTAGCCGGCTGAGCTGTTTGGCGTTGTTCGCAGGCTCCAGAGAAAAGAGGGTAGCTCGTCCGCCTAGGATCCCGCAAGCCTTTCGAGTGGGAGTAGCAGATGCTTCTTGACGCCGTTGCCGATGAGGCCGTTGGCCTTTTTGACATGTCCATTGGTCTGCGGATGCGCCACGGAGGCATATGGAAAGTTGATTCCGAGGTTTTCGCAGAAGCCTCGAAACTCCTTCGAGATGAAGTTAGAGCCATTGTTTTGTCTGTTATGATGCTATGGGGCACTCCGAACCTATAGACAATAGACTCTAAAAACTTGACTGCGGTTTTGCCGCTTTGGTTGGTAACAGGCATGGCCTTGATCCACTTCGAGAATTTGTCGACTGCTACCAGGAGGAAGACATGGCCTCCTGGCGAGGACTTTGGTAGTTTGCCAATCATGTCGAGGCCCCATTGGGCGAAAGGCCAGGCCACTGGGATAGGACGCAACTCTAATCCTGGTGCATGTGGCTTGTCCGCGTATCTCTGACAGCCGTTGCAGAGCTGCACTATCTCCATGGCATCGTTCATTGCGGTTGGCTAGTAGAAGCCAGCTCGTAGAGCTTTGGTAACCAGGGCGCGGTTGCCTACGTGATTGCCGCAGATACCCTCATGGATGTCTAGGAGGATGCTTTTGACGTCACCGATGGTGACGCATCGTTGGATCACACCCAAAATGTTGTGCTTGTACAGCTCGCCATTGATGATGGTGAAGGCCTTTTATCGACGAGATAGGCGTCGGGCATCTATCGAGTCCTAAGGCAGCTGCTTGTTTATCAGGTAGCGGATGTATGGTTGCGTCCATGTTTCTTCAACCGCCATGACCTGCATAAGGCTTACAAGCTCGACCTCCGTGTCGAGCTTTTCGGGTCCTTCTTGTCCTTCAGGTGGCGCAGCCCCCGAGTGCTTTGCGGCTTCGGCTGAGCCCTTGGGGAATTTTCGCTTGATGGAAGGTATGCTGATTTTTTTGAGGAACACCCCTGGTGGTACCCGAGCGCAGGTAGAGCCTATGTTGGCGAGCTTGTCGGTCTCTTTGTTGCTTTCCCTGCCATCGTGCCGAAGTTCGCATCCGTTGAAGTCCCCTTCGAGTGAGTTGTAGAGCGCACGGTATGCGATCATGTTGGCGCTATGGGCGTCGCACTCATTCATCGTCTGTTGGACGACGATGTTCGAGTCGCCGTAGATGACGAGGCGTGTTGCGCTGCACACCTTGTCCATCCTCATGCCATGTATGAGTGCCTTGTATTCAGCCTCATTGTTGGATGCACGGAATTTCATCCGAAGGACGTACTTCATCTTGTCGCCTTGAGGGAACGTCAGTATGACGCCGGCCCTGCTCCAGCCTCGCGCTTGGAGCCGTCGAAGTGCATCGTCCAGGACTGCGACATGTCCGGGGTATTTGGAAGCTAGAGCTCCATCCAGTGGATGAGGAAGTCAGGAGGACCTGAGTCTTGATGGTGGTGCGCCACTCGTAGATGATATCTCGAGGAGACAACTTGATGCCCCACAGGGCTACACGCCCTGTGGCTTCGGGGTTGTTCAGGATGTTCGACAGTGGGGCGTCGTTGACGGCCACGATTTGGTGCTCCTGGAAGTAGTGTCTCAGCCGACGTGCCATCATGAATACGCTGTAGGCAAGCTTCTGGTAATGGGGGTACCTCTGCTTTGTCGAGGTCAGTGCCTCGCTGAGGTAGTACATTGAGCGCTGAACCCTGTGGGTCTTGCCATCTTCAGGTCGTTCGACCATGAATGCGGTGCTGACCACTTGATGCGTGGCTACTATGTATAGCAGCAAAGGATCCCTTTCCTTCGGCGTGACCAGGACGGGTGATGTGGAGAGCAGGCGTTTGAGGTCCTCGAATGCATCGTCTGCTTCGGGCGTCCCCTCGAATTTGTCGGCCTTGCATAGCAGCTGATAAAAGGGGAGAGCCTTCTCACCCATGCGATTGATGAACCTGCTGAGCACCGCGATTCGCCCAACTAGATGCTGGACCCCCTTGAGGTTCTTCGGCTTCTCCATGGCTAATATAGCCCTGATTTTCTTTGGGTTCGCCTTGATGCCACGCTGAGAGATGAAGTACCCGAGTAATTGGCCAGACGGGACGCCTAAGGCGCACTTGTATGGGTTTAGCTTGATCTTCTAGCGATCAAGGTTGTCGAACGTTGATGGAGCCCAATACTTGTCGGGGAACGCTTTGTTGGAAACCCCAAGAGCAAGGTATGAAGCAACACAACAACAAGTTTCCCTCAGTAAGAAACCGAGGTTATAGAACCGGTAGGAGGAAGGAAACGTCACACAGGTGTTGCTGGAAATGTGGAGAACTGGACAACACAAACTCAAGACTTTGCCCCAACGAATCAGTGAGGTTGTCAAACTCACGGTTTGCTGTAACAAAGGATTAAACGTATGGTGTGGAAGAAATGGTTTGCATCAAGTAAACAAGTAACACTGGAAGATGTATCAATGGTAAAGATTGGACCAAGGTCCATAGTTCACTAGAGGTGCTCTCCTTAAATAAACAACATGGCATGAAGGGTAAACAAATTATAGTGGGGCAATTGACAGGAACTGAGCAAGGCATAACAATGCAATTACTAGCTAGAAAGATCCTATGAGGTTGATTGGGCAATACAACAATATACATAGACCGTAATCCAACTGCATCTATGACTAGAAGTCCACCTTCAGGTTATCATCCGAACCCCCTCCAGTATTAAGTTGCAAGCAACAAACAACTGTTTTAAGAAAAGTGTGTAAGGTAAACAGTCCACATGTTCCATGAACAAGAGACCGTTGTTTTCTCCCTAGTAGCAACAGCACATCTACAACCGAAGAGATTTCTGTCACTTCCCTTGGAAACTAGAGGCATGAACCCACTATCGGGCATAAATACTCCCTCTTGGAGTCACTAGAAACTACTTGGCCAAGATAACCACTAGCAATAGAGAGCATGCAAGATCACAAACAACACATACATGATAGAATCATAAAGATAGAACCATTAACCAAACCAACTTAATAATCTCAATATCCATCGGATCCCCGCAAACACAACATGCATGATTACAAATAGATTAGATCTTGATCATGAACAGGTCTCACAAGATCTATACATGAAAGCACAAAGGAGGAGATACAACCATCTAGCTACTACATGGACCCATAGTCCAAGGTGGAACTACTCACGAATCATACCGGAGAGAAGGCCTCCGGGATGATCTCCCCTCCGACAGGGTGCCGGGAAGAACCTCAGACCCCCCCGATCTAGGGACGATGGTGACGGTGGCTACAGACGGTTTCATGGATTTCTGATTGGGTACTGAGAGTTTTTGCGTCGGGGGCTTCTTATAGGCGAAGGGGCGAGTCCGGGAGGTGACCTGGGTCGCCAAACCCTAGCCAGCCCCTCCGGCTCTTCTCTGGACTTCTTATTCCCCACGGTAAGTTATTGACTTTGTCCTTCGTCCCGTCCAATCCCGAGAATATTTCTTTACTAACTTTTCTGAAACCAAAAACAGCAGAAAATAGGCATCTGGCACTGTTGCAACTTGTTAGTAGGTTAGTACCAGAAAACATGTAAAAAAGCACCTCAAAGTGTGGACAAGTAAAGCAAACTAGATATAAAACAAGCATGGAGAATCAAAAATTATAGATACGTTTCCGACGTATCAAGCATCCCCAAGCTTAAGTCCTGCTCGTCCTCGAGTAGGTAAGTGATAAAAAGAATAATTTTTGAGGTGACATGCACCCTCACAATAAAGATCCAACCATTTGCAAGCATTGAAAGTTGGGATCAAAGAACTCTAAACATGTGCATGAAAGATGGAGTTCTAACAATAAGACATAGTATCTATGCATGCAACATGAAAGGCTACAAACAAAGATCATGAATAACATGCATTGAAAAACGTTTGTTTGTTTCACATACAGAAAACACAGCATAGTGGCAATCAGCTTGTCCCTCATAGAGTAGCAAATAGATGCATAGGACACCTTCAAAGTTCACAAGGGTGACTAGAAACAAATAGCACAAGAACAAGTAATATCACAATATGCATCAATCAATAAGCTTTGGAACACTGCACACAGAATGACAACTATGCTCTCTTAATGGTTCCTAATAGTAGAAGGTGGAGACTCAATAGTGGTGGAAGAAAGGCGTTTTTGTAAAGGAAGCAGGGATTACAAGTTTCAAAAAGAGCTTCCAAAAATTATGGTACTTATTAGCTTTCATCCCTCATTGCCCCTATCATAAGCATCTTGAAGTGGTTAAGGTTAAAGTGGCAAAGCTGGAGTATATGCTTGACAAAGTATAAGTTGGCAATCTCATGTCCCCTGACTATGAGGGCTACACCTCATGGATACTCAACTTAGGGCCCAGGTAAGTTCTTGTCACTGTAAGTATTTGCATATCATTGAGAACCTCCAACGGGGTACCCCTTGCACATGGTACAGGAGCTTTCCCATAACCAAAATGACAAGGCAAGCAGACAATGAGCATCTCAACAATCTTTTTATTTACCATATGCATAGTTTTTTATTGAGGATGCTTCATAGATAGCTCACTATGGTGATGTTGTAAGTTTCCACCATGATTAGGCATGGCTTAGGCTAGCGGCCTAGGCGTTTCTCTAACACAGAATACAAACTCCATGGACTTACAAGTTCCCACTTCATTTCACACCGGTAACATCCATAGACAAAAGAGCATGATATCAACGGAGTACAAAAATACAAATGCAATGTTGAAAATGTTCCCCGTGATAGCATGGTTTTTCTAATCCCAACTTATAAGTGCAAGCATATACAACAAAGTTGCCTTAATGGTTCAAGTTTATTAGGGGCAAAGAATAAAATGTGCCATCAAATTCGTGAGGGATTTAATCACTAAGTTTTCACATAACAAAATAGTTTTTAAGAAGATAGTTGAAAACAAGAATACTTGGAATGGTGTAACACACCATGCATAGGAGTTTATAGTGGACACTTTGGAATAACTTGGTTTCTTGGGAGTTGGAAGGATGAGTAGAACTTACTCATACAAGTGGAGGCTAGCAAAAGACTGGGAGCAACCAACTAAGAGGGCAATAATGGCCATAATTATGCAATGCAACAAAGCAAACTAATCAAAGAAAAGAGTGGTACTACAAGTCAAGGACTAAATGATCATAGAGGCTAATGGTGACTTGTCATAGTCATAACATGGTGTAAGATTGTGCCAAGTCAACCCAAGCAAAACATCAAAGGAGAATACCATAATACTATGCTTTTTCATGCTAAAACAACACATAATTTCTTCAAGGCACACTAAGCAATCCCAATTGTTTGGAACAAGACATGCTACAGCAATAATCACTAAGCATAATACTAAAACAACACCTAGCATGTCATGCTAAAGTCTAAGTCACAGTCAATGCAAGCTCCTCTTGCACTTCAAGCAAGAACCTACTAATCCTTTCCAAACACCAAGAAAATTTATTTGCAAAACAACACAGGGAGAGAGGGGTACAAACTACTAAAGCAAACTAACCAAACTAAGCAAAGCAAACGAAAACTAAGACGCTCCAAGAAAAACACAACTATGCATGAAACAATAAAAGTGAAGTGTCTAGACAGACCTGAGCTTTTTATTGATAAAGAAGGGGATGCCTTGGGCATTCCCAAGCTTTGACGCTTGTACCTCTTCGATATTTCTTGGGGTGACACCATGGTGGAATCCCCAAGCTTGATATTTTTTCCATTCTTCATCTCATTGCATCATTCTCTCTCTACACCTGAAATTTTTCTTTCATACAAAACTTCACACAATCTTCATTAGCAACATTAGCTTATTCAAAAGATATTAGACCGCTTGGCAAAGCTTTGTAACAGCAAGGCTTTTCACTAAAAACACAAGCTACTGAAGTAACTTCTTCAAAGAAACTCAATTTGCCTGAAGAGAGCTAAAAAGGAATCAATAAGAAGCAAATGCAAATAATGGCATACATCTGTCAAAACATACCAGCAGGTAGAAATGAATTTTTTCGAACATCTTCTTTTGCTCAAATAAAATAGTGTTGAACTAACGAAAGTTAGCCAACATACTGGGGGATTTATTCGTAAATTTTGAGCTCAATCCGAGTTACAAAGCCTCCTCACGAATGTTTTTGTTGGAGGACAGAAATATGTTTCGGAACAGCAACTCCCCAAATCTTAGTTTCCTCTCATTAGAGGTCATTCTTGGCACAAAAAGCAAACAAAAAGGATAAGGAGAGGTTATTACAGCAGTAATAACTTCCAAGACTCAAGGAAACTCTTGGGTTATCTCCCAACAAGTACTTTTCTTTAACGCCTTTAAGTTAGGTACAAGAAGCAAGAAGAATCAAGTATTTTCAAATGAAGAAGCATTAACATCAAATCTTGCTTTCAAATGAGGAGCAAAAAGCAACTTCTCTCTCCTCATAGGGAAGTGTTTAATACCTTTCTTGAATGGAAAATGATATTTCATGGTGCCTTCTTTCATATCAATGATGGCACCAACTGTTCTAAGAAAAGGTTTTCCTAGAGTAAAAGGACAAGAAGCATTGTATTCAACATCCAAAACATAGAAATCAACAGGGACATAAGCATTGTTAACCATAATGAGAACATCATTAATACTCCCCATGAGTTTCTTCTTAGCATTATCATTGAGTGGGACATTCAACTAACAATCTTCTAATGGTGGTAAATCAAGCATTTCATAAATCTTCCTAGGCATAATAGAGATACTAGAACCAAGATCACATCAAGCTTTGAGATAAAAGTCATTCACTTGTATATTAATAATGGGTTCCCAACTATCTTCTACTTTCCTAGGAATAGAAGCTTTGTGTTTTAGCTTCTATTCCTTAATCTTAACAAGAGCATATGTAATGTGTTTGGTAAAGGCAACATGCATATCACTAGCATCAGGACTTCTAGCAAGCTTTTGTAGGAACATAATCACTTGAGAAATATTGCAACCATCAATATCAAAATCAAACTTAGCATAACTAGTAGTAGGATCAATAGACTTAGGCATAGTAGGAGGAGGAACGGGAGGTACTTGTGGTTTAGTGGTGATAGTGCACACACCATTGTTTCTATCAATTTGAGCTTCCCTTTTCCACCTAGCATGAAGTTGAGCTAACAACCTAACATTTTCATAAATAGTAACATGTATGGCATGAGTAGTAGCAAAGGTGTTTTCCATAGTTTCAGGTTTAGCAGCCATTTTATTAACCAAGGAAGTTTGAGCTTCAAATAAAGAGGATGTATTTTTCTCAACAGTTAAAAGATTTTCCTCTATAGTCTTATTGAAAGTTGTTTGTTTACTAATAAAGTCCTTGAGCATGACTTCAAGTTCAGAGGGGGCACTTCTAGCATTATTGTAAGAGCTTCCATAGGAATTGCCATTATTTGGAGGATAAGGCCTATAATTGTTGTTGCTACCAAAAATATTCCTATAGGCATTATTGTTGAAATTGTTGTTTCTAATGAAGCTCACATCAACTTGCTCTTCTTGAGCAACCAAAGAGGCTAAGGGAACACTATTAGGATCTAGAGGAGCTTTCCCATTAACAAGCATATCCATAATACTCCCTCCGTTTCAAGGCTTAAGGCGTCCTCGTTTTGTGTGTTTTTTCTTT
Source organism: Avena sativa (assembly GCA_916181665.1). Taxonomy (NCBI): domain Eukaryota; kingdom Viridiplantae; phylum Streptophyta; class Magnoliopsida; order Poales; family Poaceae; genus Avena; species Avena sativa. The sequence goes on from OV702298.1 coordinate 133,776,103, forward strand.
GACCAAGAATTACTCTAAATGTGTAAAGAGTTTTGGTATAAAACTAGTATCACTGGAAAGTATTTTTCAATACGAATCCAACGATACTAATTATGTATAATATAATCAAGATTTGGTTGCTCAATTCTTTCGGTCAAACTTTGCTTTGGAAAGCGTGCACGCCTTAAGCCCTGAAACAGAGGTAGTAACATCAATCTTTTCACTCAAAGAGGAAGTTTCCTCAACAGAATTTACCTTCTTACCATGTGAAGTTCTCTCAACATGCCATTCAGAGTAGTTAACCATCATATTATCAAGGAGCCTTGTTGCAGCACCCAAGGTGAGTCCCATAAAAGTACCACCAGCAGCAGAATCCAGCAGGTTTCTTGAGGAGAAGTTCAAACCTGCATAAAAAGTTTGGATAATCATCCAAGCGGTGAGTCCATGCGTAGGGCAATTTGTAACCAAAGATTTCATTCTTTCCCAAGCAGGAGCAACATGTTCACTATCAAGCTGTTTAAATTTCATAATGTCACTTCTCATAGCAATAATCTTAGCAAGAGGATAATACTTTCCAATAAAAGCATCTTTGCACTTAGTCCAAGAATCAATACTATTTTTAGGAAAAGATAGCAACCATTCTTTAGCTTTTCCCCTCAAAGGGAAAGGAAAAAGCCTGAGCTTAATAATATCTCCATCTACATCCTTATACTTTTGCATCTCACAAAGTTCAACAAAGCTATTAAGATGGGCAGCAGGATCATTAGAACCAGCACCAGAAAATTTCTCTCTCATCACAAGATTCAACAAAGCAGGCTTAATTTCATAAAAGACAGCATCAGGAGCAGGTGGAGCAATAGGTGTGCTTAGGAAATCATTGTTGTTGGTGCTAGTGAAGTCACACAACTTGGTGTTCTCAGCAGAGTTCATTTTGGCAAAGGTGGGAAGCAGGGATTTCAAGTTTCAAAAAGAGCTTCCAAAAATTATGGTACTTGTTAGCTTTCAGCTCTCATTACACCTATCATAAGCATCTTGAAGTGATTAAGGTTAAAGTGAACAAAATATGGAGTATATGCTTGACAAAGTATAAGTTGGCAATCTCATGTCCCTTGAGTACGAGGGTCGTTCCTCATGCTACTCAACATTAGTTACCGGTAAGTTCTTGTCATTGTAAGTATATGTGTATCATAGAGAACTACCAACAGGGTACCCCTTGCCCCATGATACAGGAGCTATCCCATATCAAAATGACAAGGCAACAGATAATGAGCATCTCAGCAATCTTCTTATTTACCATGGGAAAATGGTGCTTTTTTCTCTTCTTTCCTCTTTTTTGTTTTTCTCTTTTTTCTATCTCTCTTTTTTATAAGAAGAATGCTTCATAGATTTCTCACTATGGTGATGCTGCAAGTTTCCGCCATGATTAGGCATGGCTTGGGCTAGCGGCCCAGGAGTTTCTCTAACACACATACATAACTCCATGGACTTACAAGCTCCCCTTTTATTTCACACGGACATCATCTGCAAACTAAAGATCATGATATCAACCGGGTACAATGTACAGGTGAAATGTTGAAAGCGTTCCCCATGACAGCATGGTTCTGCTAATTCCCTACATATAAGTGCAAGCATATACAACATATATGACACAACGGTTCATGTTTATTAGGGGCAAGTAAAATAAAGTGTGGCATCAAGTTTGTGAGATCTTTAATCACTAATTTTTACATAACAAGTTTAATTTGGAAGATAGATAAAACAAGAATATACTTGGAATGGTGTAACACACCATGCATAGGTATTTATAGTGGACTCTTTGGAATAACTTGGTTTCTTGGGAGTTGGATGCATGAGTAGAGCTTACTCAATACAAGTGGAGGCTAGGAAAAGACTGGGAGCGACCAACTAATAGAGCAATAATGGCCATAATCATGCAGAGCGACAAAACATTATCAATCAAAGCATAAAGTGGTACCACAAGTCAAATACTAAATGATCATAGAGGCTAAGGTTACTGGTTCATAGTCATAACATGGTGTGAGCATGTGCCAAGTCAACCCAAACAAAGCATCAAAGTAGAACACCACAATACTATGCTTTTGTATGATAAAACAACACATGATTCTTGCAATGCACATTAAGCAATCTGAATTGTTTGGAACAAGTCATGCTATAGATATAATCACTAAGCATAAGGTCAAAACAACATCTAGCATGACATGATAAAGTCTAAGTCACAGTCAAAGCAAGTCCTCTTTTGTACCACTATAAGCAAGAAACTTTCTACTCCTTTCCAACACCAATCAACTTATTTGAAATATCACAGCGAAAGCAGGGGTCCAACTACTTTATTCAAGCAAACTAAGCAAAAAAAAACCAAAAACAAAAACTAAGACGCTCCAAGAACAACACAACTGTGCATGAAACAATAAAAATGAAGTGTCTAGAAAGACCCGAGATTTTTATTGATGAAGAAAGGGATGCCTTGGGCATCCACAAGCTTTGATGCTTGTACCTATTGAATGTTTCTTGGGGTAACACGGGGTGGCATCCCCAAGCTTGAGATTTTGTACATTCTTCATCTCATTACACCATTCTTCCCCTACACTTGAAAATTTCCTTCATACAAAACTTCACACAATCTTCATTAACAACATTAGTGCATTCAAAAGTAATAAACCTTTGGGTTTAGTTTCAAAATAGAAAAACTGTCATTAAATACACAAGCTACTGTATCAATTCCCTCAAAAATCTCAATTTACCAAAGAGAACCCAAAAAGAAATCGATAAAGAGGCAAATGCAAATAATGGCAGAAATCTGTCAAAACAGACCAGCAGGTAAAAACCGATTTTTTCAAAGACCTTCTGTTGCTCAAATAAAAAATGTTGAAGTAGCGGAAGTTAGATAACAACCTGGGGGATTTATTTAGAAAATTTCAGCTCAATCCGACATACAGAGATTTTTCAAGAATTTTTATAGTGAAGTACGAAAATCTGTTTCAGGACAGCAACTTCCCCAAATCTTACTCCCCTCTCACTAGAGGTTATTTTTGGCACAAAAATCAAATAAAAAGGATAAGGAGAGGTTTTTACAGAAGTAATAACTTCCAATACTAAAAAAAACTATTGGGTTATCTCCTAAGAAGTACTTTTCTTTAATGCCTTTAAGTTAGGCTTGGAAAGATGCTCACATAAGAAATATGAATTGAAGTAAAAGAGAGCATCAAGAAGCAAATTCAAAACACATTTAAGTCTAACCCACTTCCTATGCATAGGAATATTGTATGAAAATAAATCAAAGAAGCACATAGTAACAAGAATGGGTAGATTAAACAAGAGCAACTTCAAAACTTTCAGCACATAGAGAGGTGTTTCAGTACCATGGAAATTTCTACAACCATATTTCTCTCTCTCATAATAATTTTCAGTAGCCTCATGAATAAACTCAACAATATAACTATCACATAAAGTATGTTTTTCATGATCTACAAACACATAATTTTTATCAAGCTTAAAAATAGTGGGATTAAAACCTTCAAACTCACTTTTAACAATTTTATAACAAGATGACTGATCATTTTCAAGAGGTATGGGGTTCCAAGATAAAGTCAAGACCTCTCCAATATCATTTTCAATAGTAGTGCTATTAATATTATCACCAATATAGGACCATCATCTAGAGATTTATCATAAATATTTTCTAAGCAAAACTCTTTAGTACCATGCATAACAGAACCATAACTATTATCACAAGTTTTACCCATAGTAGATATTTCAAAAGAATCCACAAGAACATAACATTCATCCTTTTTTTGGTAAGCATGGGTGTAAGACCCCACCTTTATAAGGTAAAGGTCCCTATGATTGCAATGCTAGTCCCTAGATCAAATGCTAGCATCCATAGTTTAAGATGAAGTACACAGATACAAAGGTCTTTATTACATCGTGATTTCTGAGATAAACATAGTATTTTACAACTCCATAGCCAAAGGCTAGTACAAGAGTAATTAACATAAGTAAATAAAGTAAAGGCTTCATCTTCATGTGGCACAGGCAAACATGTTGAGTGTAGACTCATAACCCTAATCCTCATCAGAGTAACCTGCAACATCATAAGTTACAGCCATAGTGGGTCAATACATTGGAATAGTATTGGAAAGTGATACCATAGTAGAATAGTAGTTTCTAACTTCTATATGAATTTGGCTAAGTGTAGCTTAGGATTGCTTTGCTCAAAATAGGTTTTCGTTATCAGTTGAAAACACTAAGTTTTTTTCTGATGAAAAACACCCAAGGAACCACCAATAAACATTGGTGAACCTTTACCCTTGTTTAACCACAATTTTTTAACTTAGAAATTGGGACGAGGAGATCCTTGATAGCTTCAATGTCTTGATGCTCAAATTATCCATTGCCAGGGAAACGACTAAGTACTTAGATTTTTCCTTCTCGAGAGGTGGTGCACTTTCCCCACAAGACTCGACATGCCTCGAGACGAGATCTTTCAGAAGCCTCCCCTTAGACCAAATGGATGTGTTCCATCCTATCACCCTACCACCATCTGTCCATTTGTCTAAGTTATTGCAACCTATATGATCAAGGGAGAGCCCATATGCCATGTGGCTGCACTAGAAGCTTCTAAACACTAAGTATCTCAGATCCCTTTATTCCTGGGTGGCTTTCCACAAGTGAGATACACCAGGGAGGCCATACAAATGAGCCCTGAGTAACCACTCAACATAAACCATTCTTTCCATTCCACCCAGGTGATTCATTCACTTAGTTGTTTTATTAAGCAGAAACATAATTCAAAGACTTATCAAAATTTTCATAGCATGTAAATAACCCACCCTTGTTTGCTACTAGCTAGGCTAAGCATGATATCAACAAGTATATTAACTTAGAGAATAATTCTACCAAGGCTACAACTACTAGGATTTCCCAAGGCATAGCATATAGATACTTAGCAAAAATTTCATGCAAGCCCTATACAAAATATCACTAGTGCATAGTCAAAAATAATAGGAAAAATACATGAAGCACCACTTGACTTGGTAGTTGGGAGAGTAGCAACAATCTTCACAATCACCACTAGCACCAAAATCTACACATAAAATAATAACACCAAATTCACATTCCAATATACAAGCAAAAAATATTATGAATGCATGCAAATGCCATGTGATGATTTTTCTAAACTAAACAAGACAATCCAAATAGTAATTAACACAAAACCAATTAAATATAGTCTAAATAAACTAAATTTAGCCTTATAAACATTTTCAAAATAATTTATATAGTAAAAATAAATATATATTTGTCTCTGCATAAAATTCCATTTTTACAGAAGCAAAATACAAAACTAAGACCGCAGTAGTGTAGGATTTATTTTTGTGAATCCATTGATATATTATTTGCATTTTTTGGATAAACAGAACAAAAGTTATGAATTTTACAAGTTTGAACCTCTAATAGATTCGAAAACAGATTTTAAATCTAACTCTCAGACACGTGGACGCTTCTGATTGGTCCATACCGCTTCGCTCGGATCGGCCAACGTGGAGCATTGGATCTAAGTCAGATCCAGCGCCCAGATCAAAGGATACCGTTTCACGCTGGATCTAATCTTAGCCCTACGATTTAGATCTAATGGCGCTAGCTCAAACGACCATAGCCTCGCGGCGCTTAGGAAGTGAATTGAGTTCCCCTATCAGACAAAATACTCTTGGGTACTCTATGCAGACAAACAATCCTATTCATATAAATCTTGGCTAACTTAGCACTTGTATAGGTTGGCTTCACTGGTATGAAATGTGCCACTTTAGTTAGGCGATCTACCACGACCCAAATAGAATCATATCCTGATCTAGTCCTTGGCAGTACGGTAATGAAATCCATGCCAATCTTGTCCCACTTCCAATCAGGAATAGGTAGTGGTTGTAACAATCCTGCTGGTTTCTGATGTTCTGCTTTCACTCTACTACATACATCACACAAAGCAATATGTTCGGCGATGTCCTTCTTGAGATTATTCCACCAAAATCTTTCCTTCACATCCATGTACATTTTGGTGTTACCCAGATAAATGGAATATGGAGAGTTGTGTGCTTCTTGCAGAATCAGTTTCCGAAGTTCCGGATCTTGCGGAATGCAGATACGTTTTCCATACCATAAAGTACCATGTTCGTCTTCATGGAATCCTTTGGCTTTCCCCTTGATAATTTTTTTCTTTAATCTCTTCAATTTCCTTGTCCAAATTTTGGGCTTCCTTGATTTTGTCCAATAAGGTGGGTTGAACATCCAATGACATGAGATGTCCTTCAGGTACTATCTCCAATCTGAGATCTTTGAATTGGGCACACAGATCATCTGGCAACTCTCCCTTAGTAAGGCCATTCACATAAAATTTCCGGCTTAATGCATCCGCTACAACATTTGCTTTACCGGGGTGGTATTGCAAACTCAAGTCATAGTACTTGATGAGTTCTAACCATCTTCTTTGTCTCATGTTGATTTCTTTTTGGGTGAAGATTTACTTCAAACTTTTGTGATCTGTGAACACTTCACATCGTTTTCCCAAAAGATAATGTCTCCATGTTTTGAGTGCATGGACAACAGAGGCCAACTCTAAATCATGAGTAGGATAGTTCACTTCATGAGTTTTGAGTTGTCTCAAGGCATAAGCCACAACTTTACCTTCTTGCATCAAAACTGCTCCTAATCCTTGGTGAGATGCATCACAATATACATGGAAATCCTTCTCCAAATCTGGCAGACATAAGACTGGTGCTGTCACTAGTCTCTTCTTCAACTCTTGAAAACTGAGTTCACACCCTTCAGTCCAATCAAATTTCTTGTCTTTCTTAAGTAACTCCGTCATTGGCTTTGCTACCTTTGAGAAATTCTCAATGAACCTTCTATAGTATCCTGCCAAGCCAAGGAAACTACGCACTTTTTTCACTGACTTAGGAGATTCCCACTCAGTTACAACTGACACTTTTGCGGGATCAACTACTACACCATCTCCTGACACAATATGTCCAAGAAATCCGACTTCATTCAGCCAGAATTCACACTCGATGAATTTGGCATATAGTTTATGCTCCCTAAGCTTCTCAAGTATCAATCGCAAATGTTCTTCATGCTCTTCATTACTCCTGGAGTAGATCAAAATGTCATCGATGAAAACGACAACGAACTTGTCAAGAAACTCCATGAACACTTTGTTCATCATATTCATGAAGTAGGCTGGTGCATTTTTCAAACCAAATGGCATCACGGTGTACTCATACAATCCATACCTAGTGGTGAAAGCAGTGTTAGGTATGTCTTGTTCCCTTATCTTTAGCTGAAAGTAGCCTGATCGAAGATCAATCTTTGAGAACACTCGGGCTCCTTCTAACTGATCAAACAAGTCATTGATTCTTGGCAAAGGATATTTGTTCTTGATATTTACTTCACTGAGTGATCGGTAATCTATGCATAACCTTTGACTTCTATCTTTCTTTTCAACAAACAGAACTGGTGCACCCCAAGATGAAGAACTCGGTTGAATAAATCCTTTCTGCAACTGTTCTCCAAGTTGTTTCTTGAGTTCTTTCAACTCATCAACTGACATCTTGTAGGGTCTCTTTGCTATTGGTCCTGATCCTAGCAACAAGTCAATCAGAAACTCAACATCTCTATCTGGTGGCATTCCTAGTAATTCCTCTGAAAACACATCCGGATACTCTCTCACAATTATCACACTGTCTATGCTAACCCCCTTAAGAGAATTTAGCTTACTCCCTTTTGATTCAAAGTTAGACTTGAATCTAATCTGTTTCTTATCTGGGGTTGTCAGTGTGACAATACGATTGGCACAATCTAGTACTCCTTCGTACTTAATCATCCAATCCATTCCCAAAATAACATCCAATCCTTGGGAATCTAGGATTATCAAACTAACGGGAAACTTATACCTCCCAAATTCTATCACTAGATCATGACATCCCGAGTTCACTATCGTTTCTCCATGAGGAGAACTTACTTTTATAGGACACCCAATAGTTTCAACTGGAAGTCCATTTCTATCAACACATCCTCTTGATATGAATGAATGCAATGTGCCAGTATCAAAAAGAACAAGTGCTGGAACAGAATTGAGTTTGAACTTACCAGCCACAGCATCAAATTCTTCGTATATTTCCTCCACATTGATGTGGTTCACTTGTCCCTTTTTGAATGGATTGGGCTTGTTAGCACCATCAACTTTCTTTTATGGCACTCATTAGCATAGTGTCCCATCTTCTTACACTTTAAGAATTCAACCTGACTGAGATATTTCTTTATAGGCTGACTTCCACTTCCACTTCCACCTCCACTGTGGTGGCTCTTGTGTCCACTCTTGTGGTTCTTATACTTGTCATTATCATGACTGCGATGATGCTTGTTGTCATGATGATGGTTGTGGCTGTGGTGGTTGTTGTACTTTCCATGTTTGTGAGATCCAGAACTCCCACTATCATCATGATGGGAACGCTTATGAGATGATCTCGAGCTGTGCTTATCAAAGCTATGCTTCCTCCTTCTGCTCTCAACCTGTTTCATCTTGTTCTCCAAGATGGTAGTCTTGTCACAAAGTGATTTATAGGTTGGAACATAGGCAACAGACAGCTGCAGGTTCAACTCATCATTAAGTCCTTCGAGGAATTTCTCCTTCCTCTTGGCATCAATATCAACTTCATCCGGTGCATAACGCACCATATTGTTGAATTCCTCAATGTACTCAGCCACACTGCGGTGACGCTGCTTCAGATTGTGGAACTCCTTCTTGTTCAAATTCATCACTCCGGATGAGATGTGAGCTGTACGGAATCCATCCTCAAAGATAGCAAATGTCACATCCTGAAGAGGAGTGATGATCTGGAAGTTATCCCACCATGTTGCTACTGGCCCTTCAAGCAGATGTGCTACGAACCTGACCTTCTCCTTGTCAGTGCAGCCAACAGTCACTAAGTCCTTGTTCACTAAACTTAACCAGTCATTGGATATCATTGGATCAGTGGTTCTCGAGAACTTTGCAGGCCTTAGTCTTAGAAATCTGGTGAGCATGTCAAAACCCGGAGGATTATTCTGATTGTTGTTATTATTATTGTTGTTGTTGTTGTTATTGTTGTTGTTGTTATTCTGGTTCTGGTTCTGCATGAACTGTGTCATCATCTGCATCAGTTGAGCTTGTGCTGTCATCAACTGCTGCATCTCGGGAGTGACGTTGTTGTTGTTGTTTTGGTTGGGGTTGGCACGTCGAGGAGGCATCTATGGTTTTAATAAGGATAAGAATGAGATACCCATAGATGCTTAACATGCACAATACATCACATAGAACAATGACAATAACCAAGCATCAAAATAACATAGAGTTTGAATGACATAAACAACAGGTTTTGAAAATGCAAACACACCATAGCAAGCCATCCACATGTTGGATGGTCATTGCGACTCAATAATCAAAGTAGGGTAGATGAAAGATAGTCGAGTAGTCTACACTACTCATCCGCATCGATCTCCACATCAACAAGGGTAAGACCTGCATTCTCCATGGCGGTCTTGTACTCATCAACACTAGTGGTCAAGGCCTCAATCTTGGCCCTAAGATCCCTCTTCTGTGAGCGAAGCCTCTCGATCAGTCCCTGCTAGTGCTCAAGCTTGAAGTCCTTGGCCTCTAACTCCTCCTTCATCTCCCTGATCTTCTTGTTCCTGTCTTGGACTCTTTTCTCCTGGATCTTGAACTTCTTGTCCTGGCTTTCAAATTTGGCCTCCATCTCTTTGATGATCTCGTCTTGCTCCACGAAGAGCTTGTCCTTCTCCCATAGCTGAACCTGGAGCTCGTCATTGCTAAGCATAATGTTGGTCATATCAGTGTCGAGGTGTCTAAGAAGACCCTCTAGGTCCTGAAGGTACAGACAAATTGGCTCCATCGTCTCTCTAGTAGAATCATCATACTCTATAGCCTCACCCTCCTCGTTGTGTTTCCCGAATGGGTGAAAGTAAAGACCTCTAAGCTCGGTGGAGTGCCTCCCTACTAGGCGTCCAAGTAACTCTTGCATGACTACATCTAAGCCTCTCTCCTTGTCATCATACACCAGATTGAAAGTGATAGCCTCCATGGGTGGCTCTGCCTGGCGTCCCGGCTGTGTGACTCTGAAGCCCCAAAGGTCCTTCCTCTCAAACTTGGTGAGCTGAAGTGTTGTGATGCTAGGAAGTGGAAGGTTGAGCACACTAGTGAGCTCAATGAGACGAGTACCAAATCGAGTTCCCTTGAACTCCTCGGCAGTGCTGATAACAACATTAGGCATCTATTTTTTTATAAGATAGATAAAGGTTAGAACCAACACAAGTAGAGAAAATCACAAGATAATATATCACAAGCATAACTTTTAGCAACAAACACACAAGTCATGGCATACACAAATCCATTACAAACACCAAAGGTTCAACATAACTTAGACAAATTTTTGGAAGTAAAAATGATAAGTGTGGTGGTCCAACTAACAAAGTACGTTACAGTTCTCATTCACTAGACAAAATAGCTATCAGGGCATCCTTAGTGGCCATCTGTCTATCTTGTTCACAAGACTCCCATATTAAGTCTATGATGTCTCCCCTTAGTTGTTGGTTGGTAGTCTCTAATTCTTGGGTATGCTTCTTTTCTTCTCTAAGGTCATTTTGGGTGTTGAGCATTCTGCACTTGAGTCTATCACCAAGCTCCTTGATGGCATTCCAAGCTGCATTTCTTGCAGAGTCAAAGAATGTTGTGTGCATTTCGGAGTTGGTGACCATGCAAAATCCTGACTCCTTGTGGTTGTCTTCCTTGTTTTTGTACAAGTGAAGTTGCACCCACCAATACTCTTCTCCTTCATCCATCACAAGGAATTCCTTGTACACAGCTGCACAATGTATCCCCATGGTAACCATAAGGTTCTTGAGTGCCTTGGAAAATTCAGTCTCACACTCCAAGGTCATGGTCATGAGTGGTCCCTTCCTCACGGCTTCGTTGATGGAGTTCATCTACAAATGGAGATGATAAAGAAGATTAGAAAAGTTTACGATAAGAAAAAAGACAAGTGTGGAATTTTTTCAAAGTGTTGAAATTTTTCCTTAGTGGTTTTCTTAGTCTAATACAATCCTAGGGTCATAATCCTACAGGGAACACAGTGCTCTGATACCATCTATAAGACCCCACCTTTATAAAGGTAAAGGTCCCTGTGATTGCAATGCTAGTCCCTGGATCAAATGCTAGCATCCACAATTTAAGATGAAGTACACAGAAACAAAGGTCATTATTACATCGTCATTCTAGAGATAACATAGTCTTTTACAACTCCATAGCCATAGGCTAGTACAAGAGTTTAACTTAACAACATAAATAAAAGTCTTCATCTTCATGTGCCACAGGCAAGCATGTTGAGTGTAGACTCATAACCCTAATCCTCATCAGAGTGACCTACAACATCACAAGTTACAGCCATGTGTGTCAATACAATGGAATAGTATTGGCAAGTGATACCTTAGTAGAATAATAGTTTCTAGCTTCTACATGAATTTAGCTAAGTGTAGCTTAGGCTTGCTTTGCTCAAAATAGGTTTTACCTATCAGTTGAAAACTCTAAGTTTTTGATTGACAAAACACCCAAGGAACCACCAATAGACATTGGTTATCCTTTACCCTTGTTCAACCACAAGTTTTTAACTTAGAAATTGGGATGAGATGGTTCTTGATAGCTTCCATGTCTTGATGCTCAACTTGTCCATTGCCGGGGACACGGCTAAGTACTTAGATTCTTCCTTCTGCAGAGGTGGTGCACTTTCCCCACAAGAATCTACATGCATCGAGACAAGACCTTTCAGAAGCCTTCCCTTAGACCAAAATGGACGCGTTCCCAAACCTATCACCCCTACCACCAAATGTCCATTTGGCTAAGTTATTGCAACCTATATGATCCAGGCAGAGCCCATATTGCCATGTGGCTACACTAGAAGCTTCTTAACATATGGCATCTCAAATCCCTTTGTTCCTAGGTGGATTTCCACAAGTGTGATACACAAGGTAGACCATAGATATGGGCCTTGTGTAACCACTCAACATAACCCAAACATACCATTCCACCCAGGTGTTTCATTCACTTAGTTGTTTTATTAAGCAAAACTCAAGTCAAAGACTTAGCAATATTTTTCCATAGCATGTATATATTCCACCCTTGGTTGCCACTAGCTAGGCTAAGCATGGCAATAGAAAGTATCATAACTTAGAGAAAATTCTAACAATTCTACAACTACTAGGATTTCCCAAGCATTGCATATAGATACTTAGCAAAAAAATTATCATGCAAGCCCTATACAAAATATCACTAATGCATAGTCAAAATATTGGAAAAAAATATGAAGCACCACTTGCCTTGGTAGTTGGGGGAGTAGCAACAATCCTCACAATCACAATCACCACTAGCACCAAAATCTACACATAAAATGATAGCACCAAATTTATATTTCAAACAATTCAAACAAAAATATATGAATGCATGCAAATGCCATGTGATGATTTTTCTAAACTAAACAAGACAATTAAAACAGTACTGAACATTAAACTAAACATTTATACACCAATTAAACTTAATTTGTCTTTTAAAACATTTTCCAAATAATTTTTATACACAAAATATACCTACAAATGTCTCTACATAAAATTCTATTTTAACAGAAGAAAAATACAAAACCAAGCCTACAGATGTGTAGGATTTATTTTTGTGATTCCAATGATATATTATTTGTATTTTTTGGATAAACATAACAAAAGTTATTGAATTTTCAAGTTTAAATAGCTAATAGATGAAATTCCAGATTTTAAATTTAAAACCTAGCCACACGGCAGCCTCTGATTGGCGCGTACCGGTTCGGGGGGATCACGCTTGCGAACCATAGGATTTAAGTAACGATGCATGGCCCAGATCTATTCGTACCGCTTCACCTAATCATCTAATCGTGGCCTTTGAATCCGGATCCAATGGATCAGATCTGATTGACCAAAATCCAGCAGCGCGAATGGAGCTGGCGGCGGTGACACGCCGGCGAGGTCAGAGGTGCAGGGGGGTGTGCTGGCGTTTACCGAGGTCGCGAGGACGTGGAGATGCTCAACATGGAGACGGTTGGGGTGGGGGCGCACGGACACAGCAGCAAATCCTCGTTGGAATTCGTCCGCGCGTCGGGTGCTCACTGTCAGAGTCGAAGACGATGACCTAGGATGCAAGAGAGAAAATGGATGGATTTAGGAGGTGCGCAAAGACATGGCGAATCCAGTCGCGTGAAGCAGGGTTCAAGGGGAGCACGGGTTTTACCGAATTCGTTTGTCGGAGTTGAGCTGCGCCTCGGGTGTTTGCAAGCGACGACGGGGGTGACGTCCTGGGGCGATGTAGAACAAACCAGAGGTGTTAGAAGGTGTGTATGGACAAGGGGATCATGCTCGTATGGACGAGAGACAGGGGGCGCTCGGGACTCACCAGAATCAGTCGCCGGAGTTGCTTGGTGTTGTGGCGGTGCAAGCAAGAATTCGCGGAGCCTGGCAGCGCTTCTGGCTGGCTGTGTTGGGGGAAGTGGCCACGAGGGAGAGGGGATTAAGTAGCCAGAGCAGGGGCGGGGATTACTCACAAAATCAACGGCAATTACTCAAATTAAAACTGCGGTAGTGAAGGAGGAAGAAACGGCGGAGGGCCTAGTCGTGGGCGGGGTTTGGGGACGATGATGACGGGGCGTGTGGGGCCAGAGCATCAGTGAGAGAGGGGTGCGGGAGTGGGTGAGAAACAGAGGGGAGAGGGGAACCCGGATGGGCTGGTGTTTGGGCCGCTTCTGTTGCTGGGCCGAATAGGTGGCGCCGGCCTTTTCTTATTTTCTTATTCTTTTTCTTTTTCTATTTTGATTTTATGAAAGCAATTTCAAATGATATTCAAATGATTTTGAATTCAAATCTCCCATAGATTTTTGTAAAGTGATCCAAGCACATATTTGTGTATGAAACATTGCTGTTTGTTCACAAATACTTTGGCCCATTGAAAATAAAATAAATCCATGCTTTATTGAATATATCTATTGGGCATATGAAGTGTTTTAGGTTTTGAATTTTTGTCTTTGAAAATTTGTGTGAGCTTGTGTCCACCTATGATAACCCTCTTGATCAAAACAAGGCATAGATTGGAAAGTAAAATAAAACCATTGCCTCTTTAGCTTAAATACATTAGGCATATAAATGGTTTCAGATTTTGAAATTTTGTTTGAAATAACTCAAATGCTCATTAATGCATGAATGATATGCAAACTTTATAAACCATGATTTTTGGGATGTACAAGAGGAAAGAGAGAAAAAAGCTCCATATTCCCATGGTACATAAGAAGAATTGCTGAGATGCTCATTGTCTGCTTGCCTTGTCATTTTGGTTATGGGAAAGCTCCTGTACCATGTGCAAGGGGTACCACATTCACGGTTATCAATGATATGCAATACTTATAGTGACAGGAACTTACCTAGACCCAAAGTTGAGTATGCATGAGGTGTGGCCCTCGTATTCAAGGGGCATGAGATTGCCAACTTATACTTCGTCAATCATATACTCCATCTTTGCCACTTTAACCTGAACCACTTCAAGATGCTTATGATAGGGGCAATGAGGGCTGAAAGCTAACAAGTACCATAATTTTTGGAAGCTCTTTTTGAAACTTGTAATCCCTGCTTCCTTTACAAAAAGGCATTTCTTCCACCATTATTGAGTCTCCACCTTCTACCTTTAGGCACCATTAAGAGAGCATAGTTTTCATTCTGTGTGCAGTGTTCCAAAGCTTATTATTTGATGCATATTGTGTTATTACTTTCTCTTGTGCTACTTGTTTCTAGTCACCCTTGTGAACTTTGCAGGTGTCCTATGCATTATATTGCTACTCTATGAGGGACAAGCTGATTGCCACTATGCTATGTTTTCTGCATGTGAAACAAACAAACGTTTTTCAATGCTTGTTATTCATGATCTTTGTTTGTAGCTTGTCATGTTGCATGCATAGTTACTTTGTCCTATTGTTATAACTCCATCTTTCATGCACATTTTTAGAGTTCTTTGATCCCAGCTTTCAATGCTTGCAAATGGTTGGATCTTTGTGAGGGTGCATGTCACCTAAAAAATTATTTTGTTTATCAGTTACCTACTCGAGGACAAGCAGGAGTTAAGCTTGGGGATGCTGATACATTGGAAACATATCTATAATTTTTGATGCTCCATGCTTGTTTTGTATCTACTTTTCTTTGCTTTTCGACACATTGAGGTGCTTTTTACATGTTTTCTGGTACTAACCTATTAACAAGTTGCAACAGTGCCAGATGCCTTTTTTCTGCTGTTTTTGGTTTCAGAAAAGTTAGTAAAGAAATATTCTCGGAATTGGACAAGACAAATGTCAAAGTCAATTACTTTCCGTGGGGAACAAGAAGTCCAGAGGAGAGCCGAAGGGGCCAGCCGGGGGGGGGGGGGGGGCAGACCCACCCCAGGCGCGAGGGAAGGTGGGCCCGCGCCTGGCTAGAGTTTGGTGGCCCTGGCCACCTCCCGGTCTCGCTCCTTTGCCTATAAGAATCCCCTAATGCAGAAACCCTGAGTACCCGATCAAATCTCCACGAAACCGTCCGTAGCCGCCGCCACCATCGTCCCTAGATGGGGGGGGATCTGAAGTTCTTCCCGGCACCCTGCCGGAGGGGAGATCATCCCGGAGGCCTTCTCTCCAGTATGATGCGTGAGTGGTTCCACCTTGGACTATGGGTCCATGTAGTATCTAGATGGTTGTATCTCCTCCTTTGTGCTTTCATGTATAGATCTTGTGAGCTCCGTTCATGACCAAGATCTAATCTATTTGTAATCAAGCATGTTGTGTTTGCGGGGATCCGATGGATATTGAGATTATTATGTTAGTTTGATTAATGGTTTTGACTTTATGATTCTATCATGTCTATGTTGTTTGTGATCTTGCACGCTCTCCGTTGCTAGTGGTTATCTTGGCCAAGTAGTTGCTAGTGACTCCAAGAGGGGGTATTTATGCTCGATAGTGGGTTCATGCCTCTAGTTTCCAAGGGAAGTGACAATAATCTCTTCGGTTGTAGATGTGTTGTTGCTACTAGGGAGAAAACAACGGTCTCTTGTTCATGGAACAGGTGGACTATTTACCTTACAGACTTTGCTTAATCTTTTGCTTGCAACTTAATACTGGAGGGGGTTCAGATGATAACCTGAAGGTGGACTTCTAGTCATAGATGCAGTTGGATGGCGGTCTATGTATATTGTTGTATTTCCCAATCAACCTCATAAGATCTTTCTGGCTAGTAATTGCATTATTATACCTTGCTCAGTTCCTGTCAATTGCCCTGCTGTAATTTGTTTACCCTTCATGCCATGTTGTTTATTTAAGGAGAGCACCTCTAGTGAACTATGGACCCTGGTCCAAATCTTTACCATTGATACATCCTCCACTGTTACTTGTTTACTTGCCGCAAACCATTACTTTCCACACATTACGTTTAATCCTTTGTTACAGCAAACAGGTGAGCTTGACAACCTCACTGATTCGTTGGGGCAAAGTCTTGAGTTTGTGTTGTGCAGGTCTCCGCGTTGCTTGCAACACATGTGTGACGTTTCCTTCCTCCTTCTGGTTCGATAACCTCGGTCTCAACTGAGGGAAGACTTGTTGTTGTCCTCTTCACACCTTGCTCTTGGGGTTCCCAACAAGACCACATCAAGCACCAAGTTCTCTGGCGCTATCAAGGAGTCATCAACCCCCTTAATAGAATTTAGCTTACTCCCTTTAGATTCAAAGTTAGACTTGAACCTAATTCGTTTCTTATCTGGGATAGTGAGTGTGAAAGTACGATTGGCACAATCTAGTACTCCTTCATACTTAGTCATCCAATCCATTCCCAAAATAACATCCAATCCTTGGGAATCTAGGATTATCAAACTAACGGGAAACTTATACCTCCCAAATTCTATCACTAGATGATGACATCCAAAGTTCACTATCATCTCTCCACCCAGAGAGCTTACTTTTATAGGACACCCAATAGTTTCAGTTGGAAGTCCATTTTGATCAACAAATGCTCTTGATATGAATGAATGCGATGCACCAGTATCAAAAAGAACAAGTGCTGGAAATGAATTGAGCTTGAACTTACCAGCCACAGCATCAGACTCTTCATATATTTCTTCCACATTGATGTGGTTCACTTGTCCCTTCTGAAAAGGGTTGGGCTTAGTGGTTCCTTTAACCTTCTTCTCTGGGCACTCATTAGCATAGTGCCCCATCTTCTTACACTTGAAGCATTCAACCTGACTGATATCTCTCTTTGCAGGCTGACTTCCACTTCCACTTCCACCTCCACTGTGGTGACTCTTGTGTCCACTCTTGTGGTTCTTGTACTTGTCATTATCATGACTACGGTGATGCTTGTTGTCATTATGGCGGTTGTGTCTGTGGTGGTTGTTGTACTTTCCATGTTTGTGGGATCCATAACTTCCACTATCATCATTATGAGAACGCTTGTGAGACGATCCTAAGCTGTGCTTATCAAGCTTATGTTTCCTTTTCCTACCCTCAAGCTGTTTCATCTTGTTTTCCAAGATGGTAGCCTTTGTCACAAAGTTCTTGATAGGTTGGGATATAGGCAACCGATAGCTGCAGGTTCAACTCATCATTAATTCCTTTGAGGAACTTCTCTTTCCTTTTAGCATCAGTATCAACTTCATCCGGTGCGTCGCGCGCCAGATTGTTGAACTCATCAATGTACTCAGCTACACCGCGGTGACGTTATTTCAGGTTGTGGAACTCTTTCTTCTTCAAGTTCATCACTCCGGATGAGATGTGAGTTGTACGGAAACCATCCTCAAAAATATCCCAAGTCACATCCTCAAGGGGAGTGGTGATCTGAGAGTTGTCCCACCATGTTCCTGTCGGTCCTTCTAGCAGATGTGCTGCAAACCTGACTTTTTCCTCATCGGTGCAACCAACAGTGACTAAGTCCTTGTTTAATGAACGTAACCAGTCATTGGCTACCATTGGATCAGTGGTTCCCGAGAACTTTGCAGGCCTTAGTCTCAGAAATCTGGTGAGCATGTCAAATGCTGGAGGATTGTTCTGATTGTTGTTGTTGATTGTTGTTGTTGTTGTTGTTGTTGTTGTTGTTGTTGTTGTTGTTGTTGTTGTTGTTGTTGTTGTTGTTGTTGTTCTGATTCTGATTTTGGTTCTGGATGAACTGAGTCATCATCTACATCAGTTGAGCTTGAGCTGTCATCAACTGCTGCATCCCGGCTGCGAGACTCTGAAGCCCCAAAGGTCCTTCCTCTCAAACTTGGTGAGCTGGAGTGCCTTGATACTAGGAAGTGGGAGGTTGAGCACACTAGTAAACTGCACGATGCGTGAACCAAAACGAGTTCCATTGAACTCCTCGGAAGTGCTGATCACAAAGCTAGGCATCTAAGGTAAGATAGAAAAATATTAGAACAACACAAGTAGAAGAAACAAGATAGTAGAATGAAAGCAAAAGCATACATCATCCATAAAACATACAAGTCATGGCATACAAATTCTATCACAACACTATGGTTCAACATAACTTAGACAAATTTTTGTGAAAACACGACAAGTGTGGTGGTCCAACTAATGGAGTACGTTACAATTATCACTCATATGCTAAGTCTATGATATCCTCCCTTAGACGTTTTATGGCGGTCTCTAAGTCTTGGGTATACTTCTTCTCCTCTTCAAGATCATTTTTAGTGTTGATCATTCTACACTTGAGTCTTTCACCAAGCTCCTTGATAGCATTCCAAGCTGCATTTCTTGTAGAGTCAAAGAATGTTGAATACATTTCTGAGTTGGTGCCCATGTAGAATCCCGACTCTTTGTGGTTGTCTCCCTTGTTTTTATACAAGTGAAGTTGCACCCACCAATATTCTTCTCCTTCATCCATAACTGGAAATCCTTTGTATACGGCCTCACCATGTATCCCCAAGCTAACCATAAGGTTTTTAAGTGCTTTGGGAAACTCCGTCTCCCATTCTAAAGTCATGGTCATGAGTGGTCCCTTCTTGACGGCTTCGTTGATGGTGGCCATCTACAAATTGAGATGAGATAGAAGAATAGAAAGGTTTACGAGAAGAAAAAGACAAGTGTGGAATTTTGCAAAGTGTTGCATTTTTGCTTAGTGGTTTTCTTAGTCTAATCCAACCTAGGGTCATAATCCTACAGGCAACACAGTGCTCTGATACCATCTGTAAGACCCCGCCTTTATAAGGTAAAGGTCCCTGTGATTGCAATGCTAGTCCCTGGATCAAATGCTAGCATCCACAGTTTAAGATGAAGTACACAGATACAAAGGTCTTTATTACATCATCATTCCAGAGATAAACATAGTCTTTTACAACTCCATAGACAAAGGCTAGTACAAGAGTCCTTAACATAAGTAAATAAAGTAAAGTCTTCATCTCCATGTGCCACAAGCAAACATGTTGAGTGTAGACTCATAACCCTAATCCTCATCAGAGTAACCTGCAACATCATAAGTTATAGCCACAGTGGGTCAATACATTGGAATAGTATTGGCAAGTGATACCATAGTAGAATAGTAGTTTCTAACTTTTATATGAATTTGGCTAGGTGTAGCTTAGGCTTGCTTTGCTCAAAATAGGTTTTCCTTATCAGTTGAAAACACTAAGTTTTTGTTTGATGAAAAACACCCAAGGAACCACCAATAAACATTGATGAACCTTTACCCTTGTTCAACCACCAGTTTTAAATTAGAAATTGGGATGAGGAGATCCTTGATAGCTTTAATGTCTTGATGCTCAAATTGTCCGTTGCCGGGAACACGGCTAAGTACTTAGATTTTTCCTTCTTGAGAGGTGGTGCACTTTCCCCACAAGACTCGACACGCATCGAGACGAGATCTTTCAGAAGCCTTCCCTTAGACCAAATGGACGCGTTCCATCCTATCACTCTACCACCATATGTCCATTTGACTAAGTTATTGCAACCTATATGATCAAGGCAGAGCCCATATGCCATGTGGCTGCACTAGAAGCTTCTAAACACTAAGTATATCAGATCCCTTTGTTCCTGGGTGGCTTTCCACAAATGAGATACACCAGGGAGGCCATAAAAATGGGCCCTGAGTAACCACTCAACATAAACCATTCTTTCAATTCTACCCAGGTGATTCATTCACTTAGTTGTTTTATTAAGCAAAAACATAAGTCAAAGATAATAGGACAAATACATGAAGCACCACTTTCCTTGGTAGTTGGGAGAGTAGCAACAATCTTCACAATCACAATCACCACTAGCACCAAAATCTACACATAAAATAATAACACCAAATTCACATTCCAATATACAAGCAAAAAAATATTATGAATGCATGCAAATGCCATGTGATGATTTTTATAAACTAAAAAAGACAAGTCAAACAGTACTGAACACAAAACCAATTAAATATAGTCTAAATAAAATAAATTTAGCCTTATAAACCCTTTCAAAATAATTTATATAGTCAAAATAAGCGTATATTTCTCTCTACATAAAATTCAATTTTTACAGAATCAAATTAAAAAACTAAGCCCACAGTATTGTAGAATTTATTTTTGTGAATCCATTGATATATTATTTGCATTATTTGGATAAACAGAACAAAAGTTATGAATTTTACAAGTTTGAATATATAATAGATTCAAAAACAGATTTTAAATCTAACTCTCAGACACGTGGACGCTTCTGATTGGTCCATACCGCTTCGCTCGGATCGGTCAACGTGGAGTGTTGGATATAAGTCAGAACCGGTGGCCTAGATCAAAGGATACCATTTCACGCTAGATCTAATCTTTGCCCTACGATTTAGATCTAACAGCGCTAGCTCAAACGACCATAGCCTGGCGGCGCTGGCGGCGGCGCACTGCCAGTAAGGTTCCGGCGGCTACAGAGGGGGTTGGGGGTTGAGGTTTGGCTTACCAGCGTCGCAAGGTTGCGAGGAAGCTCAACATATCATCGGCGTGAACGGGGGCGTGTTGTGGTGGCCATGAGACATCGTCGGAGTTCGTACGTGCGTCAGATGCTCACTGCCGAAGATGAAGGCGACATTCTATGGCGCAATAAGATGAACAGAAGGCATTAGGAGATGCCCAGAGGAGCGGCGAACATAGTGGTATGGGTTAGGGGTCAAGGGGCGATCTGGTTTTACCATGATTCTTCACCGGAGTTGAGCGGCGCTTCTGTCGTTCGCGGAGCTCGACGGAGACGACGTCTTGGGTGATTTAGGGCAAAGCAAAGATGTGAGCAGATGCGCAAGGGCCTGGCAAGCATGCTCATGTGAATGAGAGGCGAAGGGGCGTGCTAGACTCACCAGAATGGCTCGCCGCAGCGCGTCGGGCAGCGGCGGTGCGAGCATGATTGCGAGCAGCCTAGGGGCGCTAAGAGAGGGCTTGGTGAGGGAAAATGCTCGCGGTGCGGTGGTGCTTAAGTAGCCAGAGCAGGGGTGACAATCACGCAAGGAATCAATGGAATTTAAACGAAATCAATCGCGGCGTCACTGCGAGGAAGAAACGCGGAGCGGTTCATCGCGCGGGAATTAGGGGACGACGAGCTGAGGTGGCAGTGGGCCATGTCTGTCAGAGAGACGGGTACATCGAGTGCGGGTGAGAGAGAGGGGGAAATAGGGAAGCGGCCGGGTGGGTTTGTGGGCTGCTTCTGGTGTTGGGCCGAAAGGGTAGCGCCGACCCTTTTCTTTTTCCTTACTCTTTTTCTTTTTCTATTTTGATTTTCAGGAATCAAAATCAAATCAATTTCAAATGGGTTTAAATTCAAATCAATTCTAGATTTTTGTGGTGGAAACCTTGCATTCAATTGTGTATAAAACACTACTGATCAATCAAATGCTCTTTGATACTTTGAAAATAAAATAAAACCTTGCCTTATTGATATATAGGTAATAGGCATATAAATGGTTTTATTTTGAATTTTGATTTGAAAATTTTTGTGCAAGCCAAGGAAGCTATGAATATATGAATGAAATGCAAACTTTTACAAATCATGATTTTTGGGATGTTACAATGGGGGACAATCAAATAATGTAAGGGATAAAGAGTTACTCTCATTATAAGGTAGGCATGGGTAGCTAATCCATTCTTCCTCCTTTTATTCATCATTCTCCTCCTCTTTTTCATCTAATGAGCTTCCCGTTTCAGCAATTTCTTCTCCCATAGGCTCCTGCAAGGCATTAGTCTCTTCCGTTTCTGGAAAGCATCT
This sequence comes from Avena sativa, assembly GCA_916181665.1. Lineage (NCBI taxonomy): Eukaryota > Viridiplantae > Streptophyta > Magnoliopsida > Poales > Poaceae > Avena > Avena sativa. Next base: position 133,798,431 of record OV702298.1, read on the forward strand.
ATTAATATATTCAAGAATATAGCCATTTTCTTCCTTGTAATTATCAAAGCAAAATTTAAGTATATCATAAACCTCATATTCATAAGGTGAATCATCAGTATTTTCAAGCAAACTAGCAAGTTCAAATGCACCCTTCCAAGCAATAAATTCTTCAATTTATTCCACATCATAAAAGTCATAATTTCCTTTAACATAAGAAGATATGGTATCATTATCATTATACTCAACATTGAAAGGGGAGGTGTTTATACCTCCTACAGCAACAAGATTTATCAAGGCAATAAGTAACATTATAAGTAGAGCACACGACCCTAGCAATGGTATTAAATTTATCAATTTGTTCCCATAAGTGTTTCCCTTTTTGTGACAAGCGGTGTTTCTTATAATAATATTTTTGTTCTTCCATGAACCCACCTTGCCAATAAGAACAAGTTTCAAAGAAACCAACCATTGATATAAAGCATGACAAAGCAAGGCAATTACAGACCAATAACTATAGTAGGAACTAAATTTTTTGTGTGTTTTTGATAAGAAAAGAAAACCAAACGAAACTATATTTTTTTGTAATTTTGGATAAAAAGAAGCAAGAAAAACAAAACAAAAGAAACCAAGCAAAACAAAAACAAAGTAAAGAGAATGGTTGTGAAGTACTCCCCTTGTGAAGCCGTCCTTAACTCCCCAGCAACGGCGCCAGAAAAATCCTTGACATGTCTCAATAGTAGAGCTTCGTTGGGAGACCCCAAGAGGAAGGTATGATGAGCACGGCAGTAAGTTTTCCCTCAGTTATGAAACCAAGGTTATCAAACCAGTAGGAGCAAGGAAACAACTCCAAGTTATTGCTAACAACTTGGAATCCTGCACAACACAAACTACAGACTTTGCCCCCAACTTATAGTGAGGTTGTCAATCTCACTGGTTTTTTGAAAACAAAGGATTAAACATATGGTGTGGAAGGTAGGCTGCTTGCAGAAAGTAAACCGTAAAATTTGATGATGTAACAATGGTAAAGATTGGACCAGGGTCCACAGTTCACTAGAGGTGTTCTCCTTGAGATAAAAAACATAACATGTTGGGTAAACAAATTACAGCGGGGCAATTGATAGGAACTGAGCAAGGCATAACAATGCAAATACTAGACATTCATGATCCTATGAGATTTGATTGGGCATTACAACAATATACATAGACCGCCATCCAACTGCATCTATGACTAGTAATCCACCTTCAGGTTATCATCCGAACCCCCTCTAGTATTAAGTTGCAAGCAACAGATAACTGCTTTAAGCATTGTGTGTAAAGTAAACAATACAATTGTTTCATGAACAAAATATTGTTGTTTTATCCCTAGTAGCAACAACACATCTACAACCTTAGATATTTTTGTCACTTCCCCAGATTCAATAGAGTCATGATCCCACTATCGAGCATAAATACTCCCTCTTGGAGTCACTAGCATCTACTTGGCAAAGTAGCTACTAGAAACGAAGAGCATGCAAGATCTCAAACAACATAGACATGATAGAATCAATAATCAATAAGACATGATAGAATCAATAATCAATCGGACATAGTATCTCAATATCCATCGGATCCCCACAAAGACAACAAGCATGTTTACAAATAGATGATCTTGATCATGAACGAAGCTCACAAGATCTAAAGATGGTAGCACAAAGGAGGAGAAACAACCATATATCTACTGTATGGACCCATAGTCCAAGGGTGAACTACTCACGCATCATACCGGAGGCTAGCATGGTGATGAAGAAGGCCTTCAGGATGATCTCTCCCCTCCAGCAGGGTGCCAGAAAGAGCTTCAGATCCTCCCGATCTAGGGACGATGGTGGCGGCGGCTACAGACTGTTTCATGGAGATCTGATCGGGTACTTAGGGTTTTGGCATCGGGGGCTTATATAGGCGAAGAGGCGAGGCAGGAGGGTGGCTAGGGGGCCCACATCCTGCCCAGGCGCGGCCTAGGGTGGGCCCGAGCGTGGGTGGTGTGGCCACCCTGTGGCTCCCCTATGGCCACCCTTCGGTCTATGTGTTCTCCTCGGTGAAATATTGACTTTGGCTTTTGTCCCATCCAATTCCGAGAATATTTCCTTACTAGCTTTTCTGAAACCAAAAACAGCAGAAAACAGGCAACTGGCACTGGAGCATCTTGTTAATAGGTTAGTCCCAAAAAATGTATAAAAATACCTCAAAGTGTACAAAAAGCATAACAAAGTGGATACTAAACAAGCATGGAACATCAAAAATTATAGATACGTTTACGACGTATCAGGAACTCCTGGCATGTCCATTGGACACCAGGAGAAAATTTGCTAGCGCTCACGGAGGAATTCAATGAGCGCACTTTCCTATGCAGGACTTGGGTCGTTGGCAATCAACACTGTCTTGGAGTCGTCCGTCGGGTGGACCTACACCTTCTTTGTGTTGTCTGTGGAGTCGAACGACATATCAGGTACGTTTTTCCTAGTGACTGGGGGTGCCCCGTTGCCTCGTGAGCTCCTCCTGCATGCCGAATGACTGGGAGATTCTACTGAAGTCTGTCTCAGCTGTCCGACCTGGTGAAACTTCTTGGGACGATGATGACGCCCCTGGGTCGTGGCATCTTCAGTAGAAGGTACGCATAGTGCGGTACTGCCAGGAATCTTGTGAATGCCACACGCCCGAGGATGGCGTGGTACTGTGATGGCCATTCCACCGTTCAAACTCCAGCCACTCACGCCTGAAGTTTTCGTGCTTGCTGAAGATGACGTAGAGCCATATCTTGCCCATGGGGTATATGCCCTTCCCTGGGACGATGTCTTGGAACATCGTGTCCGACGACTCTAGGCTGTATAGCGGGATCCGCATGGCTGCGAGTGTGCTGGCGAACATTAGGTTGATGCCGCTTCCACCGTCCAAGAAGACGCGGCTCATCTCGACCCCTTCGATTTGGGCCTCGAGCACTAGGGCAGAGTGACCTAGGCGAGGTATCTGACGTGGGTGATCCGAACGGTCAAATGTGATGTAGGACTCTGAGCCCCTGAGGTACTCAGGTATGGCTGGTGGGGAGGTCACGACCACATTGACTTGGCGGGTGATCTTCTTCTGCACCCTGTTGGTTGGGCGCCCCTCCTGGATCATCATGGACCCTATCGGTGACGGGTATCTGTCTGCGTCGTTGTTCTACGCTGCCGTAGCCGCAAGTTGCGAGGGTCCTCCAGGTGGTGGTGGAGGATCTCCATGAGCTATGGCCGGTGGAGCCGATGCGAATCCTGGGTTCACCGCTTGGCGTCACATCTTGGTGAGGCCCTCGCTAAGCTTCTGGAACTCCCGACAGTCCTTGAGCATATGGCTAGCCTTCTTCTTGCCATCTTGTTTGTTGATGTAGAAGTGTATGGTGCAAGGACCTGATAGCTTGTCGTATGCCGAAGGTTGATCGTCGCGTTTGCGACGTTGCCACGTTTGGGTTGGCTGTCCACCATCGTGGTAGTTGCTTATGCGCTATCCGCTATTGCGGTTTCCATCGTCGCGGCAATCGGCGTAGCCAGCCGCAACCATGTCGACTTCCTCGCGATCATCGTAGACGCGCGATCTTCTCTTGCTGCGGCGATCGCGCCTTTGGTTGAAGTCATCTTCGTCATCCGAATGTGTTCGTTTGACGGAATCCTCACCATCTGCCCAACGATTGGTGATGTCGATCAGGTGATCAAGGGTTTTGGGCTTGACGCGCCCGAGGTCCTCCTTGAATTCGTGGTGCTAGACGTCGTCCTTGAAGGCGTCGATTGCCCTCTCCTTGGAGATGTTTGCGGCAGAGTTCTTGATGATAGACCAGCGTAGTATGTACAAGTGTATGGACTCGTTGGTCCGTTGGGTGCAGGCCCGCAGCTCTTCGATTGAGACTGGCCTCTTGCTGGTGCCCTTGAAGTTGCGAATGAAGCTATATGCCAGTTCTTCCGAGCTTCGGATAGAGCCGGAGGGGAGGCTGCTGAGCCAGGCCCTGGCCGCGCCTGTCAGTTGTAGCAGAAGGCACTGTAGGGCAGTGTTCTTGTTCCCGCCATGGATCTTGACTAACGACAAATGATCGTCGAGCCAGGTTTTCAGCTCCTGCGCGCCATCGAACTTCGGGGATTCCGAAGGGAGCTTGAAGTTCCTCGGCATCCGTGATTGCCGAACGGATCTGCTAAAGCATCTGATTCCGCACAGTTCTGAGTCGTCCTCCTCCTCGGACTCAGTTGAGCACATGGGCTTAGCACGTTATTTGTCGATCTTGCGCTATGCGAGCTCTCTACGAGCGTTGAAGTTGCTGCTGCAGCATCGTGGACTCCGACGGTGTCGAGGCAGGTCATGCTCATATTCCTCGGATGAGGGTGTGCGGCTTCGAGTGAACTTGACCATGACCTTGTGTAACATCCCAAAAATATAACACAAGGATCATCAAACTCTAATCACTAAAATTAGGGTTAACAAAAACGTTAATTAATTAAAATCATATGAATGCATGTGTGAATGAAATGATTTGACAAATGCATGAATGGACTTGTGCGATTAATCTAAATAGCAAGAAATGGTGTAAACATGAAAATAACATCATATAAAACATTTCCATGCAGAAACAAATCAAAAGGAAATAAAAAACAAAGCAAAAAAAGCAAATGGTCATTTTTGCCAATCTTGCTCACTAGGTCACTTTGAGTGTTTCTAGTCCAAGATTTCAAACAGAAACTTTCCCAATTCTTTTCACCCCTTGATAGAACTAGTAAAAGTGAATCAAGGCCCACCTTTCAAACTTGCATATTTGGCAACCCCATTCAAATCACACTTCAAAATTGAATGTTATTCATATGTGAAGATCATCCATTTTCAAAACCCAACCAAACCAATGCCCCTTGACTAATCCAACTAACCAGACACTCCCTAGTATGTGCCTAGCAAACCCACAAAGTTTGAATCCAAAATTCAAATTTAAAGTTCTTGCTACCATTTCATCAAACACCTTGCGGATTCAAATCAAACAAACATCTAACACTATTCGCATCAGTAAAATTGGCCTAACTTGTTCCCTCTCTGGTTGCAGCAAACATTTAATAGATCATCCAACCTAGTTAGTAACCACTAGCACCACTGTGAGCTTGCCATTGCCATCAATGGTCAGCAGGCCGAGCCTCACCATGCCACCCCATGGTCAACGGCAAGCTATGAGCAACACTAAGCCTAGCCAGCATGTCTAGCAAGCACCCCACCGTCCATCGCTACTCTCTGTCCCAGCCCCGAGCAATGCCAGCCCCTGGACCACACGACACGCCCATGCCAAACCTCTATGCGCGCGAGCCGAGAGTGTGCCAGTGCGCCATGCTCGACCAACACCCACAGACCGCTCTCCACACTCGCCGCTTGCAGGGATGATAACCAACACCCCAGCAACCCCGAAGACATGCGCGTTCGCCGCCGCGTGGACCAGACGCGCTGTGCGACATTAAAACCTCCGTCGGACCCGCTCAGAGCACCGCGATGTTCTGACCGATCAGCACCGCCTCATGCTGCAAGACCACGTCGTTGAGCTTCGCCAGGGAGCACAACACCGTCCCCTACCGTCGCCCATGCCAGTAGCTGCCTGTGCCATCGACCACGACGAGCTCAGCCTGCGCCCGTCGGTCCCCTTCCGCCACTAGAAATAGAGGCCTCCACTGCTTGTTTTCCCCACACCAGTTCACTCCCCTCTCACCCAGAATCACCCCACCTCACTCCCAGAGCAAGGCGAGCAGCGCATCGCCGGAATTTGGCCAGAGCCCGCCGCTGCTGGAGAAGAAGGGAGCCGTCGATTGGAGCCGCCCAGGAGGAGCTGTCGGTACTAGGAGAACCGCCATCATCGACTTCGTCGTTCGCCCCCGTCACAGACCCTCGCCTGAGCCCCAGTGAGCCTCCCACGACCCCCACCTGCCGCATTAGGGTTCTGTCTCGCCGGCGCTGCCTGACGTGGACGATGAACCGTAGCCGTTCGATTAGAGTTAGATCGTGCGGTTCACATTGCCCCGTACCGCTTCGCCCCTCCGTGTCTCACTGACGCGTGGGGACAATCACTTAACCAGCCCGCGTACACGCCGTGTGTAGTGGGCCAGCCCAGTAAAACATCCCGTGCGACCCAACAATTCAAATTAAGCTTTATTCATTTAATTTTAAACATATTTTTGTACCCAGATTCAAAAAACAACCTAGCTCGACTCACTGAACCAAAATGCATGAAACCAATTTTTCTAGAAAGGTACTGAAATGCTTAATCCAAGCCCGTTGGATTCAAACCATTTAGATTTTTGGATCAACCATGGTAAAAATAACAAGGCAGAAGCTTTTCTGCATTCAAACATTTTTCAAAATTCAACCATAAAAGCTTTTGAGTTGATTCCAACTCTCAAAAATCACATTTGATTATACCTTTCAGAATATATAAAAATATATGGGTTTACTTAAAGAGATAATGTTCAAGTAATAAAAGAATGCCCCATAGGCATTTCTAGTCACTTTATTTAATTAAAATAAGAAGGTTAAACCTTATTAAATTGTGACACCACTTTAAATCACATTCCCATGTACTGAAATATTTGGTGATAACATGTGTCAACATGATCCCATGTTTGAGTTGGAGAATATTAAATCTTAAGTAGTTTTTCAATGAGTAGAAATTACTTTTCTCAAATAAAATATATAATACAAGTGCTTTAATCTTGTAATATTAATGATGATGCTAGATCATCTAGTGTGAACCATTGTGTGATGATTGGAAATAGTTAAGTATTGTTTGGTGATTGTGTACCTCCTATTTATTTATAGACGCTAGTACCGGCCAAGGATACGAGGAGGAAGGAGGATACTACGAGGAAGAAGCCGAGGAGAACTTCAACCACTGCTCTGCTCAAGGCAAGCTAATACTTGAAACCTTGCAAGCTAACCCTTGAAATCTATGCAAGACAATACTTGAAACCTTGCAAGCTAACCCTTGCAATTTATGCAAGCCAATACTTGAAACCTTGCAAGCTAACCCTTGCAATTTATGCAAGCTAACACTTGCTTGTTACCATGACAACTATATGCCTTAAGCATATGTGATCATATCCACTTGATAACCCAATCCTAGTTTTACTTGCAAGCTTTATTCTTTATTTCTTTATCAAAGCTTTCTCTTAGAGTTTACATAGTGAATTGTAGATACTAGAAGGATATTGGAAGGTAGCATAAAGAGCATAAAATTTGGCCTAAGTTAGATAATCTTGATGTCATCCTAAGGAATGAGATTGCACTTACCAAATCTACACTTGTTTAACACACCTCATTAATATTTACCACCACTTGTAGATGCTAGTGCCAAGTATAAAACTTGATCAACTTTAGATGGGAATACTTGGTGAAAATGGTTATGAAAACCTTAGAATGATGAGTCATTCTACTGAAATGTTTTGACATGTGTTTCCGAACTCTAGATGATTTTGATGATGAAAATGTTGAGGCATGAGCCTTAGCCCTTTATAAAACTGATGGTTGTATGGATGCGATACCATTCCAATTTTATCGTATAACCACAATACACGAAATTTGGGTAGGGCTTGACTGAAAATTTATATACCTTAGTATGGGTTCCCTCACGGCCAAGGTCTGAGCTGAGGCTACCTTGTGAAGATTGTCCACCTGTGCAGTACCCAAGATGACAATTGGTCATGGTTGGGAGGCCAAACTCACAGGAGAGGTTTCTATACTAGGGCGTGTAATTGAAAGGTTAGGATTGATTATCCGCATACTGAGTATGGTGAATTCAGGATTGTTCCTGACGGATGTATCGAATGTTGTGGTGAAAGTGTACAATCTCTGTAGAGTGTCAAACTATTCGAATAGCCGCGTCCACGGTTATGGACAGTTGGAGTGGCCATACTGTTCCCCCGTCATGTGTTTTCAAAATGACTTGTGAAATAAATTATGACTTTGACGTGACTACAACAGAGTTATGATATGAAATTCAAATTCCCACTTAGGTGTTATAAAACTTTCAACTAAATTTCTTACTTCTGATCTTAGTAGAGGTAAATCTGGCTTAGTATATCCTACTACAAAACCCCCCTTAACTTGTTAGTATTAGTTAGCGAGTACTTAAAGAGTACTCATGGCTTTGTCCCTGGATATTCCCGTGGCCAGACTATGAAGAGGAGTATCAGGATGACGGACCGCAGGAAGGTTACGACAACTAGGATCATCTCCCATCGTCAGCATTGCCTGTGACCCTGAAGATGGAGCTTCGCCCATGCTATCGCTATCTTTACGTTATTCCGCTGCTTGAGTTGTATTAAGAACTGGATCATGAGATCCTTATTTGTGTAAGACCTTATGTATGGTTTGTAATGGATGATGTACTATGATATCCAAATCTGTTATGTCTCGCAAAAATGGTAATCCTGGGATTGCGATGTATGGCATAGCAGGCATCTGCGATTAAAAATCTGGTTGTTGACAAGTTGATATCAGAGCCATCCTGACCATAGGAGACCCTAGTTAGAATGGACGTTTGAATCAAAAACTTAGTTTCAAAACCAAAGGAAGTGAGTATTTACAAAAAATTATTCCCATTCTTATCACTTGGATTCTTTCATGAAAATTCATGTTCCTCAAAAATTCTTGCAAACTTACCTAAAATTTTACACACTTGATCACTCTACTAACTTACTCATCCTATATTATTATAGATGGACGTGAAGTACATCAAGTTTTATCAGTTGGGGAATGGAGGAGACCTCATCTTTGAGCCTGACTTGGACCAGCTGTCGGAGTTGCTGGAGCGTTCGCAACCTGAGTTCTTCGGAGCTCAGCTCAATGATCAGGAAGGAGAAGACCTGCAGTGGCTAGTTGTTGCAAGTCTCTGAGGAAATATTGAACCTCCCACTGCCGAGGGAATTCAGTTCACCTTAAGAGAGAATAACTGGCTCGATGGACTGGCCAGGGCAATGCAGGAAGCTCTTGCCCGTCTGTGTGGGCAGAGTATCAATCAGATCAAGGATACCCGCTTTGAGTTCTACCCAAGGCGTGATGTTATGGGATAGCCACTGGAGGCCCCATACCACCCCGAGCTGAAGAGTCAGTTGGACCACCTCAGCTTCATGATGTACGACCGTCAGAAGGAGTTGGACCATGCATGTGCCTACGCCAACCACAAGTACGCCATCGCTAAGAAGAAGGATCAAACCCTCACCATTCTAGTGAAGGATCGCAAGTCTCGTCATCGTCAGCTCGATAAGAAGGAGCGCATCATTGCCCGTCTTCGCCACCGGATCACGGATTTGGAGGAGACCATCCACGAGAGAGACATGCAGTTGGAGGAAAGGGAGAATGCCAGAGAAGACCTTCGTGGAGACCCCTACTCCTATCTCAGCGATGATGACGACTTTCTGGAGGATCATGCCATGGACTTCTTCACCGAAGAGGATGATTTCGCCTTCATCGATGACGACGATGATGATGAGGATGATGAGTACACTGACTCCAAGGACTAGTAGCACTAGCGTTAGTGAATTGTATTCGGTCCCACTGTATCGTAGCTTCACATAATGGTTCTTAAAACCATCTATTTTTCTTTGTTGTGGTGTGTGTTGTATTGTGTGCTATGATTGAATGAAAAGCAAGTTGCTAGCAAAATCTAAGTCACACTTTAACAACTTTACAAAACAACCCCTGGACCTTAGAAATTTTCCTCTTTTCTCATGATCTATCTCAATCTTCAGATGCCTCACGGAGGAAGCCGTTCAGCCTCGGACCCGATGTTGCAACTCTTGCAGATGTTGGTTTCGGACCGCAAAGCCGAAAGAGTCGAATGTCAAGCCAACCTGGCCACCCTTCAACAGATAGCTCATATGGCCAACAACAATCAAGGCCATGGAAATCAGGACAACCATGGATCTAAGCTCAAGAATTTCCAGAACACCAATCCACCTGTTTTCACTAAGTCAGAAGAACCCCTAGATGCAGATGATTGGCTGCAAACCATGGAGAACAACCTGGAGGTTGCAGGAGTAGAAGCTAACGAGAAAGTTCCGTTTGCCACCCACTATCTAGCCAGAGATGCAAGAGCATGGTGGAACAGCGTTCGTGCAATGACCGGAAGTCAGATGATGACTTGGGATGAATTCAAGGTCAAGTTCAGCAAAACCCATGTGCCATAGGGTTTAATCAAGAGGATGAGGGATGAATTCAGAGAACTGAAGCAAGGAAGGATGACCATAGTGGAATACCATGACAAATTCTTGTCATTAGCTAGGTATGCCCCGGATGAGATTGACACTGAAGTCAAGAAGAAAGAGAGATTCCTGAATGGTCTGCACGATGAGATGCAGACGGTGTTGCTCAATATCCCCTTTGCTGAAATTGAAGCCCTAGTCGACTCTGCCATTCAGATGGAAGGAAAGATCAACCAAGCCAATGAGAACCGCAAGCACCGCATGATGCATCAACCAGGAACCCACCAGACACCAAAGTATCGCCCCAACCCATCTCCAGGATTTGCCCCAAGAACCAACAGACCCCCGATGAACCGTCTGACCTATCCCAACCGTGGAAACCCAAGGCCCGGAGGGAACCACAACAACCCCGGCAACTCTAGAAATTTCAACCGTGCCCCACCCAAGTTGAACAACAACAATGCCGCCACCAACACCAACACTGCCCCAAGGACCGGAAGCAATGTTGTGCCTGTTGTAGCAAAGGACAAGTCGCAAGTGATTTTTTATGAATGTGGAACCAAGGGTCACTATTCCAATGAGTGCCCCAAGAAGAATGAGGCAGCCCCCAATGCAAATGCCCCAGCTCAGCAATAGCGTCGTGTTCAGCCCAGAAGAAGGTTTGCCCTAGGGAATTCACTCAACCGCAATGGTCGTCTCTTTCTCATGCATGCTGAAGAAGCCCAGGAAGCGCCAAACGTCGTGTTGGGTATGTTTTCTGTTAACTCAGTACTTGCAAGAGTGTTTTTTGATTATGGAGCATCGCACTCATTTGTCACTGAAGAATTTGCATGCACTAGTAAGATTCAACCAACCAAATTGAAGCATGTTATGATTGTTCAAATCCCCGATTCAACCACCAAAGCTAGGCAAATTTGCAAAGCTGTCCCTATCCGAATCCATGGCATAGATTTTTATGCTAATCTAATAGTACTTGGAACTAAAGGTTTGTAAGTAGTACTAGGAATGGATTGGATTTCCAAACACAAAGGATTAATTGACTATGCCAAGAAAGCCATAACCATGACCAGTACAGCCAGAATATTAGTCGATCATGTATCTGAAACCTTGCCTCGTCAATTCAAGTGCAACAAGAGTATAGCCCAACCTACCATTGACCCAGTCTGGATAGTCTGTAAATACCCTGATGTATTTCCAGATGTTTTGCCCGGTATGCCCCCAGATCGGAATATCGAGTTCATCATTGAACTGATACCTGGAACCGGACCCATAGCCCAGAGACCATATAGTATGAACCCGTCAGAACTAACAGAACTGAAGAAGCAACTGGACGCCATGCTGGAAATTGGATTGATTCTACCAAGTGCGTCACCATGGAGATCACCTATTTTGTTCGTGGACAAGAAAGATGGAGGTAACCGTTTGTGTACGGATTATCGGAAGTTGAATGATGTCACTATCAAAAACAAGTACCCGTTGCCGAAGATCAAAGATTTGTTTGACCAGTTGACTGGTGCCAAAGTGTTTTCTAAGATGGATCTTAGAACTGGCTATCATCAACTCAAGATTCATGCAGAGGATATTCCAAAGACTGCCTTTACCACCAGATATGGATTATACGAGTATACCGTCATGTCTTTTGGATTGACCAATGCCCCCGCTTATTTCATGAACCTCATGAATAAGATTTTTATGGACTTCCTGGATAATTTTGTCATTGTTTTCATTGATGACATTCTGATTTATTCCAAATCAGAAGAAGAACATGAGCTACACCTAAGGACCATTCTTGGAACCCTTAGAGAGCATCAGTTGTATGCCAAGTTTAGCAAATGTGAATTCTGGTTATAGGAGGTAGGATTCCTCGGACATATAGTATCAGCCGGAGGAATTGCCCTTGACCCTGCAAAGGTGAAAGATGTCGAAGATTGGCAAGCCCCAACCACTCAAACCCAAGTTCATGCATTTCTCGAATTAGCGGAATACTACCGCAAGTTCGTCGGAGGATTCTCGAGTATCGCCAGACCCATGACCCAATTGCTGAAGAAGGAAAAGAAGTTTGAATGGACGGACAAATGTGATGCGAGTTTTCAAGAACTCAAGAGAAGATTGATTTCAGCCCCAATTTTGATCATGCCGGATATCACGAAGCCCTTTGACGTGTATTGTGATGTATCCAAGATCGGCCTAGGATGTGTGCTAATGCAAGAAGGAAAAGTTATATCGTATCTATCTCGACAACTGAAGCAGCATGAACAGAATTACCCAACCCATGACCTCGAACTCGCAGCTGTAGTTCTAGGCCTAAAGACATGGAGGCATTACCTGATGGGAAACCGTTGAGATTTATTCGGACCACAAGAGCCTGAAGTATATATTCACTCAGAAGGAGCTGAATATGAGGCAGAGAAGATGGATTGAGATAATCATGGATTATGATCTGGACATTCACTGTCACCCCTGTAAAGCCAATGTGGTAGCAGATGCCCTTAGCAGATTGCCGCGCCGCTTGAACTCCATGATTTTGAAGGAGCAACCAAGTTTGCACAAAGAGATGGAAGATTTACGAATGGAATTAGCGAGTGACTTATTTTTGGCTAGCATAGAACTTTAACCCACTTTGATAAGCCAGATCAAAGAGGCGTAGAAAGGAAATGCTAGTATCAACGGAATCAAGAGTCGTATCGGTACAAGCAAAGTACCCGGATTCACGGAAGATGAAGAAGGAGTTCTGTCGTACAAAGGACGCCTTTGTGTACCAGCAGATTCGGAATTGAAAGAAGTTATTTTGAAAGAGGCCCATGATACCCTTTATTCTATCCACCCCGGAGGAACGAAGATGTATCAGGATTTGAAGGAACAATTTTGGTGGCATAAGATGAAGAGAGAAATCGGAAGCTATATCGCCAAGTGTGATATATGTCAGAGAGTCAAGGCGGGACATCAAAGACCCACTGGACTGTTGCAACCTCTAAAGATTCTGGAATGGAAATGGGATTCAGTTGGAATGGACTTTATCACCGGATTGCCTACTTCTAGTAGGGGAAATGTCTCTATCTGGGTCATAGTTGACATATTGTCCAAAGTAGCCCATTTCTTACCAGTCAAGGCCACATACCAGATTTCGAAGCTAGCGGAGTTATACATCGCTAGAATCATCAGTTTGCACGGAGTCCCCAAGAACATCGTATCGGATCGAGAAACTCAGTTTACCTCGAGATTCTGTAAGAAAGTCCGAGAAGGTTTAGGAACCCGACTAGATTTCAGCACAGCGTATCACCCTCAGACTAATTGACAAACGGAGCGAGCAAATCAAATACTCGAAGATATGTTGAGAGCATGTGTGCTAGAGTATGGATCTAAATGGGAGGACTTTCTGCCTTTCGCAGAATTTTCATACAACAACACTTATCAAGCTAGTCTGCAAATGGCCCCATTTGAGTTTATGTCTGGAAGGAAGTGTCGCACCCCTTTGAACTGGTCGGAATTAGGAGAGAGTCAGATTTTTGGACCTGACATCTTACGAGAAGCATAAGATAAAGTTCACAAGATTCGTGAGCAACTCAAGACCGCCCAGTCAAGACAGAAGAGTTACGCCGATAAGAGACGTCGAGACCTCGCTTTCAATATCGGAGATTTCGTGTATCTTAAAGTGTCGCCTTTGAAAGGAATGCAGCGTTTCCAGTTGAAAGGAACGTTAGCCCCCAGATATATCGGACCCTTCAAGATTCTGAATTGTTGAGGAGAAGTATCATATCAATTGGAACTTCCCGAGGAAATGTCAGCAGTGCACAATGTGTTCCCTATATCGTTACTTCCCAAATGCCTTGAAGTTCCGGAGAAGACTGAAGTGTTCAAGAACATTGATCACCAGACCATAGAGATAAGCGATGACCTGACCTATCCTGAAGTACCCATCCGTATTTTGGAAGAAGCTTTCAGGACCACCAGGACCCGAAGCATCAAGTTTCTCAAGATTTAGTGGAGCAACCACACTGAAGAAGAAGCTACCTGGGAGCGCGAAGATCACATCAGGATGGAGTTTCTCGATCTCTTTAAATCCTAGGTAATCTTTTTCGTCCTTTTTCAAATCTCGGGACGAGATTTTGTTTAAGGGGGGAAGGTTTGTAACATCCCAAAAATATAACACAAGGATCATCAAACTCTAATCAATAAAATTAGGGTTAACAAAAACTTTGATTGATTAAAATCATATGAATGCATGTGTGAATGAAATGATTTGACAAATGCATGAATGGACTTGTGTGATTAATCTAAATATCAAGAAATGGTTTAAAGATGAAAATAACATCATATAAAACATTTACATGCAGAAACAAATCAAAAGAAAATCAAAAACAAAGCAAATAAAGCAAATGGTCATTTTTGCCAATCTTGCTCACTAGGTCACTTTGAGTGTTTCTAGTCCAAGATTTCAAACAGAAACTTTCCCAATTCTTTTCACCCCTTGATAGAACTAGTAAAACTGAATCAAGGCCCACCTTTCAAACTTGCAGAAACATTTGGCAACCCCATTCAAATAACAATTCAAAATTGAATGTTATTGATATGTGAAGATCATCCATTTTCAAAACCCAACCAAACCAATGCCTATTGACTAATCCAACTAACCAGACACTCCCTAGTATGTGCCTAGCAAACCCACAAAGTTTGAATCCAAAATTCAAATTTAAAGTTCTTGCGGCCATTTCATCAAACACCTTGCAGATTCAAATCAAATAAACATCTAACACTATTTGCAGCAGTAAAATTGGCCTAACTTGTTCTCTCTCTGGTTGCAGCAAACATTTAATAGATCATCTAACCTAGTTAGTAACCACTAGAACCACTGTGAGCTTGCCATTTCCATCAAAGCTGAGTAGGCCGAGCCTGACCATGCCATCCCATGGTCGACAGCAAGCTACGAGCAACACTAAGCCTAGCCAGCATGTCTAGCAAGCACCCCACCGTCCATCGCCACTCTCTGTCCCAGCCCCAAGCAATACCAACCCCTGGACCACACGACACGCCCATGCCAAACCTCTCTACGTGCGAGCCGAGAGCGCGCCAGTGCACCATGCTCAACCAGCACCCACAGACCGCATGCCGCCCTCGCCGCTTGTAGGGATGATCACCAGCACCCCAGCAACCCCACAGACATGCGCGTTTGCCACCGCGCGGACCACACGCGTTGTGTGACATTAAAACCGTCGTCGGAACCGCTCAGAGCACCGCGACATTCCGACCGATCAGCACCGCCCCATGCCGCAAGACCCCGCCGTTGAGCTTCGCTAGGGAGCACAGCACCGTCCCCTACCATCGCCCATGCCAGTAGCTTCCTGTGTCGTCGACCACGACGAGCTCAGCCCGCGCCCGTCGGTCCCCTTCCACCACTATAAATAGAGGCCTCCACCGCTCGTTTTCGCCACACCAGTTCACTCCCCTCTCACCCAGAATCACCCCACCTCACTCCCGGAGCAAGGCGAGCAGCGCATCGCCAGAATTTGGCTGCAGCCTGCCGCTGTTGGAGAAGAAGGGAGCCATTGATTGGAGCCGCCCCAAGAGGAGCTGTCGGTACTAGGAGAACCGTCGTCGTCGAATCTGTCGTTCGCCCCTGTCGCCGACCCTCGCCTGAGCCCCAGTGAGGCTCCCATGACCCCCACCTGCCGCGTTAGGGTTCTGTCTCGCCGGCGCTGCCCGACGTGGACGATGAACCATAGCCGTTCGATTAGAGTTAGATCGTGCGGTTCACATTGCCCTGTACCGCTTCGCCCCTCCCCATCTCACTGACACGTGGGGACAGTCACTTAACCAGCCTGCGTACGTGTTGTGTGTAGTGTGTCGGTCCAGTAAAACATCCCGCGCGACCCAACAATTCAAATTAAGCTTTATTCATTTAATTTCAAACATAGTTCTGTACCCATATTCAAAAATCAACCCAGCTCGATTCATTGAACCAAAATGCATGAAACCAATTTTTCTAGAAAGGTACTGAAATGCTTAATCCAAGCCCATTGGATTCAAACCATTTAGATGTGTGGATCAATCATGGTAAAAATAACAAGGCAGAAGCTTTTCTGCATTCAAACATTTTTCAAAATTCAACCATAAAAGCTTTTGAGTTGATTCCAACTCTCAAAAATCACATTTGATCATACCTTTCATAATATATAAAAACATATGGGTTTACTTACAGATATAATGTTCAAGTAATAAAAGAATGCCCCATAGGCATTTCTAGTCACTTTATTTAATTAAAATAAAAAGGTTAAACCTTATTAAATTGTGGCACCACTTTAAATCACATTCCCATGTACTGAAATATGTGGTGATGACATGTGTCAACATGATCCCATGTTTGAGTTGGAGAATATTAAATCTTAACTAGTTTTTCAATGAGTAGAAATTACTTTTCTCAAATAAAAAAAATAAGACAAGTGCTTTAATCTTGTAATATCAGTGATGATGCTAGATCATCTAGTGTGAACCATTGTGTGATGATTGGAAATAGTTAAGTATTGTTTGGTGATTGTGTACCTCGTATTTATTTATAGATGCTAGTACCGACCAAGGATACGAGGAGGAAGGAGGATACTACGAGGAAGAAGCTGAGGAGAACTTCAACCACTACTCTGCTCAAGGCAATCCAATACTTGAAACCTTGCAAGCTAAACCTTGCAATTTATGCAACCCAATACTTGAAACCTTGCAAGCTAACCCTTGAAATTTATGCAAGCCAATACTTGAAACCTTGCAAGCTAACCCTTGCAATTTATGCAAGCTAACACTTGCTTGTTACCATGACAACTATATGCCTTAAGCATATGTGATAATATCCACTTGATAACCCAATCCTAGTTTTACTTGCAAGCTTTATACTTTATTTATTTATCAAAGCTTTCTCTTAGAGTTCACATAGTGAATTGTAGATACTAGAAGGATATTGGAAGGTAGCATAAAGAGCATAAAATTTGGCCTAAGTTAGATAATCTTGATGTCATCCTAAGGCATGAGATTGAACTTAGCAAATCTACACTTGTTTACCACCCCTCATTAGTATTTACCACCACTTGTAGATGCTAGTGCCAAGTATAAAACTTGATCATC
The DNA here is from genome assembly GCA_916181665.1 of Avena sativa. Taxonomy (NCBI): domain Eukaryota; kingdom Viridiplantae; phylum Streptophyta; class Magnoliopsida; order Poales; family Poaceae; genus Avena; species Avena sativa. The sequence goes on from OV702298.1 coordinate 133,815,737, forward strand.
TTTAGATGGGAATACTAGGTGAAAATGGTTATGAAAACCTTAGAATGATGAGTCATTCTACTGAAATGTTTTGACATGTGTTTCCGAACACCAGATGATTTTGATGATGAAAATGTTGAGGCATGAGCCTTAGCCATTTATAAAACTAATGGTTGTCTGGAGGCGATACCATTCCAATTTTATCGTACAACCACAATACCTGAAATTTCGGTAGGGCTTGACTGAAAATTTATATACCTTAGTATGGGTTCCCTTGCGGCCAAGGTCTGAGCTGAGGCTACCTTGTGAAGATTGTCCACCTGTGCAGTACCCAAGATGACAGTTGGTCATGGTTGGGAGGCCAAACTCATAGGAGAGGTGCCTATACTAGGGCATGTAATTGAAAGGTTAGGATTGATTATCCGCATACTGAGTATGGTGAATTCAGGATTGTTCCTGACGGATGTATCGAATGTTATGGTGAAAGTGTACAATCTCTGCAGAGTGTCAAACTATTCGAATAGCCGTGTCCGCGGTTATGGACAGTTGGAGTGGCCATACTATTCCCCCATCAGATGTTTTCAAAATGACTTGTGAAATAAATTATGACTTTGACGTGACCACAACAGAGTTGTGATATGAAATTCAAATTCACACTTAGGTGTTATAAAACTTTCAACTAAATTTCTTGCTTTTGAACTTAGTAGAGGTAAATCTGGCTTTTTGCAAAACAACCCTAGAGCTCAGTATATCCTACTACAAAACCCCCTTAACTTGTTAGTATTAGTTTGCGAGTACTTAAAGAGTACTCATGGCTTTTGTAGGGTTTCGTAGCATGGAAAACAAAAAATTTCTACCGCATACAAACAAACAAGCCAAGATCTATCTACTAGATTGTAGTAATGAGTCGATGGAATAACTCTCCCTCGAAGATTCCAAAGTGTTTAACGAGAGCGGATTCTCGTGGGTGATGTAGTCGTACTCTTGCGGATCTCAAGATCGCGTAGACGATCCTTCCGGCGATGCGTTCCGGCAGCGCTCCCGTAGTCGGTCACACGTTCGGTACTCGACGAAGACCTTCCTCTCCCTTGTTCCAGCAGGCAGCGGAGGTTGTAGCACTCTCCTCGAGATTCCGGCAGCACGACGGCTGGGTACCGGAAGTAGAGGGGAGATCTCGCAGGGCTTCGCCTTAAGCCGGAGTGAGTATGGTGGACTATGAGAGAGATCCTCGGCTATCTAGGGTTTAGACACACCAAGAAGGAGCTAAGCCGGTGGCTAGGGTTTAGCTAGGCGGCGGCTTGCCCTAGACGGCGGCGGCGGCAGCAGGAGGTGGCGACGCCGAGGCTAGGGTTTGCGGGGTGGAGTTGTTGTGTCTTGGAGGGGCAACCCTACCCCTCCTTATATAGGTGGAGGGGTCGCGCCAGGGGAGGGGAGTCCCTCCCCAACTCGGTTTCCCAAGTGGGCCGGCGGTGGAGGGGAGGAACTCCTCCCCAAGTAGGTTTCCTACTTCCCCTCCACCTTCCAAAATAGCCGTTTGACTTTTCAAATTGGCGTTTGACTTTTCAAACTAGGATTTGATTGAACCCTTTATTTTGTTCAGCGATGACACCTAGTACATGATGCAATAATTCCAACTTGATATGACACATTCATGTACCCTTCCCCTCCGGAGTGCCGGACATTCCGGAACCTTCTAGAATATTCCCGATGAAAACACCGGAACCATTCTCCAACCCCGAAACAGGACTTTCCTTATATGAATCTTATTCTCCGGACCATTCCGGATCTCCTCGTGATATCCCGGATCCCATCCGAGACTCCGAACAACATTCAGTCTCTTACTCATCATTCCATAACTACTCAAACAACGTCGAATCCTTAAGTGTGTCTCCCTACGGTTCGTGAATTATGCGGACATGATCGAGACACTTCTCCGAACAATAACCAATAGAGGAATCTGGAAATTCATATGGCTCCCACATATTTCTACGATTACTTTGCGATCGAATGAACCACTTACATACGATACCAATTTCCCTTTGTCTCACGATAGTTTACTTATCCGAGGTTATGATCGTCGGTATCTCTGCATACCTAGTTCAACCTCGTTACTGATAAGTAATATTTTCTCATTCCCGTGATATGTGATCCCTTGTGAGCCAGTAACATGCTTGCAAGCTAATTGGATGACATTCCACCGAGAGGGCCTGGAGTATATCTATCCGTCATATGGATGGACAAATCCCACTCTTGATCCATGTGTCTCAACCAACACTTTCTGAACACTCAATGCCACCTTTATAGCCACCCAGTTACGGTGTGGTGTTTGATGTCATCAAAGCATCCTTCCGGTGAAGGTGATATGCATGATCTCATGGTCGAAGGAATTAGGTTACTATGTATCAGAAAGCATATAGCAATTGAACTATTAAAATGACTTGATCTTTATGCTACGCATATCTATAGGAGTATGTCCACCATATCATTCTCCTAACGATATGATCTTATTGTTAATAACATCTCAATGTTCATGATAGGGAAACCACAATCATTTATTAACCAACAAGCTAGTATTATAAAGAGGCTTTACTAGGGACTCTATTTTAGTTTACAAATCACACAAGTATTAATGTTTCCTTGTTAATACTATTATAGCATGAATGTAAACATTTATCATAAACACAAAGAGATAATAATAACTACATTTATTATTGCCTCTAGGGCATATCTCCAATAGTCTCCCACTTGCACTAGAGTCATCTAATCTAGATTACATGGTAATATACTGAACACCCATGGCAGTTTGGTGCTGGTCATGTTTTGCCCTCGGGAGAGGTTTAGTCAACGGATCCGCCACATTCAGATCTGTGTGTACTTTGCAAATCTATATGTCCCCATCTTGGACATGTTCTCGAATAGCGTGAAAACGTAGCTTGATGTGCTTCAGCTTCTTGTGTGACCTTGGTTCTTGCACATTGGCTATGGCGCCCATGTTATCACAGTAGATTGACATTGGGTCCAGCGCACTAGGAACCACACCTAACTCTGTAATGAACTCTTTCATCCATATCGCTTCTTGTGAAGCCTCCGAAGCAGCCATGTATTCCGATTCAGTTGAAGATCTCGCCACAATGCTTTGCTTTGCACTCCTCCAGCTAACTGCTGCACCATTCAAAGTAAATACGTATCCAGATTGTGATTTAGAATCATCCGGATTGGTGTTCCAACTAGCATCGGTGTAACCATTAACAACGAGATGTTCATCACCTCCATAAGAAAGAACCATATCCTTAGTTCTTCTCAAGTACTTAAGGATGTTTTTGACCGCTGTCCAATGATCCACTCCTGGATCACTTTGATATCTGCTAGTTAAACTAACAGAATATGCAATGTCGGGTCTAGTACATAGCATGGCATACATTAGAGATCCTATGGCTGAGGCATAGGGAGTCTTACTCATCCTTTCTCTATCTTCTGCCATTGTCGGACTTTGAGTTTTACTCAAGGTCGTATTGGGCAACATGGGCAAGAACCCTTTCTTGCTATCTTCCATTCCAAACCTCTTTAGAACTTTGTCCAAATATGTACTTTGTGACAATGATATTAGGCGTCTCGATCTATCTCTATAAATCTTTATGCCTAATATGTAAGCTGCTTCGCCAAGATCTTTCATTGAAAAACTATTATTCAAATATTCCTTGACACTATTAAGAAGGTCTACATCATTCCCAATCAACAATATGTCATCTACATATAGTATTAAGAGTGCTACAGAGCTCCCACTCACTTTCTTGTAAATACAAGCTTCTCCATAAGTTTGTATAAAACCAAAACTTTTGATTACCTTATCAAAACGTTGATTCCAACTTCGGGATGCTTGCTTCAATCCATAAATGGACCGTTGAAGTTTGCATACCTAGTTAGCATCTTTAGGATCGACAAAACCTTTGGGTTGCATCGTATACAACTCTTCATCAATGTCTCCATTGAGGAATGCTGTTTTGACATCCATCTGCCATATCTCATAATCATAATATGCAGCGATTGCTAACATAATCCTCACAGACTTTAGCTTCACTACTGGTGAGGAAGTCTCATCGTAGTCAACTCCTTGAATTTGTCGAAACCCTTTTGCGACAAGTCAAGCTTTATAGACAGTAACATTACCATCAGCATCTGTTTTCTTCTTGAAAATCCATTTGTTCTCGACAGCCTTCCAACCATCCGGTAAGTCCACCAAAGTCCACACTTGGTTTTCGTACATGGATCCAATATCGGATTTCATGGCTTCTTGCCATTTATTGGAATCTGGGCTCATCATCGCTTCCTCATATGTCGCAGGGTCATCGGTGTTGTCCACCAACATGACATTCATAACGGGATCATACCAATCAGGAGTGGTACAAGTTCTCGTTGACCTGCGAGGCTCTGTAGCAACTACAACCGAAGTTTCATGATCATCATCATTAGCTTCCTCTCTTATTGGTGCAGGCACCACAGGAACTTCTTCCGGTGCTGCGCTACTCGCAATTTCGAGAGAAGGTTCGACAAACTCGTCGAGTTCTACTTTCCTTCCAGTCACTTCTTTCGAGAAAAAATCCTTCTCTAGAAAGGATCCATTCTTGGCAACAAAGATTTTGCCTTCGGATCTATGATAGAAGGTATACCCAATAGTTTCCTTCAGGTATCCTATGAAGACGCATTTTTCCGCTTTGGGTTCAAGCTTGTCCGGCTGTAACTTCTTTACATAAGCTTCGCAACCCCAAGCTTGTTGCCAAACTCGTAACTTAGATATTCACCTCCACGATCAGAACGTAGAAATTTAATCTTCTTGTTACGTTGATTCTCCACCTCACTTTGAAATTCCTTAAACTTCTCGAAAGTTTCGGACTTATGTTTCATGAAATAGATATACCCATATCTACTCAAGTCATCCGTGAAGGTAAGAACATAACGATAACCACCGCGCGATGCTACACTCATTGGAACACACACATCGGTATGTATGATTTCTAATAAGTCCGTAGCTCGCTCCATCATACCAGAAAATGGATTCTTAGTCATTTTACCCATCAGACATGCTTCACATCTTTCAAGTGATTCGAAATCAAGTGATTCAAGAAGTCCATCGGAATGGAGTTTCTTCATACGCTTCACTCCAATGTGACCAAGACGACAGTGCCACATATAGGTCGAGTTATCACTCGATTTCAAACGTTTAGCCTCAATGTTATTAATATGTGTATTTGACTATCGAGATTCAATAAGAATAGACCATCTATCAAAGGTGCATGTGCATAAAACATATTACTCATATAAATCGAACAACCATTATTCTCGAACTTAAACAAGTAACCGTCTCGCAATAAACAAGATCCCGATATAATGTTCATGCTTAATGCAGGCACCAAATAACAATTATTTAAGTATAAAACTAATCCCGATGGTAGATGAAGGGGTAGCATGCCGACCGCGATCACATCAACCTTTGATCTGTTTCCCACGCGCATCGTCACCTTGTTCTTCGCTAGCTTCCGTTTATTCTGCAGCACCTGTTTCGAGTTACAAATATGAGCAACCGAACCAGTATCAAATACCCAGGCACTACTACGAGTACTAGTGAGATACACATCAATAACATGTATATCGGATATACCTTTCTTCTTGATGTTGCCGTTCTTCAAATCTGCCAAGTACTTTGGGAAATTCCGCTTCCAGTGACCTTCTCCCTTGCAGTAAAAGCACTCATTATCAGGCTTAGGTCCAGCCTTGGTCTTCTTCGTCGGCGTGGTAACTTTCTTACCACCCTTCTTGAAGTGTCCCTTTTTCTTAGACTTGCCTTTCTTGAATTTGGTGGTCTTATTGACCATCAACACTTGGTGCTCTTTCTTGATCTCCACTTCTGCAGATTTCAACATGGCAAAGAGTTCTGGCAACTGCTTGTTCATGTTTTGCATATTGTAGTTCATCACAAAGTTCTTGTAACTTGGTGGTAGTGATTGGAGGACACGATAAATACCCAAAGCATTAGGAATCACTATACCCAAGGTTTGATGTTTGTTTGCGTGCCCAGACATCTTAAGCACATGCTCACTGACGGAGCTTCCCTCTTCCATCTTGCAGTTAAAGAACTTTTCAGAAGCCTCATAGCTCTCAATTGCCGCGTGAGTCTCAAAGATCAATTTGAGATCACGGACAATATCATGTGGGTCTGAATTCTCAAACCTTTTCTGAAGCTCCGATTCTTAACCATACAAGATAGCACACTGAACTGTGGAGTACTGAGTCTTCCGAGCGAGGTAAACATTCTTTACTTCATCGGTAGCAGTAGCTGCATGTGGGTCACCCAGCGGTGCATCCAGCACATAGGTCAAATTACCAGCTGTGAGGACAATCCTCAAATTGCGGAACCAATCTGCGAAGTTGCTTCCATTGTTTTTCAACTTTTCTTTCTCTAGGAACGCATTAAAATTGATGGTAGGGGCCGCTATTGATCTACAACATATTTGCAATAGTTCAGACTAAGTTTATGACAAATTGAGTTCTAATTAATAGTTAAATTAATCTAGGCGAACTCCCACTCAAAACAATATCCCTCACATTGTTTTAGTGATCACACGAACCAAATCCACCACATCAACACCGATCATCACGAGAGTTGATATAGTTTCAATGGCGAATAATCGACATGTTCATCATATCTACTATATGATTCATGCTTTACCTTTCGGTGATCCGTGTTCCAAGACCATGTCTGTACATGCTAGGCTCGTCAAGATTAAACCTTAGCTTCCGCATGAGAAAATCTGGCTTGCTCACCTTGTATACACTTGCGGAATCTAACACACCCGATCATCACGTGGTGCTTCGAAACAACAAGCTTTAGCAACGGTGCTTACTAAGGACGAACACTTTAGAACTTGAAATTCATGTGCATGAGGGATCATCTTATAATGCTACCATTGTTAACTAAGCAATACAAGATGCATAAAGGATTAACATCACATGCAATTCATAATATGTGATATGATATGGCCTTTCTTCTTTGTGCTTCCGATCTCCATCTTCAAGCACGAACATGATCTCCATCATCACCGGCATCACATCAAGGTCAATGACGCTGCTCCATGGTTGTCGTCCACCGGCTTCAACTATTACAACTACTTTGAATAGACACGCGGGTCTTAACAGAATTTAAAGACAACCATATGGCTCCCGCCGGTTACCAACTTACAATAAGGAACATTGCATACATCAAATATAATCACAATCATGGCCATATCACATCACAGCACACCCCTGCAAAACAAAGTTACACGCCTCTACTTTCTTTGCATGTTTTACGTGGTTTGGGGCTTTCAATAAGTGTCGCTCTAACTTACGAACAAGAACCACAACATTGATACTAGCATTGTCAATCACCCGTTGTAAATTGAATCTTAACTATGTTGGGAGAAACAGGCACCCGCAAAGCCACTTATGCAATACAAGTTGCATGTCAAGCGTGGAGCAAGTCTCATGAACGATGTCATGTAAGGTTAGCCCGGGCCGCTTCATCTCACCATCCCGCAAGATGCAAAGTACACAAGAAGCAATCAAAAATAAAAGCATCAACGCCCACAATGACCATTGTGTTCTACTCGTGTAACAGATCTACATATAGACACGGCTCTGATACCACTGTAGGGTTTCGTAGCATGGAAAACAAAAAATTTCTACCGCATACAAACAAACAAGCCAAGATCTATCTACTATATTGTAGCAACGAGTCGATGGAATAACTCACCCTCGAAGATTCCAAAGTGTTTAACGAGAGCGGATTCTCGTGGGTGATGTAGTCGTACTCTTGCCGATCTCAAGATCGCGTAGACGATCCTTTCGGCGCTGCGTTCCGGAAGCGCTCCCACAGTCGGTCACACATTTGGTACTCGACGAAGACCTTCCTCTCCCTTGTTCCTGCAGGCAGCGGAGGTTGTAGCACTCTCCTCGAGATTCCGGCAGCACAACGGCGTGGTACCGGTAGTAGAGGGGAGATCTCACAGGGCTTCGCCTTAAGCCGGAGCGAGTATGGTGGACTATGAGAGAGATCCTCGGCTATCTAGGGTTTAGACGCACCAAGGAGGAGCTAAGACGGCTACTAGGGTTTAGCTAGGCGGCGGCGGCTTGCCCTAGACGGCGGCGGCGGCAGCAGGAGGTGGCGGCGCTGGGGCTAGGGTTTGCAGGGTGGAGTTGTTGTGTCTTGGAGGGGCAGCCCTGCCCCTCCTTATATAGGTAGAGGGGGCGCGCCAGGGGAGGGGAGTCCCTCCCCAACTCGGTTTCCCAAGTGGGCCGGCGGTGGAGGGGAGGAACTCCTCCCCAAGTAGGTTTCCTACTTCCCCTCCACCTTCCAAAATAGCCGTTTGACTTTACAAACTAGGATTTGATTAAACCCTTTATTTTGTTCAGCGATGACACTTAGTACATGATGCAATCATTCCAACTTGATATGACACATTCATGTACCCTTCCCCTCCGGAGTGTCGGACATTCCGGAACCTTCTAGAATATTCCCGATGAAAACACCGAAACCATTCTCCAACCCCGAAACAGGACATTCCTTATATGAATCTTATTCTCTGGACCATTCCGGATCTCCTCGTGATATCCCGGATCCCATCCGAGACTTCGAAAAACATTCGGTCTCTTATTCATCATTCCATAACTACTCAAACAACGTTTAATCCTTAAGTGTGTCTCCCTACGGTTCGTGAATTATGCGGACATGATCGAGACACTTCTCCGAACAATAAACAATAGAGGAATCTGGAAATTCATATGGCTCCCACATATTTCTACAATTACTTTGCGATCGAATGAACCACTTACATACGATACCAATTTCCCTTTGTCTCATGATAGTTTACTTATTTGAGGTTATGATCGTCGGTATCTCTGCATACCTAGTTCAACCTCGTTACTGATAAGTACTCTTTTCTCGTTCCCGTGATATGTGATCCCTTGTGAGCCAGTCACATGCTTGCAAGATAATTGGATGACATTCCACCGAGAGGGCCCAGAGTATATCTATCCGTCATATGGATGGACAAATCCCACTCTTGATCCATGTGTCTCAACCAACACTTTCTGAACACTCAATGCCACCTTTAGAGCCACCCAGTTACGGTGTGGTGTTTGATGTCATCAAAGCATCCTTCCGGTGAAGGTGATATGCATGATCTCATGGTCGAAGGAATTAGGTTACTATGTATCAGAAAGCATATAGCAATTGAACTATTAAAATAACTTGATCTTTATGCTACGCTTATCTATAGGAGTATGTCCACCATATCATTCTCCTAACGATATGATCTTGTTGTTAATAACATCTCAATGTTCATGATAGGGAAACCACAATCATTTATTAACCAATAAGCTAGTATTATAAAGAGGCTTTACTAGGGACTCTATTTTAGTTTACAAATCACACAAGTATTAATGTTTCCTTGTTAATACTATTATAGCATGAATGTAAACATTTATCATAAACACAAAGATATAATAATAACTACATTTATTATTGCCTGTAGGGCATATCTCCAACAGCTTTGTCCCTGGCTATTCCTGTGGCCAGACTATGAAGAGGAGTATCAGGATGACGGACCACAGGAAGGTTATGACAACTAGGATCATCTCCCATTGTCAGCATTGCCTGTGACCCTTAAGATGGAGCTTCGCCCACGCTTCATTATCGTTATGTTATTCCGCTGCTTGAGTTGTGTTAAGAACTGGATCATGAGATCCTTATTTGTGTAAGACCTTATGTATGGTTTGTAATGGATGATGTACTGTGATATCCAAATTTGTTATGTCTCGCAAAAATGGTAAACCTGGGATTGTGACGTATGGCATAGAAAGCATCTGCGATTAAAAATCCGGGTGTTGACACCTTTTTCTTCGGCTCTGCGGGGGTTTCATCGTGGAGCGCATCTCCAATTTGTCCGAGTCCTACTAGCGCAGATTTGTGGATCGCGTTCTTTGGGTCTCCCGCTGGTGGCGGGTTGGACGCGATATAGGTGGTGACCGCCATGATCGCAGCTTGCGGCGTTTTCGACATGATGTTGCCTTGCGAGTCCATAATTAAGAAGGACGTGTCAAGTGCCTTGGTGATCTCGTGCCGTGCGGCAGGGTCCATGCGCTCCAGGCGGGAGCGATACTTGTTGGCGTTGTTCCCGTGTGAAGAGGAGCCGTCAGCAGATTGCACAGCTAGCCGCATGCTTGACTCGTCGGCTGCCCGCTTGCGCTTTTCGAGCTCGTCCTGTAGCTTGACCTGCCGATTGTGCTCATCGATCAGGAGCCAGTGATAGGCCATTAGCAAGTCACGGGAGGCATCCACAGGTAGGATGTGATTGCCCAACATAGCTTTGCATGCGATCTCCCAGCCTTCCTCATTGAGGTTGATTTGATTGTTGGGACGGTTTATGCCCTCAGCGCCTTGAGCTCCCCTATTTGTCGGGTCCACCCTGTTTCCCGCATTCGCAACCTAAGGGTTGGGAGGTGGGTTGGGAGTTTTGTCCAGCGGTGGATCAGCTCTGTTGTTGACGTTGCCACCATGGATGATGGCACACATATAGCACACACGGAGAGGGTCGCTGCTCCCGCAACTCTCAGATTTGGAACCATAGGTTCCTTCATCCAAAGGGGGATCGTACAGATCGGAGTTGCAGCTACTACTGTCATCTGAATCACCCGTCAGCATTGATGTACGCAGGGCGTCGATTGGTGGGACCCATGAAGCGGGCCTGATTGATGGAAGTGGCACCCACTCTGCGAGGCGGAGGGTGCCGGTCTGCCCCACCTAGAAGCAGAAGCTCCCGAACAGCATCTCGATTCCGTCGCCTATGGACTAGAAATATTTGTGGGTGGCCGGTGAGTGGGCAGTGAAGTCAAAAGTGTCGAAGATGAGGTGATTCTACATCGTCGAGGAATTGTAGATCGCTCCGGATGGGACTGTCACGACCGCACGATCAGCGTCCCCATTTCCCACAGACAATGCCAATTGACGAGGGTTCAACTAGTCAATGCCCATTGTAATGGACTTGGCTTTTGGAGAAGATGGGGATGCTGGAAGTCACGAGACGGTTAACAGGAAAGCAACACGGGGACACGAGGTTTACCCAGGTTTAGGTCCTCGGAGGGAAAATCCTACTCATGCTTGTCTGTTCTTGACTACGGCGGAACCAAAGATTACAGGGGTGTGGATATGCAATCTGGCATGAAGGTGTGTGTATGAGGTGTTAAGATCCTTCTCTCCGTGCCCTCCTGGCCTTTATATAGATAGGCCAGGTCCTGGGATAGGTCGAGTCGGTTACAGATTAGGGTTGAACCCTTTGAAATTCTATCTAATCTAGACTTTGTTGGAGATATGCCCAAGAGGCAATAATAAATAGGTTATTATCACATCTTCATGCTTATGATAAATGTTTACATACCATGCTATAATTGTATTAACCGGAAACATTAATACTTGTGTGATTTGTAAACATAAAAGAGTCCCTAGTAAAGCCTCTTGTTAAACTAGCTTGTTGGTTAATATATGATCATGGTTTCCTAATCATGAACATTGAGATGTTATTAAGAACAAGATCATATCATTAGGAGAATGGTGTGATGGACATACTCCTATAGTTAAGCATAGCATAAAGATCAAGTCATTTAATATAGTTCAGTTGCTATAAGCTTTCAGATACATAGTAACCTAAATCCTTCGACCATGAGATCATGATAATCACCATCACCGGATGGATGCTTTGATGACATCAAACACCACACCATAACTGGGTGGCTATAAAGGTGGCATTGAGTGTTCGGAAAGTATGTGTTGAGGCACATGGATCAAGAGTGGGATTTGTCCATCCATATGACGGATAGATATACTCTAGGCCCTCTCGGTGGAATGTCATCCAATTAGCTTGCAAGCATGTGACTGGCTCACAAGGGATCACATATTACAGGAACGAGAAAAGAGTACTTATCGGTAACGAGGTTGAACTAGGTATATAGAGATACCGACGATCAACCCTTGGATAAGTAAACTATCACGAGACAAAGGGAAATTGGTATCGTATGTAAGTGGTTCATTCGATCGCAAAGTAATCGTAGAAATATGTGGCAGCCATATGAATTTCCAGATTCCTCTATTGGTTATTGATCGGAGAAGTGTCTCGGTCATGTCCGCGTAATTCACGAACCATGGGGAGACACACTTAAGGATTAGATGTTGTTTAGTAGATATGGAATGTAAGTAGTGAGACCGAATGTTCTTCGGAGTCTCGGATGGGATCCAGTATATCACGAGGAGATCCAGAATGGTCCGAATAATAAGATTCATATAAGGAAAGTCCAATTCCGGAGTTTGGGAATGATTCCGATGATTTCATCGGAGAGGTTCTAGAAGTGTCTAGAATGGTCACCGGACCGGAAGGGGAAGGGAAACATGAATGTGTCATGGATAAGTGGAATGATTGGATCATGTCCTAGGTCACTTGGTTGGGCATTAGCAAGAAAGAAATCAAGCTCCAAATTGGAAGTCAAAAGGGAAGTTTGAAAAGTCAAACTGGGACAATGTGTCCTGGTGGAGGAAGGAAAGAATCCTTCTTTCCCTCCACCACAAGCCAACAAGGAGAGGGAGTTCCCCTCTCCCAAGCTGCCCTCCCTCTCATGAATAGAGGGGAGGGGGTTCCCCAAGGCCGCATAACACCAGCCCCTCCCCACCTAGTTGCGCCGTCGCCGCAGCCCCAGCGCCGCCGCTCGCCGCTGGCCACGCCTCCTCCTCTCCGGCCCTCTAAACCATAGATCGCCGGAAACCCTAGATCCACCATAACCTGCTCCGGCTTAGGCGAAGCCCTGCAGGATTTTTCCTCTACTTTCGACACCATGTCATCGTACTGCCGGAATCGCGAGGGGAGAACTACAACCTCCGCTGCCTGCTGGAACAAGGGAGAGGAAGTGTCTTCATCGAGTACCGAACGTGTGATCGACTGCGGAAACGCTGTTGGAACGCAGCGCCAGAAGGATTGTTTACGCGATCTTGAGATCGACAAGTGTACGACTACATCACCCATGAGAATATGCTCTTATTAACCACTTTGGAATCTTTGAGGGTGAGTATTCTAATTGACTCGTTGCTACAATCTAGTTGATAGATCTTGGCTTGTATGTGTGCATGCGATAGAAATTTTTTGTTTTCCATGCTACAGACCCCTACAGTTGTATCAGAGCCGTTTCTATATGTAGATCTGTTGCACGAGTAGAACACAATGGTCATTGTGGGCGTTTATGCTTTTGTTGTCGACTGCTTCTTGTGTACTTTGCATCTTGCGGGATGGTGGGATGAAGCAGCCCGGTCTAACCTTACATGACATCGTTTATGAGACTTGCTCCACGCTTGACATGCAACTTGTATTGCATAAGTGGCTTTGCGGGTGCCTGTTTCTCTCAACATAGTGAAGATTCAATTTACAACGGGTGATCGACAATACTAATATCAATATTGTGGTTCTTGTTCATAAGTTAGAACGACACTTGATGAAAGCCCCAAACCACGTAAAACATGCAAAGAAAATTAGAGGAGTCTAATTTTGTTTTGCAGGGGTGTGATGTGATGTGATATGGCCATGATTGTGATTATATATGATGTATGCAATGTTCCTTATTGTAAGTCGGCAACCGGCACACTACAAGAGAACCCCCCTACAGCAACAAACTTATGTGTATCTAAATGCTCATATAAGCGTTGCTAGCGACCATACCAACAGATAAAAAAGTGTTGCGTTTTTAGGCGTTGCTAGGATAGAAGGCAACACATATACGTGCGTTGGTAACTAATAGGATAAACGTTGCAAAATAGCTACATATATCAAGCAACAACCATAGGCGTTGGTAGAAAGATACTAGGATTGAAAAATCTATTTCCAAATATATATATATATATTTTAGGACCGTGCTTTTTTGAGCGCTTTTGTAAATGGTAGAATTTTTCAGTGAGAGAAAATAGTATACACATGACATACAAAACCACACAAGTCATGATATATGAATGTATTAGGTGACAAAGAATTCAATATTTTTATTGGAATAACCATCACATACATGGAAATTAACCAAGAGTAGACAATGTACAATCTTACATCAAAATATGAAATTCCACCTAGCCATACATATATTAGAGTGGAAAGTTACAATCTTTCATCAAAGCGAAATAATTTATCTAAGTCCTATATATACGTTCTAATATTTTCCTAACTTGTCCAGAGTTGCCATCCGAATATAGGAAGTCTTGCTAATGTATGGGGCCTGCAAATACAAAAAAAAATTAGTAACAAAGTGGAAAAAGACAACTACGGTATAGTGAACTCTACTAAGTAAGCACCTATAACAAATAGAAATACATAATGAAATCTAGACATAAAATAACCACAACAGGTCCCGCAAAATCCACCAAACAGAAGATCAACTCCTTTAATAGCTATATCATCCGTCTAACAACAAATTAAACTTCTTAATCAACTAAACAATCGATTTGTCATAGTATCACGAAGCTAAACAATTAATCTTACGGGCATAAATACAAGTTCATACAGACTGCAGATTCTAAATTATATTAAGGCAAAAATACAGGTGTACTAAAAAAACAATATGTAATAAAAAATTAAAAGGCATAGATATACAACTAACAAGAACTCACGTCGCTTGAAAATACTATTGGTTGCCATGGTGTGACTTCAATTCCGAGCGGTACATATATCACCGAGTCATGAGAAGGAAATAGCTACAATTTCTAGTTTGAGTCAATTATGTAAAGTGTTAGACGACAGATTATGTACATGACACCCACCAACACTACCGAAAGCTAAGAAAAATATTTCAATAGTAGAATGAACCAATTAAACTAAATACACAAAAACTCTGTATTGGAGTACCATGAAAATAAACTAAAATAAAAATAAAAACAGGAACAGTAAAGGCTTCTGCTTGAATAATGAAAAATTAACTGTAGTAAGATTTCACCAATTTCCTTGGTGGCAAATAAGACATTAGCACCGTTGTTGAGAACTTCCTCAATTCACTCTTTTATTATATCAGATTCTCAGCCACTAAAATTTAATATTAGGTACACTGTTGGAGACCAGGAAAAATATAAGACCAAAGCCATGAAGATCTTGCACATGAAAAAAGGAACAGAACATGTACTTGTGTATTTCGGATATAAAAGAAAGGATAATTAACACAAAAATGCACATAGCGCTCACACATATTCTCTAGTTCCATTTAATCAGATACATGAGCTGAACACCTACTTGCAATTTTGTCTTTTAGGGGTTAAAATCAATGCTAGTAGGGTCTGTTTAGTAGGCATTATTTGAGTTGCGCGTCCTGAATTGAACCCGTAGCCATTAAGCACTTATCTTTCCTTATCAATCTCACCATGACCTTAAATATGCGCAGGAGCCATATGGTTGTCTTTTAATTTCGTCTAGACCTGCGTGTCTATTATTCAAAGTAGTTGTAATAGTTGATGCTGGTGGACGACAACCATGGAGCGGCGCCATTGACCTTGACACCACGCAGGTGATGATGGAGATCATGTTCGTTCTTGAAGATGGAGATCGGATGCACAAGAAGAAAGGCCATATCATATCACATATTTTGAATTGCATGTGATATTAATCTTTTTATGTATCTTGTATTGCTTAGTTCGTGACGGTAGCACTATAAGATGATCCCTCTCACAAAATATCAAGTTATAGAGTGGTCGTCCTTAGTAGGCACCGTTGCCAAAGCTCGTTCTTTCGAAGCACCACGTGATGATCGGGTGTGTTAGATTCTGTGGGTGTATACAATGAGAGCAAGCCAGATTTTCTCATGCGGAAGCTAAGGTTTGATCTTGATGAGCTTAGCATGTACAGACATGGTCTCGGAACACGGAATACCGAAAGGTAAAGCATGAGTCATATAGATGATATGATGAACATGATGATTATTCGCCTTTGAAACTATATCATGTCACGTGATGATCGGACCTGGTGTAGTGAATTTGGTTCGTGTGATCACTAAAACAATGTGAGGAATATTGTTTTGCATGGGAGTTCAATAACAATATAATTAAAAGTTGAACACTATTTATCATAAATTAAATCAAAAGTGAATTTGCATAGTTGTTGTAGTCATTGGCATCCGTTACCACCTTGCGCTTAGTTATAATTGAGATAATAGAACTATAGAATTCTGGTTAATTACTTTACGAACTGGTATCATATTGTTTTGAGGTGTTAATATAAAGTTTAAAAGTCTTATTGCAAACTTTCAGTAAGTTTCGGTTACTCCGTGAAGTTTAATAATTGGTATTAAATCAAGAGTAACAATTCCAGTGTTAGTATATAAGTATCATGTTTATTTGCATGATTCTTGACATTCAAAAGATTGTTTTAATATCAAGGTTATCTAGGAACATCATATGTGGAAGATATTGTGATATCTGAAATGATGTTTTGATTATAACATGACAGAGTATAATATGGCAAAGTTTATGTTCTCATATTTGATGGGAATTTTAAAAAGGTTGGAGACGCTAGTCGTCCTAATCCTCCAAAAGGTTTTGGAGAGCAACATTATAATCGTAATTCACCGTTATAAGCTAAAGTAGCTTCATCATGAATAGTTCCATGATAAGGATGAATATTTGATGTAGGTAAAATATTTACTACACTAAAATATTACTAAAGAATGGAATTTGAAAGAACACCAAACATTTGATGATGGTGATCTGCTTCAAAGTGCAAGCCCAAAGACATTGGTATTTAACTATACATGCTTTGGACTATGTGTCATGTATATGGCTCCACTATTGATGTTGATAGATTCTTCCAAACAGAAAAGGAAATACTGAAAGAGAATCTTATAAATATATGGCAGAAAAGAAAAGACCATAATTGTTTAGCTTAGGTATATAGAGGATATACGTGTTATGGTTGTATTCTTTTCTTGTTAAATAATGTGGTTCTTAAGTATTAGATACTGAATTTGTTGGTGTGAATCGTCATACAAAACAACACAATTCATGAACTACAATGGCCTAAGTAACCAGCAAAATAATATGTGATGATGTTCATCAAGAACAAATAAAGGGTTATTATGTTGCTCGTTGAAATCAAAGCTTGCCTTCAAGATTTGTTTTATCAAGTATTATGAGAACAAAAGGGTTGTTCGAATAATTGTCGTAATCCATAAAAGATGGATGATTTACAAATCTCATTGGAGAAATCACATCCATAAATCTAGTGCTAAAAATGTCGAAAGACAAATTGATTGAAAGATAACTTAGGAAGTGACATCGCCATTTAAATTATATTGGAAAGAAAACATGAAGAAACTCCATGTGGATGGAATTTTGGAGTCTTTTGATTTTTGATCAAATGACGCTGTGAAACTTTCCTAGAGATAATTAAAAGTCCGTTCATAGGCCAAAAGGGAACGAATGACTAGATTATTGGAATTTGTACATATTTGATGTATGAAGTCCATTATGTGTAGTCAAGAGCGATAGATTTCAACTTCATATGCTTTCTCCAAAAATTTGAGTGAATATATGAATATTTACTTAATAAGGATGAAATGTGGAACATTTGAAAAGTTAAAAAACTTACAATATGAAGTGCAAAATCAATGTAACAAGAAAATAAAGAATTTATGATAGGATCATAAAGGAAGATATTTGAGTTACAAGTTTAGCATAATACCTTAGATTTGAGGAATCGTTCCGTGGATTTGCATTTCCCGAAACACCATAAGAGTATGGAGCGTTCGAGATATGTAATGAAACCTTGTTTGACATGGTAAGATCAAAGGTGTAATTTATAAAACTGCCATTATATTTTAAAGATTAAAGCTTTAGAGACTACCATTTTTCCACTGAAAAGAGCTCCATCATAATCCGTTGAAATGACACCATATAAAGTTATGTTTTGGGATAAAACCCAAGTTGTCCTTTCTTAAACATTTGTATGCTATGCATAAGAAAGATATTTGCAACCAAAATCGGATGAACATATCGTTGTATGTTATTTCGAATAATCGTTGAGTATTCCTTCATAACACCAAAGAAAAAAATGTTTGTCGATTAGAACGTCAAGTTTCTTTGAGAAAGGAATTTTTCGTGAAAAGTTAAGTGGGAGGTCAATAGAACTTTGATAAGGTTAAAAGAACCTCAGTATATGTGCAAAGTTGCACAGCGCTGAAAAGTGTTCCATAGGCAGCACCAATGCTCATGGCTCACGTGCCTCAAAAGTTGTGGTCACGGAAGTCTAAGTTCCTATTGAACCAAGTAGGTCAGATAAACAATCAAATACCAAGATTTGAGGGTTGAATCATTATTTGACAATAATGAACCGACTACATGCAAAGAAGCGATGATTGGCCCTGAATCCATCAAATGGCTTGGAGCCATAAAATCCGTGATAGTTCCATACACGAGAAATCAAGCTTTGAACTTGAAACACCCTCTGGAAAGGTGTAAAACCTTACAGTCGTGTTTGGATCTATAAATAAATAGACATGGATGTTTCACATCTATGAAATAGTCGACATGTTGGGAAAGAGTTCACAACAATGTTCAAAGGTTGACTATGACAAGATTTGATCTTTCATAGCGATGTTTACTCTAGACGGATTAATGTAGCAACCACTACATATAATTTTGTTATGTGGTAGTTGAATAAACAAAACAAGTTCTTCTGATAGAATTTTTACCTAGGACGTGTGCTGTAACATCCCAAAAATATTAAACTTGGATCATCAAACTCTAATCATCAAATTTAGGGTTAACAAAAACTTTTCCATTTAAAAATATGAAAGCATTCATATGTGCATGTATTAAAATTGGGATTCTTTTGAATTGCCATGGTTCTATGTTTCTTTTCTTGTAAAATGATTCTTAGGTGAAATAAACAACATCTAAATAATCCCAAAACTTTTCCCAAAGACAAACAAGTCAAAACAAACAAATTAAGTGAATGGTCACTTTGGCCAATTTAACTCCCATGCCTACTTTGGCTATCCCTAACTTTCAGAACTTAACAGAAACATGTATGGATCTTTTCACCCCTTGATAGTACTCATAACAAGGTGCCAAGGCCCACTTTGTGATCATCCAAAAACATTTAAATGCTTAGTTTAAATGACAGTTTATAATTGAATCTATTTCATATGAGAAGATCCCACTATTTCAAAAACCACTCAAACAAGCTCAATTTTCAAAACCCAAGCATCCACAGACCCTCAACACATGCCTACCACACCCACCAAAAATCTTTTCAAAATTCAAATCTTAAGTTCATGCGGCCATTTCATCAAACAGGTTGCAGATTCAAATCAACAAAATCAAAAACACTATGTTGAGCAGTGTTTTGGGCCTAACTTGTTCCCTCTCTGGTTACAACTAGCCTTAGTAGATCATCTAGCAACCTTAACTAATCTCTAGCACCACTGTAAGCTGGCCATTGTCATCAATGGTGAGCAGGCCGAGAGCACCATTGCCACCCCATGGTCGACAGCAAGCTACGAGCAACACTAGCCTCGCCAACCTTGTCTGGGAGCTAGCCAGCACCCCACCGCCACTCCCTGTCCCAGCCTCGAGCAATGCCAGCTACTGGACCACATGCCCAAGTCATGCCAAGCCTCTCTGCAAGCATGCCGAGAGAGCGCCCGTGCGCCACCCTCGACACACGCCCACAGACCGCGCGCCGCCTTCGCCGCGTGCACGCGTGATCACCACCACCCCAGCAACCCCGCAGACACGCCCGTTCGGACACGCTCAGAGCGCTGAAGCGTTTCGACCGATCAGCACCGCCCCATGCCTCTCCACCATTCCATTGAGCTTCGCCAGGGAGCACAGCACCACCCCCTACCGTCGCCCACGCCGATAGCCCTCTGTGCCGTCAACCACGACGAGCTCAGCCCGCGCCCGTCGGTCCCCTCTCGTCACTATAAATAGAGGCCTCCCCCGCTCGATTTCTTCACACCATTCCACTCCCCTCTCACCCAGAACCACCCTACCTCACTCCCGGAGCAAGGCGAGCAGCGCATCGCCGGAATTTCACCGGAGCCCGCCGCTGCTGGAGAAGAAGGAAGCCATCGATTGGAGCCGCCCCAGGAGGGGCTTCCGGTGCCAAGAGAATCGCCGTCGTCGACTTCGTCGTTTTCCCCCATTGCCGACCCTCGCCTGGTCCCCGGTGAGCCTCCCACGACCCCCACCTGCCGCGTTAGGGTTCTGTCTCACCGGCGCTGCCCCACGTGGACGATGAGCCGTAGCCGTTCGATTAGACTTAGATCGTGCGGCCGAGATCGACCCGTACCGCTTCGCGTGTTATGAGCCACTGACTGGTGGAACCCCCTTGTCAGTTGCGCCCCGCGCTGCGGAGTGACACCGGGCCGGCCCAATAACCTTTCCCGCGCAGCCCACTCGTTTGAATTTAGCTTTTTCTATTTATATTCAAACTCAGTTCTATACCTAGTTTCAAAAATCAACCCAGCTCGATTCAGTGAACCAAATTGAATGAAACAAATTTTTTTAGAAAGGTATTGAAATGCTTAATCCAAGCCCGTTGGATTCAAATCAGTTGGATCTATAGACCAACCTTGGTAAAAATAACAAGTCAGAAGCTTTTCTGTATTCAAACATTTTTCAAATTTCAACCATAATAGATTTTGAGTTGATTCCAACTCTCAAAAGTCACATTTGATCATACCTTTCAGAATATATAAAAACATATGGGTTTACTTACAGAAATAATGTTCAAGTAATAAAAGAATGCCACATAGGCATTTCTACTCAATTTAATTATTTAAAATAAAAAGGTTAAACCTTATTAAATTGTGACACCACTTTAAATCACATTCCCATGTACTGAAATATGTGGTGATGACATGTGTCAACATGATCCCATGTTTGGTTTGAAGAATATTAAATCTTAAGTAGTTTTTCAATGAGTAGAAATTAATTTTCTAAAAATAAATAAATAAGACAAATGCTTAATTCTTGTGATATTAGTGATGATGCTATATCATCTATAGAACATCTTTGTGTGATGATTGAAAGTAGTTAAGTATTGTTTGGTGATTGTGTACTTCGTATTTATTCATAGACTCTAGTACCGACCAAGGATACGAGGAGGAAGGAGGATACTACGAAGAAGAATCCGAGGAGAACTTCAACCACTGCTCTGCACAAGGCAAGCCTTACTAATCAAGTTAACCTATGCAAGCTAATACTTGCTTGTTACCATGCCAACTATAGGCCTTAAGCATATGTGATCATACCCACTTGATAACCCCATTCCTAGTTTTACTTGCAAGCTTTCTACTTTATTTATTTATCAAGCTATTACTTAGAGTTTACTTGAGTAAATTGTAGATACTACAGAGATAATTGATGGTTGCATAAAGAGCATTAAATTTGGCCTAAGCTAGATAATCTGGATGTCATCCTAAGGCATGAGATTGAACCTAGTTAAACTACACTTTTTTACCACCCCTCATTAGTACTTACCCCCACTTGTAGATACTAGTGCTAAGCATAAAACTTGATCAACTTTAGATGGGAATACTTGGTGGAAAATGGTTATGAAAACCTTATAATGATGAGTCATTCTACTGAGATGTTTTGACATGTGTTTCGGAACACCAGATGATTTTGATGATGAAAATGTTAAGGCATGAGCCTTAGCCCTTTTTTAAAATTGATGGTTGTCTGGATGCGATACCATTCCAATTTTACCGTACATCCACAATACCCGAAATTTGGGTAGGGATTTACTGGAAACTTATATACCTTAGTATGGGTTCCCTCATGGCCAAGGTCTGAGTTGAGGCTACCTTGTGAAGATTGTCCACCTGTGCAGTACCCAAGATGATAGTTGGTCATGGTTGGGAGGTCAAACTCACAGGAGAGGTGCTTATACTAGGGCGTGTAATTGAAAGGTTAGGATGGATTATCTGCATACTGAGTATGGTGAATTCAGGATTTGTGCCTGGCGGATGCATCGAATGTTGTGGTGAAAGTGTATAATCTCTACATAGTGTCAAACTATTCGAATAGCCGCGTCCGCGGTTATGGATAGTTGGAGTGGCCATACTGTTCCCCTGTCAGATGTTTTCAAAATGACTTGTGAAATGAATTGAGATGTTGACTTGACCACTACAGAGTTGTGATATGAAATACAAGTTCCCATTTAGGTGTTATAAAAGTTCAACTAGCTTTTCTTGCTTCTGAACTTAGTAGAAGTAAATATGGCTTTTTGCAAAACAATCCTAGAACTTAGTGTCCTACTACAAAAACCCCCTTCACTTGTTAGTATTAGTTTGCGAGTACTTAAAGAGTACTCATGGCTTTCTCCCTGGCTATTCCCGTGGCCAGACTATGAAGAGGAGTACCAGGACGAAGGACCCCAGGAAGGTTACGACAACTAGGATCATCTCCCATCGTCAGCATTGCCTGTGACCCCGAAGATGGAGCTTCGCCTATGCTACCTTTATTATTACGTATTTCCGCTGCTTGAGTTGTATTAAGAACTGGATCATGAGATCCTTATTCGTGTAAGACCTTATGTATGGTTTGTAATGGATGATGTACTGTGGTATCCAAATCTGTTATGTCTCGCAAAAATGGTAATCCTGGGATTGCGATGTATGGCATAACAGGCATCTGGGATTAAAATCCGGGTGTTGACAAGTTGGTATCAGAGCCATCTTGACCATAGGAGACCCTAGTTAGCCTGGACGTTTGAATCAAAAACTTAGTTTCAAAACCAAAGGAAGCAAATATTTACAAAAACTTATTCCCATTCTTATCACCTTATTTCTTTCATAAAAATTCATGATCCTCAAAAACTCTTGCAAAATACCTAAAAGTCGACACACTTGATCACTCTACTAACTTACTCATCCTAAATTCTTATAGATGGACGTGAAGTATAGCAAGTTTTATCAGTTGGGGAATGGAGGAGACCTTATCTTTGAGCGGGATTTGGACCAGCTTTCGGAACTTCTGGAGCGTCCGCACGCCGAGTTCTTCGGAGCTCAGCTCAATGATCAAGGAGGAGAAGATCTGTAGTGGCTAATTGTTGCAAGTATCCGAGGAAAGATTGAACCTCGCACTGCCGAGGGAATTCAGTTCACCTTAATAGAAAACAACTGGCTCGATGGACTTGCCAGGGCCATGCAGGAAGCTCTTGCCCGTCTGTGTGGGCAGAGTATCAACCAGATCAAGGGTACCCGCTTTGAGTTTTGTCCAAGGCGTGATGCTATGGGACAGCCGCTAGAAGCCCCATACCACCACGAGCTGAAGACTCAGTTGGACCACCTTAGCTTCATGATGTACGATCGTCAGCAGGAATTGGACAATTGTCGTGACTACTCCAACCACAAGTCCGCCATCATCAAGACGAAGGATCAGACCATCGCCATGCTAGCGAAGGATCGCAAGTCTCGCCGCCGTCAGCTCGACAAGAAGGAGTGGATCATTGCCCGTCTTCGCCACCATATCTCGGATTTGGAGGAGACCATCCACGAGAGATACATGCAGTTGGAGGAAAGGGAGAATGCAGGAGAGGGTCTTCGTGGAGACCCCTACTCCTATCTCAGTGATGATGATGATTTTCTGGAGGATCAGGCTATGGACTTATTCACCGATGACGATGAGCATGATGAGGATGACGACTACACCGACTCCAAGGAGTAGTAGCACTTGAGCACTAGCGTAGTGAGTTGTATTCGGTCCCACTTTATCGTAGTTTCCAGAATGGTTCTTAAAACCATCTGTTTACCTTTGTTGTGGTGTGTGTTTGTATCGTGTGCTATGAATGAATGAATGAAAAGCAAGTTTCTAGAAAATCTGAGTCAAACTTTAAAAACCTTTCAAAGTCCCTGAACCTTAGAAATTTCCCTCTTTTCTCATGATCTATCTAAATCTTCAGATGCCACGTGGAGGAAGTGGTTCATCCCTAGACCCGATGTTGCAGATCCTGCAAATGTTGGTTTCTGACCGCGAATCTGAAAGAGATGAACGTCAAGCCAACCTTGCCACCCTTCAGCAGATATCCCAGCTGGCCCACAACAATCAAGGCTAAGGAAATCAGGACAACCATGGATCTAAGCTCAAGAATTTCCAGAACACCAACCCACCTGTTTTCACTAAGTCAGAAGAGCCCTTAGACACTGATGATTTGCTGCAAACCATGGAGAACAACCTAGAAGTCGTCGGAGTGGAAGCTAACGAGAAGGTTCTGTTCGCCACCCACTATCAAGCCGGAGATGCAAGAGCATGGTGGAACATCGTTCGTGCAATGACCAGAGGACAAATGATGACCTGGGAGGAATTCAAGGTCAAGTTTAGCAGAACCCATGTGCCACCGGGTTTGATCAAGAGAATGAGAGATGAGTTCGAAGAACTGAAGCAAGGACGGATGACCATAGTGGAATACCATGACAAATTCTTGTCATTAGCTAGGTATGCCCCGGATGAGATCGACACCGAAGCCAAGAAGAAAGAGAGATTCTTGAATGGTCTGCACGATGAGATGCAGACTGTGTTGGTCAATATCCCCTTTGCTGATATTGAAGCCTTTGTCGACTCTGCCATCCAGATGGAAGGAAAGATCAACCAAGCCAATGAGAACCGCAAGCGTCGCATGATGCATCAGCCAGGAACCCATCAGACCCCAAACTATAGCCCTAACCCATCTCCAGGATTTGCCCCGAGAACCAACAGACCCCCGATGAACCATCCGACCTATCCCAACCGTGGAAACCCAAGGCCCGGAGGAAACCACAACAACCCCGGCAACTCTATCAATTTCAACCGTGCACCACCCAAGTTCAACAACAACAATGCTGCCGCCAACACCAACACTGCCCCGAGGAATGGAAGAAATGTCATGCCTGTTGCAGGAAAGGACAAGTCGCAAGTGACTTGTTATGACTGTGGAAATAAGGGTCACTACTCCAATGAGTGCCCCAAGAAGAATGCCGCAGCCCCCAATGCAAATGCTCCAGCTCAGCAGCAGCGTCGTGTTCAGCCCGGAAGAAGGTTTGCCCCAGGGAATTCTCTCAACCGCAACGGCCATCTTTTTCTCATGCATGCTGAAGAAGCCCAGGAAGCGCCAGACGTCGTGCTGGGTATGTTTTCTGTTAATTAAGTACTCGCTAGAGTGTTGTTTGATTCTGTTGCATCGCACTCATTTGTCACCGAAGAATTTGCATACACTAGTAAGATTCAACCAACCAAACTGAATCATGTTATGATTGTTCAAATCCCTGGTTCAACCACCAAAGCTAGGCAAATTTGCAAAGCCGTCCCTATCCGAATCCATGGCATAGATTTTTATGCTAATCTGATAGTACTCGGAACTAAAGGTTTGGAAGTAGTACTAGGAATGGATTGGATGTCCAAGCGTAAAAGATTAATTGACTGTGCCAAGAAAGCCATAACCATGACCAGTACAACCGGAATATCAGTCGAGCATGTATCTGAAACCTTACCTCGTCAATTCAAGTGCAACAAGAGTATAGCCCAACCTACCATTGACCAAGTCTGAATAGTCTATGAATACCCTAATGTATTTCCAGATGTTTTGCCCGGTATGCCCCCAGATCGGGATATCGAGTTTATCATTGAACTAATCCCCGGAACCGGACCCATAGCCCAGAGACCATATAGTATGAACCCGCCTGAACTAGCAGAATTGAAGAAGCAACTGGATGCCATTCTAGAAATTGGATTGATTCAACCAAGTGTGTCACCATGGAGATCACCTGTCTTATTTGTGGACAAGAAGGATGGAGGTAACCGTTTGTGTACGGATTATCGGAAGTTGAATGATGTCACTATCTAGAACAAATACCCATTGCCCAAGATAGAAGATTTGTTTGATCAGTTGACCAGTGCCAAAGTGTTTTCTGAGATTGATCTTAGAACAGGCTATCATCAACTCAAGATTCGTGCAGAGGATATTCCAAAGACTGCCTTTACCAACAGATATCGATTATACGAGTATACCGTCATGTCTTTTGGATTAACCAATGCCCCCGCTTATTTCATGAATCTCATGAATAAGATTTTTATGGACCTCCTGGATAAGTTTGTCGTTGTTTTCATCGATGACATTCTAATTTATTCCAAATCAAAAGAAGAACATGAGCTACACCTAAGGACCATTCTTGGAACCCTTAGAGAGCATCAGTTGTATGCCAAGTTTAGCAAATGTGAATTCTGGTTACAGGAAGTAGGATTCCTCGGTCACATTGTATCAGCTGGAGGAATTGCCGTTGACCCTGAAAAAGTGAAAGATGTCGAAGATTGGCAAGCCCCAACCACTCAAACCCAAGTTCGTGCATTTCTCGGATTGGCGGGATACTACCGCAAGTTCGTAGAAGGATTCTCGAGTATCGCCATACCCATGACCCAATTGCTGAAGAAGGACAAGAAGTTTGAATGGACAGACAAATGTGAAGCAAGTTTTCAAGAACTCAAGAGGAGATTGATTTCAGCCCCAATCTTAATCATGCCAGATATCACAAAGCCCTTTGACGTGTATTGTGACGCATCCAAGATCGGTCTCAGATGTGTGCTAATGCAAGAAGGCAAAGTCATATCTTATCTATCTCAACAACTGAAACAACATGAGCAAAATTACCCAACCCATGACCTCGAACTCGCAGCCGTAGTTCTAGCCCTGAAGACATGGAGGCATTACCTGATGGGAAACTGTTGTGAGATTTATTCGGATCATAAGAGCCTGAAGTATATATTCACTCAGAAGGAGCTGAATATGAGACAGAGAAGATGGATTGAGCTAATCAAGGATTACGATCTGGACATTCACTATCACCCCGGTAAAGCCAACATGGTAGCGGATGCCCTTAGCAGATTGCCGTGCCGCTTGAACACCATGATTTTGAAGGAGCAACCAAGCTTGCACAAAGAGATGGAAGATTTCCGAATGGAATTAGTGAGTGAAGGATTTTTGGCTAGCATAGAACTTCAACCCACTTTGATCAGCCATATCAAAGAGGCACATAAAGGAAATTCTAGTACCGACGGAATCAAGCGTCGTATCGGTACAGGCAAAGTACCCGGATTCATCAAAGACGAAGAAGGAGTTCTGTGGTACAAAGGACGCCTTTGTGTATCAGCAGATTCTGAGTTGAGAGAAGTTATTCTGAAGGTAGCTCATGATACCCTTTATTCTATCCACCCCGGAGGAACGAAGATATATCAAGATTTGAAGGAACAATTTTGGTGGCATAAGATGAAGAGAGAAATTGGAAGCTATATCGCCAATGATAGATGTCAGCGAGTCAAGGCGGGACATCAAAGACCCGCTGGACTGTTGCAACCATTGCAGATTCCGAAATGGAAATGAGATTCCGTTGGAATGGACTTTATCACCGGATTGCCTACTTCTAGTAGGGGAAATGACTCTATCTGGGTCATAGTGGACAGATTGTCCAAAGTTGCCCATTTCTTACCTGTCAAGACCACATATCACAGTTCGAAGCTAGCGGAGTTATACATCGCTAGAATCGTCAGTTTGCACGGAGTCCCCAAGAACATCGTATCGGATAGAGGAACTCAGTTTACCACGAGGTTCTGGAAGAAAGTCCAAGAAGGTTTAGGAACCCGACTAGATTTCAGCACAGCTTATCACCCTCAGACCGATGGACAAACGGAGAGAGTAAATCAAATACTCGAAGATATGCTGAGAGCATGTGTGTTAGAATATGGATCTAAGTGGGAAGACTGTCTGCCGTTTGCAGAATTTCATACAACAACAATTATCAAGCCAGTTTGCAAATGGCCCCATTTGAATTCATGTATGGAAGGAAGTGTCGCACCCCTTTGAATTGGTCGGAAGTAGGAGCGAGTCAGATTTTCGGACCCGATATCCTACGAGAAGCAGAAGAGAAGGTTCATAAGATCCGTGAGCACCTCAAGACAGCCCAGTCAAGGCAGAAGAGTTACGCCGACAAGAGACGTTGAGACCTCACCTTCAACATAGGAGATTTTGTGTATCTGAAAGTGTCGCCATTGAAGGGAATGCAGCGTTTCCATCTAAAAGGAAAGTTAGTCCCCAGATATATCCGGCCATTCAAGGTTCTGAACCATCGAGGAGAAGTGTCGTATCAATTGGAACTACCCGAAGAGATGTCAGCCGTGCATAGTGTGTTCCATATCTCATTACTTCGCAAGTGCCTCGAAGTTCCAGAGAAGACTGAAGTGTTCAAGAATGTCGATCACCGGACCATAGAAATCAACGATGACCTGACCTATCCCGAAGTACCCATCCGTATTTTGGAAGAAGCCTTCAGAAATACCAGAACCCGGAGCATCAAGTTTCTCAAGATTCAGTGGAGCAACCACACATAAGAGGAAGCTACCTGGGAGCGCGAAGATCACATCAGGACGGAGTTTCCCGGTCTCTTCAAATCCTAGGTAATCTTTTTCGTCCTTTTTCAAATCTTGGGACGAGATTTTGTTTAAGGGGGGAAGGTTTGTAAAATCCCAAAAATATTAAACTTGGATCATCAAACTCTAATCATCAAATTTAGGGTTAACAAAAACTTTTCCAATTTAAAATATAAAAGCATTCATATGTGTATGTATTAAAATTGGGATTCTTTTGAATTGCCAAGGCTCTGTGTTTCTTTGCTTGTAAAATGATTCTTAGGTGAAATAAACATCATCTAAAACTTCCCCAAACTTTTCCCAAAGACAAACAAGTCAAAACAAACAAATTAAGTGAATGGTCACTTTGGCCAATTTAACTCCCATGCCTACTTTGGCTATCCCTAACTTTCAGAACTTAATAGAAACATGTATGGATCTTTGCACCCCTTGATAGTAGTCATAACAAGGTACCAAGGCCCACTTTGTGATCATCCAAAAATATTTAAATGCTTAGTTTAAATGATAGTTTAAAATTGAATCTATTTCATATGGGAAGATCCCACTATTTCAAAAACCACTCAAACAAGCTCAATTTTCAAAACCCAAGCATCCACAGAACCCTCAACACATGCCTAGCACACCCACCAAAAATCTTTTCAAAATTCAAAACTTAAGTTCATACGGCCATTTCATCAAACAGGTTGCAGATTCAAATCAACAAAATCAAAAACACTATGTTAAGCAGTGTTTTGGGCCTAACTTGTTCCCTCTCTGGTTACAACTAGCCTTAGTAGATCATCTAGCAACCTTAACTAACCTCTAGCACCACTCTAAGCTAGCCATTGTCATCAATGGTGAGCAGGCCGAGAGCACCATTGCCACCCCATGGTCGATAGCAAGCTACGAGCAACACTAGCCTCGCCAACCTTGTCTGGGAGCTAGCCAGCACCCCACCACCACTCCCTGTCCCAGCCTCGAGCAATGCCAGCTACTGGACCACACGCCCAAGCCATGCCAAGCCTCTATGCGAGCATGCCAAGAGAGCGCCCGTGCGCCACCCTCGACACACTCCCACAGACCGTGCACCGCCTTCGCCACGTGCACGCGTGATCACCACCACCCCAGCAACCCCGCAGACACGCCCAGTCGCTGCCGCGCGGACCACGAGCGCTGTGCGCCATCAAAACCTCTGTCGGACACGCTCAGAGCGTTGAAGCGTTCTGACCGATCAGCACCGCCCCACGCCTCGCCACCACGTTGTTGAGCTTTTCCAGGGAGCACAGCACCGCCCCCTACCGTCTCCCATGCCGATAGCCCTCTGTGTCGTCGACCACGATGAGCTCAGCCCGCGCCCGTCGGTCCCCTCTCGCCACTATAAATAGAGGCCTCCCCCGCTCGATTTCTTCACACCGTTCCACTCCCCTCTCACCCAGAACCACCCCACCTCACTCCCGGAGCAAGGTGAGCAGCGCATCGCCAGAATTTCACCAGAGCCCGCCGCTGCTGGAGAAGAAGGAAGCCATCGATTGGAGCCGCCCCAGGAGGAGCTACCGGTGATAGGAGAATCGCCGTCGTCGACTTTGTTGTTTTCCCACATCGCCGACCCTCGCCTGAGCCCCGGTGAGCCTCCCACGACCCCCACCTTCCGCGTTAGGGTTCTGTCTCGCCGGCGCTGCCCCACGTGGACGATGAGCCGTAGCCGTTCGATTAGACTTAGATCGTGCGGCCGAGATCGCCCCGTACAGCTTCGCGTGTTATGAGCCACTGACTGGTGGAACCCCCTTGTCAGTTGCGCCCCGCGCTGCGGAGTGACACCGGGCCGGCCCAATAACCTTTCCCGCGCAGCCCACTCGTTTGAATTTAACTTTTTCTATTTATATTCAAACTCAGTTCTGTACCTAGTTTCAAAAATCAACCCAGCTCGATTCAGTGAACCAAATTGAATGAAACCAATTTTTCTAGAAAGGTATTGAAATGCTTAATCCAAGCCCGTTGGATTCAAATCAGTTGGATCTATATATCAACCTTGGTAAAAATAACAAGTCAGAAGCTTTTCTACATTCAAACATTTTTCAAATTTCAACCATAATAGATTTTGAGTTGATTATAACTCTCAAAAATCACATTTGATCATACCTTTCAGAATATATAAAAACATATGGGTTTACTTACAGAAATAATGTTCAAGTAATAAAAGAATGCCACATAGGCATTTCTAGTCAATTTAATTATTTAAAATAAAAAGGTTAAACCTTATTAAATTGTGACACCACTTTAAATCACATTCCCATGTACTGAAATATGTGGTGATGACATGTGTCAACATGATCCCATGTTTGGTTTGAAGAATATTAAATCTTAAGTAGTTTTTCAATGAGTAGAAATTAATTTTCTAAAAATAAATAAATAAGACAAATGCTTAATTCTTGTGATATTAGTGATGATGCTATATCATCTATAGAACATCTTTGTGTGATGATTGAAAGTAGTTAAGTATTGTTTGGTGATTGTGTACTTCATATTTATTCATAGACTCTAGTACCGACCAAGGATACGAGGAGGAAGGAGGATACTACGAAGAAGAAGCCGAGGAGAACTTCAACCACTGCTCTGCACAAGGCAAGCCTTACTAATCAAGTTGACCTATGCAAGCTAATACTTGCTTTTTACCATGCCAACTATAGGCCTTAAGCATATGTGATCATACCCACTTGATAACCCCATTCCTAGTTTTACTTGCAAGCTTTCTACTTTATTTCTTTATCAAAGCTATTACTTAGAGTTTACTTGAGTAAATTGTAGATACTAGAGAGATAATTGAAGTTTGCATAAAGAGCATTAAATTTGGCCTAAGCTAGATAATCTTGATGTCATCCTAAGGCATGAGATTGAACCTAGTTAAACTACACTTGTTTACCACCCCTCATTAGTACTTACCCCCACTTGTAGATGTTAGTGCTAAGCATAAAACTTGATCAACTTTAGATGGGAATACTTGGTGGAAAATGGTTATGAAAACCTTAGAATGATGAGTCATTCTACTAAGATGTTTTGACATGTGTTTTCGAACACCAGATGATTTTGATGATGAAAATGTTAAGGCATGAGCCTTAGCCTTTTTTTAAAACTGATGGTTGTCTGGATGCGATACCATTCCAATTTTACCGTACATCCACAATACCCGAAATTTGGGTAGGGCTTGACTGGGAACTTATATACCTTAGTATGGGTTCCCTCATGGCCAAGGTCTGAGATGATGCTACCTTGTGAAGATTGTCCACCTATGCAGTACCCAAGATGACAGTTGGTCATGGTTGGGAGGCCAAACTCACAGGAGAGGTGCTTATACTAGGGCGTGTAATTGAAAGGTTAGGATTGATTATCCGCATACTGAGTATGGTGAATTCAGGATTTGTTCCTGACGGCTATATCGAATGTTGTGGAGAAAGTGTACAATCTCTGCAGAGTGTCAAACTATTCGAATAGCCGCGTCCGTGGTTATGGACAGTTGGAGTGGCCATACTGTTCCCCCGTCAGATGTTTTCAAAATGACGTGTGAAATGAATTGAGATGTTGACTTGACCACAATAGAGTTGTGATATGAAATACAAGTTCCCATTTAGGTGTTATAAAAGTTCAACTAGCTTTTCTTGCTTCTGAACTTAGTAGAAGTAAATCTGGCTTTTTGCAAAACAACCCTAGATCTTAGTGTCCTACTACAAAAACCCCCTTCACTTGTTAGTATTAGTTTGCGAGTACTTAAAGAGTACTCATGGCTTTGTCCCTGGCTATTCCCGTGGCCAGACTATGAAGAGGAGTACCAGGACGAAGGACCCCAGGAAGGTTACGACAACTAGGATCATCTCCCATCGTCAGCATTGCCTGTGACCCCGAAGATGGAGCTTCGCCTACGCTACCTTTATTATTACATATTTCCGCTGCTTGAGTTGTATTAAGAACTGGATCATGAGATCCTTATTCGTGTAAGACCTTATGTATTGTTTGTAATGGATGATGTACTGTGGTATCCAAATCTGTTATGTCTCGCAAAAATGGTAATCCTGGGATTGCAATGTATGGCATAACAGGCATCTGGGATTAAAAATCCAGGTGTTGACATGTGCATAACACGGTCCATAGGGTTTTGTTAATTCAAAGGATGTTAAAAGCGTATGCAAACTACAATGGTTGAAGTGAGCATCATGGAGTTGGAATATTCACCATGATGAAACTGTTAAAAGAGTTTAAATTCATCAGATACGATGAAGATGCTTGCATTTGCAAGAAATTAAGTGGGAGCGCTAAGACATATTTTTAATACATTATGTGGAAGACATATTGTTGATTGGAAATGGTGTATCTTTTATTAACACATGTTAAGAATTTCATCTCGATGAAAGACTTAGGAAAAACCTGAATATTTGGCATCAATATCTATAGACGCTAATATGGTTGTGCCAAATGTACATAGATGAGATATTGAATGAGTTCAATATGGAAATGAAAATAAAGGTTCTTGCCACACAGAAAGGATTAAATCAAAATTCAAGTGTATCGACACTTGGTAAGTGAAATAAAGATTCAAGTATAGATTGATACTTGATGTATGAAATCACAAAGAGTATTTATATCAATCATATTGTGATATGTATAAATCCAGATATGTCCTATGCTCTAAATGTTATGAGCATATACTAGAATGATTCATAAGATGATCATTGGACGATAGTAATGATATTCTTATGATCTTTTAGAAGAACTAAGAATATATTATTTTTGTAGATGTGACAAATAGATGATTAGTTCATTGTAAAAGTACTACATTGATACTAGTTTTGTCACAAAGTACAAATTAAGTTTATCTCAATCTAAACTAAGGATGGCACAATATAATGGAAAGTAAGTTCAATAATGGATTTGGATGAGTTCCAAAGTTAAGATATTGTGACAAATACTACAACAAAAGGCTAAGTATATGGCTGCTATTATAGCATCAAAAGAGGGCATTTGTGTTAAGTAGTTTGTTATCAAACTAGGTGTGGTTCATAGCGGGATAGTACCATGAAGATATATTGTACGACAATATTATTAACATGTTTTAACCCCAAGGGACCAAATAAAGGACCAAATTTATATAAAGCCATCTCATTAGAGAATGAGTGATGCGTAGAGACGCAGAGACATGCAATTACACATAGACCTGAAAGAGTCGGATCCGAAGATTAGTTGACCACTATCAATCGTGTAAATACAATACCAGGAAGCCATAGGTGTTGAATACACAAAGATTTGAAACTAGATTATTGTCTCTAGTGCAAGTGGGAGACAGTTGGAGATATGCCCAAGAGGCAATAATAAAGAGGTTATTATCATATCTTCATGCTTATGATAAATGTTTACATACCATGCTATAATTGTATTAACCGGAAACATTAATACTTGTGTGATTTGCAAAACATAAAAGAGTCCCTAGTAAATCCTCTTGTTAAACCAGCTTGTTGGTTAATATATGATCATGGTTTCCTTATCATGAACATTGAGATGTTATTAACAAGATCATATCATTAGGAGAATGGTGTGATGGACATATTCCTATAGTTAAGCATAGCATAAAGATCAAGTCATTTAATATAGTTTAGTTGCTATAAGCTTTAGATACATAGTAACCTAAATCCTTCGACCATGAGATCATGGTAATCACCATCACCGGATGGATGCTTTGATGACATCAAACACCACACCGTAATTGGGTGGCTATAAAGGTGGCATTGAGTGTTCGGAAAGTATGGGTTGAGGCACATGGATCAAGAGTGGGATTTGTCCATCCATATGACGCATAGATATACTCTGGTCCCTCTCGGTGGAATGTCATCCAATTAGCTTGCAAGCATGTGACTGGCTCACAAGGGATCACATATCACAGGAATGAGAAAAGAGTACTTATCGGTAACGAGGTTGAACTAGGTATGCAGAGATACCGACGATCAAACCTTGGATAAGTAAACTATCGCGAGACAAAGGGAAATTGGTATCGTATGTAAGTGGTTCATTCTATCGCAAAGTAATCGAAGAAATATGTGGGAGCCATATGAATTTTCAGATTCCTCTATTGGTTATTGATCGGAGAAGTGTCAAGGTCATATCCGTGTAATTCACGAACCGTAGGGAGACACACTTAAGGATTCGATGTTGTTTAGTAGATATGGAATGTAAGTAGGGAGACCGAATGTTCTTCGGAGTCTCGGATGGTATCCAGGATATCATGAGGAGATCCGGAATGGTTCGGAGAATAAGTTCATATAAGGGAAGTCCAATTCCGGAGTTCGGGAATGATTCCAATGATTTCATTGGAGAGGTTCTAGAAGGGTCTAGAAGGTTAACCGGACCGGAAGGGGAAGGGAACATGAATGTGTCATGGATAAGTGGAATGATTGGATCATGTCCTAGGTCACTTGGTTAGGCATTAGCAATAAAGAAATCAAGATCCAAATTGAAAGTCAAAAGGCAAGTTTGAAAAGTCAAACTGGGACAATGTGTCCTGGTGGAGGAAGGAAAGAATCCTTCTTTCCCTCCACCACAAGCCAACAAGGAGAGGGAGTTGGGGAAGGATTAAAACTCCCCTCTCCCAATCTGCCCTCCCTCTCATACATAGAGGGGAGGGGGTTCCCCAAGGCCGCACAACACCAGCCCCTCCCCACCTATCCGCGCCGCCAGCCGCCACCTAGTGCCACCGCCGGCTCGCCGGCGCCTCCCTATCCGCCGCCGGCCATGCCTCCTCCTCTCCGCCCCCCTAAACCCTAGATCGCTGGAAACCCTAGATCCACCATAACCTGCTCCGGCTTAGTCAAAGCCCTATAGGATTTTCCCTCTACTTCCGACACCACGCCGTCGTGCTGCCGTAATTGTAACAGGAGAACTACAACCTCCGCTGGCTGCTGGAACAAGGGAGAGGAAGGTCTTCATCGAGTACCGAACATGTGACCGACTGCGGAAGCGCTGCCGGAACGCAACTCCGGAAGGATCATCTATGCGATCTTGAGATCGGCAAGTGTACGACTACATCACCCACGAGAATATGCTCTCGTTAACCACTTTGGAATCTTCAAGGGTGAGTATTCTAATTGACTCGTTGCTACAATCTAGTAGATATATCTTGGATTGTTTAAATGCATGCGATAGAATTTTTTGTTTTCCATGCTACGAACCCCTACAGACTTGTCCTCCAAGGAGCCGAACTTTCAGTGGGCTTGGGTCACCCGAAATCGTCGTGGGCTGCAGGTCTTCACGTGGGCCTTCCTTGGGCTGGATCGGGTATACCAACGTTATGCACCAGTAGGTTATATCCATGTCAAAGGCAGTGGCATCTGACCCTCTTGCACATCATTAAGATAACCAAATTGATAGGCTCAGAGCCTCCTGCTAACTCGGTAAACACCGAGGAAGCCACAAGGAGGTACATATCTGACATCCATAAGTATGGAGCCATTAACAGGTTGTGCAATGAGAATTTTGGGATGTGATAGGCTACCACCCTTAAAAGAAATCTTGTCCCGAGATTTGGGAAGGCTAGAGGTTACAAGTTGGCTTCAAGACAACTAGGGTACTACCACCCTTAAAAAGGTTTTCAACTAGATTACATCTTGGCTTACTTGGGATCTTGATGTATCTTCTCTGGACACTTGTTTGCATAATGGACTAGCTCTTTGCATTTGAAACACATCACTTGGCTAATATCCTTCTTTTCCTTTGGTATCATTGCCTCTTGTTTGTTTCCTTGGTTCTTCTTATTTTCTGGGCAATCACTGGCATAGTGTCCCATCTCCTTGCAATTGTAACATTGCACTTGGCTTTTGTCCTTCTTCTTGTTTTGGGTCTCTCCAAAGCTAGGAGTTCTTCTAGTTCATGTTCTTCATATCTCACCTAAAAGGTGGGAAATCTTTCTCTCTTCTTGGGGCAGTTACTAGAGATATGACCTTCTTCTCCACAAGAGTAGCAACACTTTATGGTCACTTTGGATGTGGCTTTATGAGGCATGGTTCTGACTTTGCCTTCATCCTTCTTGGTAGAAGTTGTTCCCGTATGGATGTTTCCAATCATTTGATGCATTCCATCTTGCTTCATTTGTTGAACTATAGGATAGATGGGCATTGGATGGGGACATGATCATTTCCTTCACATAGGAAACAAGTCACTTGAGATGTGGGGCATTGTTTAGTTGGATGTTTCTCTTCACAGTTAGGGCATTGGTCCACATGCTCTTTGTAAGTGTGTTCTTTGTCTCCACAAATATTGCAAGCTTGAGCTCCTTCTATAATATCATCCTTGATATCATTGTTGTCACAATCACTTTGGGAAAGGTTGTCTATCATGCTGACCATTTGATTGGTCATCATTTGCAACAATTGGGATTGGATGTCCAAAAAAATTTGTATGGTTGGGTCTAACTCACTGTTGTTGGCTAAAAACTGAGTTGTCACTTGATTCAACTGGGCTTGGGTTTCTACAAGTTGTTCTCTCATGTGCATCTCTTGGTTGTTGCTGTTGTCACCATTCTTGATGTTGGAGTTTCTTGGAGAAGTCATCTGTTTGGGTTGGGTTGGGATTAGAATAGGAAAAAGATTTCTAGAGGAGGAATTCTACTCATACACAATAATTCACACAAGCAATGTGCAAGTAGTCACAAACATGCATTCCACTCAAACAACAAGGTTCAAGCACATTTTTAGGCAACAAAATATTTTTTCTACACCACATAAGTTGGTGTGATTGATCTAAACAACACTAGTATGGTGGTCCAACTATGGTTATCACTTGGGATCATTCCATTCTTGTTAGTTGTTCCTTCATGAATGAGTTAATGGTTTCCTTGGAAATTTCTTGCATCTTGGTCACAAAACTCAAAGGTGATGATGATTTCTTCTAAGTTGTGTTTCCTTAGTCTTCAAGTCTTGAGTAACATTCTTGTCTCACTTGTAGTCCTTAGTGATGTCCAAATTGAAGTCCTTGGTGAAACTAAAGTTGAAGTCATTGGTGATGTTGAAGTCCTTGCTCATGGTGAAGTCTTTGTCCATCAAGTTTGAAAAGGAAGAGAATGTAGAATCAAAACCAAAAAGGTTGAGGAAAGAGTTTACTAGATTGTTTGTAAATAAGTCTGAACAAATACAGCTCCTATTGTTCTAAGGGGTTTTGTCCAATCCTAGGGTTACAATCCTACAGTCAACACAGTGCTCTGAAACCATCTGTAGAGGTCCCAACCTGATAATGCTAGTCCCTGGATCAATAGCTAGCATCCATAGTTTAAGATGTAATATCAAGAAACAAAGGTCATAATACAACTTTATAACCAGGAATAAAATAATTCATTACATCTTACATAGCTCATTTGGCTATCTCATTACAATGCAGCAGAAATGTCTATATAGCATGGAGTCCTTTATCTTCAAAGTGCCACAACCAATCATGTTGGTTTTAGACTTGTAATCCTATTCAGCACACTTCACTAACATCAAACAAACCTGCAACATAATAAGTTACAGCCACAAGGGTCAATACATTTGAATTGTATTGGCAAGTGAAACTATGGTAGTATAGTGGAGTCTATCATCTATATGCATTTGGCTAAGTGGAGCTTAGGCTTGCTTTGCTCAAAATAGATTTTCCTTATAATTTGAAAACACTAAGTTTTTGTTTGTCAAAATCACCCAAGGAACAACCAATGAATATTGGTTAACCTTTACCCTTGTTCAACCACAAGTTTTTAACTCAGTAATTGGGATGAGGAGATCCTTTATAGCTTCCATGTCTTGATGCTCAAATTGTCCATTGCCGGGGACACGACTAAGTACTTAGATTTTACTCTCGAGAGAGGTGGTGCACTTTTCCCACAAGACTCGACATGCATCGAGACAAGATCTTTCAGAAGCTTTCCCTTAGACCAAAATGGACGCGCTCCAAACCTATCACCCCCTACCACCAACTGTCCATCTGGCTAAGTTATTGCAACCTATATGATCCAGGCAGAGCCCATATTGCCATGTTTTTGTTTGTCAAAATCACCCAAGGAACAACCAATGAATATTGGTTAACCTTTACACTTGTTCAACCACAAGTTTTTAACTCAGTAATTGGGATGAGGAGATCCTTTATAGCTTCCATGTCTTGATGCTCAAATTGTCCATTGCCGGGGACACGGCTAAGTACTTAGATTTTACTCTCGAGAGAGGTGGTGCACTTTTCCCACAAGACTCGACATGCATCGAGACAAGATCTTTCAGAAGCTTTCCCTTAGACCAAAATGGACGCGCTCCAAACCTATCACCCCCTACCACCAACTGTCTATCTGGCTAAGTTATTACAACCTATATGATCCAGGCAGAGCCCATATTGCCATGTGGCTACACTTGAAGCTTCTCAACTTTTGACATCTCAAATCTCTTTGTTCCTGGGTGTCTTCCCACAAGTGAGATACACTAGGGTAGGCCATAAATATGGGGCCCTGTGTAACCACTCAACATAAACCATTCACACCATTCCACCCAGGTGATTCATTCACATAGTTGTTTTATTAAACAAAACACAAGTCATTGACTTAGAAATATTTCATAGCATGAATATAATCCACCCTTGTTTTCTACTAGCTAGGCTAAGCATAATAGTAGCAAGAATCTTAACTTACTTAAAATTCTACTAAGGCGCCATCTACTAGGATTTCCCATGGCATAGCATACTTAGTAAAAATTCCATGCAAGTCCTACTCAAAACATCACTAATGCATAGTGAAAATAATAGGACAAAAGTATGAAGCACCACTTGCATTTTTGGTAGAGAATATAAGTTCACTCCTTGATCTTGCAATAGTCACACTCTTCAAATTTCACTACAATTCAATCAAGGCACAAATTCAATCTAGCATTCAAACAATTCATCACATAAAATAATAAAAACAAAACAATGCATGCAAGCATGCAAAAGATTGTTTTATTTGGAAAGGTGGTTTTTAATTGGCTATAAACATTTTAAAACACCTATTGGTCATTTATAAAAGTGGCAAAACCATTTGATATTAAGTTAGTAAAGATGGCCACTTTAAATCATTTTTGTTTTGCTAGAAATGATTAAAATCAAAGTAATAATTTCTAGTGTTTGACAAATATATTTTTAAACACAAATGCTAGTGTTTTAAGGTCAAGTGTTTAATATTAAACCATTTGCAAAAGGTTTTACCTAAAAACCATTTTTAAATCAAAGCAATATCTTATTTTGTTGGAAATGCCTTTAAAGTAATAATTTTCTAGGGTTCACCAAATATATTTTTAAATCATAAAACTTGGTGTTTAAGGTTAGAGAGTTTAAATGTAACATCCCAAAAATCATGATTTAAAAAGCTTTCATATCATTCATGCATTCATGAGCATTTGATCTTTTCCAAATAGAATTCAAACAAAAGAAACCAAATTTATGCCTTATACTTATTCAAGTGAGGCAAGGTTTATATCTTATTATCTATCTATGCTTAGTTTGCTCAGCACTGTTTTGAAAATGAATGCAAGGCACACAGGAATTTTCAAAACAAATTCAAATTTAAACCCACTTGTATGCCTATTAAAAATATTCCACTAAGGGCATGGTTTTAAACTTTATTTCAAACCCAAAATGAATTTGAGTATGAATAGATGTTTTACACACCCCAGGACACAAGAAACACAATACAAAAATCTGGAGAAAATTTAAATTCAAACAGAATTAAAATGGGCATTTAAATTCAAACTAGAAAATCAAATCAGAAAAAGAAATAGAGAAATAGAGAAAAAAATAAAACTAACTGGCTATCTAACCCAACCCAACCCGCGGCCCATCTAGCAGCCCACCTAGCCCACCAGAGAAACCCCCTCCCCCTCTTTGTTTCTCACCCGCGCGTGTACCCCCTCTCTCACTGACGCCCCGGACCCACTGCCACGTCAACTCATCTTCAATCCCGCACTAGAGGACCTGCCCCTCTCTGTCGTTTCCTCCCCGAATCAAATCCGATTGATTGCGCTTGATTCTCGGTGTAATTTCCCCGCTCATCCTTGCTACTTAAACCCCCTCTGCCCCCTATCCATTTCCCCCCAAACCCCAAGACCTGAGCGCCCCCAGGCTGTGAGAATTCCTCGCTGCAACCTTGCTGCTCCGACGAACTGCAGCACCGATTCCAGACAAACCCGACCACCCCTCTGCTCCTGGTTCACACGAGCACACTCCACTTCAGCTTGCGCACCTCCCAGTACCACTAGCTCGCCCGCTCGTGCCCAGAGCGTTGGCAACGTAATCGACTGAGCGCCACCGTCTTCGGCTTCAACTCCGACGACCTCCCGTGGTTATTTCCGACCGCCCCTCCCCCCCTTGTTCCTTGGCATCAGAGGGGTGGTCACACTGCTTCTGACACACTGCTTCTCTTTCCTTGGCATGACCTGTACCCTTGCCAACGACGACGAACAGAAGAGGCCGTCACCAGAAGGAACTCCGGTGAGCAATCTACGCCAACCTCGTACGCCCCTGTCCCTATAAATACCACCTCGATCATCATCACGTCATCACGAACCT
Source organism: Avena sativa (assembly GCA_916181665.1). NCBI lineage: Eukaryota > Viridiplantae > Streptophyta > Magnoliopsida > Poales > Poaceae > Avena > Avena sativa. Next base: position 133,856,775 of record OV702298.1, read on the forward strand.
GGTGAGCAACATCCCCCTCTCCCTCACTTCCTGTATCGCCGACAGCATCACCGCCCGAGCGCGCCGCCGCCAGCCACAGTCGTAGCGCCGCTCGTTTTTTGTCTATTTGATTTGGGCTGTTAGATCTAGATCCAACGCATATGATAGATGACTTAAGTGAAGCGGTACGATTAGATCTGGTACGTGCGTAGTCACTTAAATCCAACGGCCCTCATCTATCGATCCGTGCAAATCGGTATCAGCGAATCAGAACGTGACGCGTGGCCTGTAATATGATTTAAAAACAGAATCATTTCTATTAGATGTTCAAACTTGCAAAATTCATAACTTTTGATCCACAAGTCCAAATTTTGAAAATTTTATATAAATGGAATCAGGAAAAATAATTCTATCCAACCATGTACTTTGTTTAATGAATTGCTTCTGTAAAATTAGTTGTTTTTGTAGAGACATTTGTAGGATTATTTTGTGTATAAAAATTTATTAGAAAATGTTTTAAAAGCCAAATAAAGTTTATTTGAAGTATAAATGTTTAGTTTATTGATCAGTACTGTTTTACTTGTATTGTTGGGTTAGAAAAAAATCATCACATGTCATTTGCATGCATTCATATATTTTTGCTTCTTTATTTTGATATGTGAATTTGGTGCTATCATTTTATGTGTAGATTTTGGTGCTAGTGGTGATTGTGACTGTGAGGATTGTTGTTACTCCCCCAACTACCAAGGCAAGTGGTGCTTCATACTTTTGTCCCAAAATTTTGACTAAGCATTAGAAATATTTTATATAGGGCTTGCATGATAATTTTTTCTAAGTATCTATATGCTATGCTTGGGAAATCCTAGTAGTTGTAGAATTGTTAGAATTTTCTCTAAGATAAGATACTTGATATTACCATGCTTAGCCTAGCTAGTAGAAACCAAGGGTGGAATATATACATGCTATGGAAAAATATTGCTAAGTCTTTGACTTATGTTTTTGCTTAATAAAACAACTAAGTGAATGAAACACCTGGGTGGAGTGGTAATTGCTTGGTGGATTTTGGTTGAGTGGTTACCAGGGCCCATTTTCCAATGGTCTACCCTGTGTATCTCACTTGTGGAATGCCACCGAGGAACAAAGGGATTTGAGATGCCATATGTTAAGAAGCTTCTAGTGCAACCACATGGCATTATGGGCTCTGCCTGGATCATATAGGTTGCAATAACTTAGCCATTTGGACAGTTGGTGGTAGTGGGTGATAGGTTTGGAACGCGTCCATTTGGTCTAAGGGAAGGCTTCTGAAACGTCCTGTCTTGGTGAAAATCAAGTCTTGTGGGGAAAGTGCACCACCTCTGTAGAAGGAAGAAACTAAGTACTTAGCCGTGTCCCCGGTAATGGACAATTTGAGCATCAAGACATGGAAGCTATCAAGAATCTCCTCATCCCAATTTCTAAGTTAAAACTTGTGGTTGAATAAGGGTGAGGTTCACCAATGTCTATTGGTGGTTCCTTGGGAGTTTTTGCCAAACAAAAACTTAGTGTTTTTAACTGATAGGTAAAACCTATTTTGAGCAAAGCAAGCCTAAACTACACTTAGCCAAATTCATGTAGAAGCTAGATACTATTATTGTACTAAGGTATCACTTGCCAATACTATTCCAATGTATTGACCCACTGTGGTTGTAACTTGTGATGTTGCAGGTTACTCTGATGAGGATTAGGGTTATGAGTCTACACTCAACATGCTTGCCTGTGGCACATGAAGTTGAAGACTTTTATTTATATTATTAAGTTAAACTCTTGTAGTAGCCTATGGCTATGGAGTTGTAAAAGGCTATGTTATCTCTAGAATGACGATGTAATAATGACCTTTGTTTCTATGTACTTCATCTTAAATTGTGGATGCTAGCAATTGATCAGGGACTAGTATTGCAATCACAGGGACCTTTACTTTATAAAGGTGGGGTCTTACAGATGGTATCAGAGCACTGTGTTGCCTGTAGGATTATGACCCTAGGATTGGATTAGAAACCACTAAGGAAAAAAATTCAACACTTTGAAAAATTTCCACACTTGTCTTTTCTTCTCGTAAACTTTTCTAATCTTCTTTCTCATCTTTATTTGTAGATGAACTCCATCAATGAAGCCGTAAGGAAGGGACCACTCATGACCATGACTTTGGAGTGTGAGACTGAATTTCCCAAGGCCCTCAAGAACCTTATGGTTACCATGGGGATACATGGTGCAGCTGTGTACAAAGGATTCCCTGTGATGGATGAAGGAGAAGAGTACTGGTGGGTGAAACTTCACTTGTACAAAAACAAGGAAGACAACCACAAGGAGTCAGGATTCTGCATGGTCACCAACTCAGAAATGCACACAACATTCTTTGACTATGCAAGAAATGCAGCTTGGAATGCTATCAAGGAGCTTGGTGATAGACTCAAGTGCAGAATGCTCAACACCCAAAATGACCTTAGATAAGAAAAGAAGCATACCCAAGAGTTAGAGGCTACCAACCAACAACTAAGGGGAGACATCATAGATTTAATATGGGAGTCTTGTGAACAAGATAGACAGATGGCTACTAAGGATGCCCTGATAGCTATTTTGTCTAGTGAGTGAGAGTTGTATCATACTTCGTTAGTTAGACCACCACACTTTGTCTAAGTTATGTTGAACCTTTGATGCTTGTAATGGATTTGTGTATGCCATGACTTGTGTGATTGTTGCAAAAGATGTGCTTGAGATATTTTGTCTTGTGATTTTTCTCTATTTGATGTTTATTCTAACTTTTCTCTATCTTATAAAAATAGATGCTTAATGTTGTTATCAACACGGCCGAGGAGTTCAAGGGAACTCGTCTTGGTACTCGTCTCATTGAGCTCACTGGTGTGCTCAACCTTCCACTTCCTAGCATTATGACACTTCCACTCACCAAGTTTGAGAGGAAGGACCTATGGGGCTTCAGAGTCACCCAGCCGGGACGCCATACAGAGCCAACCACGGAGACCATTACTTTCAAGCTGATGCATGACGACAAGGAGAAAGGCTTAGATGTAGTATGTAGGAGTTACTTGGGCGCCTGGTAGGGAGACACTCCACCGAGCTTAGAGGTCTTTACTTTCACCCCTTCGGGAGACGCAACAAGGAGTGTGAGGCTATAGAGTACGAGGATGCTGCTAGAGAGACGATGGAGCCGATTCGTCTGTACCTTCAGGACCTAGAGGGTCTTATTAGGCACCTAGATACTAATAGGACCAACGTCATGATTAGAAATGACGAGCTCCAAGTTCAGCTCCGAGAGAAGGACAAGCTCTTCGCGGAGCAAGACAAGATAGTCAAGGAAATGGAGGCCAAGTTTGAAAGCCAGGACAAGAAATTCAAGAGCCAGGAGAAAAGAGTCCAAGACAGGAACAAGAAGATCTAGGAGATGAAGGAAGAGCTTGAGGCCAAGGACTTCGAGCTTGAGCATCAGCAGGGAGTGATTGAGAGGCTTCGCTCACAGAAGAGGGCTCTTAGGGCCAAGATTGAGGCCTTGACTACTAGTGTTGATGAGTACAAGACCGCCATGGAGAATGCAAGTCTTACCCTCATTGACATAGAGATTGATGCGGAGTAGTAGTGTAGACTACTCGATTATCTTTCATGTACCGTACTTTTGATTATTCAGTCGCAATGACCATCCAACATGTGGGTGGCTTGCTATGATGTGTTTGCTTTTTCCAAAACTTATTGTTTATGTCATTTAAACTCTATGTTATTTTGATGCTTGGTTATTGTGATTATCTATGTGATGTATTGTGCATGTTAAGCATCTATGGGTATCTCATTCTTATCCCTATTAAAACCACAGATGCTTCCTCGATGTGCCAACCCCAACCCAAACAACAACAATGTCACTCCCGAGATGCAGCAGTTGATGACAGCATAGGCACAACTGATGCAGATGATGACCACTTTCATGCAGAACCAGAATCAGAATAATAATAACAACAACAACAATAATAACAATAACAACAACAACCAGAATAATCCGCCAGGATTTGACATGCTCACCAGATTTCTAAGACCGAGGCCTGCAAAGTTCTCAGGAACCACTGATCCAATGGTGGCCAATGAGTGGCTACGTTCAGTGAACAAGGATCTAGTGACTGTCGGCTGCACCGATGAAGAGAAGGTCTGATTTGCAGCACATCTGTTGGAAGGGCCAGAAGCAACCTGGTGGGATAACTTTCAGATCACCACTCCCATTGAGGATGTGACTTGGGCTATCATTGAGGATGGATTCCGTACAACTCACATCTCATCCGGGGTGATGAATTTGAAGAAGAAGGAATTCCACAATCTGAAGAAGCGTCACCGTAGCATGGCTGAATATATTGATGAGTTCAACAATCTGGCGCGTTATGCACCGGATGAGGTTGATACAAATGCCAAGAGGAAGGAGAAATTCCTCGAAGGACTGAATGATGAACTGAATCTGCAGCTGTCTGTTGCCTATGTCCCAACCTACCAATCACTGTGTGACAAGGCTACCATCTTGGAGAACAAGATGAAACATGTTGAGAGCAGGAAGAGGAAGCATAGCTTTGATAAGCACAGCTCGGGATCGTCTCACAAGCGTTCCCATCATGATGATAGTGGGAGTTATGGATCCCACAAACATGGAAAGTACAACAACCACCACAGCCACAACCGCCATCATGACAACAAGCATCACCGTAGTCATGATAATGACAAGTACAAGAACCACAAGAGTGGACACAAGAGTCACCACAGTGGAGGTGGAAGTGGAAGTGGAAGTCAGCCTGCAAAGAGAGATATCAGTCAGGTTGAATGCTTCAAGTGTAAGAAGATGGGGCACTATGCTAATGAGTGCCCAGAGAAGAAGGTTGAAGGAACCACCAAGCCCAACCCTTTCCAGAAGGGACAAGTGAACCACATCAATGTGTAAGAGTGATATGAGGAACCTGATGTTGTGGCTGGTAAGTTCAAACTCAATTATGTTCCAGCACTTGTTCTTTTTGATACTGGCGCATCGCATTCGTTCATATCAAGAGCATTTGTTGATAGAAATGGACTTCCAGTTGAAACTATTGGGTGTCCTATAAAAGTAAGTTCTCCTGGTGGGGAAATGATAGTGAACTCGGGATGTCATGACCTAGTGATAGAATTTGGGAAGTATAAGTTTCCCGTTAACTTGATAATCCTAAATTCCCAAGGGTTGGATGTCATTTTGGGAATGGATTGGATGACTAAGTACAAGAGAGTGCTAGATTGTGCAAATCATACTGTCACACTCACAACCTGGATAATAAAAGGATTTGATTCAAGACTAACTTTGAATCAAAAGGAAGTAAGCTAAATTCTCTTAAGGGGGTTAGCATAGATAGTGTGCTAATTGTGAGAGAATATCTAGATGTGTTTCTGGAGGAATTGCTGGGAATGCCACCAGATAGAGATGTAGAGTTTCTGATTGACTTGCTGCCAGGATCTGGACCAATAGCAAAGAGACCTTACAAAATGTCAGTTGATGAGATGAAGGAACTCAAGAAACAACTAGGAGAGCAGTTGCAGAAAGGATTTATTCAACCAAGTTCTTCATCTTGGGGAGCACCAGTCTTGTTTGTTGAAAAGAAAGATAGAAGTCAAAGGTTATGCACAGATTATCATTCCCTCAATGAGGTGACTATCAAGAACAAATATCCTTTGCCCAAAATCAATGAATTGTTTGATCAGTTAGAAGGAGTCCATGTGTTCTCAAAGATTGATCTCCGATCAGGCTACTTTCAGCTAAAGATAAGGGAACAAGACATACCTAAGACTGCTTTCACCACTAGGTATGGATTGTATGAGTACACCGTGATGCCATTTGGTTTGACCAATGCACCAACCTACTTCATGAACATGATGAACAAGGTGTTCATGGAGTTTCTTGACAAGTTTGTTGTCATTTTCATCGATGACATTTTGATCTACTCCAAGAGTAATGAAGAGCATGAAGGACATTTGCGTTTGATACTTGAGAAGCTTAGAGAGCATAAACTATATGTCAAATTCAGCAAGTGTGAATTCTGGCTGAATGAGGTTGGATTTCTTGGACACATTGTGTCAGGAGATGGTGTAGCAGTTGATCCCGCAAAAGTGTCAGCTATAACTGAGTGGGAATCTCCTAAGTCAGTGAAATAAGTCCCTAGTTTCCTTGGCTTGGCAGGATACTATAGAAGGTTTATTGAGAATTTCTCAAAGGTAGCTAAGCCAATGACGGAGTTACTAAAGAAAGACAAGAAATTTGATTGGACTGAGGGATGTGAAATCAGTTTCCAAGAGTTGAAGAAGAGACTAGTAATAGCACCAGTCTTATGTCTGCCAGATTTGGAGAAGGATTTCCAAGTTTATTGTGATGCATCTCATCAAGGATTAGGTGTAGTTTTAATGCAAGAAGGGAAAGTTGTGGCTTATGCCTTGAGACAACTCAAAACTCATGAAGTGAATTATCCTACTAATGATTTAGAGTTAGCCTCTGTTATCCATGCACTCAAAACATGGAGACATTATCTTTTGGGGAAGCGATGTGAAGTGTTCACGGAACACAAAAGTTTGAAGTATATCTTTACTTAGAAAGAAATCAACATGAGACAAAGAAGATGGATATAACTCATCAAGGACTATGACTTGAGTTTGCAATACCACCCTGGTAAAGCAAATGTTGTAGCAGATGCATTAAGCCGTAAGGTTTATGTGAATGGCCTTACTAAGGGAGAGTTGCCAGATGATCTGTGTGCCCAATTCAAAGATCTCAGATTGGAGATTGTGCCTGAAGGACATCTCATGTCATTGGATGTTCAACCCACCTTGTTGGACAAAATCAAGGAAGCCCAAAAGACGGACAAGGAAATTGAAGAGATTAAGGAAAAGATTGGCAGGGGAAAAGCCAAAGGGTTCCATGAAGACGAACAGGGTACTTTATGGTATGGAAAACATATATGTATTACGCAAGATCCGGAGCTTCGGAAACTGATTTTACAGGAAGCACACAACTCACCATATTCCATTCATACGGGTAACACCAAAATGTCCATGGATGTGAAGGAAAGATTTTGGTGGAATAATCTCAAGAAGGACATCGCCGAACATATTGCTTTGTGTGATGTATGCAGTAGAGTGAAAGCGGAACATCAGAAACCAGCAGGATTGTTACAACCATTACCTATTCCTGATTGGAAGTGGGACAAGATTGGCATGGATTTCATCACCGGATTGCCAAGGACCAGATCAGGATATGATTCCATTTGGGTAGTAGTGGATCATCTAACGAAAGTGGCTCATTTCATACCCGTGAAGACAACCTATACAAGTGCTAAGTTGGCCAAGATCTATATGAATAGGATTGTGTGTCTGCATGGAGTACCCAAGAGTATTTTGTATGATAGGGGAACTCAATTCACTTCCCATTTTTGGAGACAACTACATGAGTCGTTGTTAACGAGATTGGAATTCAGTACTTCTTTTCATCCCTAGACTGATGGACAGACAGAAAGGACCAACCAGATTTTAGAGGATATGTTGAGGGCATGTGCCCTAGATTATGGAGCTAGTTGGGATGAAAGTCTACCTTACGCAGAATTCTCTTACAACAAAAGCTATCAAGCCAGTATTGAGATGGCGCCGTTTGAATTTCTTTATGGGAGAAAGTGTACTACACCATTGTAATGGAATGGTGTTGGAGAAAGAAACTTGTTCGGGCCAGAACTAATCAAGGAAGCTAAAGATAAAGTCAAGTTAGTAAAGGAAAGATTGAAGATAGCACAGTCCCGATAAAAGAGCTACGCAGATCCAAAGCATAGGGAATTTACCTATGAGGTGGGTGATAGAGCATATCTTAGAGTATCACCACTTCGTGGAGTGAAGAGATTTGGAGTCAAAGGAAAATTGGCCTCAAGATATGTTGTACCATTCAAGATTCTGAGCCGTAAAGGAGAAGTAGGATATGAGATTTTATTGCCTGAATCATTGTCTGTCGTTCACAATGTGTTTCATGTGAGTCAGCTAAAGAAATGCCATCCGGAGATGGAGGAGACTTCTTTGAAGGATACTATACCTTTGGAGGAGGTCCAATTGGAAAGTGATCTCAATTATGAGGAAAAACCTATCAAGATTCTTGAGACTGATGAAAGAGTTACTCGGACAAAGACTATCAAATTCTGCAAAGTTCAGTGGAGCCATCATTCCGAGGAAGAAGCAACATGGGAAAGAGAAGATGATATTCGGAAAGACCATCCTCACCTATTTGCTAGCCAATCCGAATCTCGAGGGCAAGATTCACCTTAAGGGGTTAGATTTGTAACATCCCAAAAATCTTGATTTAAAAAGCTTGCATATCATTCATGCATTCATGAGCATTTGATCTTTTCCAAATAGAATTCAAACAAAAGAAACCAAATTTATGCCTTATACTTATTCAAGTGAGGCAAGGTTTATATCTTATTATCTATCTATGCTTAGTTTGCTCAGCACTGTTTTGAAAATGAATGCAAGGCACACAGGAATTTTCAAAACAAATTCAAATTTAAACCCACTTGTATGCCTATTAAAAATATTCCACTAAGGGCATGGTTTTAAACTTTATTTCAAACCCAAAATGAATTTGAGTATGAATAGATGTTTTACACACCCCAGGACACAAGAAACACAATACAAAAATCTGGAGAAAATTTAAATTGAAACAGAATTGAAATGGGCATTTAAATTCAAACCAGAAAATCAAATCAGAAAAAGAAAATGAGAAATAGAAAAAAAATAAAACTAACTGGCTATCTAACCCAACCCAACCCGCGGCCCATATAGCAGCCCACCTAGCCCACCCGGGAAACCCCCTTCCCCTCTCTGTTTCTCACCCGTGCGTGTACCCCCTCTCTCACTGACGCCTCGGACTCACTGCCACGTCAACTCGTCTTCAATCCCGCACAGGAGGACCTGCTCCTCTCCGCCGTTTCCTCCCCGAATCAAATCCGATTGATTGCGTGTGATTCCCGACGTAATTTCCCCGCTCATCCTCACTACTTAAACCCCCTCTGCCCCCTCTCCATTTCCTCCCAAACCCCAAGCCCTAAGCGCCCCCAGGCTGTGAGAATTCCTCGCCGCAACCTCGCTTCTTCGATGAACTGCAGCACCGATTCCGGCCAACCCCGACCACCCCTCTACTCCTGGTTCACACGAGCACACTCCACTTCAGCTTGCGCACCTCCCAGTACCACTAGCTCGCCTGTGCGTGCCCTAGAGCATCGACAACATAATCGACTGAGCGCCACCGTCTTTGGCTTCAACTCCGACGACCTCACGTGGTAATTTCTGACCACCCCTCTCCCCCTCGTTGACACTCGCGTGACCAGCATCATCTTGCGCATCTGAAACACTGCTTATCTTGCCTTGGCATGACCTGTACCCTCGCCAACGACGACGAACAGAAGCGGCCATCACCAGAAGGAACTCTGGTGAGCAATCTACGCCAACCTCGTACGCCCATGTACCTACAAAGACCACCTCGAGCATCAGCACGTCGTCACGAACCTGGTGAGCAACGTCCCCCTCTCCCTCGCTTCCTGTATCGCCGGCAGCATCACCGCCCGAGCGCGCCACCGCCAGCCACCATCGCAGCGCCACTCACTTTTGGTCTATTAGATTTGGGCCGTTAGATCTAGATCCAACGCATATGATAGATGACTTAAGTGAAGCGGTACGATTAGATCTGGGCTGTGCGCAGTCAATTAAATCCAACGGCCCTCATCAATCGATCTGTGCGAATCGGTATCAGCGAATCAGAACGTGACACGTGGTCTATAATATGATTTAAAAACAGAATCATTTCTATTAGATGTTCAAACTTGCAAAATTCATAACTTTTGATCCACACGTCCAAATTTTGCAAATTTTATATCAGTGGAATCAGGAAAAAGAATTCTATCCAACCATGTACTTTGTTTAATGAATTGCTTCTGTAAAATTAGTTGTTTTTTCAGAGACATTTGTAGGCTTATTTTGTGTATAAAAAATTATTAGAAAATGTTTTAAAAGCCAAATAAAGTTTATTTGAAGTATAAATGTTTAGTGTATTGATCAGTACTGTTTTACTTGTCTTGTTGGGTTAGAAAAAAATCATCACATGTCATTTGCATGCATTCATATATTTTTGGTTGTTTATTTTGACATGTGAATTTGGTGCTATCATTTTATGTGTAGATTTTGGTGCTAGTGGTGATTGTGACTGTGAGGATTGTTGTTACTACCCCAACTAACAAGGCAAGTGGTGATTCATACTTTTGTCCCAAAATTTTGAATAAGCATTAGAAATATTTTATATAGGGCTTGCATGATAATTTTTGCTAAGTGTCTATATGCTATGCTTGGGAAATCCTAGTAGTTGTAGAATTGTTAGAATTTTCTCTAAGATAAGATATTTGCTATTACCATGCTTAGCCTAGATAGTAGCAACCAAGGGTGGAATATATACATGCTATGGAATATATACATGCTATATATATAGTAGCAACCAAGCCTAGATATTTGACTTATGTTTTTGCTTAATAAAACAACTAAGTGAATGAAACACCTGGGTGGAGTGGTAATTGCTTGGTTGATTTTGGTTGAGTGGTTAAAATGCCCATTTTCCAATGGTCTACCCTGTGTATCTCACTTGTGGAATGCCACCCAGGAACAAAGGGATTTGAGATGCCATATGTTAAGAAGCTTCTAGTGCAACCACATGGAATTATGTGCTCTGCCTAGATCATATAGGTTGCAATAACTTAGCCATTTGGACAGTTGGTGGTAGTGGGTGATAGGTTTGGAACGCGTCCATTTGGTCTAAGGGAAGGCTTCTAAAAGGTCATGTCTTGGTAAAAATCAAGTCTTGTGGGGAAAGTGCACCACCTCTGCAGAAGGAAGAAACTAAGTACTTAGCCGTGTCCCTGGTAATGGACAATTTGAGCATCAAGACATGGAAGCTATCAAGAATCTCCTCATCACAATTTCTAAGTTAAAACTTGTGGTTGAACAAGGGTGAGGTTCACCAATGTCTATTGGTGGTTCCTTGGGAGCTTTTGCCAAGCAAAAACTTAGTGTTTTTAACTGATAGGTAAAACCTATTTTGAGCAAAGCAAGACTAAGCTACACTTAGCCAAATTCATGTATAAGCTAGATACTATTATTCTACTAAGGTATCACTTACCAATACTATTCCAATGTATTGACCCACTGTGGCTGTAACTTGTGATGTTGCAGGTTACTCTGATGAGGATTAGGGTTATGAGTCTACACTCAACATGCTTGCCTGTGGCACATGAAGATGAAGACTTTTATTTATATTGTTAATTTAAACTCTTGTACTAGCCTATGGCTATGGAGTTGTAAAAGACTATGTTATCTCTGGAATGACGATGTAATAATGACCTTTATTTCTGTGTGCTTCATCTTAAACTGTGGATGCTACCAATTGATCCAGGAACTAGCATTGCAATCACAGGGACCTTTACCTTTATAAAGGTGGGTCTTACATTAAATCAAATCATTTTCCAAAGGTTTTACTCAAAAAGCATTTTTAAAACATATTCAACATTTTTATTTAACTAGAAATGATTTTATTCAAAGATTTATTCCCTAGTATCACAAAATATACTTTTAAATCTACAAGTTGGTTTTTATGGTCAGTAGGTTCAAAACAATCCATTTACAAAAGGTTTTACCCTAAAAAAAAATTTAGAATAATGTTTATACTCAAATTAGGCCTACACATGTTTCTGCAAAAGCAACCAATTTTACAGAAGCAATTCACTAAACAAAGGGCATGGTTGGATAGTATTCTTTTTCCTGATTCTAATGATATAAAGTTTGCAAAATTTGGACTTGTAGATTTAAAGTTATGAATTTTATAAAATCAAACATCTAATAGAACATTTCTGTTTTTAAAACCAAAGACAGGGCTACGTGTCATAATCCTATTGGATGGTACCGCATCGTCTGGATCAAGCATTACAGACCGTAGGATTAAAAGGAATCTGTGCGGCTCAGATCATCGCATACCCCTTCGTTAAGTGAAACTATCCTATCACTACGATCTAGATCTAACGGTTCAAACTGAAGTGGCCAAAGATGGGCGGCGCGGCGACGGTGGACAGCTGTGGTGCGCTCTGGCGGTGGCGTACCGGCGACTATAGGAAGCGAGAGGAGGAGTGGGATGGCTCACCAGACTCGCAGTGACGAGAGGATGCTCAACGTTGTTGTTGTTTTCGAAGGGGCGCACGAGGATGACAGGAATTTCTTGCCGGAGTTGTTCACTGGCTCATGCACGCACGGCCGTGGTCGAAGGCGAGCATCTGGATCATAAGCAAGCAAAGTAAGGAGTCAGAGAGGTGCGCACGGGTTCGAGGAGTGTGGAAAAGCTCACCAGAGAGCAAGGGGTGCATGGAGTCGGCGACAACAGCTCGCTGGAGATGATGCAGACAGCGGCGGCGAGTAGACGTAGTCCTTGCCGACGCTACGAAACGTGCGCGGCCTAGCTAGGGATACTGGCAGGTGCGCCTGGTGATAGGGAGCATGCTCGTGGAGTCCAGGGAGCAAGGGGAGGTGTGGGTTGGCTGGAATTCGCCGGAAAGCTCGTCGGGGTCAGTGGTTGTGCAAACGAAATCAGGGGCAGCCTGGGGGCTCCGGTGGCGTGATGACTAGGGGGAAAGGGAGAGGGGGAGGAGGCGATTAAATGGGCGTGATCAGGAGGCGGAATCAACGCAGCAGTAACACGAATTTATGCGGGGTTTAAACGGCAGGAAACAGCGACAGGGGGAAAGAACAAGTCGCGCGGTGGAGACGATGAACTGGCAAGTGGGGTCTTTAAGTCAGTGAGAGAGAGAGGGGGTTTCAGTGGGGTCTGGTCGTCAGCGTCTGCACGGGTTTGTTCGTGAGTAAGAGAAAACGATTCGGGGGAGAGTGAGAGTGGGCTGCGAGTTGGGCTTGGGGCTTGTTGGGCTGGCTGGGCTGCTTCTTTTCTATTTTTTCTTCTCCATTTCTTTTTCTGTTTCTTTTATTCTGTTTTGAATTTATTCAAATGTTTCAAACACAAATTTTATTTCAAAACTTTTCCAAACTTTCAGTAAGTTTTAATACTATTTATTAATGTATTTTAAAGACCATTTTGGAATAATTTTTTATTCAATTATGGTTTATTATTTATTTAAAATAGGCACTTGCCTTCATTCAAATAAGATTTTAATTATATTTTGAATTCTAATTTTCACCAAACCTTTTTCAATATGTTTTAATTATTCAATAGTGTGTTAAATAATTCATTTTGAATTATTTAAAATATATTAATATGATTTATTAATCATTTAAATTGGGCATTTGTATTTATTCAAATAAAATCAAAATATGGTTTTATTTCCATATAAATTTTATTCAAATGATTCTTGTATTCCTTTTAAGTTAATTAAATAACTATTATATCCACCTTGGGAATTTCTATTTATTATTTTCTCCTGATTTAATTATTCATTTACATTAGGGATTTTGTCTTCATTCAAATGGAACTGAATTTGGTTAATGCCATAAAATTTTATTTGAATATTCTTTATCCGTTTATTTCATTTGGATTTGGATTATCTTTGTTCCATTTTCTTATAGATTTAATTGGGCTCTTAAATATTCCTTAGTTATTTATTTTCTTCCTTTGCCTTATAAAATCCATATCTTTTTATGCATAGATCCAAAATTGGTGATTCCAATTTGTATGATTTTATTTAATATTTGTTTACCTTTTTAAATCCTTTTGGGATTACTTTGTTCATAATTTGGGTATGGGTTTTAGCTAGAAGCTTTATTAGCTTTGGAAATTATTTTTCTTTTAACTTATTAAATTCATAAGTTTTTATCCATGGCTCCAAATTAAACGAAACCAATTTCTATGGTTCTATAATATTTTTATTTATCATTTTTGATCATTTATAAATGTTTGTTCACAAATTTTTATATGGATCAAATCCATAGTCTTAGAGAGATCTTTAGAAATGAATTTCTTCCATTAGGATTTTAGGGTTTTGGTTTACTTTTTCAAATGTTTAAATTTCAAGATACATTCATTGATGAATGCATTTCACTTGATTGAAATTTTGTTGGATTCCATTTTATTCAAATTTTGTTCAAGTAGGGTTTTGATGTTTCCATTTTGAAACAAAAAGTTTATTTTCACCCTAAATTTCAACAATTATTTATTTTGTTTATTTATTTTTCACATTCAAAATTTGCAAAATTTTGGGACGTGACAATAAGCATTATAGAATTTTGATAGGTAATTTGATATGGCCATTGGTGAACAGTAAAATTTATCATGCATGCGTTACCTTTCTCCCTGTAGTCGTCATAGAAGGAGGCGAGGAACTCATGGGTGAGACCTTCATAGGTGTGGTGGCTAGCGTTGGCGAGGCCAGCGAGCCCTTCATTTGCACACAGATAGTCAAAGTCCCCCTTCAACCCAGTTGAGTTGAGGAAGCCATTATCGGCCCATAGTGTGGGCAGCACCTTGATGCGGATTAGATCACTGTAGAGCTTCGTAGCAAAACCCCAAGAGGAAGGTATGATGAGCACAGCAGTAAATCTTCCCTCAGTAATGAAACCATGGTTATCGAACCAGTACGAGGAAGGAAACGACCCCAAGATGTTGCTAACAACTTGGAACCTGCACAACGCAAACTCAACACTTTGCCCCAACAAATAGTGAGGTTGTCAATCTCGCCGGTTTGCTGAAAACAAAGAATTAAACATATTATGTGGAAGGTAATGGTAGCTTGCAGAAACTAAACAGTGACAGTGGATGGTGTAACAATGGTAGAGATTGGACCGGGGTCCACAGTTCACTAGAGGTGTTCTCCTTAAGATAAACAACATAACATGCTGGGTATAAAAATTAAAGCGGGGCAATTGACAGGACTGAGAAGGCATAACAATGCAATACTAGACATTCATGATCCTATGAGATTTGATCAGGCATTACAACAATATACATTGACCGCCATCCAACTGCATCTATGACTAGTAATCCACCTTCAGGTTATCATCCAAACCCTCTAGTATTAAGTTGAAAGCAACGTATAACTTCTTTAAAGAATGTGTGTAAAGTAAAAAATACAATTGTTGCATGAACAAGAGATTGTTGTTTTCTCCCTAGTAGCAACAGCACATCCACAACCTTAGAGATTTCTGTCACTTCCCCAGATTCAATTGAGGCATGCACCCACTATCGAGCATAAATACTCCCTCTTAGAGTCACTAGCATCTACTTGGCCAAGATAGCTACTAGAAACGAAGAGCATGCAAGATCTCAAACAACATAGACATGATAGAATCAACAATCAAAAAGACAAGATAGAATCATTAATCAATCTGACATAGTAATCTCAATGTCCATCGGATCCTGGCAAACAGAACATGCATGATTACAAATAGATGATTTTGATCATGAACGGAGCTTACAAGATCTAAACATGATAGCACAAAGGAGGAGAAACAACCATCTAGCAACTGTATGTACCCATAGTCCAAGGTGAAACTACTACTCATGCATCATACAGGATGCTAGCATGGTGATGAAGAAGGTCTCTGCGATGATCTCTCCCCTCCGGTAGGGTGCCAGGAAGAGCTTTAGATCCCCCTGATCTAGGGACAATGGTGGCGGCGGCTACGGACTGTTTTGTGGAGATATGATTGGGTACTTAGGGTTTTGGCATCGGGGGGATTATATAGGCAAAGAGGAGAGGAAGGAGGCGGCCAGGGGCCCACACCCTGTCCAGGCGCGGCCAGGGTGGGCCCACCCATGGGGGGTGTGGCCACCCTGTGGCTCCCCTCCAGTCTCCCTTGGGTCTCTTTGTTTGTCTCGGTGAAATATTGACTTTGGCTTTTGTCCCGTCCAATTCCGAGAATATTTCCTTACTAGATTTTCTGAAACCAAAAATAGCAGAAAACAAGCAATTGGCACTCTGGCATCTTGTTAATAGGTTAGTCCCAAAAAATGTATAAAAATACCTCAAAGTGCAGACAAACCATAGAAAAGTGGATACTAAACAAGCATGGAACATCAAAAATTATAGATACGTTTACGACATATCAAGCATCCCCAAGCTTAACTCCTGCTCTCCCTCGAGTAGGTAAGTGATAAAAAAGAATAATTTTTGAGGTGACATGCACCATCACAATCATGATCAGACCATTTGCAAGCATTGAAAGCTGGGATCAAAGTACTCTAAACATGAGCATGAAAGATGAAGTTCTAAAAATAAGACAAAGCAACTATGCTGCAACATGAAAGGTTACAAACAAATATTCATGAATAACAATGCATTGAAAGACGTTTGTTTGTTTCACATATAGAAAACATAGCATAGTGGCATTCCTCTTGTCCCTCATGGAGTAGCAAAACATAAATGCATAGGACACGTTCAGAGTTCATAAGGGTGACTAGATACAAATAGTTCAAGAACAAGCAATATCAACATTATGAATCAATCAATAAGTTTTGGGACAGTGCACATAGAACTAAGAATGACAACTATGCTCTCTTAATTCGTGCCTAAGGATAAAAGGTGGAGACTCAATATAAAAGTGGAAGAAAGGCCCTTCATAAAGGGAAGAAGGGATTTCAAGTTTCATAAAGAGCTTCTAAAAATTATGGTACTTGTTAGCTTTCAGCACTCATTGCCCCTATCATAAGCATCTTGAAGTGATTAAGGTTAAAGTGAACAAAGATGGAGTATATGCTTGACAAAGTATAAGTTGGCAACCTCATGTCCCTTGAGTACGAGGGTCGTTCCTCATGCTACTCAACTTTAGTTACAGGTAAGTTCTTGTCATAGTAAGTACATGTGTATCATAGAGAACAGCCAACAGGGTACCCCTTGCCCCATGATACAGGAGCTATCCCATATCAAAATGACAAGGCAAGCTGACAATGATCATTTCAGCAATCTTCTTATTTACCATGGAAAAATGGTGTTTTTTCTCTTCTTTCCTCTTTTATATCTCTCTCTCTTTTTATAAGAAGAATTCTTCATAGATTTCTCACTATGGTGATGCTGCAAGTTTCCACCATGATTAGGCATGGATTAGGCTAGCGGCCAGGCGTTTTTCTAACACTATACATAACTCTATGGACTTACAAGCTCCCTTTTTATTTCACACCGCCGACATACATAAACAAAAGAGCATGATATCAACTTGGTAGATATTTACAGGTGTTGAAAGTGTTCCCCGTGACAACACGATTCTACTAATTCCCAACTTATAAGTGCAAGCATATACAACATAGATGACACAATGGTTCAAGTTTATTAGGGGCAAGAAAAATAAATTGTTCCATCAAGTTTGTGAGAGATTTAATCACTAATTTTCACATAACAAGTTTAATTTGTAAGATAGATAAAACAACAATATACTTGGAACGGTGTAACACACCATGCATAGGATTTTATAGTGGACACTTTGGAATAACTTGGTTTCTTGGGAGTTGGATGCATGAGTAGAGCTTACTCGATACAAGTGGAGGCTAGCAAAAGACTAGGAGCGACCAACTAAGAGAGCAATAATGGCCATAATCATGCAGAGCGACAAAACATTATCCACTAAAGCATAAAGTGGTACCACAAGTAAAAAAACTAAATGGTCATAGAGGCTAAGGTGACTAGTTCATAGTCATAACATGGTGTGAGCATGTGCCAAGTCAACCCAAACAAAGCATCAAAGGAGAATACCATAATACTATGCTTTTGTATGCTAAAACAACGCATGATTCTTTAAAGGCACATTAAGCAATATCAATTGTTTGGAACAATTCATGCTACAACAATAATAACTAAGCATAAGGTCAAAACAACATCTAGCATGACATTATAGATTCTAAGTCACAGTCAAAACAAGCTCCTTTTTGTACTACTATAAGCAAGAAACTTCCTACTCCTTTCTAACACCAATCAACTTATCTAAAACAACACAGCGAAAACGGGGGTCCAACTACTTTATTCAAGAAAAATAAGCAAACAAAAACCCAAAAATGAAAACTAAGACGCTCCAAGAACAACACAATTGTACATGAAACAATAAAAATAAAGTGTCTAGAAAGAACTGAGATTTTTATTGATGAAGAAGGGGACGCCTTGGGCATCCCCAAGCTTTGACGCTTGTACCTATTGAATATTTCTTGGGGTGACATGGGGTGGCATCCCCAAGCTTGATCATTTGTCCACTCTTCATCTCATTACATCATTCTTCCCTTACACCTAAAAATTATCCTTCATACAAAACTTCACACAATCTTCATTAGCAACATTAGTGCATTCAAAAGATAACAAACCTTTGGGGTTTAGTTTCAAAACAGCAAAACTTTAATCAAAAACACAAGCTACTGTAGCAATTTCTCAAAAAGCTCAATTCGCCCAAGAGAACTCAAAAGGAAATCAATAAAGAGGCAAATGCAAATAATTGCAGAAATATGTCAAAACAGACCAGCAGGTAGAAACCAATTTTTTCGAAGACCTTATGTTGCTCAAATCAAAAAGTGTTGAACTAAAAAAAGTTAGCTAACAAGATAGGGGATTCATACAGAAAATTACAGCTCAATCCGACTTATAGAGATTTTCTAGAAGTTTTACAGTGAAGCACAAAAATCTGTTTAAGGACAAGAACTCTCCAAATCTTACTTCCCTCTCATTAGAGGTTATTATTGGCACAAAAATCAAACAAAAAGGATAAGGAGAGGTTATTACAGAAGTAATAACTTCCAAGACTCAAGAAAACTATTGGGTTATCTCCCAAGAAGTACTTTTCTTTAACGCCTTTAAGTTAGGCACAAGAAGCAAGAATCAAGTATTTTCAAATGAAGAAGCATTAAGATCAATACTCGAGATTTATTGAACTAGGAAAGGTATCTCATCCAAATTAGTTCTAGAGGATACTTTCTCAACACTCTTGGGTTAACTACTTTCATCAAATGGGTTTTTAGGAACAATCCAATCAAAATTCTTTTCTAGGGCTTCATGCATTCCTACAAGTTTAAAAGGTATGGGTATTTTAATTTCCTATCCATTGGGTTTGGTTTTATCCAACTTTTCTAATGTACCCATAACATCTACACATGATCCTAGCATATTAAAATGTTCAAAGACCTTTTTGGATTCTTTAGCAACATCATTGAACTCCTTTAGCAAAGTTTCTAGAATAAAATCTCTCTTTTCAGCATCCTTAATTTCTTTTAGTTTAAGAAACATTATTTGCATCATGGGGTTAAGGTTAACAAACCTAGCCTCCAACATGTGAACTAAATAAGCTATAGCAATTTCCTAATTAGGAGCAAGTTCTGCTAAGGATCTATCCTCAATATCCTCATGTTTGCTAATATGATTAAAGAATTCTTCAATGTTTTGTTTCCCAATTATAGAGCCACTACCTATTGAAAGGTCTTTAAGGGTGATCTTGGGAATTAACATGGTGAGCTAGAGCAAGGTGACAACTATAGGAAGAACTATTTTTTGTGTTTTTGATAAGAGAAAGCAAACCAAACAAAACTAACTTTTTTTGTAAATTTTGATAAAAAGAAGCAAGCAAAACAAAGCAAAATAAACTAAGCAAAACAAAAACAAAGTAAATAGAATGGTTGTGAAGGACTACCCTTGTGAAGTCGTCCTTAACTCCTTGACAACAGATCCAGAAAACGTCTTGATGCGGCTCAGATCACTGTAGAGCTTCGTTGGGAAACCTTGATACGTCGGAAACGTATCTATAATTTTTGATGTTCTATCCTTGTTTAGTATCTACTTTGCTTTGATTTGTCTACACTTTGAGGTGTTTTTATATGTTTTCTGGTAATAACCTATTAACAAGATGCCACAGTGACAGTTTCTTGTGTTCTTCTGTTTTTGGTTCTAGAAAGGCAGCAAATCAATATTCTCAGAATTGCACGGGACAAAAGCCAAAGTCAATATTTTACAGTGGGGAACACAGAGCCAGAATAAGAGACGAAGGGGAGCCACCAGGGGGCCACACCCCTGGCCGCGCGGCTAACCCTAGCCCACGCCTAGGGGGTGCGGCCGCCCTGGCTACCCTCCTGCCTCGCCTCCTCGCCTATAAAGACCCCCAATACAGAAACCCTAAGTACCCGATCAATATTCCATGAAACCGTCTGTAGCCGCATCCACCATCGTCCCTAGATCGGGGGATCTGAAGCTCTTCCCGGCACTGTAGAGGTCCCAACCTTTATAAGGTAGAGATCCCTGTGTTTACAATGCTAGTCCCTAGATCAATATCTAGCATCCACAGTTTAAGATGTAATATCAAGAAACAAAGGTCATAGTACAACTTCAGAACCAGGAACAAAATAATTCATTACATCTTACATAGCTTATTTGGCTATCTCATTACAATAAAGCAGGATAACTATATAGCATGGAGTCCTTCATCTTCAAAGTGCCACAGGCAATCATGTTGGTTGTAGACTTGTAATCTTATTCAACACACTTCACTAACATTAAACAAAACCTGCAACATAATAAGTTATAGCCAGAAAGGTCAATACATTTGAATTGTATTGGCAAGTGATACTATGGTAGAGTAGTGGTATCTATCTACTATATGCATTTGGCTAAGTGGAGCTTAGGCTTTCTTTGCTCAAAATAAGGTTTTCCTTATAAGTTGAAAACACTAAGTTTTTGTTTGTCAAATCACCCAAGGCATCCACCAATTAAAATTGGTGATCCTTTACCATTGTTGAACCATAAGCTTTTAACTTAGAAAATTGGGATGAGGAGATCCTTGATAGCTTCCATGTCTTGATGCTCAAATTGTCCATTGTCGGGGACACGGCTAAGTACTTATATTTTACTCTCTCGAGAGGTAGTGCACTTTCCCCCACTACAAGAAATGTGTTATTCTATGACCTTCTAATAGTGACCGTGGACAAAATCGTCATAGAATTATGACGATTTTGCACTAGATGGTCGTAAGGTATTCAGGAGGTTCAAAATCTTAGAAAATTACGACGATCTTGCTTAAAAACGTCATGTTTTTTTAGCTCAAATCGTCATAACCCAGTGAATGCATCTCGGGGGGTATTGGTAGCTCACTATGACGATTTTAAATCGTCATATCGTGTAAATTAGAAAATGAGAGGTTGTCCATGTCAACAATTGTGCCTACATGTCATGTCTGCGTGTCACTTTTGGACTATGTATTATATTCATGTATTAATATCCGCCTAGGTGGCACTACCGAGACCAAAGAGACTTGACGTGCTTGCCTTAGAATTATTTCCAAAAAAGAATCTAGCCAAAGATTCGAACTCATGACCTCCCTACATTCACGAGCGCACCTTACCACCAGACCACACATTCCTTTGTGGCATATTTCTACGACAACAGTTTATAAACACTCAATGTGTTATACCGCGAATTTAATAGGCAAAAAAGGAGTGCTCAGCACTCGAACCGCAGACCTCCCAACAGGTAGAAGGACAGTGACCACCGAACCAACTTAACTTAGATGTAATATATCTGCGCTGCTCCTATTTGAGTAGAACGCGCGATTGCAACTGGGCCTGGTGGCCAAATTTCCCCTAATGGGCCTCGATGGGACTAGGTTTTTTCGTTTTTCTTTTTGTGTTTTTATATTTCTTTTGTATCTTTTCATAAGAAGTCCAAAATAAGTTATTTTTATCTCTAAATATGTATGAATTTCATTAGATCATACTAGGATGTTAATTATAAATAGTATGATTTTTTTAAATTGTGGATCTACTAATCCCATATTAGTCCATACTAAGGACAATATCATAATTCAAAATATGATTTTGAAACTAGGGTCTTGAATTCAAAAAATTTGGCCTTAAGTATCGCTAAACTTGCATTGTATCTCTGAAGAAACAGCATATTGTGAGTCTAAAAAACATTTTTGCAAAAAATAATGGGCATCGGATCATGTACATGTAGTTCAAACCGGACCCACTTCCTACCGATTCGGCAGGAATTTGTCTTTTTCGCCAGGGGTGAACGAAAAGGTTTGAGATACCCCGGTTTGGACATTGTCCATGTAAGGTGGTCTAATATTTTTACAAAATGTGGTGGTACCATTCTAAAACTGTCATTTGGTGGTTGCTTCACAAAACGCCCCGTTTTTTGCGCTCGGAAAATGGAAAATAGATTTTCCATGCATCGAAGAGGAAAACTTTCTCCTGTAACATTGTTCGCCATCCCATGATACATATGTGTGCACAATATGGGCACATTATCACAAACTATGCCTCGATTCTAGCCATAACACTGGCCATTTGACCCGAAAACCATGAAACCTCAGACATGATAGGTCATTTATGAGAAGGTTTTTTCGAGACACTTGCAATATACCAAGTTGGGTATTTTTCCTTGCAACTATTTCTCATAATAAGACACCATGCGAAGGATTTGCATTGATCGGACCGTTTTTGAATTTTTTATGCCCGTTTCAAACTATGGTCAAAACGGCGGGCATGGAGGTTCTTAGCTCGGGGATGATCCTCGCTAAACTTGCATTGTATCTCTAAAGAAACATGATATTGTGAGTATAAAAATCATTTTTGCAAAAAATAATGGGCATCGGATCATGTACATGTAGTTCAAACCGGACCCACTTCCTACCGATTCGGCAGGAATTTGTGTTTTTCGCCGGGGGTGAACGAAAAGGTTTGAGATACCCCGGTTTGGACATTTTCCATGTGAGGTGGTCTAATATTTTTACAAAATATGGTGGTACCATTCTAAAACTGTCATTTGGTTGTTGCTTCACAAAACGCCCCGTTTTTTGCGCTCGGAAAATGGAAAATAGATTTTCCGTGCGTCGAAGAGGAAAACTTTCTCCTATAACATTGTTCGCCATGCACAATATGGGCACATTATCACAAAATATGCCTCGATTCTAGCCATAACACTGGCCATTTGACCCGAAAGCCATGAAACCACAGACATGATAGGTCATTTATGAGAAGGTTTTTTCGAGACACTTGCAATATACCAAGTTGGGTATTTTTCCTTGCAACTATTTCTCATAATAAGACACCACGCGAAAGATTTGCATTGATCAGACCGTTTTTGAATTTTTTATGCCCGTTTCAAACTATGGTCAAAACGGCGGGCACGGAGGTTCTTAGCTCGGGGATGATCCTCGCTAAACTTGCATTGGATATCTAAAGAAACATGATATTGTGAGTCTAAAAAACATTTTTGCAAAAAATAATGGGCATCGGATCATGTACATGTCGTTCAAACTGGACCCACTTCCTACCGATTCGGCAGGAATTTGTCTTTTTTGCCAGGGGTGAACGAAAAGGTTTGAGATACCCTGGTTTGGACATTGTCCATGTAAGGTGGTCTAATAGTTTTACAAAATGTGGTGGTACCATTCTAAAACTGTCATTTGGTGGTTGCTTCACAAAACGCCCCGTTTTTGCGCTCGGAAAATGGAAAATTGATTTTCCGTGCGTCGAAGAGAAAAACTTTATCCTGTAACATTGTTCGCCATCCCATGATACATATGTGTGCACAATATGGGCACATTATCACAAACTATGCCTCGATTCTAGCCATAACACTGGCCATTTGATCCGAAAACCATGAAACCTCAGACATGATAGGTCATTTATGAGAAGGTTTTTTCGAGACACTTGCAATATACCAAGTTGGGTATTTTTCCTTGCAACTATTTCTCATAATAAGACACCATGCGAAGGATTTGCATTGATCGGACCGTTTTTGAATTTTTTATGCCCGTTTCAAACTATGGTCAAAACGGCGGGCACGGAGGTTCTGAGCTCGGGGATGATCCTCGCTAAACTTGCATTGGATCTCTAAAGAAACATGATATTGTGAGTCTAAAAAACATTTTTGCAAAAAATAATGGGCATCGGATCATGTACATGTAGTTCAAACCGGACCCACTTCCTACCGATTCGGCAGAAATTTGTCTTTTTCGCCGGGGGTGAACGAAAAGGTTTGAGATACCCCGGTTTGGACATTTTCCATGTGAGGTGGTCTAATATTTTTACAAAATATGGTGGTACCATTCTAAAACTGTCATTTGGTTGTTGCTTCACAAAACGCCCCGTTTTTTGCGCTCGGAAAATGGAAAATAGATTTTCCGTGCGTCGAAGAGGAAAACTTTCTCCTGTAACATTGTTCGCCATCCCATGATACATATGTATGCACAATATGGGCACATTATCACAAAATATGCCTCGATTCTAGCCATAACACTGGCCATTTGACCCGAAAGCCATGAAACCACAGACATGATAGGTCATTTATGAGAAGGTTTTTTTGAGACACTTGCAATATACCAAGTTGGGTATTTTTCCTTGCAACTATTTCTCATAATAAGACACCACGCGAAAGATTTGCATTGATCAGACCGTTTTTGAATTTTTTATGCCTGTTTCAAACTATGGTCAAAACGGCGGGCACGGAGGTTCTTAGCTCGGGGATGATCCTCGCTAAACTTGCATTGGATATCTAAAGAAACATGATATTGTGAGTCTAAAAAACATTTTTGCAAAAAATAATGGGCATCGGATCATGTACATGTCGTTCAAACTGGACCCACTTCCTACCGATTCGGCAGGAATTTGTCTTTTTTGCCAGGGGTGAACGAAAAGGTTTGAGATACCCCGGTTTGGACATTGTCCATGTAAGGTGGTCTAATAGTTTTACAAAATGTGATGGTACCATTCTAAAACTGTCATTTGGTGGTTGCTTCACAAAACGCCCCGTTTTTGCGCTCGGAAAATGGAAAATTGATTTTCCGTGCGTCGAAGAGAAAAACTTTATCCTGTAACATTGTTCGCCATTCCATGATACATATGTGTGCACAATATGGGCACATTATCACAAACTATGCCACGATTCCGGCCATAACTTGGTCGTTTGGCCCGAAAACCATGAAATCTCGAACATGGTAGATCATTTCTGATAAGTTTTTTTAAGACACTTGCAATATACCAAGTTGGGTGTTTTTCCTTGCAACTATGTCATATAATAAGACACTAGACGAAGTATTTAAATTGATCGGACCGTTTTTGAATTTTGTATGCCCGTTTTCATTTTTCAAGTTAAAAAAGAGGTGTCTTGTGAATGGACCAATCAAAACAGAGTAAACTGCCTCCCACAGATCATCCTTATGGCCATGATCCAGACCGTTTAGTCCGGATCCAACGCCTGACCGCTCACCTGAAGAAGCACAAAGTATTAGCCAGTGCGCACTGCACCCACGACCCCAACCCTAACTCCGGATCGCCTCCCCCGCGCCGCTCACTCCGGATCGCCTCCCCCCGCTCCGTCGATTCTCCCCTCTCACCGATGCTCCCAGCACCCCCTCCTATACCACCCCTCCCGTCCCACCGCAACCACCACTCCCCCATACGTCCCAATCCCGTCAGGCGGCGGTAGATCCCTGCCAATTCCGTGGAGGAGGAGCGGGAAGATGGCGCTGTCGTCATCATGGAGGAGGAGCGGGAAGATGGCGCCGTCGTCATGGAGGAGGGCGAGCACCACCGAACTCCGTCGTCGGCCAGGCTTCGACCCGCCCCGATCTGATCCCCCACGCCTCCTTCCTCAACGCCGGCACGCCAGCAAGCCGGTGCTCCCCCACGCCTCCTTCTGTAACCAGATCCGTGCGTCGTCGCCTAATCCCCCTTCCTTCTCCTTACTCTGTCGCGGTGGCTCTTGCAGGTGGGTGTCGGTGACATCTTCGCCGTTGTTGGGGACATCAACGTCATGCTTCTGGACGTCGAGGCCTTCACAGCGGCAACAACGCGAGGCCATCGGGTCCACAACGTCAAGGGAGGCCATCGGGCCAGCGTCTTCAACCGCCTCGAGGGTATCAATGACAAGGTAAACCCTCGGCCTTCTCCCTCTTGCCCCGATCTTGCTGCTGCCTTATATGCCTGTTTTGCCATGCGTCTAGGTGCCTTCCGTGCCTATTCCCGCTTGATCCATTCCGTGATTTTGGTACCACATGTTTCCTGTAACATCTAGAAGGGATTATTAAGTCATTTTCTCTGTCAATGTTCATTTGTTTCATATTTGGGAAACTTGGAAACTTGGACAGTAGCTGTGATGACATAGATGCTTACCACCACTAGATGTTCTGATTTCTGTCGTGACTTTTTTGCACAAGGACACTTAAACCTGGATAGTACAAACCCCCCATGTATTAACATCAAGTATTTCCATGCTTCTTTGCTTACAATTTTGTCGCAAGTGTGTACTTAATATGTCACTTCATTCCCTGATTACTTAGATGCTACATCATTGAAGTATCTTAAACAAAATGATTGCATTCCCTAATTTAGTAAATTCTCAGTTACCTTTCATTTGGTTTGGATTTCTTCTGGTTTGGATTTTTTCTTAGTTACATCATTTAGTATGTATGACCCAGCTAAGCCTAGTTGCAGGATGACCCAGGGATGCTGCTGCTGATGCCTATTGGAATCGAGCTGATGTTGTTCCAATTTGTTTTGTAGAAAGTTTACGGTACCATGCTACTGTGACAACTTGTCTTTCCCATTCTGTAGAAAGTCTGAACACACATTAAAAATTATCAAATGTGTTGATCTGAGCAAAAATAATTGATCTACTGAGACACTATAAATTGAGAAAATTATATTTCTTAGTTAGATTAATTAAAAATCTTACTCCATGACAACCATGGTTTCTTTGTACAGGAACGAGCTCTAGGTCCATGACAACCATCTTCTTCATGATCTCCATGGTGTAGATAAGTCCCCGGTTCCTCACTTTTCTCATCTTTGTGAGACATGGGTTTACTATGTTCTATTTACTTGCATTCTGTGTTGCGTACATAGAACTATTTAAGGAAAGCTACTCACAGAAAATTTATTGAATCACATGGTTGCTAATCTGTTACTTTGTTTGAGCACAATATTAGGTGCACTCAGATAGGAGTAGGTGTGCTTGTTGTTTGCAAAGTGGTATGATCCTAGGCAGATATACTTGAAACTTAGTTGTGGTTTCTACCATGTTTGTCTGAATATTATCATGTCAATTCAATAGTTCTTGAAACTAAAACTATAAAACTAACATGATCTATGCCTAGATATTATCATGATTGGATCCCCTGTTTGTTTGTACATCTAGGATGACTTCTACATCAGTTATCATTACTTGGTTGGCTTTGCTGTAGCTAATCATTTGAGTCTCAAGTATGTTACTTTGTTTGCAGTGGTCAATTTAGATTAATCAGTTATACTTATATAAGCACTTGAGCAATGAAAATAAGATCTTGAATTCCTTCTCAATTCATATGCTAAACATGGACTGATAAAATTCAATTACCAAATAGTACTATCCAGAGCTTGTCGCATCTCTATCAGCATGTTCATATTAGTTACTTCTACATGGTCATGTTGTACTATTAGTTACTGGTATGATGCATCTGTTAAGCCATTTTTGGCAAACACTATGGCCTGGTGCATGTATTGTATGCATGTAGTGGTAGCTTGCTTAGTTCAAAGCATTGTTTATTATCTGGGTACCATTGTTTACATGTTATTGATACTTCTGTTAGCTAGTAAAGAACTGTTGTGTTGTTAGGACATGATTTTTTTATGCTCTATGAGTGTTTAATTGTTGTTATTTGCTGCGATACGATATTTAGCTCTAGCGAATGACACATGAATAGCAATAGCTTGTGGTTTGAGTATGGTTTTGGAAGTTGCAATTATTCTTGGGAGTCACATGTGCCTCTTGCCTCCGCCTTCATGATGAACTTAGTTTATTCCAGTGCATTATCTCGGTTCATATGTTGTCTTTACAAGAATTTACATACTACAGTCTAGGTCCAGATGTGAATGTAGATATATCTCAAGCTCACTATATGTGTTAGGGTGCTCAAATGCAGATGTATCTAAAGCTGAAGTGTTGTTACCGCAGTTGGCAGTGCTGGGACAACATCATTGTCTACGTCTCGCCAACACCGAGGGCACAATCTGCACCGTCACTCAAGAATCAGTCCTCAGTGGCTCCACCTGCCTGTCTCTCACCTTGTAAGCTTAGCTCTCCATTCCTCGAGGCATTCCCTACTTTTGCCAACTGCTAGTTGTGTGACCAAAATGGCTGGCTCTTCGTAGTTGTGCTTGGTTAGATAAACTGTTCTACCTATTATTTTCGTTGGATTAGCTCTATCAATTGTTTATGAATGACCACTACTATTCCTGCTGAATATCAAATGCTATTAAATATCAATGAAATGTTCAATGGACAATTGCTCATTCTTGTGAAAGATTCAGTATTGTAAAATTCTCGTGAGCACATAGGTCGTGAATGTATTCTAGATAGTATTTGTCAATTTAGGCTGAACATAAACGGAACCTATTTTTGAATGCTTTCTTACTCCTTTTTATTTTTGTGAATAATTTCATAGGATAATATGGAGGCCTTTATTGAGATGATCAAGACAGCAGGTTCTGGATGATATCATTGAAGCTTAGATGGAAGAAGCGCCCTATGCAACTCTGTTTTGTGAACTGAATTTTATTTTGATATAAATAAGTGCACATAGTATCGCTATTCCAAAGTTTGGTTCATTTTGTATGCTGTGATAAGAATATTCTTAGTAATATTGAGCATGCATGACTCGGTGACTGAATCTGCAATGTTTTGTATCAAATGCTGTAATAAGGCCATGGCCCATTCTTAGTGTTGGATGGAAAGGATATTTTGTTGGAAATTGAATAACAAAAAAGTCTGAAATCTGAAAAGAAAATGGTAGTTACAAATAATAAAAGGATTGTAAAAAGGCCATGGCCCAAATAATACTGTGAATAAAAGGCTGAAAATTATAACAAAAAGGATCGTACAAAGGTGTAGGCCCAAGAAGAAATGCACTGTAAACGCCATGACCTAAAAAGATAAAGGCTGAATTATTGTGCTTGGCCCATATAAGTGATTGAACTGGATTGGGCTGAATTCAAACTACGACGATTTTATTTCGTCACAATTTTTCCACGTAGGATCGGCCACGTAGGATCTGAGCTAGCATGGCTAGATGGGCCATGACGATATTGGATCGTCATAACGTTTATGACGATCCAATATCGTCATAGACGATTATGACGATTTTACCAAAAACGTCGTTATAGTTCATTTGCGACGCCCAGCTTTCGACAATCACAAAATCGTCATAGAATCATCATAAATGGACTATTATGACGATTCTGTGACGAAAATGGAGGGTCATATATAGCCAGATTCCTTGTAGTGCCCACAAGGCTCGACATGCATCGAGACAAGATCTTTCATAAGCCTTCCCTTAGACCAAATGGACGCGCTCCATCCTATCACCCCCTACCACCAACTTTCCATCTGGATAAGTTATTGCAACCTATATGATCCAGGCAGAGCCCATAATGCCATGTGACTGCACTTGAAGCTTCTCAACATTTGACATCTCAAATCTCTTTGTTCCTGGGTGCCATTCCATAAGTGAGATACACAGGGTAGGCCATGAAAATGGGGCCCTGGTAACCACTCAACAAAAATCCATCCAAGCAATTACCATTCCACCCAGGTGTTTCATTCACATAGTTGTTTTATTAAACAAAACACAAGTCAGAGACTTAGAAATATTTCATAGCATGAATATAATCCACCCTTATTTTCTACTATCTAGGCTAAGCATAATAGTAGCAATAATCTTAACTTAGGGAAAATTTACTAAGGTATCATCTACTAGGATTTCCCATGGCATAGCATACTTAGTAAAATTTCCATGCAAGTCCTACTCAAAATATCACTAATGCATAGTGAAAATAATAGGAAAAAATGTATGAAGCACCACTTGCCTTTTTAGTAGAGAATATAGATTCACTCCTTGATCTTGCAGTTGCCACACTCTTCAAAGTTCACTACAATTCAATCAAGGCACAAATTCAATCTAGCATTCAAACAATTCATCACATAAAATAAAGAAAATAAAACAATGCATGCAAGCATGCAAAATATGGTTTTATTTGGAAAGGTGGTTTCTAATAAAGTTATAAACATTTTAAAACACCTATTGGTCATTTATAAAAGTGGCAAAATGTCAACACCCGGATTTTTAATCCCAGATGCCTGTTATGCCATACATCGCAATCCCAGGATTACCATTTTTGCGAGACATAATAGAATTGGATACCATAGTACATCATCCATTACAAACGGTACATAAGTTCTTACACAAATAAGGATCTCATGATCCAGTTCTTAATACAACATCAAGCAGCGGAATACGTAATAATAACGGTAGCGTAGGCTAAGCTCCATCTTC
Source organism: Avena sativa (assembly GCA_916181665.1). Classification (NCBI taxonomy): domain Eukaryota; kingdom Viridiplantae; phylum Streptophyta; class Magnoliopsida; order Poales; family Poaceae; genus Avena; species Avena sativa. The sequence continues at coordinate 133,887,135 of OV702298.1, forward strand.
GAGGTCACAGGCAATGCTGACGATGGGAGATGATCCTAGTTGTCGTAACCTTCCTGGGGTCCATCCTCCAGGTACTCCTCTTCATAGTCTGGCCATGGGAATAGCCAGGGAAAAAGCCATGAGTACTCTTTAAGTACTCGCAAACTAGTACTAGCAGATAAAGGGTTTTTTTGGATAATAGGACACTAGGCTCTAGGGTTGTTTTGCAAAGGCCAGATTTATCTCTACTACTTTTTATGAAAGCACTAATGCTAGTTGAAGTTTTATAACACCTAAAGGGAAACTTGTATTTCATATCACAACCCTGTTGTGGTCAAATCAAAGTCTCAATTCATTTCACAAGTCATTTTGAAAAGTCTGACGGGGGAACAGTATGGCCACTCCAACTGTCCATAACCGCGGACGCGGCTATTCGAATAGTTTGACACTCTGCAGAGATTGTACACTTTCACCACAACATTCGATACATATGTTAGGAACAAATCCTGAATTCACCATACTCAGTATGCGGATAATCAATCCTAACCTTTCAATTACACGCCCTAGTATAAGCACCTCTCCTGTGAGTTTGGCCTCCCAACCATGACCAACTGTCATCTTGGGTACTGCACAGGTGGACAATCTTCACAAGGTAGCCTCAGCTCAGACCTTGGCCGTGAGGGAACTAATACTAAGGTATATAAGTTTCCAGTCAAGCCCTACCCAATCTTCGGGTATTGTGGTTGTACGATAAAATTGGAATGGTATCGCATCCAGACAACCATCAGTTTTATAAAGGGCTAAGGCTCATGCCTCAACATTTTCATCACCAAAATCATCCGGTGTTCGGAAACACATGTCCAAAACATTTCAATAGAATGATCCATCATTCCAAGGTTTTCATAACCATTTTTCCACCAAGTATTCCCATCTAAAGCTGATCAAGTTTTATGCTTAGCACTAGCATCTACAGGTGGGGGTGAGTACTAATGAGGGGTGGTAAACTAGTGGAATTTCAACTAAGCTCAATCTCATGCCTTGGGATGACATCAAGATTATCTAGCTTAGGCCAAATTTTATGCTCTTTATGCAACCTTCACATATCTTTCTAGTATCTACCATTCACTTAAGTAAGCTCTAAGTACTAGATTTGATAAAGAAATAAAGTAATCAAACTTGTAGGTAAAACTAGGATTGGTTTATCAAGTGGATATGATCACATATGCTTAAGGCATATAGTGGGCATAGTAACAAGTAGTGGTTTGTGGCATCAGTAGGGTATCTTGCAAGGGTTAGCTTGCATTGGTTCACTTAGTTAATAAAGCTTGCTAAATTGCAAGTGTTAGCTTGCAAGGTTACTGGCTTGCATAGGTATAGTATCAGCTTGCATAGGTCAACTTGATTAGTAAGGCTTGCCTTGTGCAGAGTACTGGTTGAAGTTCTCCTCGGCTTCTTTGTAGAATCCTCCTTCCTCCTCGTATCCTTGGTCGGTACTAGCGTCTATGAATAAATACGAGGTACACAATCACCAAACAATACTTAACTACTTGCAATCATCACACACAAGGGTCCTATAGATGATCTAGCATCATCACTAACATTACAAGATTTGGGTTTGGTTTAATTCTTTTTATTTTTAGAAAAGTAATTTCTACTCATTGAAAAACTACTTAAGATTTAATATTCTCCAAACCAAACATGGGATCATGTTGACACATGTCATCACCACATATTTTAGTTCATGGGAATGTGATTTAAAGTGGTGTCACAATTTAATAAGGTTTTACCCTTTTATTTTAATTAATTAGAATGGCTAGAAATGCCTATGTAGTATTCTTTTATTACTTGAACAATATTTCTGTAAGTAACCCTATATATTTTTATATATTCTGAAAGGTATGGTTAAATGTGATTTTTGAGAGTTGGAATCAACTCAAAATCTATTAGGGTTTAACTTTGAAAAATGTTTGAATGCAGAAAAGCTTCTGCCTTGTTATTTTTACCAAGGATGATCTACAGATCCAAATGACTTGAACCCAACGGGCTTGGATTCAGCATTCACAGACCTTTCCAACAAAATTGGTTTCATTCAAATTGGTGCACAGAATAGACCTGGGTTTATTTTTGAAAATGGGTACAGAAGTGTGTTTGAATTAAAAAGAAAAGGGTTTAATTTGAATAACTGGGCTGCGCGGGAAAAGTTACTCGGCCGGCCTGCTAAGCACAGCGCTCCCACGGGCTGTTTAAGTGGGTGTCCCCACTCGTCAGTGATATAGGGGGTGCGAAGCGGTACGGGGCAACGTGGGACGTTCGATCTGATTCTAATCCAACGGCTGGGAGTCATCATCGACGTTGAGCAACGCCGGCGAGACAGAAACCTAGCGCGGCAGGTGGGGGTCGCTGGGGGCTCACCGGGGTGCTGGCGAGGGTCGGCGTGGCGGGCGAACGACGAAGTCGACGACGGCGAATCTCCTAGTACCGATGGCTTCTCCTGGGGCGGCTCCAATCGCTGGCTCCCTTCTTCTCCAGAGGCGACGGGCTCCGGTGAAATTCCAATGAGGTGGTGCTCGCCTTGCTCTAGGAACGGTGTGGCACGATCAGTGATGAGAGGGGAGTACAATGGTGTGAAGAATTCGACTGGGGGTGGCCTCTATTTATAGTCGAGCGAGGGGACCAACGGGGCTCATGGTGAGCTCGTCAGGGGCGGTGGTACAGACGGCTATCGGCATGGGCGAAGGTAGGGGACGGTGCGGTGTTCCCTGGAGATGCTCAACGACATGGTTTCGAGGCGTGGGGCGGTGCGGCTTGGTCAGAACGCGGCGATGCTCTGCGCGTGCCCGACGGAGATTTTAATGGCGCACAGCGCGCGTGGTCCGCACGGCGGCGAACAAGCGTGTCTACGGGGTTGCTGGGACGGTGGTGATCAAGTATGCACGCGACGAGGGCGGCGCGCGGTCTGTGGGCGTCGGTCGAGCGTGGCGCACGGGGCGTTCTCTCGGCATGGTTGCTGGCGAGGTTGGCATGGTTCTTGCGCGTGGTCCAGTGGCTGGCAACGTTCGAGCGTTGGACAGGGAGTGGCGGTGGGGTGTTGGCATGCTTTTTATTCAAAGAATAATTCCTTAGTGTCACAAAATATACTTTCCAATCCAAAAGTTTATTTTTATGGTCAGTAGGTTCAAAATAAACCATTTTCAAAAGATTTTACCCTAAAATCATTTTTAGAATAAATTTTATAACCAAAAATAGGCCTAAAGATGTTTCTGCAAAAATACCTAATTTTACATAAGAAAAATACTAAACTAAAGGGCATGGTTGGAAATTTCCCATTTTTCTGATTCCAGTGATATAAAATTTGCAAAGTTTGGACGTGTAGATCTAAAGTTATGAATTTTTAAAATTCAATCAACTAATAGGTCCAATTTCTATTTTAAAAGATCAGGCAGGTACTAGTTCGGCAGGATCGTGATCTGTGGACCACAGGATATTATTTGTATCACACGGTACAGATGCAAACTTACCCCTTCATTTAAGAATTGATCGTAGCGCTTGGATCTAGATCGGATGGCTCACAGCACACTTTCAAGAACTGGCGGCGCTGGCGCGACGGCGAGCGGCGGTGCGCTTGGGTGGTGACATTGCCGGCGACTACAGGAAGAGAGGGAGGAAGGGAAAATGCTCACAGTGTTTATAGTGACGTGGAGATGCTCGACATTGTTGTTGTAGACGGAGGGGCGCACGGGAACGACGGCGATTGCTCACCGGAGATGGCGTCGGCGTCGGGCACGCTATGTTGTGGTCGAAGGTGAGGTTATAAGCCACGGGAAAGCAAGAGGAGAGGTGTGTTAGATGCGCAAGGAAGATGTGATCACACGTGCATCATCAAGGAAGAAGGGGGCAGTCAGGATTTACCGAGGGAGGTCGTCGGAGTTGGTGCAGTTCATGGTGGCACTCAGACTTCGTTGTTGCCAAAGCTGTGAGGCACGCGCGGGCGAGAGGGAGGCACTGGCAGGTGCTCCTGGTGCTGGCGAACAGGCCCGTGGAAGCTAGGAGGTAGGAGATGGTCGGGGTTGGCCGAAATCGATGGAGGAGCTCGTCGGAGGCAGAGGAGGTTTCGAGCGACATTCACGCAGCCTGGTGGCGGTTAGGTGTGGGAGAATGAGGGGAAGGGGGAGGAGATATGGGCGATTATGTACGCAAGGTCGCGGGCGAGAATTACTGGCGCATTTATGTGAATTTACTCTGCAGAATCAACCCAGAAACGGCGACAGAAATTGGGAAGAACGGGTCCGCGGGTGGAGAAGATGCTGAGCTGTCGGTGGGGTCCGTTGTCAGCGAATGAGAGGGGGTACGGTGGGGTCTCGCGTTCAGTGACTGAGCGGGTGCAGGTGCGAGTGATAAAATGCTTCGGTGGGGAAAAGAGAGGTGGGTTGCGCTGGGCCAAGTTGGGCTTGATGGGCTGGTTTGTTGGGTTGGGTTCTGTTGGGTTGCCCTTTTCTATTTTTGTCTTTCCTGATTCTTTTCTTTTTCTATTTTATTTTCTATTTTCATTTTGTTCAAATGATTTAAACATCCATTTGAATTCAAAATCTTGCCAAACCTTTTTAATAGGTTTAATATTATTTATTAGTGTGTTTTAAAATTTCCATTTTGAATATTTCAAATATTCTTTTATGCTTTATTATTTATTTAATTTGGTCCTTTTATCTTATTTAAATAAGATTTAAATATGGTTCCAAACCATATTATTTTATTTAATCAATCCATTATTCTTTTTAGGTTAATTGGATAACTTTAATCCACTTTGGCTATTTTCAATTTTTTTCCATGATTTAATTAATCCTTTATATTAGGGATTTTTGTCTTCATTGAAATAGAATTGAATTTGGTTAATGCCATATAATTTTATTTGAATATTCTTTATCCCTTTATTTTATTCAGATTATCTTTATCCCATTTTCTTATGGATTTAATTCAAGGTTTAAATTGTCTTCTAAATAATTTTCTTGGGATTTATTATTTAGTTTAGGCAATTTGTCTTTATTTAAATAAAATCGAATATTGTTCAATCCTTATGATTTTATTTAAATAATCTTTTACTCCTTTTTATTATTCAATAATCTTTCATTTTATTTGTTTATGGATTTGGCCAAGATTTAATTTGGCTTTTAAATATTCCTTATTTATTTTTTCCTTCTTTATCTCATAAAATCCATACCTTTTTATTTATAGATCCAAAATTGGTGATTCCAATTTGTATGATTTTATTTAATTTTTGTTTATCTTTTTAAATCCTTTTAGGATTACTTTGTTCATAATTTTGGCATGGATTTAGTTAGGAGCTTTATTAGCCTTGGAAATTAATTCTTTTTATCTTATTAAATTCATAAGGTTTTATCCATGGCTCCAAATTAAATGAAACCAATTTCTATGGTTTTTATAATATATTTTTTTACCATTTTTATCATTTATAAATGTTTGTTGCTAAATTTTTATATGGATCAAATCCATAGTCTTAGAGAGATCTTAGGAATGATTTTCTTCCATTAGGGTTTTAGGGTTTTGGTTTAACTTTTCCAAGTGTTTAAATTTCAAGATACATTCATTGATGAATGCATTTCACTTGATTGAAATTTTGTTGGATTCCCTTTTCATTCAAATTTGTTCAAGAAGGGTTTTGATGTTTCCATTTAGCCGCAAAAATTTTCTTTTCACCCTAAATTTCAACAATTATTTCTTTTGTTTATTTATTTTTCGCATTTCAAAATTTGGAAAATTTTGGGATATGATAGGCACCCTGCCGAAGGGTAATCATCCCGGAGGCCTTCTTCTTCATCATGCCAGCCTCCGATACGAAGTGTGAGTAGTTTCACCTTGGACTACGGGTCCATGTAGTAGCTAGATGGTCGTATCTCCTCCTTTGTGCTACCATGTTTAGATCTTGTAAGCTCCGTTCATTATCAAGATCATCTATTTGTAATCATGCATGTTGTGTTTGTGGGGATCCGATGGATATTGAGATTACTGTGACAGGTTGATTAATGTTTTTGTCTTATTGATTCTATCATGTTCGTGTTGTTTGTGATCTTGCATGCTCTCCGTTTATAGTATCTATATTGGCCAAGTAGATGCTAGTGACTCCAAGAGGGGGTATTTATGCTCGATAGTGGGTTGATGCCTCTATTTAATCTAAAGGAAGTTGTAGAAATCTCTAAGGTTGTCCGAAGGGTAATCATCCCGGAGGCCTTCTTCTTCATCATGCCAGCCTCCGATACGAAGTGTGAGTAGTTTCACCTTGGACTACGGGTCCATGTAGTAGCTAGATGGTCGTATCTCCTCCTTTGTGCTACCATGTTTAGATCTTGTAAGCTCCGTTCATGATCAAGATCATCTATTTGTAATCATGCATGTTGTGTTTGTGGGGATCCGATGGATATTGAGATTACTGTGACAAGTTGATTAATGTTTTTGTCTTATTGATTCTATCATGTTCGTGTTGTTTGTGATCTTGCATGCTCTCCGTTTATAGTATCTATATTGGCCAAGTAGATGCTAGTGACTCCAAGAGGGGGTATTTATGCTCGATAGTGGGTTGATGCCTCTATTTAATCTAAAGGAAGTTGTAGAAATCTCTAAGGTTGTAGATGTGATGTTTCCACTAGGGAGAAAACAACAGTCTCTTGTTCATGGAACAAGTGGATTGTTTACCTTACACACTTTGCTTAAAGCAGTTATCCGTTGCTTGCAACTTAATACTGGAGGGGGTTCGGATGATAAACTGAAGGTGGATTACTAGTCATAGATGCAGTTGGATGGCGGTCTATGTATCTTGTTGTATTGCCCAGTCGAATCTCATAGGATCATGAATGTCTAGTACCTTGCTCAGTCCTGTCAATTGCCCCGCTGTAATTTGTTTACCCAGCATGCCATGTTTGTTTATCTTAAGGAGAACACCTCTAGTGAACTATGGACCCCAGTCAAATCTTTACCATTGATAAATCTTCCACTGTTACTGTTTAATTTCTGCAAACCACTATTACCTTTCACACCATTTAGTTAATCCTTTGTTTTCTGCAAACCGGTGAGATTGACAACCTCACTATTCGTTGGGGAAAAGTCTTGAGTTTGTGTTGTGCAGGTTTCCAAGTTTCTAGCAACACCTTTGAGTCATTTCCTTCCTCCTACTGGTTTGATAACCTTGGTTTCTTACTGAGGGAAAACTTTCTGCTGTGCTGATCATACCTTACTCTTGGGGTCTTCCAACGAAGCGTCCATGCACCATCAAGAATTTTTCTGGCGCCGTTGCTGGGGAGGCTAAGAACGTTTTCACAAGGGGAGTCCTTCACAACCTTTATCTTTACTTTGTTTTTGTTTTTCTTAGTTTCTTTTTCTTGGTTTTGTTTGCCTCTTTTTATCAAAAACTCCAAAAAAATTAGATTATTTTGGTTTGCTTTCTCTTATCAAAAATACAAAAACAAATTAGATCCTAATCTAGTTGTCACCTTGCTCTATATCACCATGTTGATTCCCAAGTTCACCCTGAAAGACCTTTCAATAGGTAGTGGCTCTATAATTGGGAAAGAAATTATTAAAGAATTCTTTAATCATGTTAGCAAACACGAGGATATTGAGGATAGATCTATAGCAGAACTTGTTCCTAATTATGAAATTGCTATAGCTTCTTTAGTTCATATGTTGGAGGATAAGTTTGTTAACCTTAACTCCATGATGCAAATATTGTTCCTTAAACTAAAAGAAGAAAAAGGATCCTGAAAAGAGATATTTTATCCCAAAAACTTTACTAAAAGAGTTCAATGATGTTGCTAAGGAAGCCAAAAAGTTCTTTGAATGTTTTAATATTCTAGGCTCATGTGTAGATGTTATGTATACTTTAGATAAAACCAAACCTAGGGAGGAAATTAAGATACCCATACCTTTTAATCTTGTAGGAATGCATGAAGCCTTAGAAAAGAATTTTGATTGGATTGTTCCTAAAAATCCTTTTAATGAAATTAGTGAACCAAGGTGAGATGAGAAGGGATCATATAAAACTCATTTGGATGATATACCTTTCCTAGTTGAAGTGCAAGTATTGATCTTAATACTTCTTCATTTGAAAATACTTGATTCTTGTTACTTGTGCCTAACTTAAAGGCGTTAAAGAAAAGTACTTATTGGCAGATAACCCAAAAGTTTTCTTGAGTCTTGGAAGTTATTACTTTAGTAATGACCTCTCCTTATCATTTTTGTTTGCTTTTTGTGCCAATAATAACCTCTAATGAGAGGGAAGTAAGATTTGGGGAGATGCTGTCCCGAAACAGATTTTTGTGCTCCACCGTAAAAATTCGTGAGGAATCTCTGTAAGTCCGATTGAGCTGATATTGTCTGAATAAATCCCCCAGTATGTTATATAACTTTCATTAGTTCAACACTTTTTGATTTGAGCAACAGAAGGTCTTCGAAAACATCGGTTTCGACCTGCTGGTCTGTTTTGACAGATTTCTGCCATTATTTGCATTTGCTTCTTATTGATTCCTTTTTGGGTTCTTTTTGGGAAATTGAGATTTTTAAGGGAATTGCTACAATATATTGTGTTTTTAGTGAAAGTTTTGCTGTTATAAAGCTAAACCTAAAGGTCTATTATCTTTTGAATACACTAATGTTGCTAATGAAGATTGTGTGAAGTTCTGTATGAAGGAAAATTTTTAGGTGTAGAGAGAGAATGATGTAATGAGATGAAGAATGGACAAAACTCAAGCTTGGGGATGCCAGTGTGTGTCATCCCAAGAAATATTCAAGAGGTACAAGCATCAAAGATTGGGGATGCCCAAGGCATCCCCTTCTTCATCAATAAAAATCTCAGGTCTTTCTAGACACTTCGTTTTTATTGTTTCATGCATTGTTGTGTTGTTCTTGGAGCGTCTTAGTTTTCGTTTAGTTTGCTTAGTTTGCTTGAATAAAGTAGTTTGGACCCCCGTTATCGCTGTGTTGTTGCAAATAAGTTGATTGGTGTTGGAGAGTAGTAAGTTCTTGCTCAGTAGTACAAGAGAAGCTTGCTTTGACTGTGACTTAGACTTTATCATGTCATGCTAGATGTTGTTTTGACTTTATGATTAGTGATTATTGCTGTAGCATGACTTGTTCCAAACAATTGGGATTGCTTAGCGTGCCTTGAAGGAATCATGCATTGTTTTAGCATACAAAAGCATAGTATTGTGGTATTCTCCTTTGATGCTTTGTTTGGGTTGACTTGGCACATGCTCACACCATGTTATGACTATGAACATGTCACCATAGCCTCTATGATCATTTAGTCCTTGACTTGTAGTACCACTTTATGCTTTGATTAGTAATGTTTTGTCGCTCTGCATGATTATGGCCAATATTGCTCTCTTAGTTGGTTGCTCCCAGTCTTTTGCTAGATTCCACTTGTATGAGTAAGCTCTACTCATGCATCCAACTCCAAAGAAACCAAGTTATTCCAAAGTGTCCACTATAAATTCCAATGCATGGTGTGTTACACCATTCCATGTATATTCTTGTTTTCATCTATCTTCAAATGAAAAAGTATTTTGTTATGTGAAAACTTAGTGATTAAAGCTCTCACAAACTTGATGGAACACTTTATTTTTCTTGCCAGAATATTTTACTGTGGGGAACACGGAGCCAGAATACGAGACAGAGGGGAGCCACCAGGGGGCCACACCCCCTGGCCGCGCGGGTAACCCTAGCCCGCTCCTTGGGTGCGGCCGCCCTGGCTGCCCTTCTGCCTCGCCTCTTCGCCTATAAAGACCCCCCGATACAGAAACCCTCAGTACCCGATCAATATTTCAAGAAACCGTCTGTAGCCGCCGCCACCATTGTCCCTAGATCGGGGGGATCTGAAGCTCTTCCCGGCACCCTTCCAGAGGGGCGATCATCTCGGAGGCCTTCTTCTTCATCATGCCAGCCTCCGGTATGAACTGTGAGTAGTTCCACCTTGGACTATGGATCCATGTAGTAGCTAGATGGTTGTATCTTCTCCTTTGTGCTACCATGTTTAGATCTTGTGAGCTCCGTTCATGATCAAGATAATCTATTTGTAATCATGCATGTTGTGTTTGCGGGGATACGATGGATATTGAGATTACTATGTCATATTAATTAATGGTTTTGTCTTATTGATTCTATCATGTCTATGTTGTTTGTGATCTTGCATGCTCTCCGTTTCTAGTAGCTATCTTGGCCAAGTAGATGCTAGTGACTCCAAGGGGGGGTATTTATGCTTGATAGTGGGTTCATGCCTCTATTTAATCTAAGGGAAGTGACAGAAATCTCTAAGGTTGTAGATGTGTTGTTGCCACTAGGGAGAAAACAACGGTCTCTTGTTCATGGAATAAGTGGATTGTTTACCTTACACACTTTGCTTAAAGAAGTTATCCGTTGCTTGCAACTTAATACCGGAGGGGGTTCGGATGATAACCTGAAGGTGGATTACTAGTCATATATGCAGTTGGATGGAGGTCTATGTATCTTGTTATATTTCCCAATCGAATCTCATAGGATCATGAATGTCTAGTATTGTATAGTTATGCCTTGCTCAGTCCTGTCAATTGCCCCGCTGTAATTTGTTTACCTATCATGACATGTTTGCTTATCTTAAGGAGAACACCTCTAGTGAACTATGGACCCTGGTCCAATCTTTACCATTGATACATCTTCCACTGTTATTATTTACTTTCTGCAAACCACTTACCTTTCACACCATACAGTTAATCCTTTGTTTTCAGCAAACCGGTGAGATTGATAACCTCACTGTTCATTGGGGCAAAGTCTTGAGTTTGTGTTGTGCAGGTTTCCAAGTTGCTAGCAACACCTTTGATTTGTTTCCTTCCTCCTACTGGTTCGATAACCTTGTTTTTTTACTGAGGGAAAACTTGCTGCTGTGCTCATCATACCTTCCTCTTTGGGTCTCCCAACGAAGCTTCCACGCACCATCAAACCCCAAGAGGAAGGTATGATGAGCACATGAGAAAGTCTTCCCTCAGTAATGAAACCAAGGCTATCGAACCAATAGGAGGAAGGAAATGACCCCAAGGTGTTGCTAACAACTTGGAACCTGCACAACACAAACTCAAGACTTTGCCCCAATGAATAGTGAGGTTGTCAATCTCACCGGTTTGTTGAAAACAAAGGATTAAACGTATGGTGTGGAAGGTAATGGTATCTTGCATAAAGTAAACAGTAACAGTGGATGGTATAACAATGGTAAAGATTGGACCGGGTCCACAGTTCACTAGAGGTGTTCTCCTTAATATAAACAACATAACATGCTGGGTAAACAAATTACAGCAGGGCAATTGACAGGACTGAGCAAGGCATAACAATGCAATATTAGACATTCATGATCCTATGAGATTTGATTGGGCATTACAACAATATACATAGACCGCCATACAACTTCATCTATGAATAGTAATCCACCTTCAGGTTATCATCTGAACCCCCTCTAGTATTAATTTGCAAGCAACGGATAACTGCTTTAAGCAATGTGTGTAAAGTAAACAATACAATTGTTCCATGAACAAGAGATTGTTGTTTTCTCCCTAGTAGCAACAACACATCTAAAACCTTAGATATTTCTGTCACTTCCCCAGATTCAATAGAGGCATGAACCCACTATCGAGCATAAATACTCCCTCTTGGAGTCACTAGAATCTACTTGGCCAAGATAGCTACGAGAAACAGGAAGCATGCAAGATCTCAAACAACACAGACATGATAGAATCAGCAATCATAAAGACAATATAGAATCATTAATCAATATGATATAGTAATCTCAACATCCATCAGATCCCCGCAAACACAACATGCATGATTACAAATAGATGATCTTGATCATGAACGGAGCTCACAAGATCTAAACATGATAGCACAAAGGAGGAGAAACAACCATCTAGCTACTGTATGGACCCATAGTCCAAGGTGGAACTACTCATGCATCATACCAGAGGCTGGCATGGTGATGAAGAAGGCCTCCGAGATGATCTCTCCCCTCCAGCAGGGTTCCGGGAAGAGCTTCAGATCCCCCCTAATCTAGGGATGATGCTGGCAGCGGCTACAGATTGTTTTCTGGAGATCTGATCGGGTACTTAGGGTTTTGGCATCGGGGGATTATATAGGCGAAGAGGCGAGGCAGGAGGGCGGCCAGGGGCCCACACCCTATCCAGGCGCATAGCAGGGTGGGCCTGCACATGGGGGGTGTGGCCACCCTGTGGCTCCCCTCTGGTCTCCCTTCGGTCTCTGTGTTCATCTCGGTGAAATATTGACTTTGGCTTTTGTCCCATCCAATTCCAAGAATATTTCCTTACTAGCTTTTATGAAACCAAAAATAGAAGAAAACATGCAACTGTCACTGTGGCATCTTGTTAATAGGTTAGTCCAGAAAATGTATAAAAATACCTCAAAGTGTAGACAAAGCATAGCAAAGTGGATACTAAACAAGCATGGAACATCAAAAATTATAGATACGTTTACGACGTATCACACCTTCCTTGCCAAAACCATGGCATACTTGTTGTCGAGTTTAGCTTGGAGCCCCGAGCCCTCACCACGTTGGCGATTGCTCTTACGAAAAAGGCTACTGATCTTGTCATCTTGATGCACTGAGAAATTTCAACATAAAACCTTAGGCATGTAGTTTCTACATGATATATGAGCGATTCTACGTGGAGGAATTCAATCCTAACGTGAGAAATTAAAAGAGAAAATCAATCAATCTTGAGTTCATACACTAATTCAATGAGAAGATTTCAACCATGAAATTCTAAAAATAAAGCATGAATAGGGAGAGAAACATACCGATCTATCGATTCCCCCACTCAAACGAACAAACCGCGAAGAATTGAGAGTTCTTGAGAGGTTTTGAGAGTTTTGGAGAGAGAGGTTGAGAGAAATAATGAGGGGAGGAAGAAGCTTGACCTGCCCCGACCCGTTTAAGTGGGCGGGCCAAACTATACGACAGGAACTATACGGCGGGAGCGGCGAGGGTTAGGGTTTTACTTCGCCAGATCATAACTATATGGTCACAACTATAAGGCCGGACCCGATAGTCCCGCCGTATAGTTGGCCGTCAACCTTTCGGTATCCAAACCCCAACTTTTGAGAATTTTGTCGATAACTATACTGTCGCAACTATATGGCGGGAATTTTTATTCCGGACGTATAGTTGGTCGTTAAACTTTCTATAGCATGCTTTTTCACCAAAAATTTTAGAGATGCATTTTTTATTTGGACAATAATGTTGAGCTAGTTTCTACAGATAAAACTCGAACTTTATTTTCTACTATAAATCTATGGTTGTTCAGTCGGTATTTCTGCTACTTTTTGACAGCTGCATCTTTATGAGCGCGCTTCTGCAAAAATGTCTGTGAAAAAGTTATAGGAATATGATAAACAACTTTATTATTTAATTTATTTCATTGATAGAATGGGTTGACTCCCATTAAGCATTTTATTGAGAATGGTTGAATATTTCAACCTATTTTCTGTTCTCGAATTCTTATCTACTGTTGCCCTTTATCAAAGGCACTTACCACATGAACTCGTTTTGCTGGTGGAACATACCTCTCTCCTTCTTCTAGTTTCTTTGGAAAATACCGGATTATTTTAGTATCATAAACATTGAAGATTATTTTTCCTGTAGCACAATCAATTGATGCTCCTGCAGTACTAAGATAAGGACTTCCAAGTATTATAGATAATCTTTCATCCTCCGGCAATTCGATAATAATAAAATCAGTGGGAATAACATGCTCATCTATTCTAAGTAGAACATACTCAATCATACAACAGGTTGTTTAGTGGATTTTTCATCCATCTGTAAAGTGATAGAAGTGGGGGAGTATTCTCCTAATCCTAGCTTTTTATAGAGGGAGTATGGCATTACACTAACTCCTATATACCTAGATCACATAAAGCATTATGAATATCAGTTTTGCCTATTGAACATGAAATACTTGGTACTTAGATAATAATCTCCCATTAGCAGGGTAACTAGTCACCATGGAGATAGTTTCAGTTATCTCTTTATTTCTATTAAGAATATCATAACGAAATTTAGAATATTCAGGCACTTTTATTGCATCCGCAAATGGAATTTCTAGACGAAGTTTATTAAGTGCCCTTGCGAAAGAATCATAAATTACTGGATCCGGTGCTTTCTTTTTGCGATCTAGAAATGGAAGTTTCTTACCTTTGTATTTTACCTTTTGTGGAGGATCAGTCTCTTTAGTCGTTTTCTTGGGTTGTTGCTTATCATTTTTCTTATTTTCTATTGCAACAACTTCATCTTCTTTGCTTATGTATTTTTCTTCTTCTGGATCAATAGTTTCTACATCAGAATTATAACTATCATCATGTGCATCGTTCTTCTCCTCCAAGGATTGATCGTGTGTGTCTTGAGCAGTCTCATCTTGAGGATCCACCAATGTATCATCTTCCTGACTTGCTTTAAGTAAGGCTTTTTCCTTTTGATCTTTTTCAGCTTCATATTCTGGTGGTCCTAATGGTCCTTTTACAACTGCACCTCCTCTTGTAACAAAATTAGTAGAAATAAGAGTATTTATATCATCATGAAGGAAAAATTGATAATCAGACGCTATTTGTTCATATTAAGTTTCAATCATACTGAGGTACATTTTAAATAATTTTATTTCTTGGCCAATTTCCTCATAATTTTCTATAAGTTCGGCCAAAATATTTTTATGTCTTTGAAATTGCTTATACAAGTTATTATAAGACTTTGTATGTCGATGTTTCAATTCTTGAAAAACTTTTCTAGTTTCATCCTCTTTAGTTAAAACTTGTAATAAATCTACTGTGTTTTCCTTGACAAGATCTGAAGGTATAACTTTTTCTTTCATGGCTTTACGCACTTCAGGTATAAGATCAGGATTTATACAAAGTATTCCCTTTTCCGTCTTAGTGCCAAAATCAGGATTATATAAAGAATCATTCTTAGCCCTAGTAGCCAATAATTCCAAACATGCTTTAATAGTTAAAGTATTTATCGATCCTCCTGCTGATGAATCTAGCAATTCTGTGCATTGGGTGTTAAGACCGTGGTAAAATAAATGGCAAACAATTGACTCAGAATATCCATGATTAGGGATACTATTGATCATTCCAAAAAAAAACTGACCCAGGCTTGTGGATAGTTTTCTCCCACATTCTGACTGAAATTGCCTATATTATTTTTAAGTTTTGTTACCTTTCCAAAGGATTAAACCTGTTTATGAATTTGATGATGCAATTTTCCCAACATTTAATATAATGGCGAGGGAGAGAATATAATTAGTCTAGAGATTTACCTTTGAGAGACCAACGAAATAATTTCAGACAAGAGAATTCTCTTGGCAAACCTTTTAGAGCATGTTTGGAGCACTATATTCTCTAAGAGTCTTCTCAGGTTTCTTGGGTGGTATCCTATGGATGGACATTATTTTCATGAAGTCACTTAGGTTGTTAACTTCAACTATGTTTGATCTCAAAAGTTTTTAAATGATTTCCTCGCGCCTCTGAGTAGGCACACGTTCAAAATAATCTGGTAGATAAGCCCTACCAGAGCGCGTAGACCCTTTGTGTCCTAAGGAGAACATCTTGTAATAGTAACACCTAAAATGTCAAGAGAAAAAACACTTAGTGCTTAGCTCCCCAGCAACGGCGCTAGAAAATAGCTTGATGACTGCAAGTGCATAGATCGTTTGTAGCTAGTTTTGAAGTTTAGATACCGATTCTACAGGGACCCCAATGGTAAATGTTTATTGGTGAAGTCTCTATCGCACCCAAAGTTGTCACAGGTCTTCGAGTGAATTGACTGCAAGTGTTGAAAATAAGAATGGAATTTAGGTGTAAATGGAAGTACTTAAATAAAACTAAAATATAAAGTTCAGAAATGAAACACATAAAAAGTAAAGGACGATTTTTGTTGTTGTTTTTTGCAGATGACGAAGTAGGTGCGGGGAGTTTCAGTTCATGGTGATAGTGAATATGCCAGGTGAATGATTAATAAGTGTAACAATTATAATCTTATAAGTATGTGTGTAGGCGAGCAACCCATAATTAGCCGGAACTCCTCTTGGTAAATTTCAGTCTAACTTCAGTAATCCTACTATCCTGTTTACTACAACCTTGGTCAATCACTAGATGATTAAGATCCTTCAGGTTGCTTAGAAATTAAGCTCCATTATCCGGAGCGCTGGATCGGACTAATGCAATAAGCTTGGTGGTTCCTCGTTATCCTCGAGTCAAAATAGTGTCCCATTGATATCCCTGTGTCACTCAGGGGTCATCGGTCTGCTAGCAAACAATATTCTATCTATGTAGAGCAAAGCATCAAGTTGTCCGGGCCCTTAATTAGACAACAGGAATTTAAGCATCCCACAAATAGTAAAGCACACATAATATAGTAATTAGAATTAACCACAAATTTGATGGAAATTGTGTATGCACATCACATCTCACCAATCCCCTACATCTCCCACGCCCAAGGGAACTTACTCACACATGAGAGAAGAAAGCATCATCGATATAATTAAATAAAGGGAGTTCTTCTCGATATTATCGTGGAGATCCACAATAAGAAGTAGAAACAAATCTAACACAATTCAAGATAGGAAGAACAATCTTAAACCCTAATCTTGCAAAGTGGAGATCTCTCTCTCTCTCAAGTACAAGTAATGGTTATGGAGGTGTGGTGGCTAGGAGATCAAAGATCGTGGAGTGAGATGAAGAACGTCTTCCTCTTCTTCTCCGGATCCCTTCTTTCTCCCTTCTGGATGGTATGGCGGCTCGTGTGTTCTGTTTGCGGCCTTCTCCCCTTCATGAAAGTTGTACCTTTTAATAAGACGAAGGAGATGAAAACTATAAGGTGGAAACTATACGACGGCGGCAACTATAGTTGGTCGTTAAACTCGCAGGGAATCCCCCTCGATTGCTTCCAAAAAGGGACTTACTTGTTTTCGCCTGAATATTGTGTTTTTGCTGTTAGATCCCTCTGTTGACGTTCAGAACCTGAAACACACATTAAAAACCAGGTTTTCTTCTCTACCGAAGTATTAGCATTAGGTAAAGCTAGAAAACCATCAAATCCAAACAAAAATCATCGATAGAAACCATAAAAAATGTGTAGAATCTCACAGCTATCAGCTGCGCCCTCTTCGAGTAACCTAATGTGCGATTGGCTCCATGCACTCGAGCACCTCATATGCTATAGCCCGAGTAGCTGATTCTGCCTGATCGTTAGATCCTTGAACTCCGAGCACATCGGCAAGGTACTGGGACTAAGGGTAATTGGGCTAACGAAAATGCCTAGCATACAGTGCAAAATTCTCGACTCGATTGGCACTAGAATTTTACTTTACAAGTCATCATGGAATTATTTTTTACAATATATAAATACTTCACAATTCTTTATGTTTTCTACAGCTTACAAGGACGTATATTGCGTCAAGATATTCTATTGGGTCCTCAAACAGGAGTCTACAAAACAACTGGTTATGCCATACACCCAAGACCCGAATCGAGTCACTCCTCGGATTGTTGTATCCTTTGATGCTACAAAGACGCGACGCTGTCCATGCACCCGACAGACGCGATGCTAGTCGCGCACCCGACATAAGCAACGTTGGTCCCGCACCCTACAGAAGCAACAACATGAACTTCATCCGGAACATCGAGTCCTTCCGGTTAAACGTCGCGTGACTACTCTACATCGATTCTTGGCTCCTTATGCATGAGACGCTAACTCGATGCACATCCGGGTCAGTGGTTTATCCTCACTTGAGTCTCTGCCTAAGTCTACGACTACGCCAGACACTCGGGGGCTACTCCTATTAGGAGCGCTGGTCGTGCACCCGATGTACTTCTGGGTCAGCGGTACGCACATGATATTTTCGACTATAACTACATGATACAAGACTCGGGTCTCTGTCCGAGTCTACGACTCGGCCAGACACTCGGGGGCTACTCAAAAGTGGAGCGTTGGTCGTGCACATACAATATCTTCGAGTGACACGCTACAATTCCTCACTCGAATCAATGATTTGACTAAGGACTCGGGGGCTACTCCTTTCAGGAGTGCTGGTCGCTCACCTCAAGTTTTGGCATAGTCCTCGGGTCAATCGACGAAAACCATAAAGCTTCGAGTCCTCCTTCATGTCTATGACTACCTTACAGACTTGGGAGCTACTCTCGTAGGGAGGCTAGTCACCTAAATGATTTTAGGATCATTGTATCATGCGACTGACAGTTTTGAGTTTCTGCTCAAGTCTGTGACTCAAACAGACACTCTGGGGCTACTCACGTTGGGAGCGCTGGTCGCGCAATCAAAAAAGTGTCAGCATTGATAGAATTTACAAGACCATCCGAAGATCTTCCGAATCACCATATCGCGTAACTAACGATTAAAAGTATCCGCTCAAGACTACGACTCGAACAAACACTTGGGGGCTACTCCCATAGGGAGCGCTGGTCGTGCACCCTATGAATTATTTGAGTGAGATCCTTCAGATAACTCATGACAAGAAAAAAATCACATTGGCAACTTTTCCCAAATTCATGCTAAGCAAGATACCGTCTCTGGTCACCCGAAACGCCTCCGCGGCGATAAAACTTTCGGATGTTGTGTCTGCGACACAAAGATAAGACCTATAGATACTTCTGATGGACTGGCAATGCACCCGACTACGCTCTACTAGTAATATTTCGTGCCAACAGGCATAATGAAAAATCTCGACGGATGCGTTGGCTACATAATTTAAACATTAAAATTTGACTCCAATAATACCTCTGCGGCCTGGGTTGAATTACACCAGCATTTTTCTGGATTCAAGTCTGGGGACTCGAGTCTGAAGTAGATCGTATTGTTTTGTCCAAAGACATTAACTGGCTCTGATCCGTCGGGTGAGTCAGGCACACGTGTCAACAGTCCCTATGAACCAACGTATCCACCTGAAGCAAGTTCGTATGAGAAGCACCCAAAAGACTATAGTCTATAGTTGAATCTATGATTCGACTGAACGCTCGGGGGTTACTGACATGGATATGACCTATGGGTAACTAATGTTATCCTACCCAGTATCATCCTATCAGGGGCCCACATGACTACCTCGTGCGGATGATCAAGCCCAAGAAGGATTCGGGTGACCAAGGCCCACACGGACACAACTTCTAGGAGAACACGACTATCTATAGATAAAATTTCAAAGGGTTCATCCCTAATTTGTAACCGACTCGACCTACCCGGACCTAGCCTATCTATATAAAGGCCAGGACGGCACGACGAGGAGGACGACCTCATAACCTAGCACACACATGATGAGTGCATATTTGCATCATCTTTTATATTATTATTTTGCATTATAGTTGTAGGATCTTGGTATTTTACGGCGTTCGCGCGCATATTTTATAACTATTCACCAGGATCAGGACAGAAGATGAATACGATGGACTGATACGTCCAAAACGTATCTACTTTCCTGAACACTTTTGCTATTATTTTTACTCTAAACTTGTGTGATTTGGATACAACTAACACAGACTGACGTTGTTTTCAGCAGAATTACCTTGGTGTCTAGTTTTTGTGTAGAAAATCAACTGTCAGGAATTTTTTTGAAAAATATGCCAAAAATCCTATTTAACCAGAAGACTCATGGAGCCAGAATACGAGACGGAGTGGGGCTTTGAGGGGCCCACACACCCCTTCCACGCGGGTTGGGCCTGGCCGCGCCTGGAGGGGGTGTGGCCGCCTCATGCACCCCCTCGGCCTCCCTCTTCGCCTATAAGTTGCCTTCTGACCTAAAAACTCAGGGGGCGTTCGACGTTTTTCCAGAAAGAGTTCCGCTGCGCCATCACCACCAGAAACCGTGATTCGGAACCAGAAACTCCGTTATAGCACCCTGCCGGGACGGGGAATTTGGAGAGGATCATCGCCATCATCATCAACAACGCATGTCCATCAACCATCCATGTTTCCCCCATCCATGAGTGAGTAATCCCCTGCTGTAGGCTATGAGGATGGTAGAGATTGGATGAGTTCTATCATGTAATCGAATAAGATTGTTAGGGTATGGTGCCTAGTATCTCTATTAGTGCTATTTGACTTTGTTGAAACTTGTTGTGCTTAATGCTTGTCACTAGGGCCCGAGTGTCATGATCTCAGATCTGAACTTATTATTGATTCATGATGATAGTATTGTTTGTGATCTTATCTGCAAGTTGTGTACACATATCATTATCTGGATCCAAAGGCCCCGAAGTGAAAGAAATTGGGACAACCGGAGGGGATGGCTGTGATGTGAGGATCAAGTGTGTTCACAGAGTGTTAATGCTTTGCTCCGGTGCTGTATTAAAAGGAGTACCTTAATTGCCAGTAGATTCCCTTGAGGCCCTGTTACAACGGGCTGGCTGGACAAAAGATGTTTTGCAAGTTATCATTGCGAGCACGTATGACTATACGTGGAGCACATGCCTATGATTGTTTAGTACTTGGATGCTTTATCTTATTTATCTGCAATTTCCCTAGATCTTGAAGTTACATGTTTAGACTTGTCCATGCAACACCCGTCCATCCATCCCTATGCCTACTGCACTCGTATCCTACTGTTTGCTACTATTGTTACTACTGCCTTTGTTTTACTATTGTGTTACTTTTCTATTGCTACTAAAAAACTATTGCTACTGATAAACTACTGTGACAAATACTATTTCCAGGTCCAGCTGCATTGACAACTCAGTTGTTAAGGCTTATAAGTATTCTTTGGCTCCCCTTGTGTCGAATCAATAAATTGGGTAATACTACCCTCGAAGACTGTTGTGATCTCCTATACTTGTGGGTCATCAAGACTATTTCTGGCACCGTTGCCAGGGAGCATAGATTTATTTGTAAGTTCACTTGGATCTATTATTGTTCACTGCTATTATTTTCCTCATGGGAAAGTCTCATGATGGAAAGTTTCCTATTTTACCATCCACTACAAGAAGAGGTACAGTCCTAAACACCTCTGCTTCTCTTGATTCACTGTCTGTTATAAGTAAGCTTGTTACACCACCACCACATACTCATGCCACACATACTGCTACTACTGCTGAATATGAAATTGCTTCTGATACTCATGATGTTACTTCTACTGTGCTTGATGCGAGTGGTTCATTAGGTCCTTTCCTAGATGCTACAATTGCTAGAACTATTTTGGGAAACAATGAAACTCCTAGTAAAGACACTAATACACCTGTTAGCTCACCTGAGTCTAGAGAGAGATATGATATTAGTGATGGTTACATTGAAATGACTGATGAATTTATTGAAGAGTACCAAAACACACATGGTGCTAGTGCTATTAGGAGTCTCCTTGAGAGATGTACCATTATTCCTAAACTGTCTTCTGATGCTAAGTATGCTACTTCTCCCATTGATATTAAAGATAAATATTATGATTTCTCTCTTGATTTATCTTATATAGACATTGTTGAGAAAGAACCTTTTTGTGGGACTGAAAATAAAAGTGTTGTAGCTCACATGACTGAGCTTTCCACTATGAGTGCCTTATTCTCTGATGATTTTAAGATGCTCAAGTACTTTGTTACAGATATCTTCCCTTTTTCACTAAAAGGAGAAGCAAAAGCTTGGTTTAATAGATTACCTCCTGGATCCATTGATAGCCCTGATTGTTTGATTGCTTCTTTCTTCCAGAAATATTTTCCTCCTAGTGCTAGACATGCTGCTTTGCAGAAACTTTTTGATTTTAAACAGGGAGATGAAGAGAAATTACTTGAGTCATAGACAAGGTTTTGTGCCTTGATTCATGCACATCATGGATGTCCATTACCTAAAAATGAGCTTCTTGATATTTATTATAATGGACTAACTGATGATTCTAGGACATACCTAGATAGTTTTAATGATTGTGTTTTCAACAAAAGAACTCCTACAGATGGTGAAGAATTAATGGCTAAAATAAGAAAGAATTATGATGATTGGACTTCAACTGAGCTAAATACACCTGAGCCTATTACTCCTGAACCAATTGTGCCTGAACCAACTCCAACACTAACACCAAAGAAGAGGGGAATGATTGCATTAAATGATGAAGTTATGAAGGAAGCTAAGAAATGTCTTAAGGAGAAAGGTATTAGAGCTAAAGATCTGAAGAATCTACCTCCTATAGAAGAATTATGTAAGCCAATTCCCCACTCATCCACTATTGAGGTACACTCTCTCCACTTCAATGAAGGTGATATTCCTTATGGTAAACCTCATGATCAATGCTTAGAGGAACTTGATACTTTTATTGTTAAACAAGGAAATTTTAATAAACAAGTTCAGAATCATTTATTGGAAAACTCTAGAGCTATTAATGAGTTGAAAGATATTGTGGAAAGAACTGCTAATGATGTTAAAATGCTTCGTAAACACTTTCAAATTGTTCAAACCCAAATTGATCAACTTGCTAAGGTACAAAAGGATATGCTAGTTAATGCTTCAGGAGATAAACATGCTTATGGAATTAGAACTTGGAGTGGTATAGCCACTCAATATCCTTTATATCCTGAAGGACATCCTAAAAGAATTGAGCAGGATTCTCAACAAGGAGAAAATAGTGGTAGTCCTCATAAGAGAAAGAAAAATAAACATAAAACAGTTGAGGAACCTCCTGAACCTGCTGTAGATCCTAATACTATATCTGTCTCTAATGCTGAAACTGAAAGTGGTGATAAAAATGATGCTCCTGATAAGGAATAAATTGAGGAAGAAACTAAGAAGCACACTAAGAACACTAGGTACACTAAGGAATATTTTATTGCTAATAAACATGGTAGTGAGAGAGAACCTTGGGTTCAGAAACCTATGCCTTTTCCCAATAAGAAACACAAGTCAAAGGAGGAAGAACACTATAACAAGTTTTGTGAGTGGATGAAACCTTTATTTTTGTAAATTCCTTTGACTGATGCTATTAAGTTGCCTCCTTATTCAAAGTATATGAAGGATATTGTCTCTAATAAAAGGAAGATTCCTAATGAGGAAATTTCTACTTTGCTTGCTAATTATTCCTTCAATGGTAAGGTTCCAAAGAAACTTGGTGATCCAGGTATACCAACTATTTCTTGCTCTATTAAGAATAATTATGTTAGAACTGCTTTATGTGATTTGGGAGCTAGAGTTAGTGTTATGCCTTTTTCTCTCTACAAGAGACTCCAGCTAGAAAAGTTGATACCAACTGATATATCTGTGCAAATGGCTGATAAGTCAATTACTATTCTTGTTGGTATATGTGAGGATGTTCCTGTTCAAGTGGCTCATAATTGCTTGGTTTTAACTAATTTTGTTGTGCTTGAGATGCCTGAAGATGATAATATGTCTATTATTCTTGGGAGACATTTTCTTAATACTGTAGGTGTTGTCATCAATTGTAATCAAGGAAAAGTAATTTTTAATATTAATGAAAAAGAGCATACTTTCTATTTCCCCAAGAAGATTGATAAGAGCTATTGCTTGAATTCCATTGAAAATATTGGGAGCATCAAAGTTGGAGAAATATATTGTCACATTCCACAAGAAAGTTTTGAAACTATTATGATTGGGACTATTGCTATCAAGTTTGAGGTAATATAATCATTTTGTGAAATGCAAAGTTTTATTTCATATAAGATTGTTTTGGTAACAAGAGTTGATCAACATTGTTAACAAAAGGATTTTTATGAACAAAACAATGCTTTCACAATGGTTATACTTGCTCACTTTTATTTTTCTCCTTTCTAGTCTTTGCTCTCTCTCTTGTTAGCTTTAGTTTTCCTAGTTGGTTGCTTGTTAGAGTGTCTTAGAACTTCTATAGTTTTGGTTTTAGTTTGCTTTTTGCTTCTTCTAAAAAAATCTTTTCTGCGAGAAAATCAATTTTCATACCCTAAAAATTGGCCCAAAATAAAGTTTCCCAAAAAATTCCAGAAAATTCATATTAAATTTTTCCTCGAAAAAAGGGGCAGAGGGGAACCTGGAATGGCCCAGGGGGACCCACCAGGACAGCACACCCCTGGTGGCGTGGCCAGCCCTAGGTGGCGTCTGGACTGGGTGTGGCCCTCCAAAGTGTCTCCTCCCAGCCACTTCTTTCTCTTTCCAGAAAAACACCGGAAAACTTTCTCAAGCTCTAGTTCATGCTGTTCTTGCTCCCGATTTTTGATCTCCTTGCTCAACCCATCTTTGCTGCTAATTTTTGGAGGGATTGCTCATTGGTATGTGCCTCCTCCACTTGTCCAATTAGATTTGTGATTGGTAGATTGCATCTTGAGTATTTTGCTATTTTAGGTGTTAGGTTGTGTGAGCTTTCATGCTTGTTCTATGCTTAGATATTTCATTTTGATGCATGTTTAGCCCTCTAGCAAGTTCCTATAGTAGTTCCTCATCATTTATCAACTTGGAAATTACTTGGTTTGATGTTTGTCTAAAAATTTCAGAAAAGAAGATGAGTGCCTACCAATTGAATCAACATGATTTGATGGTATCTGATCCAATGAAAGTCCATCGTGAGGAGGAAGTCTTCCCTTCCATATATCCATGCCCTGAATTTATGAGAACTGCGGGGATCTTCCAGGATTTCCAAACTATGGTTACTAATGCAGGGTTGGAACACTTTGTTGAAGAGGAACCATATCAATATGTTAAGCTAACCATGGCTATGGTGCAGGACTTCCAGTTTATTTGGTCATTGTCTAATCCCATGGTCCATTATAAAATCTACAATATAGCTGTCGACCTGCCTTTTGCCAATTTTTGTGCAGCTATTAGAGTGCCTCATTGGGGGGCTTGTGAGAAGATCAGAGAGAGGCCTAAGCTACTCGTGGATTTATATGCTTAAATTTTCCAAGGTTGCGACTTCTCAAAGGAAAGTGGTAAAATTCGGAACATTCAGCTCCCATCCATTAGATATTTTGCCTATTTCATTACCAAGTGTGTTCTTGCTAGAAATACTGCTAGAAATTTATCTTCATTTAATCTAGCTTTTATCTGAGCTGCGTTGAATAGGGATAGATCTTATAACTTGGGTTCCTTCATAGCTTACCGTCTTACCACCAACCGCGAGAAAGGTGGAATTTGGGGAGGTCTCATGTAACATCCCAAAAATACTAAGCTTGGATCATCAAATTCTAATCATCAAAATTAGGGTTAACAAAAAACTTTTCTAAATGAAATCATGAATGTATGCATATGTGTATGCATGGATTTTGGAAATCCTTTAAAACCACCTTGTTTGTTTGTTTCATTGCTTGTAAAATGTTTCTTAGGTGAAATAAACATCATCTAAAACATTTCCCACACCTTGCCTAAAGACAAGTAAATCAAAACACATATATGAAATGAATGGTCATTTTGGCCAATTTAACTCCCATGCCTACTTTGGCTGTCTCAAACTTTCAGAACCTAACAGAAACTTTTCTGGATCTTTGCACCCCTTGAATGTACTCATAACAAGGTATCAAGGCCCACTTTGTGATCATCCAGAAACTTTCAAATGCATAGTTTAAATGACAATTCAAAATTGAATCTTTATCATATGGGAAGATCCCACTTTTTCAAAAACCACTCAAACAAGCTCAACTTTCAAAACCCAAGCATCTGCAGACTCACCAGCACCAATCTAGCAAACCCACCAAAAAACTTTTCAAAATTCAAAACTTGAGTTCATGCGGCCATTTCATCAAACAGGTTGTAGACACAAATCAAACAAAACATCAAACACTATAGTGTGCAGTGTTTTGAGCCTAACTTGTTTCCTAGTTAGCTCACACACAGCTCAGTAGATCATCTAGGAAGTTTAACTAAGGACTAGCACCCCTGTGAGCTTGCCATTGCCATCAATGGTGAACAGCCGAGCACCCTCTTGTCACCCCATTGTGGACAGCATGCTAGAGGAAGAACTAGCCTTGCCAACCTTGTCTAGGAGGCAGCCCACCGTCCATCGCCACTACCTGTCCCAACCGCGAGCGTTGCCAAGCCCTGGACCACGCGCACAAGCCGCGCCCAGACCGCCAGAGACCATGCCGAGCATGCGCCAGAGCACGACCCTCGACCGAAGCCCACAGACCGCGCACCGCCCTCGCCGCGTGCATACACAATCCCCACCGACCCAGGAGACCTCCAGACATCCTAGTTCGCCGCCGCGTGCCGCACAGCCACCACCCGCCGTCGAAGACGCCGCCTCTGCAGCGCAGAGCACCGCCCGTTCCAGACCAAACCACACCGCCCCATGCCTCTAGACCATGTCGTTGAGCATCGCCAGGAGACACCGCACCGTCCCCTACCCTTGCCCATGCCATTAGCTGCTTGTAACCTCGCCCCCGACGAGCTCACCGTGCGCCCCGACGGTCCCCTCGCTCGACTATAAATAGAGGCCACCCCCGCACGACTTATTCACACCATCTCACTCCCCTCTCCTCATGGATCGTGCCACACCATTCTCAGAGCAAGGCGAGCACCACCTCGCCGGAATTTCACTGGAGCCTGCCGCTGCCGGAGAAGAAGGGCGTCATCGATTTCGTCCACCCTAGGAGCTGCCGCGACCACCCCTGAGTTCGCCGTCGTCGACTTCGTCGTTCGCCCGCCTCGCCGACCCTCGCCAGTACCCCGGTGAGCCCCCAGCAACCCTCACTGGCCGCGCTAGGTTTCGTTCTCGCCGGCGTTGTCTCGCGTCGATGATGACTCCCAGCCGTTAGATTAGAACTAGATCGAACGATCCACGTCGTCCCTACCGCTTCGCCCAGCCCCGTGTCACTGACGAGTGGGGACACCCACTTAAGCAGCCCGCGGGAGCAGTGCGCTTAGCAGGCCGGCCCAGTAACTTTTCCCGTGCAGCCCAGTTATTCAAATTAAACCTTTTTCTATTTCAATTCAAACACACTTCTGTACCCAACTTCAAAAATCAACCCAGATCGATTCAGTGCACCAAATTGAATGAAACCAATTTTGTTGGAAAGGCCTGTGAATGCTGAATCCAAGCCCGTTGGATTCAAGTCATTTGGATCTATAGATCACCGATGGTAAAAATAACAAGGCAGAAGCTTTTCTGCATTCCAACATTTTTCAAATTTAAACCATAATAGCTTTTGAGTTGATTCCAACTCTCAAAAATCACATTTAACCATACCTTTCAGAATATATAAAAATATATAGGTTTACTTGCAGAAATAATGTTCAAGTAATAAATGAATGCTACATAAGCATTTCTAGCCACTTTAATTAATTAAAATAAAAGGGTAAAACCTTATTAAATTGTGACACCACTTTAAATCACATTCCCATGGACTATAATATGTGGTGATGACATGTGTCAACATGATCCCATGTTGGGTTTGGAGAATATAAAATCTTAAGTAGTTTTTCAATGAGTAGAAATTACTTTTCTAAAAATAAAAGGATTTAAATGAAGCCCTAACCTTGTAATATTAGGGATGATGCTAGATCATCCATAGGACCCTTGTGTGTGATTATTGCATGTAGTTAAGTATTGTTTGGTGATTGTGTACCTCGTATTTACTCATAGACGCTAGTACCGACCAAGGATATGAGGAGGAAGGAGGATACTACGAAGAAGAAGCCGAGGAGAACTTCAACCATTGCTCTGCACAACGCAAGCTAAAACTTGCAAGACACTCTACTTTAGCAAGCTTATACTGATATTGATGCAAGCTGATACTATATCTATGCAAGCCTTACTAATCAAGTTGACTTATGCAAGCTAACCCTTGCAAGATACCCTACTGATGCAACAAACCCATACTTGTTCTATGACTACTATATGCCTTAAGCATATGTGATCATACCCACTTGATAAACCAATCCTAGTTTTATGTGCAAGCTTCTTACTCTTTTTGTTTATCAAAGCTTACTTAGAGTTTACTTAAGTGACTGGTAGATATTGGAAAGATGCTGAAGGTTGCATAAGGAGCATAAAGTTTGGCCTAAGTTAGAAACCTTGACATTAGCCTGAGACATAAGGTTGTACTTAGTTGAAACTCCACTAGTTACCACCCCTCATTAGTACTATCCCCACTTGTAGATGCTAGTGCTAAGCATAAAACTTGATCAACTTTTAGATGGGAATACTTGGTGGAAAAATGGTTATGAAAACCTTGGAATGATGGATCATTCTATTGAAATGTTTTGGACATGTGTTTCCAAACACTTGAGAATTTTGGTGATAAAAATGTTGAGGCATGAGCCTTAGCCCTTTATAAAACTGATGGTTGTCTGGATGCGATACCATTCCAATTTTATCGTACAACCACAATACCCGAATATTGGGTAGGGCTTGACTGGAAATTTATATTCCTTAGTATTAGTTCCCTCACGGCCAAGGTCTGAGCTAAGGCTACCTTCTGAAGATTGTCCACCTGTGCAGTACCCAAGATGACAGTTGGTCATGGTTGGGAGGCCAAACTCACAGGAGAGGTGATTATACTAGGGCGTGTAATCGAAAGGTTAGGATTGATTATCCGCATACCGAGTATGGTGAATTCAGGATTTGTTCCTGACAGATGTATCGAATGTTGTGGTGAAAGTGTACAATCTCTGCAGAGTGTCAAACTATTTGAATAGTCGCGTCCGCGGTTATGGACAGTTGGAGTTGCCATACTGTTCCCCCGTCAGACTTTTCAAAATGACCTGTGAAATGAACTAAGACTTTGACTTGACCACAACAGAGTTGTGATATGAAATACAAGTTCCCAGTTAGGAGTTATAAAATTGTGACTAGCTTTAGAACTTAGTAGAGATAAATCTGGCTTTTGCAAAACAACCCTAGAGCCTAGTGTCCTATTATCTAAAAACCCCCCTTTACCTATTAGTATTAGTTTGCGAGTACTTAAAGAGTACTCATGGCTTTGTCCCTGGCTATTCCCATGGCCAGACTATGAAGAGGAGTACCTGGAAGATGGACCCCAGGAAGGTTACGATAACTAGGATCATCTCCCGTCGTCAGCATTGCCTGTGACCCCAAAGATGGAGCTTCGCCTACGCTACCGTTATTATTACGTATTCTGCTGCTTGATGTGTATTAAGAACTGGATCATGAGATCCCTATTTGTGTAAGAACTTATGTATCGTTTGTAATGGATGATGTACTATGGTATCCAATTATGTTATGTCTCGCAAAAATGGTAATCCTGGGATTGCGATGTATGGCATAACAGGCATCTAGGATTGAAAAATCCGGGTGTTGACAAGTTGGTATCAGAGCCATCATGACCATAGGAGACCCTAATTAGACTGGACGTTTGAACCAAAAACTTAGTTTCAAAACCAAAGAAAACAAATATTTACAAAAAAAACCTATTCTCATACTTATCTCTTTGATTTTTTCATAAAAATTCATGTTCCTCAAAAACTCTTGCAAAATACATAAAATTTTGACACACTTGATCACTCTGCTAATCTACTCATCCTCTATTTTTATAGATGGACGTGAAGTACAGCAAGTTTTACCAACTTGGGAATGGAGGAGACCTTATCTTTGAGAGGGATCTGGATCAGCTTTCAGAACTTCTGGAGCGTCCGCACCCCGAGTTCTTCTGAGCTCAGCTCAATGATCAAGGAGGACAAGATCTGCAGTGGCTAATTGTTGCGAGTCTCCAAGGAAAGATTGAACCTCCCACTGCGGAGGGAATTCAGTTTACCTTGAGGGAAAACAACTGGCTCGATGGACTTGCCAGAGCAATGCAGGAAGCTCTTTCCCGTCTGTGTGGGAAGAGCATCAATCAGATCAAGGGTACTCACTTTGAGTTTTGCCCAAGGCGTGATGCAAATGGACAACCACTGCAAGCCCCATACCACCCCGAGCTGAAGACTCAATTGGACCACCTTAGCTTCATGATGTATGATTGTCAGCAGGAGTTGGACAACTGCCGTGACTATTGCAACCACAAGTCTTCCATAATCAAGACGAAGGATCAGACCATAGCCATGCTAGCAAAGGATCGCAAGTCTCGCTGCCGTCAGCTCGACAAAAAGGAGCGCATTATTGCCCGTCTTCGCCACCGCATGTCATCTCTGGAGGAGACCATCCACGAGAGAGACATGCAGTTGGAGGAAAGGGAGAATGCCGGAGAGGATCTTCGTGGAGACCCTTACTCCTATCTCAGTGATGACGATGATTTTCTGGAGGATCAGTCCATGGACTTCTTCACCGATGAGGATGATTTCTCCTTCATCGATGATGATGAAGATGATGAAGCCACAGACTCCGAGGAGTAGTAGCACTGAGCACTAGCGTAGTGAGTAGTAGTCGGTCCCACTGTATCGTAGTTCTCAGAATGGTTCTTAAAACCATCTGTTTTTCTTTGTTGTGGTGTGTGTTGTATTGGGTGTTATGAATGAATGAATGAAAAAGCAAGTTACTAGAAAAATCTGAGTCAAACTTTAAAAACTTTTCAAAGACCCAAAACCTTAGAAATTTCCCTCTTTTCTCATGATCTATATCAATCTTCAGATGCCACGTGGAGGAAGTGGTTCAGCCCCAGACCCGATGTTGCAGATCCTGCAAATGTTGACTTCTGACCGCGAAGCTGAAAGAGCGGAACGTCAAGCCAACCTAGCCACTCTGCAACAGATAGGCCAGCTAGCCCACAACAACCAAGGCCACAGAAATCAGGACCACCATGGATCTAAGCTCAAGAATTTCCAGAATACCAACCCACCCGTTTTCACCAAGTCAAAAGAACCCCTAGATGCCGATGATTGGCTGCAAACCATGGAAAACAACCTAGAAGTCGCCGGAGTGGAAGCCAACGAGAATGTCCTGTTCGCCACCCATTATCTAGCCGGAGATGCCAGGGCATGGTGGAACAGTGTTCATGCAATGACCGGAGGCCAGATGATGACCTGGGAGGAATTCAAGGTCAAGTTTAGCAGAACCCATGTGCCACCAGGTTTGATCAAGAGAATGAGAGATGAGTTCAGAGAGCTGAAGCAAGGAAGGATGACTGTAGTGGAATACCGTGACAAATTTTTGTCATTAGCTAGGTATGCCCCGGACGAGATAGACACCGAAGCCAAGAAGAAAGAAAGATTCCTGAATGGTCTGCATGACGAGATGCAGACGGTGTTAGTCAATATCCCCTTTGCTGATATTGAAGCCCTTGTTGACTCTGCTATCCAGATGGAAGGAAAGATCAACCAAGCCAATGAGGACCGCAAGCGTCGCATGATGCATCAACCTGGAACACATCAGACCCCAAAGTATCGCCCCAACCCATCTCCAGGATTTGCCCCAAGAACCAACAGACCCCCTATGACCCGTCCGACCTACCCCAATCGTGGAAACCCTAGACCTAGAGTAAATCCCAACAACCCCGGCAACTCAAGCAATTTCACCCGTGCCCCACCCAAGTTCAACACCAACAATTCTACCGCCAACACCCACACTGCCCCGAGGACTGGAAGCAATGTTGTGCCTGTCGCAGCCAAGGACAAGTCACAAGTGACCTGTTATGACTGTGGAAATAAAGGCCACTATTCCAACAAGTGCCCCAACAAGAAGAATGCTACAGCCCCCAATACCAATGCCCCAGCTCAGCAGCAGCGTCGTGTCCAGCCAGGGAGAAGATTTGCCCCAGGGAATTCACTCAACCGCAATGGCCGTCTTTTTCTCATGCATGCTGAAGAAGCTCAGGAAGCGCCAGACGTCGTGCTGGGTATGTTTTCTGTTAATTCAGTACTTGCAAGAGTGTTGTTTGACTCTGGTGCCTCGCATTCATTTGTCACCGAAGAATTTGCCTGCACTAGTAAAATTCAACCAACCAAACTGAAGCATGTTATGATTGTGCAAATTCCCGGATCAACCACCAAGGCTAGGCAAATTTGCAAAGCCGTCCCTATCCGAATCCATGGCATAGATTTTTATGCTAATCTATAGTACTCGGATCTAAAGGTTTGGAAGTAGTACTAGGAATGGATTGGATGTCCAAACATAAGGGATTGATTGACTGTGCTAAGAAAGCCATCACCATGACAAGTACCACCAGAATATCAGTCGAGCATATATCTGAAACCTTACCTCGCCAATTCAAGTGTAACAAGAGTCTAGCCCAACCTACCATTGACCAAGTCCGGATAGTCTGAGAATACCCCGATGTATTTCCAGATGTTTTGCCCGGTATGCCCCCAGATCGGGATATCGAGTTTATCATCGAACTAATCCCCGGAACAGGACCCATAGCCCAGAGACCCTATAGTATGAACCCGTCAGAACTAGCAGAACTGAAGAAGCAACTGGATTCCATGCTAGAAATTGGATTATATCAACCAAGTGCGTCACCATGGAGATCACTTGTCTTATTTGTGGACAAGAAAGATGGAGGTAACCATTTGTGTACGGATTATAGGAAGTTAAATGATGTCACCATCAAGAACAAGTACCCCTTGCCCAAGATAGAAGATTTGTTTGATCAGTTGACCGGTGCCCAGGTGTTTTCTAAGATTGATCTTAGAACTGGCTATCATCAACTCAAAATTCGTGCAGAGGATATTCCAAAGACTGCCTTTACCACCAGATATGGATTGTACGAGTATACAGTCATGTCTTTTGGATTAACCAATGCCCCCGCTTATTTCATGAACCTCATGAATAAGATTTTTATGGACTTCCTAGATAAGTTTGTCGTTGTTTTCATTGATGACATTCTGATTTATTCCAAATCAGAAGAAGAACATGAGCGACACCTAAGGACCATTCTTGGAACCCTTAGAGAGCATCAGCTGTATGCAAATTTTAGCAAATGTGAATTTTGGTTACAGGAGGTAGGATTCCTCGGTCACATTGTATCAGCCGGAGGAATTGCCGTTGACCCTGCCAAAGTGAAAGATGTAGAAGATTGGCAAGCCCCAACCACTCAAACCCAAGTTCGTGCTTTTCTCGGATTGGCGGGATATTACCGCAAATTCGTAGAAGGATTCTCGAGTATCGCCCGACCCATGACCCAATTGCTGAAGAAGGACAAGAAATTTGAATGGATAGACAAGTGTGAAGTGAGTTTTCAAGAACTCAAGAGGAGATTGATATCAGCCCCAATCTTAATCATGCCGAATATCACAAAGCCCTTCGATGTGTATTGTGACGCATCCAAGACTGGTCTCGGATGTGTGCTAATGCAAGAAGGCAAAGTTATATCTTATCTATCTCGACAATTGAAGCAACATGAGCAAAACTATCCAACCCATGACCTCGAACTCGCAGCAGTAGTCCTAGCCCTGAAGACATGGAGACATTACCTAATGGGAAACCGTTGTGAGATTTATTCGGATCACAAGAGCCTAAAATATATATTCACTCAGAAGGAGTTGAATATGAGGCAGAGAAGATGGATTGAGCTAATCAAGGATTACGACCTGGACATTCACTATCACCCTGGTAAAGCCAACGTGGTAGCCGATGCCCTTAGCATATTGCCGTGCCGCTTGAACTCCATGATTTTGAAGGAGCAACCAAGTTTGCACAAGGAGATGGAAGATTTTTGAATGGAATTAGTAAGTGAAGGATTTTTGGCTAGCATAGAACTTCAGCCCACTTTGATCAGTCAGATTAAAGAGGCACAGAAGGGAAATGCCAGTATCGACGGAATCAAGCGTTATATCGGTACACGCAAAGTACCCGGATTCACCGAGGACGAAGAAGGAGTTCTGTGGTACAACGGACGCCTTTGTGTACCAGCAGATTCGGAGTTGAAAGAAGTTATCTTGAAGGAGGCTCATGATACTCTTTATTCTATCCATCCCGGAGGAACTAAGATGTATCAAGATTTGAAAGAGCAATTTTGGTGGCATAAGATGAAGAGATAAATCGGAAGCTATATCGCCAAGTGTGATATATGTCAGCGAGTCAAGGCAGTACATCAAAGACCCGCTGGATTGTTGCAACCTTTGCAAATTCTGGAATGGAAATGGGATTCTGTAGGAATGGACTTTATCACTGGACTACCTACTTCTAGTAGGGGAAATGACTCTATTTGGGTCATAGTGGACAGATTGTCTAAAGTCGCCCATTTCTTGCCCGTAAAAACCACCTATCAGAGTTCGAAGATAGCGGAGTTTTACATCGCTAGAATTGTCAGTTTGCACGGAGTCCCCAAGAACATAGTATCGGATCGAGGAACTCAGTTTACCTCGAGATTCTGGAAGAAAGTCCAAGAAGGTTTAGGAACCCGCCTAGATTTTAGTACCGCGTATCACCCTCAGACCGATGGACAAACAGAGCGAGTAAATCAAATACTCGAAGATATGCTTGGAGCATGTGTACTAGAATATGGATCCAAGTGGGAAGACTGTCTGCCGTTTGCAGAATTTTCCTACAACAATAGTTACCAAGCCAGTTTGCAAATGGCCCCATTTGAGTTCATGTATGGAAGAAAGTGTCGCACCCCTTTGAACTGGTCGAAAGTAGGAGAGAGTCAGATTTTCAGACCCGACATCCTCCGAGAAGCAGAAGAGAAGGTTCACAAGATTCGTGAGCACCTCAAGATCGCCCAATCCCGATAGAAGACTTATGCCGACAAGAGACGTCGAGACCTCGTCTTCAATATAGGAGATTTTGTTTATCTGAAAGTGTCGCCATTGAAGGGAATGCAGCGTTTCCAACTCAAAGGAAAGTTAGCCCCCAGATATATCGGACCTTTCAAAATTCTGAACCATCGAGGAGAAGTATCATATCAATTGGAACTACCTGAAGAGATGTCAGCTGTGCACAATGTCTTCCATATCTCGTTACTTCGCAAATGTCTCGAAGTCCCCGAGAAGACCGAAGTGTTCAAGAATATCGATCACCAGACCATAGAGATCAATGATGACCTGACCTATCCCGAAGTACCCATCCGCATTTTGGAAGAAGCTTTCCGAACTACCCGAACCCGAAGCATCAAGTTTCTCAAGATTCAGTGGAGCAACCACACAGAAGAGGAAGCTACCTGGGAGCGCGAAGATCACATCAGGACAGAGTTTCCCGATCTCTTCAAATCCTAGGTAATCTTTTCGTCCTTTTTCAAATCTCGGGACGAGATTTTGTTTAAGGAGGGAAGGTTTGTAACATCCCAAAAATACTAAGCTTGGATCATCAAATTCTAATCATCAAAATTAGGGTTAACAAAAAACTTTTCTAAATGAAATCATGAATGCATGCATATGTGTATGCATGGATTTTGGAAATCCTTTAAAACCACCTTGTTTGTTTGTTTCATTGCTTGTAAAATGTTTCTTAGGTGAAATAAACATCATCTAAAACATTTCCCACACCTTTCCTAAAGACAAGTAAATCAAAACACATATATGAAATGAATGGTCATTTTGGCCAATTTAACTCCCATGCCTACTTTGGCTATCTCGAACTTTCAGAACCTAACAGAAACTTTTCTGGATCTTTGCACCCCTTGAATGTACTCATAACAAGGTATCAAGGCCCACTTTGTGATCATCCAGAAACTTTCAAATGCATAGTTTAAATGACAATTCAAAATTGAATCTTTATCATATGGGAAGATCCCACTTTTTCAAAAACCACTCAAACAAGCTCAACTTTCAAAACCCAAGCATCTGCAGACTCACCAGCACCAATCTAGCAAACCCACCAAAAATCTTTTCAAAATTCAAAACTTGAGTTCATGCGGCCATTTCATCAAACAGGTTGCAGACACAAATCAAACAAAACATCAAACACTATAGTGTGCAGTGTTTTGAGCCTAACTTGTTTCCTAGTTAGCTCACACACAGCTCAGTAGATCATCTAGGAAGTTTAACTAAGGACTAGCACCCCTGTGAGCTTGCCATTGCCATCAATGGTGAACAGCCGAGCACCCTCTTGTCACCCCATTGTGGACAGCATGCTAGAGGAAGAACTAGCCTTGCCAACCTTGTCTAGGAGGCAGCCCACCGTCCATCGCCACTACCTGTCCCAACCGCGAGCGTTGCCAAGCCCTGGACCACGCGCACAAGCCGCGCCCAGACCGCCAGAGACCATGCCGAGCATGCGCCAGAGCATGACCCTCGACCGAAGCCCACAGACCGCGCACCGCCCTCGCCGCGTGCATACACAATCCCCACCGACCCCTACCCTTGCCCATGCCATTAGCCGCCTGTAACCTCACCCCCGACGAGCTCACCGTGCGCCCCGACGGTCCCCTCGCTCGACTATAAATAGAGGCCACCCCCGCACGATTTCTTCACACCATCTCACTCCCCTCTCCTCACGGATCGTGCCACACCATTCTTAGAGCAAGGCGAGCACCATCTCGCCGGAATTTCACTGGAGCCTGCCGCTGCCGGAGAAGAAGGGCGCCATCGATTTCGTCCACCCCAGGAGCTGCCGCGACCACCCCTGAGTTCGCCGTCGTCGACTTCGTCGTTCGCCCATCTCGCCGACCCTTGCTAGTACCCCGGTGAGCCCCCAGCAACCCTCACTAGCCGCGCTAGGTTTCGTTCTCGCCGGCGTTGTCTCGCGTCGACGATGACTCCCAGCCGTTAGATTAGAACTAGATCGAACGATCCACGTCGCCCCTACCGCTTCGCCCGGCCCCGTGTCACTGACGAGTGGGGACACCCACTTAAGCAGCCCGCGGGAGCACTGCGCTTAGCAGGCCGGCCCAGTAACTTTTCCCGCGCAGCCCAGTTATTCAAATTAAACCTTTTTCTATTTCAATTCAAACACACTTCTGTACCCAACTTCAAAAATCAACCCAGGTCGATTCAGTGCACCAAATTGAATGAAACCAATTCTGTTGGAAAGGTCTGTGAATGCTGAATCCAAGCCCGTTGGATTCAAGTCATTTGGATCTATAGATCACCCATGGTAAAAATAACAAGGCAGAAGCTTTTCTGCATTCAAACATTTTTCAAATTTAAACCATAATAGCTTTTGAGTTGATTCCAACTCTCAAAAATCACATTTAACCATACCTTTCAGAATATATAAAAATATATAGGTTTACTTGCAGAAATAATGTTCAAGTAATAAATGAATGCTACATAAGCATTTCTAGCCACTTTAATTAATTAAAATAAAAGGGTAAAACCTTATTAAATTGTGACACCACTTTAAATCACATTCCCATGGACTAAAATATGTGGTGATGACATGTGTCAACATGATCCCATGTTGGGTTTGGAGAATAAAAAATCTTAAGTAGTTTTTCAATGAGTAGAAATTACTTTTCTAAAAATAAAAGGATTTAAATCAAGCCCTAACCTTGTAATATTAGGGATGATGCTAGATCATCCATAGGACCCTTGTGTGTGATGATTGCATGTAGTTAAGTATTTTTTGGTGATTGTGTACCTCGTATTTACTCATAGACGCTAGTACCGACCAAGGATACGAGGAGGAAGGAGGATACTACGAAGAAGAAGCCGAGGAGAACTTCAACCACTGCTCTGCACAAGGAAAGCTAAAACTTGCAAGACACTCTACTTTAGCAAGCTTATACTGATATTGATGCAAGCTGATACTATACATATGCAAGCCTTACTAATCAAGTTGACCTATGCAAGCTAACCCTTGCAAGATACCCTACTGATGCAATAAACCCATACTTGTTATATGAATACTATATGCCTTAAGCATATGTGATCATACCCACTTGATAAACCAATCCTAGTTTTATGTGCAAGCTTCTTACTCTTTTTATTTATCAAAGCTTACTTAGAGTTTACTTAAGTGACTGGTAGATATTGGAAAGATGCTGAAGGTTGCATAAAGAGCATAAAATTTGGCCTAAGTTAGAAACCTTGACATCAGCCTGAGACATGAGGTTGTACTTAGTTGAAACTCCACTAGTTACCACCCCTCATTAGTACTATCCCCACCTGTAGATGCTAGTGCTAAGCATAAAACTTGATCAACTTTTAGATGGGAATACTTGGTGGAAAAATGGTTATGAAAACCTTGGAATGATGGATCATTCTATTGAAATGTTTTGGACATGTGTTTCCAAACACTTGAGAATTTTGGTGATAAAAATATTGAGGAATGAGCCTTAGCCCTTTATAAAACTGATGGTTGTATGGATGCGATACCATTCCAATTTTATCGTACAACCACAATACCCGAATATTGGGTAGGGCTTGACTGGAAACTTATATTCCTTAGTATTAGTTCCCTCACGGCCAAGGTTTGAGCTGAGGCTACCTTGTGAAGATTGTCCACCTGTGCAGTACCCAAGATGACAGTTGGTCATGGTTGGGAGGCCAAACTCACAGGACAGGTGCTTATACTAGGGCGTGTAATCGAAAGGTTAGGATTGATTATCCGCATACTGAGTATGGTGAATTCAGGATTTGTTCCTGACGGATGTATCGAATGTTTTGGTGAAAGTGTACAATCTCTGCAGAGTGTCAAACTATTCGAATAGCCGCGTCCGCGGTTATGGACAGTTGGAGTGGCCATACTGTTCCCCCGTCAGACTTTTCAAAATGACCTGTGAAATGAACTAAGACTTTGACTTGACCACATCAGAGTTGTGATATGAAATACAAGTTCCAAGTTAGGAGTTATAAAATTGTGACTAGCTTTAGAACTTAGTAGAGATAAATCTGGCTTTTGCAAAACAACACTAGAGCCTAGTGTCCTATTATCTAAAAACCCCCTTTACCTATTAGTATTAGTTTGCGAGTACTTAAAGAGTACTCATGGCTTTGTCCCTGGCTATTCCCATGGCCAGACTATGAAGAGGAGTACCTGGAAGATGGACCCCAGGAAGGTTACGACAACTAGGATCATCTCCCATCGTCAGCATTGCATGTGACCCCGAAGATGGAGCTTCGCCTACGCTACCGTTATTATTACGTATTCCGCTGCTTGATGTGTATTAAGAACTGGATCATGAGATCCCTATTTGTGTAAGAACTTATGTATCGTTTGTAATGGATGATGTACTATGGTATCCAATTCTGTTATGTCTCGCAAAAATGGTAATCCTGGGATTGCGATGTATGGCATAACAGGCATCTAGGATTGAAAAATCCGGGTGTTGACATCTCATTGCCTCTCGGTTGCTAGCTTTCCATGGTTTAGAGCCTCATCATTCAGATTATCGGTTCCCCATAGAGAGACTTGATCTCAATTCCATGATTCAGCATAATTTTGTTTCTTCTTGCGCTACTGTGAGAGATTTACCGTATGAGATATCCTTTGTCAAGCGTGGTTGGAGAGGAGGTAGGGATGAGAAAGTAATCTATTTGCCTGCACCTTCTTTGATTAATTTTGATAACAGGCAAGGATGGTCGCTCATGGAGGAAGAGTTTGACACATACGTGGTGGATCTCTCCCAGCAAGAGGAGAATGTTGGGGAGGATGCCGAAGATGATTCGGTTCAGTCCTCCAACATGGGGGAGTCTTCATACCAGTATCCCTCCTATGATTGAAGCACGTCTTCTTCTTCATCGTGAGGGCCTGATTATGATCATTCCTATGATGACCCACCAGCTTGGGCTTACTACCCACGCTATTGAGCCCCACTTAGGCCAAAATCTATGCTTGGGGGGAGGTACGCCGACATCACACTCATCTATATATCATGTTTCGTCGATTCTTTGTATATCCATGTTTTGCTTTCTTTTTGGTTTTTGTTCCTGCTTTCCCAAAACACAAAAAGACCACAAATATTTTCGTTGTTTCTCTTGGCTTGTTTCTTTTCTTTTTAGCTTTGGTTTTACTTAAGAAAAAATCCAAAAGATTTTGCTTTGTGTGCTTGTTTTTGAAAAAATCGAAAACACCAAAAATAATTGTTGTTCTTCTTTGGTTTTGTGAAGTTCTTTGCAGGGTTCAGCAGTCCTCAGTGGATTTTGGTTTCATGTTATTATTCAAGCCACACAGGTGAAGAGCGATAATGAAGATTAAGACAACTTGAGGTGTGGTAATAGGCTGGTAACGAACTCTATTTGTTTTCATTTTTGTACATATACTCATCATTGTGGGCATGCTTAGTTTGTTCATGTAAGGTGTATGTTATTTAAGGATGCTTAGTAGTTATTGCTTTCTTATTATAACACCCTCGCCTGATAAGGCTGAGTTCATGTGTATAGTGCCAATCCCTGGATCGGTTCACTGGCACACACACTACAAAAATGATATCAAATATAACTATACATCATAAATACAACGAATATGATCCAAAATTTACATTATATCACATCGGAAAGCAATACAGTAGATCTCCATTCTTCAAATGTTCCACAGGCGAACAATCATTGAGTGGAGTCTCGCGACCTATAACGATCACTCAGAAATGATATAACCTGCAACATGAAAGGTTGCAGCCACAAATGGTCAATACTTTGAATGTATTGGCAAGTATCACTAGTATGTGGATATAAAAGGAACCTATCAATTACATGCATATTTGGCTAAGTGGAGTTTCAGGCTCATTTGCATAAAGCAATAGTTTTATCCTATCATTTTCAATTAGTTTTAATCCTTTCTGAAAATTGTATCAACACATTGGCCAACACCAAGTGCTCCTACTCCCTTGTTAATCCATCAAATTTTATTAAGCAATTAGAATGTCGAGATCATCCATAAGCTTCAAGCCTTAGTTGCTCAATATTGTTCATAACCGGGGACACGGCTAATCGATTAGATTTATATCTTCTGCAGAAGTTGTACACTTTACCCACACGACACAATCTCGCCTTGATGCCACCAGTGGCCGCTGGTTTAGTACACACCAATTGGTATACCGGCAGATCGATAATGTGTCGAAGTCTTTCCATAGAAGTCCTCCCAATACACAATACTAGCACGTCTAACAGGCACCAATGCACGGATATAACCTCCAATACACAATTCTAGTTAACCTGAAGATATACCAATGTAAAGGGTCTTCCGCTATGTAATTAACTAAGCTAGAGCCCATATTAGCATGTGGTTGTACTGGAAGCTACTGTACGAGAAACATGTCAATCTCTTATGATGCCTAGGTGGTCTTCTTCCAGTGCACACACAAGAGAGGTAGCCAAAGATATGGTCCCCTTCGTTGCCACTTCTTCCAAACTCAACAACAACAATATTCCACCCAGGTGATTCATTAAGTACTTGTTTTATTATATAAAACATAGCTTTTCCAATACTCACAATAGTCATAACATGATATTCCATCCCGAATCTATAGCAGGGCTAAGCATACTACAACTACGATGTTTCCACTAAGCAAGATACAAAAGGATATCCTAAATAGGACATAGCATAGCATAGCACATAGTGCAAAATATTCCTACACATGCAATTCTACTAAAAAAACTATAATGCATAGGGAAAATAAGTAGGACATTTATGATAGTGCCACTTGCCTTTTAGTTGATGTAGTCGTTCAAACAATCCTCACAATTGCAATCGTTGCACTCGTCACAATCAAGATAGTTGCACTCCCCGCAATCTATCGATCAAACAATTGCACAACAAACACACCAATCAAAATAATGCAATTATGCACAATACAACAAAACAATGATGAACAAATACATGCATGATGATTTAATAAGTCATAATAGTTGTAATTTGTAACACCCCGGTTCTGAAAAGACCGTGGCCTCTATGTGACATGCCAACCCCTGGATCGGTTCATTGGCCCACAATAGAGTAAGATGAATAACATAGCAAAATATCCGTGTATCATAAATAACGAAGATCCAGAGTACCATTATTACAATAAAAGCTTAGCCCAAAACTAGCTCAAATTATTCAGGTAGCAACATAAATAAAGTAAATCCTCCATTCTTCAAATTGCCCACAAGTGAACAAGTGCCGAGTGGAGTACCGTGGCCTATATCGATTACTCGGAATCGGAATAACCTGCAACATGAAACGTAGCAGCCCCGAAGGGTCAATACATGGAATGTATGGCAAGTAGAGCTAGTAATGGAGACAATAGTACTAACATCTACATGCGTATTTGGCAAGTGGGGCTGTGTCTGGCTTGCATTTGCAAATACATTTGTCCTACTTTCATAAACAGTTTTTGATTTTCTTTGAAAAGATCCCAATTAAGTTAACCCAACAATATTAAAACAATTATGAAATTAGAATGAGCGAGAAACATGTCATGAAATCAATATCAAGCAACTCAGTTGTCCATAACCGGGGACACGGCTAATCGATTAGATTATACACCCTGCAGAGGTTAGTACACTTTACCCATGTGACTTGGCCAGCCCAGCTCGTACCATCACTCTCATTTTGAGTGGTGATAGGGAGAAGTCCAAGTTGAGACTGTTCGGAAAGTAGCTGCTCAATCCCGACGCGCACCGGTCCAACCTATCAAAATTCTACATCTCTGGATACGCGGGTTCGAGTTACCACAACCTACTAAGTCCAACCAACCTCCCATTCCATTATTGGCACATGGTTGTACACGTAAGCTACACAATAAAGAAGCCAATCATTCTCTCTTGATACCTGGGTGCCTTTCCGCAATGAAACCACCAAAAATTATCAATACCATCACACCCAGATGATTCATTGATTAAGTTGTTTTAGTTTTCACAAACCAATACTTTTTGAAACAAGTTTCAATGATGTAACCCAGCCCTCGTTCAACATAGCATGGCTAAGCACATCTACAAACGGTGGTTTATCTACAAGGAAAGCCCTACCACATAATAGGTCATAGCATAGCGATAGTGTCATCCTACACATGCAACTACAAAATACACGACAATGCATTAAAAATAGTAGGACGATATCATGAACAAAGTAGCATCTACTTGCCTTGGTTGTAGCGGTCGGAAGAACAATCCACACACGAGCAAGCGTTGCACTCGTCACAATCTACACGATACAATTGCAATCATAAACAAACAATCCACAAGCATATGCAACAAATATGATGCATGAAGGTATGCAAGGCAAGTGAATTGGTGCTACAGCTGCACCACATAATCCTAATCAATAATACTACTGATTGCATGCATGGAAAATAGTTTTAGCGCTAGGAAAACTATTTCGCAAAAAGTAATGCTCAAAACTAGAGCTAGAACTCAAATAATTCACCACCGGTAGTATACTGTTTGTAAAATCTTGGGAAAAATCTACCGTATAGGCATCGCTGATTAGAAACAGTACCAATTGGAATTACTCAAAAAAAAATTGTAAAACTCCCCGAGTAATTAAAACACTGCAGAAAGCCACTAGACAGTTTCTGCAGAAGTTTTTACTGTAAGCCTATCTTTTTAATTCACAGTGAGATTCCCCTCGTTCCACTGAATCCAGGGACATATCATACGCGTTTTTTGGAGCTACGGATCTTTTTCTACGAATTTATTACTCCAAAAAGGCCACTAACTAGTTTGATTAAACTGTACTAAACCTTGCTGCAAAAGCCTGAACCAAAGGTACAGCGAGATTTTACACGACTCACTGAATCTACACATATTTTATTTGCAATTTTTGGCCAAGCGGTTTAATTTCTACGCAATTTATAAGATTCTACCGAAATCTGTCAACTAAAAGGATTAACGAAATTGACCAGTCAATTGTGTCTGTTGACTGGTCAAAGCGTCTGCTGACTGGGCGCTGACTGGGTGTCTGACTAGTCAACGCCTGAGTCTGACTAGTCAACGAACGATCTAAGCCGCTGATCTGAGATCTGACGGTGGCTGCAGTCTTACCGGAAACAAACGGCGAAACGGACGGCGGCTGGTTCCGAACGGCGGCGGCGATCGGTTCCGGCGTCGGGGTTTTTCCTGCGCGGAGGGAGACGGTCAACGAGCGGTACAAGATCGTCAACGCGGCGCGCAAGACGGCGCGCGTGCGACGCGGTACGGTCGAAACGGCGCGACGCAAAACGGCGCGCGAGCGTGTACGTGCGTGCGTGCGTGCGCGTGCGCACGAAGCGAGGCAGCGGCAGCGGCGCAGCTAGCGGCTAGGCGGCAGCGCAGCGCTGCAGCGGCAGCTCGCGGGGCGGCAGGCGCGGGCGGCGGCGGCGGTTGGCGGCGCGCGCGGCTGCGGGGCGCTGCGAGGCGGGTGGTGGCGAGCGGGGGCGCCGGCGGCGGGGTGCGGGCTGGCGCGGGTGGAGGGCGGCGAGGCCGGCGCGCAGGCCGAGGTGGGGAGGGCGCGGCGCAGGCGGCGCTAGGCGGCGGCGTGCTCGCGGCCGAGGCGCGGCGGCTGCGGAGGCGCGCGGGAGGCGGCGGCGGCCTCGGGCGGAAGGCGGCGCGCCGGAGGAGGTGATCGGGGGCAGGGGGTCGGGCACAGAGTCCAAGGCAGCGGGGCTGCCCTTTAAGTGGGCCCACTCGTGGAATCCTACGCGAAAACGGCGCAGAGTTGGTTTCGGACTCGAAAATCGGTCCGGAATTTCGGACCGTTTTCCGACGATTCACTCAAACTGCCGCAACTTCTTCATACGAGCTCCAATTTGAGCGATTCTTGCGCCTACGGGTTCGTACAATCGAGGGGAACAATCTAGCGTCAAGGTTTGAGCCAAACCACTAATCTACAAGGGTGGTCACCGCTAGTCCTACTAAAGCTTCCCGCAGGAACCTCGTAGCAAAAATAGAATAAGGTTTTGCAAATAGCGTTTCGCCGAACCTTTTCACTCGACGGTTTTGCATGGAAAAATATGATGCAATGATATAAATGATGTGCAAGACCAAATCTAAAATTTGGGATGTGACATAATTAGTTCCCTGAACATTACAACATCACATGATGCATGCAGGAGATCATTTAATGCGATAGGATATTTATTATTAATACTTGATTGCCAATCTATGGTTTTTCATAGTTCTGTTGAAACTTCTGTACTAATTGTCGTATTTTGGGTCTAGGGTGTACTTGATAGAGGACATTATTACTAACCAGTATCAATTGGATTCAACTTAATCGGAGTTATAAATCTTTTCTTATGATTTAAATAGTGTTTAATGGAGTTTAAATTATTTAAACAATTTCTGTTGTCTAAAAATCAAACTAAATACAGATCTGTAATCTACACGATGATGTGATTCCAGGAACATATTATTCATATTTTT
Organism: Avena sativa; assembly: GCA_916181665.1. Classification (NCBI taxonomy): domain Eukaryota; kingdom Viridiplantae; phylum Streptophyta; class Magnoliopsida; order Poales; family Poaceae; genus Avena; species Avena sativa. The sequence continues at coordinate 133,932,133 of OV702298.1, forward strand.
CTGAGTTATAAATTATTTACTATGAATTTAATACTCTAAAAGTCCATTAAAACTATTTAAATCACTACAGAAATTCTACACTGCAAAATTTGGATCTAACAGCATATTAATGTTTTATATGAAATTATGAATCCATAGACACTTTTTTTGTATTTTTATGATATACATATAATTTTCTATGATTTATTTAGTCCAAATTGTCTATTAAACTATTTATTTTATTACAGTAAAACTATATTCTAAACTTTATATATAATCGTATATTATTATTCTACACGATAATATGAATCCATACATGTATCATTTGTCAAACTAGAAAAGTGGCCCGCGCACTTGCGCGGGCAAGGCCTTTGTTGTATATTATTTAAATATTGTTGTTTATGATAGAAGCTTGTTTTGAAGTAGTCTCATTTCATAGTGTGATAGTTGAAATAAAAAATATGTTTTATGAGTCATTGCATTATCATATGATAGGGCATCATTTCTAATATTTTTGTTTTGAACTAAATTTTTAATGAGCACAAATTTCTAGTAGTAGGATCTGTTTGAACGTGAAAAGTCAATAAACCATTGTTCTATATAATTTATGTACTCCCTATTCCTAAAAAGGACATCGCATATTTTTCTAGATTTGCATGTACATATACACTACAATGCGCCTAGATACATGTGAATCTCAACAAATTTGTGACATATTTTGTAGGTCGAAGGGAGTATATATGATTATTAATTAATTCAAATATCTTGCCATTAATTTTAGAACGTAAAAAAGTAGGTCAATCTGGATGACCAAACACACAATAGTAAGTTTCATCGTTTATGCACTATCTATCTATAAAAATAATAAAAGAATGTACAAGTTTCAATGTAAGAGAACTTTCGAAACCAAGCCAACAAATTCAGTTCAATAACTGTCATTTCTTGAGTCTGCCGTGGATATCATCAATAGTAATTGTACCTTGGCTTTGAGTCGAGTATTGATGGAGCATTTAGTAGGCATACCTCAACTTTCTAACTTAGTAAAAGAATACAGACCAATAGAACTTTTTGGAAAAATATTAGAAACATGTAATTCCTGTAGGGTGATAGGTACAGAGAGTGAGAATCAAAATTACACTTTGAGCACCACACGACATATGATATTATGTTTTGAGGGTCAAGGGTATGATACTAATAATATAATATACCATACATTTATTGCACAAAGTGCATGGAATATTAATAGGTTTTTGGCGGGCCACATGGCTGTGAAATATTTGCATGGAATATGTAAATAAGAAAATATTAGTAATGATATAATATATAGACTTACAACCCAACATCATAACTATAATAACATGTTCTTATCTGTATAATACACTATATTAACTTGACACATCTCATACTAAATAAGCTCATAAGATATATTTGAAGATTAAGAACATATATGGAAACTACTATAAATCTGAGGATCAAAACAAATTACCACGTTAATGTTAGGTGTGAAGTGTATAAACGCCAAAAAACACACAACCTTTGCATCATCCACGATTATATACGTCATAAACCAACTATATTCATTTTCATCATTATCGTTTACCTCATAAACCAACTAAAATGGCAACTCGTTACCCTACGTGTCCTTTCTTGCATTGATAGGAACAAATTGTTGGAAACCTAATTTGTTTTCATTGGTGTGTAGAAAAATTATCATGTTCATTCGAGTTGCACATACATTTAAATATTTTGATAATACTACATTACATGATACCCCCTCTTTATAAAATGTAGTCCTAGTGCATCTTAGTAGTTTTTTTTAAGTCAAACGATATAAAGATTGACCAAATATAGAGAAAACCACATAGATCAGTTAAACAAAAAAGACCTTAACAATTCATAAATGTACTGAAGGTCCTAGGTAGGTAAACTGGAACTATGTGGCTAATAGGTGCTTAAATAACACATCATTTCCTTCCTAGGCTAGTGCAACATGTAACGCTTCCGTCTCTGCATACGACCTACACATGGTGAAAATATGCAAAAGGAACGCATGAGATAGATATATACGATAAAAAAATAATAGCACGGTTAAAAACCTTTTGTTGTAAGCTTTATAAAATCTAGGATCCCTTCAAGTTATCTTGCCTTTCTTGATTAGCATTAATAAAAAGGACGAAATTGTGAGATCCATTAAGTTGGGAGTATATACTTCATAAGAAACAGAGAACATCTATTTTTCCGGCAGCTTTGAGTAATTTAATTAAAGGATTGATAAGTTTTGATTTCAGCAATCAGCCAAGAAAAACATATGACAACCACCGGTCAATCGCATTTAGCAGTAAAAGGTAACTATTATGGAAATACTATCTGTAGGTGATAGGTGATAGGGCTGATGGATATGTACTGAACCCTTATGGAAAAACAATTGCTATTCAAAGAGTTTGCACGTGATGAATGGAAGAATAAGTAACACGATCTGCAAGTGTGCCATTGTCAATTGCCTGCTTCATATTTGTTTTGTCGTATATTTTTTGTTTAACTCTGGTTTTCTGCAGAAGGATTCGTTTGGTCACTATATTTGCAATTGAAATTAAGAAATCAAGACCGATGAAATCATGTAAAACTACAAAATCGAGAATCTGAGATATTCAAGATCAGTATGCTCGCTTATTAGGCTCGTCTGATATTTATGGGCTCACTATCTTGTACTCCCTCTATTTTAAAATATAAAATGTTTTATCTTTTTTAAAACACGTGTATCTAGACGCCTTTTAGTTTGTAGTTTCACTTATTTTACTCTGAATTTATACGCTAAAATACGTCTATATATATATATATGTTTAAAAAAGACTAAAATATCTTATTCTTTAGAACAGATGGAGTACTTAATATCATATCAAATAGAGAAAGAAAGCCATAATTAACTGAATTGACCATACGTAGTTTCTAGGCTGTCTCCAGTTTAGCCTAAAGGGAATACTAAAGATGAGTCTATGTACACATTAATCTGAGTGACAATAAAATGATGGCACTCAAGAAAGTATCCTATAAACCTGACAAATATCGTGTCACCCTCTAGATCAACAATGAGAAATTTTCTTATTAAATATTAGTCCAAGGTAATACTCCCTCTGTCTGTAAAAGGATGTGAAAAATTTATCTAGATTCACATAAAACTATATACTAAAATACGTCTAGATACATGCGAATTTTGACAAATCTATGACATGTGTTTTTCGGAAGGAGGGAGTAGTTCTTTTGCATGAAGAAAGATAGAAGTGTTTTTACTCTGAAAAACAAAATCATGATGATAAAATTGATTAATTAATTAAAAAAACTCTAAAATTATCATCTCTTATACATGACAATGCATATTGACCATAAGAACTTACCCTGAGTATCTACATATGGTCTTATGTGTGGCCTCTGTCAGGAGCATTGACCACCTCCCTTTAACGTCCGCTACAGGGATCGATTTGCTATCTCTGTTCCTTGCCGAGGGATTCCGCGAGAATGCTCCGCTTGCTAGGTTATGCACACTGCTGTCATCTCGAGGCCATGAATACCGTCTCTGACTCTGCATGCTGCATGGATTGTTCTTCTTGCCATAGCCGGTAGAAAATGACCCAATATGCATAGGTAAGGGATCTGCTGCCATCATATGATTTGATAACTTTTGGCATGTTCGGTAGTAGCCGGATCATATAGGTGAGGTTCGGGAGGAAAAAAATTAACATGATCTGAAGAAATAAGGAGTGGCATGGGGATAAGGGTATCGGTGCAGCAACACTAAGTATTTTGCATGTCTTCTCTTAATTAAATAATGATGGAACACATGCAGATGCATAGATGGATCATCCATAATTACCCAGATGAATCTCAGGAATCGTGAGTCTACGGGTCACCTCCCTGTGTACGTGGCCTGAGCGCGACACGCCTGGGAGGAGCCTCTTCTTTCCATTGCATGCCTTCATCGCCTGCATTAGACCTGGCTTGACGGCGCTAGGGCATCCCGAATTTGATGATTCGATGATTTTTTTGACTTCGGATGCGGCGGCCATCCTGTGTAGAAAAAGGGGAAAGTAACGGTGAGGGCAACATTATTCCTGTTGTAATGGCATTGGTGGGTAATTTTCCATCTAAATATAATCTAATGGTTATAGATTTTTCGTCTATTCAAATAAAGGGTCTGATGTTTCTGATTTTTGTGGGATTTTCTAGTATAATTCTCTAATTTCTAGTTAGACCTGGCTTGTCGGCGCTAGGGCATCCCGAATTTGATGATTCGATGATTTTCTTGACTTCGGATGCGGCGGCCATCCTGTGTAGAAAAAGGGGAAAGTAACGGTGAGGGCAACATTATTCCTGTTGTAATGGCATTGGTGGGAAATTTTCCATCTAAATATAATCTAACGGTTATAGATTTTTCGTCTATTTAAATAAAGGGTCTGATATTTCTGATTTTTGTGGGATTTTCTAGTATAATTCTCTAATTTCTGGTTAACCCGTCATGTACTTTTAATATATAATAGACTTGGACATGTAAATATTTTTATATGAATTTTACAAGGTTTAATGTATTTCTGTCTTTTATTCAATTTCCAGTTTAAATAGGGAATATGCTGGGAATATTCTGCCAACGTAGCGAGATCTGATTGGGTCATACCCCTTCGTTTAAGTGACGTGTTCCTGGCCACTGGATCGGGATCTGACGGCTGATGGTTGACGGCTCCCTGGCGGCTTGGCTCGAGGCCTGGCTTCGCTTCGGCTTCGGCTGGACTCGGCTCAAACGAATCTGGGCCGTTTGTATTAGATCGGTCGGGGCACGGTGACGATGGCGAGCCAGCATCGGCTGGCGGTCGGTGGCGACGACGATGGCGGCGGCGCGGGTCAGAAGGTGGCCATCGGCGGCGCTCCGGTGCACTCCTGATGCTACGGAGTAGATGAAGAGATTCCCAAAGGCATGGAGGTTCTCCTCGTTACACAGGCATCATTCTTCTCCTTTTGTGGCAGTGGCAGCAAGCGGATGGAGTCGTGCGGCCGTCTGCGAGCTCCTGCGGCGTCGGTGGCTTCCCTGGGGGCTCTGCAGAGAGGGGAGGAGAGGTGAGGCGACGAGGTACAGGACATGGGAGAGAATAGGAGGGAGAGGAGGGTTGCAGGGTGACTGAACATGCTCCACCGCGAGCTCCGAAGCTCGGTGGCGGCGGGATCTTCGGCGAGAGATTTCGCGGCAGCCTGGCGGTGTTCTTTAGGGTTTCCAGAGGTAATACGTAGAGGTAGTCGTGGGGATTAAATAGGTGGCGAATCTTGAGCGAGGGGAAAGGGACGACGTCGAATCGGCGAGATTTTCTCGTGAGGTTCGTCGGGTTCGTACTGGGAGCGGTCTCCGTCGGGAGGTAGCAGAAGACTAGGTGGGACCCGCTTGTTGGTGAGAGGGAGAGGGGAGAGCGGGCTGCAGATGATGGGCCATAGTTGGGCCGGCTCTGCTGGCCGCGGCTGCTGCGCGCTGCGCGGCTGGTGGGCAAGCGGAAGATGCGAGCGGCTAGGTGGGCTGGGCTGGCTAGTCGGGTTAGTTAGGTTTTTTTTTGTTTCTTTTCCTTTTTCTGTTTTTAGTAATTCTTTCATTACTTTTTCATATGAACTCCAATTGAGTTCAATTTTGTTTCTAAAATTTTGTAATATCATCCTGATCATTTTAAAATATTAACTACATTATTTCTTGTCTATTTCAAATTTACCAACCCATAAATATTTAGTTTGGCCAAAGGGCATTATGGCCCCCTTCTTTTCAGCTTCTTGGCTAGCTTCTCCTAGAAGCTACCCTCCACCAGCTTCTCCCAGAATCTCATCTACCAAAATCGTTTATACTTTTAAATTGACATTGAAACTACTAGTTAAGAAGTTTGAACGAATTTTGAAGATGAGATTCTGGGAGAAGCTGGTCGAGGGTAGATTCTGGGAGAAGCTGGCCAAGAAGCTGAAAAGAAGGGGGCCTATATTTCTTATCATGTGAAATTCATATCTTTTCCATTTTATATCCAAAATCCACCAAACCAAATTCTATGGTTTTATAAAATGGGTATCTGTAAATATATATCATTTATGAATTCTATTTCTTAATTGTTACTATGGACAAAGCCATAGATCAAGGGGTGTACTTAGAATGGGGAAATCCCATTTAAGGTTTTTAGGTATTCTTTTGGACAATGGAAATATTTCCTTGGGGTTTAATGCAATGACCTTATGCATGCAACATGATTTTGTATTTTTGCAAACTTGCACTCCAATTCTATAATCCATAATCAATCCATGCCCTTTTGCCTATATGGCTACTTAGGTCATAACAAAATAATATAAGGTTTTGAAATCAAGATTGAGAGGATTTTCTATTCAAAAGTTTCTTCTCTTTGGGAATTTTCAACAAAGTAAAACAATCAATCAAGCTTATTTTATTTATTTCACTTCCAAAATTAGAAGAATTTTGGGATGTGACAGACTACCACCCTTAAAAGAAATCTCATCCCGAGATTTGGGAAGGATAGAAAGAAATAGGTTCGAGGTACATCAGGGTGCTACCAATTCATCATCATTCCTCTTCATCCAGCTCTTCAAGGACTCCTTCATCAAAGAGGGGTAAATGTTGAGGTGGTTCACATTCCCCTTCTGGGTTGGATTGGGCTTGCTCCCATTAGATTTTCCAGCATTCTTCTTCTTCTCAGCCTTCTTCTTTTTCTTCTCAGGGCAATCTGATGCATAATGCCCAAGTTCCTTGCAATTATAACACTGTAGCTGGCTTATATCTCTCTTTTTTTACTTCTTATGATGGTTAAGGACACTATTTCCATCATTGTCTTGACTATCCTCATCACCACTATTAACTCCATCGTTGTTGTGGTGGTCCTCGTGTCCATGGTGATCATGTTCGTTGCCTTCATGCTTGTGATGTCCAGAGTTTCCATTCCCATTATGGAAGGTACAGATTCTCTGACATGATCCTGAGTTGCAGTTGTTGTTGTGCTTCCTCTTGCGCTTCTCAACTTGCCTTCGTTTCTCTTCAAGAATCCTAGCTTTGTCCATTAGATCCTGGAAAGTGGGAGTGTACACTACTGATAGCTGAACAGAGAGCTCATCACTCAGTCCATCCAGAAATCTCTCTTTCCTTTTATCATCAGTGTCGACATCCTCCGGAGCATAGCGAGACAAATTGGTGAATTCCTCTATGTACTGCGACACTGTGCGATCGTACTGGTGTAGATCACGGAATTCCTTTCTCTTCAGGCTCATAACTCCAGACGAGACATGATTTGTCTTGAATCCTTCCTCGAACATCTCCTAGGTGATTGTATCAATGGGGTGAGTGATCTGAAAGGTATCCAACCATGTAGCTACCTGTCCTTCAAGTAAGTGAGCAGCAAACCTCACTTTCTCTTCGTCTGTGCATCCAACTGTTACTAAGTCCTTATTCACTGAGCGTAGCCAATCAAGTGTTATCATAGGCTCAGGTGCGCTTGAGAATTTTGCAGGCCTTAGCTTTAGGAACCTAGTGAGTGCATCCGCTTGGGTTGGGTTGTTGTTGTTTGCTATGAATTGAGTCACCGATTGTGATAGTTGTGTCTGTGCTGCTATCAACCTCTCCATCCCAGTGGGTTGACGACGAGGCGGCATCTGTTTGGGATAGAATAGATGAGTATAGATAGAAGAGGACTAAGAGAAGTATTTCTACCCATAACTATATGAAGCAATCAATATAACAAACAAGCAAACAATCATAACCAAATCAACACACAAGCAAACACTTGCAATACAACGTTACAGTGGTTTAAAACTAGCAGTATATAACCACAAAATGGTTTGAAAAGGTTGGGTACAATACTAGAGTAGAATAGAGCAACAAATAAACAACAAATAAAATCTATCAAAACGGTACAGCAGGTTTCACAAATTTTTCTGGGCATCTTAAACTCGTCAGGAATTTTAGCAAAGTTTTGTTCATATAGTATAGGTAATTATGCTCCAGATCCTATTTTTTTAGATTTTTATGAATTGCCAATAAAATATGAAAAATCGCGCGGTACAATAGGTCATGCAGAGAACTGCAGCAGTAAAATCATGAATTTCAATCAATTCACACCATTAAACTAATTTAAAAACCTCATCAAAATTTCAGAAAATTTAGAGTTCAAAACTAACTGATCCTAAACATAGCATCACACAAAATAGCTCAATACAACCAAGCAAACAACCTATATTGTCATACCACATAAGTTGATAAGATCAATATGCTAACACGATAACGATGATCTCCTAAAGAGATAGAACATGATGGTCTAGACCTAACCAAACTTGATGATATGTTTATTTATGTCATACTATTTGTTATTTTACTTAGCTAACTCTCATATAGGTATCATAAGAATGGACAACTACAAATTTTGAACAAGAAAAGGTTCTAGAAAAGATAGACAAGAAATATAAGAACTCCAGTAAGTAGAAAATATGATAGTTCTCCTAATAGAGGTCTTCTATTACTAATCCATTTCTAAGGTCACGATCCTACAGTCAACGCACAGCTCTGATACCATCTTGTAACACCCTCGCCTGATAAGGCTGAGTTCATGTGCATAGTGTCAATCCCTGGATCGGTTCACTGGAACACATAGTACAAAAATGATATCAAATATAACTGTACATCATAAATACAACGAATATGATCCATAATTTACATTATATCACAGCGGAAAGCAATACAGTAGATCTCCATTCTTCAAATGTTCCACAGGAGAACAATCGTTGAGTGGAGTCTTGCGACCTATAACGATCACTCAGAAATGATATAACCTGCAACATGAAAGGTTGCAGCCACAAATGGTCAATACTTATAATGTATTGGCAAGTGTCACTAGTATGTGGATATAAATGGAACCTATCAATTACATGCATATTTGGCTAAGTGGAGTTTCCTGCTCATTTGCATAAAGCAATAGTTTTATCCTATCATTTTCAATTAGTTTTAATCCTTTCTAAAAATTGTATCAACACATTGGCCAACACCAAGTGCTCATATTCACTTGTTAATCCATCAAATTGTATTAAGAAATTAGAATGTCGAGATCATCCATAAGCTTCAAGCCTTAGTTGCTCAATATTGTTCATAACCGGGGACATGGATAATCGATTAGATTTATATCTTCTGCAGAAGTTGTACACTTTACCCACACGACACAATCTCGCCTTGATGCCACCAGTGGACGCTGGTTTAGTACACACCAATTGGTATACCGGCAGATCGATAATGTGTCTAAGTCTTTCCATAGAAGTCCTCCCAATACACAATACTAGCACGTCTAACAGACACCAATGCACGGATATAACCTCCAATACACAATTCTAGTTAACCTGAAGATATACCAATGTAAAGGGTCTTCCGCTATGTAATTAACTAAGCTAGAGCCCATATTAGCATGTGGTTGTACTGGAAGCTACTGTACGAGAAACATGTCAATCTCTTATGATGCCTAGGTGGTCTTCTTCTAGTGTACACACGAGAGAGGTAGCCAAAGATACGGTCCCCTTCATTGCCACTTCTTCCAAACTCAACAACAACAATATTCCACCCAGGTGATTCATTAAGTACTTGTTTTATTATATAAAACATAGCTTTTCCAATAGTCACAATAGTCATAACATGATTCCATCCCGAATCTATAGCGGGGCTAAGCATACTACAACTACGATGTTTCCACTAAACAAGATACAAAAGGATATCCTAAATAGGACATAGCATAACACATAGTGCAAAATATTCCTACACATGCAATTCTACTAAAAACAACTATAATGCATAGGGAAAATAAGTAGGACATTTATGACAGTGCCACTTGCCTTTTAGTTGATGTAGGCGTTCAAACAATCCTCACAATTGCAATCGTTGCACTCATCACAATCAAGATAGTAGCACTCCCCGCAATCTATCGATCAAACAGTTGCACAACAAACACACCAATCAAAATAATGCAATTATGCACAATACAACAAAACAATGATGAACAAATACATGCATGACGATTTAATAAGTCATAATAGTTGTAATTAGTTCCCTGAACATTACTACATCACATGATGCATGCAGGAGATCATGTAATGCAATAGGATATTTATTATTAATACTTGATTGCCAATCTAGGGGGTTTAATAGTTCTGTTGAAACTTCTGTACTAATTGCCGTATTAAATTTTGGGTCTAGGGTGTACTGGATAGAGCACATTATTACTGACCAGTAGCAATTGGATTCAACTTAATCGGAGTTATAAATCTTTCTTATGATTTAAATAGTGTTTAATGGAGTTTAAATCATTTAAACAATTTCTGTTGTCTAAAAATCAAACTAAATACAGATCTGTAATCTACACAATAATGTGATTCCAGGAACATATTATTCATATTTTTCTGAGTTATAAATTATTTAGTATAAATTTAATACTCTAAAAGTCCATTAAAACTATTTAAATCACTACAGAAATTCTACACTGCAAAATTTGGATCTAACACCATATTAATGTTTTATATGAAATTATGAATCCATAGACACTTTATTTGTATTTTTATGATATACAGATAATTTTCTATGATTTATTTAGTCCAAATTTTCCATTAAACTATTTAATTTATTATAGTAAAACTATATTGTAAACATTATATATAATCATATATTATTATTCTACACGATAATATGAATCCATACATGTATCATTTGTCAAATTTGGACATGTAAATATTTTTATATGAATTTTACAAGGTTTAATGTATTTATGTCTTTTATTCAATTTCCAGTTTATATAGGGAATATGCTGGGAATATTCTGCCAACGTGGCGAGATCTGATTGGGCCATACCCCTTCGTTTAAGTGATGTGTTTCTGGCCACTGGATCAGGATCTGATGGCTGATGGTTGACGGCTCCCAGGCGGTTTGGCTTGAGTCCTGGCTTCGCTTCGGCTGGACTCGGCTCAAACAAATCTGGGTCGTTTGTATTAGATCGGACGGGGCACGGTGACGATGGCAAGCCGGTGTCGGCTGGCGGTCGGTGGCGACGATGATGGCGGCGGCGTGGGTCAGAAGGTGGCCATCGGCGACGCTCCGGTGCACTCCTGATGCTACGAAGTAGATGACGAGATTCTCAGAGGCATGGAGGTTCTCCTCGTTACACAGGCATCGTTCTTCTCCTTTTGTGGCAGTGGCAGCAAGCGGATGGAGTCGTGCGGCCGACTGCGAGCTCCGGCAGCGTCGGTGGCTTCCCTGGGGGCTCTGCAGAGAGGGGAGGAGAGGTGAGGCGACGAGGTACAGGACGTGGGTGCGGGGTGACTGAACATGCTCCACCGTGAGCTCTGAAGCTCGGTGGCGGCAGGATCTTCGGCGAGAGATTTCGCGGCAGCCTGGCGGCGTTCTTTAGCGTTTCCAGAGGTAAGACGTAGAGGTAGTCATGGGGATCAAATAGGTGGAGAATCTTGAGCGAGGGTAAAGGGATGACATCGAATCGGCGAGATTTTCTCGGGAAGTTCGTCGGGTTCGTACTGGGAGCGGTCTCCGTCGGGAGGTAGGAGAAGACTGGGTGGGACCCGCTTGTCGGTGAGAGGGAGAGGGGAGAGCGGGCTGCGGATGATGGGCCATAGTTGGGCCGGCCCTGCTGGCTGCGGCTGCTACGCGCTGCGCGGCTGGTGGGCGAGCGGCAGATAGCGAGCGGCTAGGTGGGCTGGGCTGGCTAGTCGGGTTAGCTAGGTTTTTTTTGTTTTGTTTCTTTTCCTTTTTCTGTTTTTAGTAATTCTTTCATTATTTTTTCATATGAAGTCCAATTGAGTTCAATTTTGTTTCTAAAATTTTGTAATATCATCATGATCATTTTAAAATATTAACTACATTATTTCTTGTCTATTTCAAATTTACCAAGCCATAAATATTTAGTTTGGCCAAAGGGCATTATATTTCTTATCATGTGAAATTCATATCTTTTCCATTTTATATCCAAAATCCACCAAACCAAATTCTATGGTTTTATAAAATGGATATCTGTAAATATATATCATTTATGAATTCTATTTCTTAATTGTTAGTATGGACAAAGCCATAGATCAAAGGGGTGTACTTAGAATGGGAAATCCCATTTAAGGTTTTTAAGTATTCTTTTGGACAATGGAAATATTTCCTTAGGGTTTAATGCAATGACCTTATGCATGCAATATGATTTTGTATTTTTGCAAACTTGCACTCCAATTCTACAATCTATAATCAATCCATGCCCTGTTGCCTATATGGCTACTTAGGTCATAAATAATAATATAAGGTTTTGAAATCAAGATTGAGAGGATTTTCTATTCAAAAGTTTCTTCTCTTTGGGAATTTTCAACAAAGCAAAACAATCAATCAAGCTTATTTTATTTATTTCACATTCCAAAATTAGAAGAATTTTGGGATGTGACACTTATGATTAGATCCAGCTTGCTAATAGTTTGTAGCATGTCATATGAATGTTTTGTTGCATTGTTTTATTCATAACTTTGTATGATATTGTGGTATCCTCCTCAGAATGTTTCATGTGAATCGACTTGGCACATGTTCACGCATGCTTATGACTGAACAATAGTCAGTAAGCCTTGATGATTTATTTTGCCTCAGAGCTCTTGTATCATTTTCATGCAATAATTAGTCATGTTTTGTTGCAAGCATGATTATGACAGTTATTGCTCTCTCGTTTGTCGCTCCCTCTCTATTGCTAGCCTTCACTTGCACTGAGTATGAGCTCTACTTGTGCATCCAACTTCCCAAAACCAATATTGCCAAAGTGTCCACCATACCTACCTACTAGAATCATTTGCTGTTCCGTGGATATTTATTATGTCTTGTTTTCTTCCAATTAAAATGTTTGGTTGTTATGAGAAAGTTAGTTAGTAAAGCTCTCACGAACTTGATAGCACACTTTATTTCTTGCACTTAATAAACTTGAACCATTGTGACTGTCCATGAAAGTTATATGCTTGCAAATTATAGGCTGGGAGTTACAGAACCGAGCTATCACAGGGAACGCTTTCAACACTTGTATTTATATACCCAGTTGATATCATGCTCTTTTGTTTACGGATGTCGTCGGTGTAAAATAAAAGGGGAGCTTGTAAGTTCATGGAGTTATGTATATGTGTTAGAGAAACGCCTAGACCGCTAGCCTAAGCCATGCCTAATCATGGTGGAAACTTGCAGCATCACCATAGTGAGCAATCTATGAAGCTTTCTTCTTATAATAAAAATAGAGACATACTGAAAAGAGGAAAGAGAGAAAAAAGCACCATTTTCCCATGGTAAAAAAAGTACTGACCTCTCTCTTTTTCCTTTGCCCTTTGTCGGCACCCCTTTTGTTTAAGAAGGTTTTGAGATCGACGTCGTTAGCAGGGTTACCCTTCTGGCTTCGCCTGGGCAGGGTTATGGACGCCATTGGTTATTCTTCAGGGCTCTTATCTCAATTTTCATCTTGTCTATACTCGAACGATGTATCGTTTTCAAGGTGATTTGGATCTTTCTACTATATATCTGTATACTTGACTCATGGAGTCGTGTTGTATATACCTGTTATGTGGGTTCCATCGTGGACTATTGTGTAATGATATTACTTCGTTTTCCACCCGCACGCAAGTGCCTGATGGGCATCTTTGAATCGTTTTTATGCGGGTTTCGCGGGAATCGCTAAAACTTGCATAGGGCCGATCAGAGGGTGTTACAGAGTGGTATCAGAGCCCAGCAGTTACGATACCCCACTGGTCCAGCCTGTAGTATAACCTAGCTAACGGACGTTGTAGAGTGTCAAAACTATTTTACAAAATTGGTTGGATAGATCTTATTAGATCTGTTTTTACTCCATACACCTCTGCTATTCTCCTCTTACCTTTGCGTGTTTTGAATCTACCCCTTATCTTTTCTTCGAGTCCAGGAATTCTCGTGGTTGGGATTCTGTCATACCTTTAGGGTTTCGCTTCCTCTTGTAACGGTGCTTCGACATTATGTCTTCATGTCATCTGAGGAATCTCCCTCTGTGTACCTTCAGTGGACCAAAAATTCACTAAAATTTTTCTTTGTATCTTCTGGTGTCCTCCATCACGACGACATCATCTACGTCAGATCCGATGAAGAGCCTGCATCAACCTTTGTTTCCGATCTTCAGTCTGAATTTCGAGAGTTGGTTGCATAGTTCTCATATTCATGTGTAGAGTAATGCTTTGGGTGCACGATGGACTGATCACCATCCGACTACTCTTATCATTCGCTCTTGTACATTGAGTCAGTGGATGGATGCAATTATACTCATTCCATGGAAGTTAGAGGTGGCCTTACCTTTTGAGACCTCTGCCTTCGTATTTTGTTTATCCGGAGTGCTCTCTCGATGACCGTGAGCTTCGACCCTTGTTGGTGGTGTCGCCAATTTCAAGATGGAGCAAGGATCTTTGTTAGTGGTGTCATGAGGATCTACATGAAGCGAGAAGCTCCAGACCGCCGGCCTTCTTTCCTGTACCATGAGGCGGATCTCGAGGGAGAGATCCATTGTTAGTGGTGTCGAATTGTAGCACCCCAAGTAAACCCAAATTATAATATCGCATGTTGTCATCTATTTTGTGCGCCATTTTTGCATCATGCATTTATTTTGCCTCTCAAAATATTTTAACTAAAGCTATTTTTGTTTACTGTAATATCTCTCCTCTTGTTTCAAAACAAAATCTTATATTTATCTGCTAAACTATTTGACTAAAAGATATTTGCTAAAAAGATTTAAAACAAAACAAACATAATATTTTATTAAAATAATAAACCTAAAATCTAGACCTAACCGGCCAGGCCTTAAAGGCCCAACGGGTGAAGCCAAACCCTAGCCCATCCACCCTCACACCAAACCCTAATCCTGAAACCCTAGATCCCCATCTATCCCAAACCCCACCTATCCTAAACCTTCCCAGCCGCCACCCACTCCACACCGAGCCGCCGCACTCACGTCACGATGCAGCGGTACACGCACGCATCCCGCCCGCACAGCCCTTGCTCCCGCTCTCCCTGTATCGCCACATTGACCGGCCCTACCACCTCACCAACTCATGATTCCATCCTAGTACCCCACCTCCCATCCCTGCCGACGTGTGATGCCCCGACCCCTGCTCGTGATTCCTTTCTCTCAAACGTTGGCCGCCAGCGAGACTCACCGGTCGCCCTCCACCTTCGGCGCCCTCAAGCTCGCCCTCGCATCCCCTCTCCCTCGGCCACCGTTTGCTCGCCCTGCGGCCCTCTTCCCCATGCCATCCACGTGACCTCCGCTGCAGCGTCGTCTTTCCGGTACCCCGTCGCGCCTCCGCCCGGAACCACGGTCGCCACCTGTGTCCATCTGCGCGTCGAGCCGTCGCCATTCTCCTTGCCATCGCCGTTCATGCGCCTCCTCCCGAACCACGTCGGTGTCTCGCGTCCTCTCCTTTCCCGACAACTCCGCAGAGCCCGCCGCCGCTGCCCTTCGTCGCTCGGGCGCGCCCTCCCCGACTCCTCTCTGCTGCAGCGAGCCAGCGCTGCTGTTTCTCGGTGCCGTGGACAGGCTCGCCTCGTCCAGCCCCTCCTGCGCGTCGCCGGGTCTATCCTTGACCAATGTCTGCTGCGGGTGCCCCTGTGTGGTTTCTTCCAAGATTGACCCGATGTTGTTTCGTGCCAGGAGCCTTTTGTATGTGTGTAATCGTGTCGCTGCCAAGGTTGTATAGGATCTGTGGTACCTGAAGACACACTGGCACCAAAGCAAGAAAATCGTCAACAATTGGAGCCGATTACCCGAAGATCCCCCTCGGAACGCCAAGTTCTTCTTCCCGGAGTCGGAACTGAACACCCCGAGACCGAACCTGAAGACCCGATCACGGAATCCGAAGACCGAACCCGAACCCCTCCGAGCCCCAAGATATTCAATCCAAGATGTGTGACCTTTTCCGAGCCCCTATTTTATAAATTGCCAACTATATAAACTGTTGCATATTTAATTGTTCATACTCGCATACATATTGTGGGTGTTTGGGGTATTTTTTTCAACTCACCTAATAATTAAATATGGAGGCCATATGCAAGCGAATCTAGTCTAATATTGGCCCCATTTAAATTTGTGTAGCGAACCGGTGATATATTTTTGCCTTGATAAGACAACATTCAAATTGCGGGGTATCTAAACAACTTGAACCATCTAAGTAAATGTCGGAACCCCGATTCCGTCTAATATTGCTTGATCGCATCGCATCTTTGTCATGTCATACATCATACATGCATCATGCCCGATCTTCTGTCGTAGTATTAAATAGTGCATCCGTTGTTTCTTCTAGTTCTTTTCTTCTTCACGAATTAGGCCGATGCGTTGATGCGAGTGTCGACCCGATCTTCAGATGAACCTTTGGCAATGTTTTCAAGCGAGCATCCTTTCCCTTTCTACCTATTTTATATTTATAGTCTTTATTTCCTCCTATTGATCTATTGATATCTGTGTTGCGATGTTATAGATTCCGTACCCCGTTATAATTCCCTGCGGCCCTTATATTGCCATGGACACATCCTATTACCTGTTGTTTGGTAGATAGTCGGCCTTGCGAGTCATAGTTGCTTGCGCAGGAGATGTGTCGCGTCGTCGATCTTCCACAGTTGTTGGAGTAATGTCGCATGTTTAATGTTTGAGATGATCATGACTTTAATTACCGTTTAATAACTGAAATTGAAGTACGTAAATAATGCAGAGGAATAGGTGGGCAATAGATGTTATTTGGTTTTTAACCGTCCACTTGTGTCCCGTAGGACCCCGAGTACTTGATACCTGTTCTTTGAATATTTGCACTATCCGCATGTGGGACCATGAATCCCCCTAACCCTAGCTTGAGTCATATTTAATTTTTTGGGGCCACAAAGTAGTTTGGGGCTTTATTACTATCATGTAATTATGGCATGCTTTACTACTTTATTTATGATTGTGCGTGGAGTGCCTGTACTGTTTAGGTAATTCGAATGTTTTCGCGGTATCGACAAGCCCAGTCACACTTTTGGGTTCTCAGTCGTTTACATCCATTGACACAAACCTCTGGGTCTGTCTCGGAGCCGGCCAACTTCGTCGAGGGTTGCTTAGTGGGATGGCCCCCTGAAATCAAATATGAATCTTGCGAATGTTCTATCGTGATGCCTCGTTGGGTTTTCATTTGGTTTTTTTTCGAGGTTGATCGTGCGTGTGTTGCTATGTGTGCCCCCTTGCAGGGTAAAACTTTCTGAAAGCCGTGTCCGCGGTTATGGATGACTTGGACCACGGTATCTCAATCATAGACAACTATAACTAAAGTAGTGCTATAAATTTGACTTTATAATGACTATTAATCAGCTTCACTATAATGGAATGGCTAAATAAAGTGCCAACAACTGCTGGATTTGGGTTGTCACCTGTTACCATTGTATCTGACTAGTAAGTATTGCAACTACAACGGAATGGTTAACTAAAACTGCCCACTGTTTATAATATCAGGATGATTCATGCTATCTATATCTGACTAGTAACTACCGCAACTATAACGGAATGAATAAATCTGCCAACTGTGTGAGTTCCTCGGTTGACTTCCTCGTTTGGTCTCGAGGGGGGAATACCAGGATGGGTATGCTTGGTGATAGTTTCAGGTTGGATCCGAATAGGTTTTTCTTATCCCTATCTGATAGTCGCCAGTTGTATTGAGTCTCTATAGGTTGTTTAGTGCATGATGTGCTGCCGCCTCAGTCCACCATACCTATGTAGGCGAGGACCGCCGAATTCTAGTCTCGTTGTGTACTGGCCTCAGTACTGACCGCTCTCTTTTTCCTTTGCCCTTTGTCGGCACCCCTTTTGTTTAAGCAGGTTTCGAGATCGACGTCGTTAGCAGGGTTACACTTTTGGCTTGGCCTGGGCAGGGTTATGGACGCCATTGGTTATTCTTCAGGGCTCTTAGCTCAATTTTCATCTTATCTGTACTCGAACGATGTATCGTTTTCATGGTGATTTGGATCTTTCTACTATATATCTGTATTCTTGACTCAGGGAGTCGTGTTGTATATACCTGTTCTGTGGGTTCCATCGTGGACTATTGTGTAATGATATTACTTCGTTTTCCACCCGCACGCAAGTGCCTGATGGACATCTTTGAATCGTTTTTATGCGGGTTTGGCGGGAATAGCTAAAACTTGCATAGGGCCGATCGGAGGGTGTTACAGAGTGGTATCAGAGCCCAGCAGTTACGATACCCCACTGGTCTAGCCTGTAGGATAACCTAGCTAACGGACGTCGTAGAGTGTCAAAACTATTTTAAAAAATTGGTTGGATAGATCTTATTAGATCTGTTTTTACTCCTTACACCTCTGCTATTCTCCTCTTACCTTTGCGTGTTTTGAATCTACCCCTTATCTTTTCTTCGAGTCTAGGAATTCTAGTGGTTGGGATTCTGTCGTACCTTTAGGGTTTCGCTTCCTCTTGTAACGGTGCTTCGACATTTTGTCTTCATGTCATCTTAGGAATCTCCCTCTGTGTACCTTCAGTGGACCAAAAATTCACTAAAAAAATTCTTTGTATCTTCCGGTGTCCTCCTTCACGACGATATCATCTATGTCAGATCCGATGAAGAGCCTGCATCAACCTTTGTTTCCGATCTTCAGTCTGAATTCCGAGAGTTGGTTGCATAGTTCTCATATTCATGTGCAGAGTAATGCTTTGGGTGCGCGATGGACTGATCACCATCCGACTACTCTTATCATTCGCTCTTGTACATTGAGTCGGTGGATCGATGCAATTATACTCATTCCATGGAAGTTAGAGGTGGCCTTACCTTTTGAGACCTCTGCCTTCGTCTTTTGTTTATCCAGAGTGCTCTCTCGATGAACGTGAGCACCGACCCTTGTTGGTGGTGTTGCCGATTTCAAGATGGAGCAAGGATCTTTGTTAGTGGTATCGTGAGGATCTACATGAAGCGAGAAGCTCCATACCGCCGGCCTTCTTCCCTATACCATGAGGCGGTTCTCGAGGGCGAGATCCATTGTTAGTGGTGTCGAATTGTAGCACCCCAAGTACACTCTAATTATAATATCGCATGTTGTCATCTATTTTGTGCGCCATTTTTGCATCATGCATTTATTTTGCCTCTCAAAATATTTTAACTAAAGCAATTTTTGTTTACTGTAATATCTCTCCTCTTGTTTCAAAACAAAATCTTATATTTATCTGCTAAACTATTTGACTAAAAGATATTTGCTAAAAAGATTTAAAACAAAACAAACATAATATTTTATTAAAATAATAAACCTAAAATCTAGACCTAACCGACCAGGCCTTAAAGGCCCAACCGGTGAAGCCAAAACCTAGCCCATCCACCCTCACACCAAACCCTAATCCTGAAACCGATCCCCATCTATCCCAAACCCCACCTATCCTAAACCTTCCCAGCCACCACCCACTCCACACCGAGCCGCCGCACTCACGTCACGATGCAGCGGTACACGCACGCATCCCGCCCGCACAGCCCTTGCTCCCGCTTTCCTGTTGGATATATGCCCTAGAGGCAATAATAAATGTAGTTATTATTATATCTTTGTGTTTATGATAAATGTTTATATTCATGCTATAATAGTATTAACAAGGAAACATTAATACTTGTGTGATTTGTAAACTTAAATTGAAGTCCCTAGTAAAGCCTCTATACATCACTAGCTTGTTGGTTAATAAATGATTGTGGTTTCCCTATCATGAACATTGAGATGTTATTAACAACAAGATCATATCATTAGGAGAATGATATGGTGGACATACTCCTATAGATAAGCATAGCATAAAGATCAAGTCATTTTAATATTCAATTGCTATATGCTTTCTGATACATAGTAACCTAATTCCTTCGACCATGAGATCATGCATATCACCTTTACTGGATGGGTGCTTTGATGACATCAAACACCACACCGTAACTGGGTGGCTATAAAGGTGGCATTGAGTGTTCGGAAAGTATTGGTTGAGACACATGGATCAAGAGTGGGATTTTTCCATCCATATGACGGATAGATATACTCTGGGCCCTCTCGGTGAAATGTCATCCAATTAGCTTGCAAGCATGTGACTGGCTCACAAGGGATCACATATCACGGGAACGAGAAAAGAGAACTTATCGGTAACGAGGTTGAACTAGGTATGCAGAGATACCAACGATCATAACCTCAGATAAGTAAACTATCGTGAGACAAAGTGGTTCATTCGATCGCAAAGTAATCGTAGAAATATGTGGGAGCCATATTAATTTCCAGATTCCTCTATTGGTTATTGTTCGGAGAAGTGTCTCGATCATGTCCGCATAATTCACGAACCGTAGGGAGACACACTTAAGGATTCGACGTTGTTTGAGTAGTTATGGAATGATGAGAAAGAGACCGAATGTTGTTCGGAGTCTCGAATGGGATTCGGGATATCACGAGGAGATAAGGAATGGTCCGGAGAATAAGATTCATATAAGAAAAGTCCTATTTCGGAGTTGGAGAATGATTCTGGTGTTTTCATCGGGAATGTTCTAGAAGGTTCCGAAATGTCCGGCACTCCGGAGGGGAAGGGTACATGAATGTGTTATATGAAGTTGGTATGATTGCATCATGTACTAAGTGTCATCGCTGAACAAAATAGAGGATTTAATCAAATCCTTGTTTGAAAAGTCAAACGCCAATTTGAAAGTCAAACGGCTATTTTTGGGAAGTGGAGAGGGAGGTGGAAACCGAGTTGGGGAGGAGTTCCTCCCCTCCACCGTCGGCCCACCTCCAAGCCGAGTTGGGGAGGGACTCCCCTCCCCTTGGCCGGCCCCTCCACCTATATAAGGAGGGGCAGGGCTCCCCTCCTAGACACACAAGTTCCTACCTCTAAACCTCTAAACCCTAGCCGCCGGCGCCGCCACCTCCACTGCCGCCGCCGCCCTAGGGCAAACCGCCGCCGCCGCCTAGCTAACCCTAGCCGCCGGCTTGCCCCCTCCTCGGCGTGTCTAAACCCTAGATCATCGAGGGACTCTCTCATACTCCGCCATACTCGCTCCGGCTTAAGGCGAAGCCCTGCGAGATCTCCCCTCTACTTCCGGTACCACGCCGTTGTGCTGTCGGAATCGCGAGGAGAGTGGTACAACCTCCGCTGCCTGCTGGAACAAGGGAGAGGAAGGTATTCGTCGAGTACCGAACGTGTGACCGACTGCGGGAGCGCTGCAGGAACGCAGCGCCTGAAGGATCGTCTACGCGATCTTGAGATCGGGAAGAGTACGACTACATCACCCACGAGAATCCGCTCTCGTTAAACACTTTGGAATCTTCAAGGGTGAGTTATTCCATCGACTCGTTGCTACAATCTAGTAGATAGATCTTGGCTTGTTTGTTTGTATGTGATAGAAAATTTTTGTTTTCCATGCTACGAAACCCTACATCTCCCTGTATCGCCACATTGACCGGCCCCACCACCTCACCAACTCACGATTCCATCCTGGTACCCCACCTCCCATCCCTGCCGACGCGTGACGCCTCGACCCCCGCTCGTGATTCCTTCCTCTCAATCGCTGGCCGCCGCCAGCGAGCCTCTCCGGTCGCCCTCCACCTTCGGCCCTCTCAAGCTCGCCCTCGCATCCACTCTCCCTCGACCACCATTTGCTCGCCCTGCAGCCCTCTTCCCCACGCCGTCCCCGTGACCTCCGCTGCAGCGTCGCCTTGTCGGTACCCCGTCGCGCCTCCGCCCGGAACCACGGCCGCCGCCTGCGTCCGTCTGCGCATCGAATCGTCGCCGTTCTCCTTGCCATCTTTGGTCATATGCCTCCTCCCAAACCGCGTTGGTGCCTCGCGTACTCTCCTTCCCCGACAGCGCCACATAGCCCACCGCCTCTGCCCTTCGTCGCTCGGGCGCGCCCTCCCCGCCTCCTCTCTGCTGCAGCGAGCCAGCGCTGCTGTTTCTCGGTGACGTGGCCAGGCTTGCCTCGTCCTGCCCCTCCTGCGCATCTCCGGGACTATCCTTGACCAACGTCTGCTGCGGGTGCCCCTGTGTGGTTGCTTCCAAGATCGACCCGATGCTGTTTCGTGCCAGGAGCCTTTCAGATGTGTGTAATCGTGTCACTGCCAAGGTTGTACAGGATCCGCGGTACCTGAAGACACAACGACACCAAACCAAGAACACCATCAACAATTGGAGCCGATGACCCGAAGATCACCCTCGGAACGCCAAGTTCTTCTTCCCAGAGTCGGACCCGAAGAACCTGAGACCGAACCTGAAGACCCGATCCTGGAATCCGAAGACCGAACCCGAACCCCTCCGAGTCCCAAGATCTTCGATCCAAGATGTGTGACCTTTTCCAAGCCCCTATTTTATAAATTGCCAACTATATAAATTGTTGCATATTTAATTGTTCATACTCGCATATATATTGTGGGTGTTTGGGGTATTTTTTCAACTGACCTAATAATTAAATATGGAGGCCATATGCGGGCGAATCTAGTCTAATATTGGCGCCATTTAAATTTGTGTAGCGAACCGGTGATATATTTTTGCCTTGATAAGACAACATTCAAATTGCGGGGTATCTAAACAACTTGAACCATCTAAGTAAATGTTGGAACCCCGGTTCCGTTTAATATTGCTTGATCACATCGCATCTTTGTCATGTCATACATCATACATGCATCATGCCCGATCTTCTACCGTAGTATTAAATAGTGCATCCGTTGTTTCTTCTAGTGCTTTTCTTCTTCACGGATTAGGCCGATGAGTTGATGTGAGTGTCGACCCGATCTTCAGATGAACCTTTGGCAATGTTTTTAGGCGAGCATCCTTCCCCTTTCTACCTATTTTACATTTATAGTCTTTATTTCCTCCTGTTGATCTATTGCTATCTGTGTTGCGATGCTATATATTCCGTACCCCGTTATACTTCCCTGCAGCCCTTATATTGCCATGGACACATCCTATTACATGTTGTTTGGTAGATAGTCGGCCTTGCGAGTCGTAGTTGCTTGCGCATGTGATGTGTCGCGTCATCGATCTTCCAAGGTTGTTGGAGTAATGCCGCATGTTTAATGTTGGAGATGATCATGACTTTAATTACCGTTTAATAACTAAAATTGAAGTAGGTAAATAATGCAGAGGCACAGGTGGGCAATAGATGTTATTTGGTTTTTAACCGTCCACTTGTGTCCCGTAGGACCCCGGGTACTTGATATCTATTCTTTGAATATTCGCACTATCCGCATGTGGGACCATGAATCCCCCTAACCTTAGCTTGAGTCATATTTAATTCCTTGGGGCCACAAAGTAGTTTGGGGTTTTATTACTATCATGTAATTATGCCATGCTTTACTGCTTTATTTACGATTGCGCGTGGAGCGCCTGTACTGTTTAGGTAAGTGGAATGTTTCCGCGGTATCGACAAGCCCAGTCACACTTTCGGGTTCCCAGTCGTTTACAGCCATTGACACAAACCTCTGGGTTCGTCTCGGAGCCGGCCAACTTCGTCGCGGGTTGCTTAGTGGGGTGGCCCCCTGAAATCAAATATGAATCTTGCGAATGTTCTATCGTGATGCCTCGTTGGGTTTTCATATGGTTTTTTTTCGAGGTTGATCATGCGTGTGTTGCTATTTTTGCCCCCCTGCAGGGTAAAACTTTCTGAAAGTCGTGTCCGCGGTTTTGGACAACTTGGAGCACAGTATCTTGATCATAGACAACTATAACTAAAGAAGTGCTATAAATTTGACTTTATAATGACTAGTAATTAGCTTCAATATAATGGAATGGCTAAATAAAAGTGCCAACAACTGCTATATTTGGGTTGTCACCTGTTACCATTGTATCTGACTAGTAAGTATTCCAACTACAATGGAATGGTTAACTAAAACTACCCACTGTTTATAATATCAGGATGACTCATGCTATCTATATCTGACTAGTAATTGCCGCAACTATAACGGAATGAATAAAACTGCCAACGGTGTGAGTTCCTCGGTTGACTTCCTAGTTTGGTCTCTAGGGGGAAATACTAGGATGGGTATGCTTGGTGATAGTTTTAGGTTGGATCCGAATAGGTTTTTCTTATCCCTATCTGATAGTCGCCAGTTGTATTGAGTCTCTATAGGTTGTTTAGTGCATGTTGCGCTGCCGCCTCAGTCCACCCTACCTATGTAGGTGAGGACCACCGAATTCTAGTCTCGCCGTGTATTGGCCTCAGTACTAACCGCTCTCTTTTTCCTTTGCCCTTTGTCGGCACCCCTTTTGTTTAAGCAGGTTTTGAGATCGACGTCGTTAGCAGGGTTACCCTTCTGGCTTGGCCTGGGCAGGGTTATGGACGCCATTGGTTATTCTTCAGGGCTCTTAGCTCAATTTGCATCTTGTCCGTACTCGAACGCTGTATCGTTTTCAAGGTGATTTGGATCTTTCTACTGTATATCTGTATTCTTGACTCATGGAGTCGTGTTGTATATACCTGTTCTATGGGTTCCCGTCAACACCCGGATTTTTAATCCTAGATACCTGTTATGCCATATATCGCAATCCCAGGATTACCATTTTTGCGAGACATAACAGAATTGGATACCATAGTACATCATCCATTACAAATGATACATAAGTTCTTACACAAATAGGGATCTCATGATCCAGTTCTTAATACACATCAAGCAGCGGAATACGTAATAATAACGGTAGCGTAGGCGAAGCTCCATCTTCGGGGTCACAGGCAATGCTGATGATGGGAGATGATCCTAGTTGTCGTAACCTTCCTGGGGTCCATCCTCCAGGTACTCCTCTTCATAGTCTGGCCATGGGAATAGCCAGGGACAAAGCCATGAGTACTCTTTAAGTACTCGCAAACTAATACTAATAGGTAAAGGGGTTTTTTAGATAATACGACACTAGGCTCTAGGGTTGTTTTGCAAAAGCCAGATTTATCTCTACTAAGTTCTAAAGCTAGTCACAATTTTATAACTCCTAACTGGGAACTTGTATTTCATATCACAACTCTGTTCTGGTCAAGTCAAAGTCTTAGTTCATTTCACAGGTCATTTTGAAAAGTCTGACGGGGGAACAGTATGACCACTCCAACTATCCATAACCGCGGACGCGGCTATTCGAATAGTTTGACACTCTGCAGAGATTGTACACTTTTATCACAACATTCGATACATCCGTCATGAACAAATCCTGAATTCACCATACTCAGTATGCAGATAATCAATCCTAACCTTTCAATTACACGCCCTAGTATAAGCACCTCTCCTGTGAGTTTGGCCTCCCAACCATGACCAACTATCATCTTGGGTACTGCACAGGTGGACAATCTTCACAAGGTAGCCTCAGCTCAGACCTTGGCCATGAGGGAACTAATACTAAGGGATATAAGCTTCCAGTCAAGCCCTACCTAATCTTCGGGTATTGTGGTTGTACGATAAAATTGGAATGGTGTCGCATCCAGACAACCATCAGTTTTATAAAGGGCTAAGGCTCATGCCTCAACATTTTCATCACCAAAATCATCCAGTGTTTTCGGAAACACATGTCCAAAACATTTCAATAGAATGATCCATCATTCCAAGGTTTTCATAACCATTTTTCCACCAAGTATTCCCATCTAAAAGTTGATCATGTTTTATGCTTAGCACTAGCATCTATAAGTGGGGGTAGGCACTAATGAGGGGTGGTGGACTAGTGGAGTTTCAACTAAGTACAACCTTATGTCTCAGGCTGATATCAAGGTTTCTAACTTAGGCCAAATTTTATGCTCTTTATGCAACCTTCACATATCTTTCTAGTATCTACCAATCTCTTAAGTAAACTCTAAGTAAGCTTTGATAAAGAAATAAAGTAATAAGCTTGCAAGTAAAACTAGGATTGGTTTATCAAATAGGTATGATCACATATGCTTATGGCATATAGTAGGCAGGGTAACATGTAAGGGTTTACTGACACAATATCAGTATAAGCTTGCTAAATTGCAAGTGTTAGCTTGCAAGGTTACTGGCTTCCATAGGTATAGTATCAGCTTGCCTTGTGCAGAGCAGTGGTTGAAGTTCTCCTCGGCTTCTTCTTCGTAGAATCCTCCTTCCTCCTCGTATCCTTGGTTGGTACTAGCGTCTATGAATAAATATGAGGTACACAATCACCAAACAATACTTAACTACTTGCAATCATCACACAAAAGGGTCCTATAGATGATCTAGCATCATCTCTAACATTACAAGGTTAAGGCTTGGTTTAATTCTTTTTATTTTTAGAAAAGTAATTTCTACTCATTGAAAAACTACTTAAGATTTAATATTCTCCAAACCAAAGATGAGATCATGTTGACACATGTCATCACCACATATTTTAGTCCATGGGAATATGAATTAAAGTGGTGTCACAATTTAATAAGGTTTTACCCTTTTATTTTAATTAAGTAAAATGGCTAGATATGCCTATGTGGCATTCTTTTATTACTTGAACAATATTTCTGTAAGTAACCCTATATATTTTTATATATTCTGAAAGGCATAGTTAAATGTGATTTTTGAGAGTTGGAATCAACTCAAAAGCTATTATGGTTTAAATTTGAAAAATGTTTGAATGCAGAAAAGCTTCTGCTTTGTTATTTTTACCATGGGTGATCTACATATCCAAATGATTTGAATCCAATGGGCTTGGATTCAGCATTCCTAAACCTTTCTAACAAAGTTGGTTTCATTCAAATTGGTGCACTGAGTCGACCTGGGTTGATTTTTGAAAATGGGTACAGAAGTGTGTTTGAAATAAAAAGAAAAAGGTTTAATCCAAATAACTAGGCTGCGCAGGAAACGATACTGGGCCGGCCTGCTAAGAACAGCGCTTCCGCGGGCTGTTTAAGTGGTTGTCCCCATGCGTTAGTGACATAGGGGGTGCGAAGCGGTATGGGGCGCTGTGGAGCGTTCGGTCTAGTTATAATCCAATGGCTGAGAGTCATCGTCGAAGTTGGGCAACGCCGGCGAGACAGAAACCTAGCGCGGCTAGTGGGGGTCGTTGGGGGCTCACCGGGGTGCAGGCGAGGGTCGGCGAGGCGGGCGAGCGACGAAGTCGACGACGGCGAATCTCCTGGTACCGGTGGCTCCTCCTGGGGCGGCTCCAATCGCTGGCTCCCTTCTTCTCCAGAGGCGGTGGGCTCCGGTGAAATTCCGACGATGCGCTGCTCGCCTTGCTCCGGGACTGAGGTGGGGTGGTTCTGGGTGAGAGAGGAGTGGAATGGTGTGAAGAATTCGAGCGGGAAGTCCTCTATTTATAGTCTCGACGGTGAGACCGAACGGCATGTGCGGGCGACAGTGGCGACATGGCTACAGGCTGCTAGAGGCATGGCCGGTGGTGGAGATCGCTTGGTGGTCTCCTAGCGATGGTCTAGGCTTTAATGTGCTTGTAGGGGCGGTACGGTTTGGTCTGGAACACGCGACGCTCTGCGCGGCAGAGGCGGCGTCTTCGACGGCGAGCGATGGCTGTGCGGCATGGGGTGGCGAACGGGGATGTCTGGCGGTCTCCTGGGTTGGTCGTGATCGTGTATGCACGCGGCGAGGGCGGCGCGTGGTCTGTGGGCTTCGGTCGAGGGTGGTGCTCTGGCGCATGCTCGACATGGTTGGCAGAGGCATGGGCGCGGCATTCCTGGGCGCTTTGGTCGGTGTCTTCGAGGTAGGGCTGGTCGAGAGGGGGCGGTGAGGCATGGGTGATCTCCCAGACAAGGTTAGCATGGCTAGCTTTCTTCCTAGCTTGCTGTCTACCTGGGGGTGGCAAGAGTGGCTTCGGTTGTTCACCATTGATGGTTTTGGCAAGCTCACAGTGGTGCTACTGCTTAGTTAATCTTGCTAGATGATCTACTGAGCTAGTTGTGAGCTAGATAGGGAACCAGTTAGGCTGAAAACACTACACACTATAGTGTTTTGATTTTGTTTGATTTGTGTCTGCCAAGTGTTTGATGAAATGGCCGCATGAATTCAAGTTTTTAATTTTGAAAAGATTTTTGGTGGGTGTGCTAGATTGGTGCTACTGAGTCTGCAGATGCTTGGGTTTTGAAAGTTGAGCTTGTTTGAGTGGTTTTTGAAAAAGTGGGATCTTCTCATATGATAAAGATTCAATTTTGAAATGTCATTTAAACTATGCATTTGAAAGTTTCTGGATGATCACAAATTGGGCCCTGATACTTTGTTATGAGTACATTCAAGGGGTGCAAAGATCCAGAAAAGGCTCTGTTAGGTTCTGAAAGGTTTAGATAGCCAAAGAAGGCATGGGAGTTAAATTAGTCAAAATGACCATTCCCTTATTTTATTTGTTTTGATTTACTTGTCTTTAGGAAAAGTTTGGGAAATGTTTAGATGATGTTTATTTCACCTAAGCATCCATTTACAAGCAAAGGAACACACAAACAAGTTGGTTCAAAAGAATTCAAAATGAAATGCATACTCACATGCATGCTTCCATAATTTTATTTAGAAAAGTTTTTGTTAACCCTAATTTTTGATGATTAGAGTTTGATGATCCAAGTTTAGTATTTTTGGGATGTTACAAACCTTCCCCCCTTAAACAAAATCTCGTCCCGAGATTTGAAAAAGGACGAAAAAGATTACCTAGGATTTGAAGAGATCGGGAAACTCCGTCCTGATGTGATCCTCGCGCTCCCAGGTAGCTTCCTCTTCTGTGTGGTTGCTCCACTGAATCTTGAGAAACTTGATGCTTCGGGTCCGGGTAGTTCTGAAAGCTTCTTCCAAAATACGGATGGGTACTTCGGGATAGGTTAGGTCATCGTTGATCTCTATGGTCTGGTGATCGATATTCTTGAATACTTCGGTCTTCTCGGGGACTTCGAGACACTTGCGAAGGAATGAGATATGGAACACATTATGCATGGCTGACATCTCTTCGGGTAGTTCCAATTGATACGATACTTCTCCTCGACGGTTCAGAATCTTGAAATGTCTGATATATCTGGGAGCTAACTTTCCTTTGAGTTGGAAACGCTGCATTCCCTTCAATGGCGAAACTTTTAGATAAACAAAATCTCCTATGTTGAAGGCGAGGTCTCGATGTCTCTTGTCGGCGTAACTCTTCTGTCTAGATTGGGCGGTCTTGAGGTGCTCACAAATCTTGTGAACCTTCTCTTCTGCTTCTCGTAGGATGTCGGGTCCAAAAATCTGACTCTCTCCTACTTCTGACCAGTTCAAAGGGGTGCGACACTTCCTTCCATACATAAATTCAAATGGGGCCATTTGCAAGCTGGCTTGATAACTATTGTTGTAGGAAAATTCTGCAAACGGAAGACAGTCTTCCCACTTGGATCCATATTCTAGTACACATGCTCTAAGCATATCTTCGAGTATTTGATTTACTCGCTCCGTTTGTCCATCGGTCTGAGGGTGATACGCGGTACTGAAATCTAGGCGGGTTCCTAAACCTTCTTGGACTTTCTTCCAGAATCTCGAGGTAAACTGAGTTCCTCGATCCGATACTATGTTCTTGGGGACTCCATGCAAACTGACGATTCTAGCGATGTACAACTCCGCTAGCTTCGAACTCTGATGTGTGGTCTTGACGGGCAAGAAATGGGCGCCTTTGGACAATCTGTCCACTTATGACCCTGATAGAGTCATTTCCCCTACTAGAAGTAGGTAGTCCAGTGTTAAAGTCCATTCCAATGGAATCCCATTTCCATTCCGGAATCTACAAGGGTTGCAACAAGCCAGCGGGTCTTTGATGTCCTGCCTTGACTCGCTGACATATATCACACTTGTCGATATAGCTTCCGATTTCTCTCTTCATCTTATGCCACCAAAATTGCTCTTTCAAATCTTGATACATCTTAGTTCCTCCGGGATGGATAGAATAAAGAGTATCATGAGCCTCCTTCAGAATAACTTCTTTTAACTCAGGATCTGCTGGTACAGAAAGGCGTCCTTGTACCACAGAACTCCTTCTTCGTCTTCGGTGAATCCGGGTACTTTGCCTGTACCGATACGACGCTTGATTCTGTCAATACTAGCATTTCCCTTATGCGCCTCTTTAATATGACTGATCAAAGTGGGCTGGAGTTCTATGCTAGCCAAAAATCTGTCACTTACTAATTCCATTCGAAAATCTTCCATCTCTTTGTGCAAACTTGGTTGCTCCTTCAAGATCATGGAGTTCAAGCGGCACGGCAATCTGCTAAGGGCATCTTCTACCACATTGGCTTTACCAGGGTGATAGTGAATGTCCAGGTCGTAATCCTTGATTAGCTCAATCCATCTCTCATATTCAGCTCCTTCTGAGTGAATATATACTTTAGACTCTTGTGATCCGTATAATTCTCACAACGATTTCCCATCAGGTAATGTCTCCATGTCTTCAGGGCTAGAACTACGGCTGCGAGTTCAAGGTCATGGGTTGGGTAATTTTGCTCATGTTGCTTCAATGGTCGAGATAGATAAGATATAACTTTGCCTTCTTGCATTAGCACACATCCGAGACCGATCTTGGATGCGTCACAATACACATCGAAGGGCTTCGTGATATCCGGCATGATCAAGATTGGGGCTGAAATCAATCTCCTCTTGAGTTCCTGAAAACTCGCTTCACATTTGTCGGTCCATTCAAACTCCTTGTCCTTCTTCAGCAATTGGGTCATGGGTCGGGCGATACTAGAGAATCCTTCTACGAATTTGCGGTAATATCCCGCCAATCCGAGAAATGCACGAACTTGGGTTTGAGTGGTTGGGGCTTGCCAATCTTCTAGATCTTTCACTTTGGCTAGGTCAACAGCAATTCCTCCGGCTGATACTATGTGACCGAGGAATCCTACCTCCTGTAACCAGAATTCACATTTGCTAAACTTTGCATACATCTGATGCTCTCTAAGGGTTCCAAGAATGGTCCTTAGGTGTAGCTCATGTTCTTCTTCTGATTTGGAATAAATCAGAATGTCATCGATGAAAACAACGACAAACTTATCCAGGAAGTCCATAAAAATCTTATTCATGAGATTCATGAAATAAGCGGGGGCATTGGTTAATCCAAAAGACATGACTGTATACTCGTATAATACGTATCTGGTGGTAAACGCAGTCTTTGTAATATCCTCTGCACGAATTTTGAGTTGATGATCGCCAGTTCTAAGATCAATCTTAGAAAACACTTTGGCACCGGTCAACTGATCAAACAAATCTTCTATCTTGGGCAAGGGGTACTTGTTCTTGATGGTGACATCATTCAATTTCCGATAATCCCTACACAAACGGTTACCTCCATCTTTCTTGTCCACAAACAAGACAGGTGATCTCCATGGTGACGCACTTGGTTGAATCAATCCTATTTCCAGCATGGCATCCAGTTGCTTCTTCAGTTCTTCTAACTCCGATGGGTTCATACTATAGGGTCTCTGGGCTATGGGTCCTGTTCCGGGGATTAGTTCGATGATAAACTCGATATCCCGATCTAGGGGCATACCGGGCAAAACATCTGGAAATACATCGGGGTATTCACAGACTATCCGGACTTGGTCAATGGTAGGTTGTGCTATACTCTTGTTGCACTTGAATTGACGAGGTAAGGTTTCAGATATATGTTCGACTGATATTCCGGCTGTACTGGTCATGGTTATGGCTTTCTTGGCACAGTCAATCAATCCTTTATGTTTGGACATCCAATCCATTCCTAGTACTACTTCCAAACCTTTAGTTCCGAGTACTATCAGATTTGCATAAAATCTATGCCATGGATTCGGATAGGGACGGCTTTGCAAATTTGCCTAGCCTTGGTGGTTGATCCTGGAATTTGAACAATCATAACATGCTTCAGTTTGGTTGGTTGAATTTTACTAGTGCATACAAATTCTTCGGTGACAAATGAATGCGATGCACCAGAATCAAACAACACTCGTGCAAGTACTGGATTAACAGAAAACATACCCAACACGACGTCTGGCGCTTCCTGAGCTTCTTCAACATGCATGAGAAAAACACGGCCATTGCGGTTGAGTGAATTCCCTGGGGAAAATCTTCTTCCTGGCTAAACACGACGCTGCTGCTGAGCTGGGGCATTGGTATTGGGGGCTGTAGCATTCTTCTTGTTGGGGCACTCGTTGGAATAGTGACCTTTATTTCCACAGTCATAACAGGTCACTTGCGACTTGTCCTTTGCTGCTACAGGCACAGCATTGCTTCCAGTCCTCGGGGCAGTGTTGGTGTTGGTGGCAGCATTGTTGGTCTTGAACTTGGGTGGGGCACGGTTGAAATTTCTAGAGTTGCAGGGGTTGTTGTGATTTCCTCCGGGCCTTGGGTTTCCATGGTTGGGATAAGTCGGGCGGTTCATCGGGGGTCTGTTGGTTCTTGGGGCAAATCCTGGAGATGGGTTGGGGCGATACTTTGGGGTCTGATGGGTTCCTGGCTGATGCATTAGGCGACGCTTGCGGTTATCATTGGCTTGGTTGATCTTTCCTTCCATCTGGATAGCAGAGTCCACAAGGGCTTCAATATCAGCAAAGGGGATATTTACTAACACAGCCTGCATCTCATCGTGCAGACCATTCAAGAATCTCTCTTTCTTCTTGGCTCCGATGTCGATCTCATCCAGGGCATACCTAGCTAATGACAATAATTTGTCACGGTATTCCACTATGGTCATCCTTCCTTCCTTTAGTTCTCTGAACTCATCTCTCATTCTCTTGATCAAACCCGGTGGCACATGGGTTCTGCTGAACTTGACCTTGAATTCCTCCCAGGTCATCATCTGTCCTCCGGTCATTGCACGAACGCTGTTCCACCATGCTCTTGCATCTCCGGCTAGATAGTGGGTGGCGAACAGAACTTTCTCGTTAGCTTCCACTCCGGCTACTAACAGGTAGTTTTCCATGGTTTGCAGCCAATCGTCGGCATCTAGGGGCTCTTTCGACTTAGTGAAAACAGGTGGGTTGGTGTTTTGGAAATTTTTGAGCTTAGATCCATGGTTGTCCCGATTTCATTGGCCTTGGTTGTTGTGGGCCAGCTGAGCTATCTGCTGAAGGGTGGCTAGGTTGGCATGACGTTCGGCTCTTTCGGCTTCGCGGTCAGAAACCAACATTTGCAGGATCAGCAACATCGGGTCTGGGGATGAACCACTTCCTCCGCGTGGCATCTGAAGATTGAGATAGATCATGAGAAAAGAGGGAAATTTCTAAGGTTCAGGGATTTTGAAAAGTTTTTAAAGTTGGACTCCGAATTTTCTAGCAACTTGCTTTCCATTCATTCATTCATAGCACATGATACAACACACACCACAAACAAGAAAAACAGATGGTTTTAAGAACCATTCTGGAAACTACGATACAGTGGGACCGAATACAACTCACTACGCTAGTGCTCAAGTGCTACTACTCCTCGGAGTCGGTGTAGTCGTCATCTTCATCATCCTCATCTTCATCGATGAAGGCGAAATCATCCTCATCGGTGAAGAAGTCCATAGCCCGATCCTCTAGAAAATCATCATCATCGTTGAGATAGGAGTAGGGGTCTCCACGAAGATCCTCTCCGGCATTCTCCCTTTCCTCCAACTGCATGTCTCTCTCGTTGATGGTCTCCTCCAAATCCGAGATACGGTGGCGAAGATGAGCAATGATGCGCTCCTTCTTCTCGAGCTAACGGCGCCGAGACTTGCAATCCTTCACTAGCATGGCGATGGTCTGATCATTCGTCTTGATGATGGCGGACTTGTGGTTAGAGTAGTCACGACAATTGTCCAATTCCTGCTGACGATTGTACATCATGAAGCTAAGGTTGTCCAACTGAGTCATCAGCTCGGGGTGGTATGGGGCTTCCAGTGGCTGTCCATTAGCATCACGCCTTGGACAAAACTCAAAGCGGGTACCCTTGATCTGGTTGATACTCTGCCCACACAGACGGGCAAGAGCTTCATGCATGGCCCTTGCAAGTCCATCGAGTCAGTTTTTCTCTCTTAAGGTGAACTGAATTCCCTCAGCAGGGGAGGTTCAATCTTTCCTCGGAGACTTGCAACAATTAGCCACTGCAGATCTTCTCCTCCTTGATCATTGAGCTGAGCTTCGAAGAACTCGGGGTGCAGACGCTCCAGAAGTTCCGAAAGCTGGTCCAAATCCTGCTCAAAGATAAGGTCTCCTCCATTCCCCAACTGATAAAACTTGCTGTACTTCACGTCCATCTATAAGAATATAGGAAGAGTAAGTTAGTAGGGTGATCAAGTGTGTCAAATTTTATGTATTTTGCAAAAGTTTTTGAGGAACATGAATTTTCATGAAATAAGCAAAGTGATAAGAATGGGAATAAGTTTTTGTAAATATTTGCTTCCTTTGGTTTTGAAACTAAGTTTTTGATTCAAACGTCCAGTCTAACTAGGGTCTCCTATGGTCAAGATGGCTCTGATACCAACTTGTCAACACCCGGATTTTTAATCCTAGATGCCTGTTATGACATACATCGCAATCCCAGGATTACCATTTTTGCGAGACATAACAGAATTGGATACCACAGTACATCATCCATTACA
Organism: Avena sativa; assembly: GCA_916181665.1. Taxonomy (NCBI): domain Eukaryota; kingdom Viridiplantae; phylum Streptophyta; class Magnoliopsida; order Poales; family Poaceae; genus Avena; species Avena sativa. The sequence continues at coordinate 133,966,659 of OV702298.1, forward strand.
AACCATACATAAGGTCTTACACAAATAAGGATATCATGATCCAGTTCTTAATACAACTCAAGCAGCGGAAATACGTAATAATAAAGGTAGCGTAGGTGAAGCTCCATCTTCGGGGTCACAGGCAATGCTGACGTTGGGAGATAATCCTAGTTGTCGTAACCTTCCTGGGGTCCATCATCCTGGTACTCCTCTTCATAGTCTGGCCACGGGAATAGCCAGGGACAAAGCCATGAGTACTCTTTAAGTACTCGCAAACTAATACTAACAAGTGAAGGGGGTTTTTGTAGTCGGACACTAAGCTCTAGGGTTGTTTTGCAAAAAGCCAGATTTACCTCTACTAAGTTCAGAAGCAAGAAAAGCTAGTTGAAATTTTATAACACCTAAGAATGAACTTGTATCTAATATCACAACCCTGTTGTGGTCAAGTCAAATTCTAAATTCATTTCACAGTTATTTTGAAAACATCTGACGGGGAAACAGTATGTCCACTCCAACTGTCCATAACCGCGGACGCGGCTATTCGAATAGTTTGACACTCTGCAGAGATTGTACACTTTCACCACAATATTCGATACATTCGAATAGTTTGACACTCTGCAGAGATTGTACACTTTCACCATACTCAGTATGCGGATAATCAATCCTAACCTTTCAATTACACGCCCTAGTGTAGGCACCTCTTCTGTGAGTTTGGCCTCCCAACCATGACCAACTGTCATCTTGGGTACTACACAGGTGGACAATCTTCACAAGGTAGCCTTAGCTCAGACATTGGCTGTGAGGGAACCAATACTAATGTATATAAGTTTCCAGTCAAGCCCTACCCAATCTTCGGGTATTGTGGTTGTACGGTAAAATTGGAATGGTATCGCATCCAGACAACCATGAGTTTTATAAAGGGTTAAGGCTCATGCCTCAACATTTTCATCACCAAAATCATCTGGTATTCGGAAACACATGTCAAAACATCTCAGTAGAATGACTCATCATTCTAAGGTTTTCATAACCATTTTCCACCAAGTATTCCCATCTAAAGTTGATCAAGTTTTATGCTTAGAACTAGCATCTACAAGTGGGGGTGAGTACTAATGAGGGGTGATAAACTAGTGGAGTTTTAACTAAGTTTAATCCCATGCCTTAGGATGACATCAAGATTATCTAGCTTAGGCCAAATTTAATGCTCTTTATGCAACCTTCAATTATCCTCCTAGAATCTACAAATCACTTAAGTAGACTGTAAGTAAATAGCTTTGATAAAGAAATAAAGTAGAAGCTTGCAAGTAAAACTAGGATTGGGTATCATCAAATGTGTCCAACCAAGCATGCTTAGTGCATTGCATAGGTTATCTAACTTTCATAATTGCTAGGGTTAGCTTGCCTTGTGGAGAGCAGTGGTTGAAGTTCTCCTCGGCTTCTTCTTCGTGGTATCCTCCTTCCTCCTCGTATCCTTGGTCGGTACTAGCGTCTATAAATAAATACGAGGTACACAATCACCAAACAATACTTAACTACTTTCAATCATCACATAAAGGGGTTCTATAGATGATCTAGCATCATCACTAACATTACAAGACTAAAGCATTTGTCTTATTGATTTATTTTTAGAAAAGTAATTTCTACTCATTGAAAAACTACTTAAGATTTAATATTCTCCAAACCAAACATGGGATCATGTTGACACATGTCATCACCACATATTTCAGTACATGGGGAGGTGATTTAAAGTGGTGTCACAATTTAATAAGGTTTAACTTTTTATTATAAATAAAATAAGTGACTAGAAATGCCTATGTGGCATTCTTTTATTACTTGAACATTATTTCTGTAAGTAAACCCATATATTTTTATATATTCTTAAAGGTATGCTGAAATGTGATTTTTGAGAGTTGGAATCAACTCAAAAGCTATTATGGTTTCAATTTGAAAAATGTTTGAAGGCAGAAAAGCTTCTGCCTTGTTATTTTTACCAAGGGTGATCTACAGATCCAAATGATTTGAATCCAACGGGCTTGGATTAAGCATTTCAAGACCTTTCTAACAAAATTGGTTTCATTCAATTTGGTTCACTGAATCGAGCTGGGTTGATTTTTGAAACTACGTACAGAACTGTATTTGAATGAAAATAGAAAAATCTAAATTCAAACGAGTGGGCTGCGCGGGAAGGGTTATTGGGCCGGCCCAGTGTCACTCCGCGGCGCGGGCACAACTGATAGGGGGGGTCTACTGGTCAGTGACTCTTTAAACGTGAAGCGGTACGGGGCGATATCGGCCGCATGATCTAAGTCTAATCGAACGGCTACGGCTCATCGTCCACGTCGGGCAGCGTCGGCGAGACAGAACGCTAACGCGGTAGGTGGGGGTTGTCGGAGGCTCACCGGGCCTCAGGCGAAGGTCGGCGATGCGGGCGAACGACGAAGTCGACGATGGCGAACCTCCTGGTACCGGCAGCTCCTCCTGGGGTGGCTCCAATCGATTGCTTCCTTTTTCTCCAGCAGCGGCGGGCTCCAGTGAAATTCCGGCGATGCGCCGCTCGCCTTGATCCGGGCATGGGGTGGGGTGGTTCTGGGTGAGAGGGGAGTGGAATGGTGTGAAGAATTCGAGCGGGGGAGGCCTCTATTTATAGTGGCGAGAGGGGACCGACGGGCGCAAGATGAGCTCGTCGTGGTCGACGATACAAAGGGCTATCGGCGTGGGCGATGGTAGGGGCGGTGTTGTGCTCCCTGGCGAAGCTCAACGGTGTGGGGGCGAGGCGTGAGGCGGTGCTGATCGGTCGGAACGCTGCGGTGCTCTGCGTGTGCCCGACGCAAGTTTTAATGGCACACAGCGCGCGTGATCCGCGCGGCGGTGAACGGGCGTGTCTGCGGGGTTGCTGGGATGGTGGTGATCACACGTGCACGCGGCGAGGGCAGCGCGCGGTCTGTGGGTGCTGGTCGAGCGTGGCGCACGCGGCGCGCTCTCGGCATGCTCGCAGAGCGGCTTGGCATGGCTCGGGCGTGTGGTCCAGTGGCTGGCATTGCGCGCGGCTGGGACAGGGAGTGGCAGTGGGGTGCTAGCTTGCTCCCAGACAAGGTTGGCGAGGCTAGTGTTGCTCGTAGCTTGTTGTCGACTATGGGGTGGCAATGGTGCTCTCGGCCTGTTCACCATTGATGACAATGGCCAGCTTACAGTGGTGTTAGTGATTAGTTAGGGTTGTTAGATGATCTACTAAGGCTAGTGGTGTCCAGAGAGAGAACAAGTTAGGCCAGAATCACTGCATACTATAGTGTTTAGGATTTGTTTGCTTTGCATCTGCAAGTTGTTTGATGAAATGGCCGCATGAACTCAAGTTTTGAATTTTGAAAAGATTTTTGGTGGGTGTGCTAGGTATGTACTGGTGATACTGTGGATGCTTGGGTTTTCAAAGTTGAGCTTGTTTGAGTGGTTTTTGAAAAAGTGGGATCTTCCCATATGATATAGATTCAATTTTAAACTGTCATTTAAACTATGCATTTGAATGATTTTGGATGAGCAAAAAGTGGGCCTTGGTACCTGGTTATGAGTACTATCACGGGGTGCAAAGATCCAAACAAGTTTCTGTTAAGTTTTGAAAGTTAGAGATAGCCAAAGTAGGCATGGGAGTTAATTTGGCCAAAGTGACCATTCACTTATTTTGTTCGTTTTGATTTGTTTGTCTTTGGGAAAAGTGTAGGGATTGTTTATATGATTTTTATTTAACCTAAGAATCATTTTACAAGCAAAGAAACACACAAGCATGGCAATTCAAAGGAATCCAAATTGTAATGCTTACACATATGCATGCTTTCATATTTTTAATTTGAAAAGTTTTTGTTAACCCTAATTTTGATGATTAGAGTTTGATGATCCAAGTTTAATATTTTTGGGATGTTACACCTTGGCATTGATGTTTTTCTCTACAAACAAAGGAAATCGATATACCACTCTATCATACCTTTTTATGAGCATTGCAATGTTGCTTATGTTTATGTTTCATGCTACTTATTATTATTGAGTGGGAATCTCTTCATAGCTTGCAATGACTATTGAGTAGACTTAGTTGCATGCTCCTTATTATGAATTGACTAAGTATCTACTCCTGTGCTAAGAATATTTACATCATATGAAGAAAATGTGTTCGTGAAAGTTCTTTTATCGCACTGAGTTTTCAACTGAATTGCTTGAGGACAAGCAATAAGCTAAGCTTGGGCGAGTTAATATGTCCAAAACGTATCTACTTTCCTGAACACTTTTGCTATTGTTTCTCCTATAAACTTGTGTGATTTGGATACAACTAACACGGACTGACGTTGTTTTCAGCAGAATTACCTTGGTGTCTAGTTTTGTGCAGAAAATCAAGTATTAGGAAAAATCCCGAAAAATATGCAAAAAATCCTATTTCACCAGAAGACTCACGAAGCCAGAATACGAGACGGAATGGGGCTCTGAGGGGCCCACACCCCTTGCCTCCCGAGCTGGGCCTGGCCGTGCCTGGAGGGGGTGTGGCCGCCTCAGGCACCCCCACGGCCTCCCTCTTCGCCTATAAGTTGCCTTCTAACCTAAAAACTCAGGGGGGTTCGACGTTTTTCCAGAAAGAGTTCCGCTGCGCCACCACCACAAAAAGCCGCGATTCATAATCAGAAACTCCATTCTGGCACTGTGCCGGGACGGGGAATTTGGAGAGGATCATCGCCATCATCATCACCAACGCCTCTCCATCAACCATCCATGTTTCCCCCGTCCATGAGTGAGTAATCCCCATTGTAGGCTATGGGGATGGTAGAGATTGGATGAGTTCTTTCATGTAATGGAATAAGATCGTTAGGGCATGGTGCCTAGTATCTCTATTAGTGCTATTTCACTTTTTTGCAACTTGTTGTGCTTAATGCTTGTCACTAGGGCCCGAGTGCCATGATCTCAGATCTGAACTTATTATTGATTCATGATGATAGTATTGTTTGTGATCTTATCTGCAAGTTGTGTACACATATCATTGTCCAGATCCAAAGGCCCCAAAGTGAAAGAAATTGGGACAACTGGAGGGGATGGATGCGATGTGAGGATCATGTGTGTTCATGGAGTGTTAATGCTTTGCTTCGGTGCTCTATTAAAAGCAGTACCTTAATTTCTAGTAGATTCTCTTGAGGCCCCGTTGCAATGGGCTGGCTGGACAAAAGATGTTGTGCAAGTTCTCATTGCGAGCATGTATGACTATACGTGGATCACATGCCTATGATTGTTTAGTACTTGGATGCTTTATCTTATTTATCTGCAATTGCCCTAGATCTTGAAGTTACATGTTTAGACCTGTCCATGAACGCCCGTCCATCCATCCCTATGCCTACTGCACTCGTATCCTACTGTTTGCTACTATTGTTACTACTGCCTTTGTTTTACTATTGTGTTACTCTGCTATTGCTACTAAAAAAATATTGCTACTGATAAACTACTGTGAGCAATACTATTTCCAGGTACAACTGCATTGACAACTCTGTTTTTAAGGCTTATAAGTATTCTTTGGCTCCCCTTGTGTCGAATCAATAAATTGGGTAATACTACCCTCGAACACTGTTGCGATCCCCTATACTTGTGGGTCATCATGGACACAATTCTTGGACCAATTGTATTGGAGAGAAAAGGAGTCAAAAACAATGTAAATCGCTTATTTGGGAAATATCAATAACAGTATAAGAAAACCCGAAGCAATAGCCAGAGGCAGAATGTTTAACGACAATCTATACAACGGGAATAAATTCTCCGGCCGTATAGTTGGCGCCGCCACCGCCTCCTTAAATGGTTTTACCCCGTGCAACTGGATCGGGGAGACGACATACAGAACGACCAAAAATCATCGAAACCTCACCTCCGGAAGGGATCTAGAGGGGGACCTCATCCACCGGGGATCCATCTTCACCCTACACAGATCCAGGAGGCTAAGGCATCGATCTTCATCATCAATCGCTGCATCACCATCATCTCCATCCATCCCATATACATCTTGTCTAGATCTTGTTTAATTTTCGTACTCGTTATCGATTTATACAAGTACTATTCATCTATGATAGATTCCATTGTTTTTTCCATGATGTTGATTGCCTCCATGTCTGATTAGATCATTAGTTCTTGGGGATATGGAGAAACCCTAGCATGAGATTAAAATATGATAAAGTTTATTATGATATTCATCGATGTGATCATGTGTTATATTGTCTTCATATTGATGTTGGAAGAAGTCGACCTCTCAATATTTGCCTCCTGTGGGGACTTGATGGAGGGAACTACTTGTTGGTAGACGGAGGTGTGTTAGCACTTACAATGACTATAAATATGTTGCCACTCCTTACGAATCAACTTGGGAACCGAGTAAACTCATGGAACACTATCCATGCCATGAGATACGTCCTACAGAATCAAGTCCCTTAATAGCACAGTAATTCAATTGTTGTCTATTGTGGTTATGAGGATGATGTGAGCATTGGTTGCTGCCTATTCGTCCAAATACGGAGTTCCTCTCACACATACATAGTTGAGAATGTTCATGATAATAATCTTTACCTTAGCCCCTTTATAAATGCTAGAGGTGTATCCGCTAACTCCCTGAGAACGCTTTTCCTATTACAGTTTCAAATTTCTTTTACATACGTGATACTTAATTTCTGTATTTAGTTTGTTTTACTTTACTTATTGTTCTCTTATACCAAAACCCCAAAACACCTTTTTTACACAATACTCACATTTTATCTTGTTACTTAGAACATTATTTAGCATTACTATTTAAGCATTTAATTCAAGAGTTAATTAGACTTTAGACTCCTACTCCCTGTGGGATCGATATCTTTATTTCGAAGCTAGCTACAAATGATTTGTGCACTTGCAGTCATCATGCTATTTTCTGGTGCCGTTGCAGGGGAACTAAGCGATGTAGGTCTTTTAGTTTTTGCTTATTTATTTTAGTCTTGCTAAGTTTTGTTTTGAGTTACAGGTTTCCACCAACATGATGGAGTTTGAGCATTTGACTAGTGCTAACCCACTCAGCCACTTTGGGAAGCCCTATGATATTAATAAAAGAGACAACTCCAATGAGAAGACAAGGGGGTTTGAAATAAATCCTCTACTACATGGTATTCTACACAAGAAGCAATTTACTGGAGATGAAGAAGATCCTGATCCATATGAGAATATTGCATTCTTCAAGGATATATGTGTCACTTTCCAATTACCGGGGTATACTGCTAATGAGGTAAGGGTTAAACTTTTTAGTCATAATTTGACTAACACAACTCTCTCATGGTATAGATCTTTACCCCCAGAAGTCACTACTACTTGGGATAACTTAGCTTGTGAGTTACTAGCAAAATATTATCCATTATCAAAATCTTTTGGAATCGGGCATCTTATAATGACTTGGAGGAACCGTCCTAATGAAAGACTAGTAAGAGCTTCTATAAGATTTAAATGTTTACTTAATTAATATCCTCATCATGATTTGCCTGAATGGTTTTTATTTCATATCTTTTATGGCGGTATAATTGAACCTAATAAAATTGAACTAGACTCTTGCGTGAGAGGAGCTTTTATGAATCTTCCAATAACTAAAGCTTGTGATTTACTTAATATAATTCGCAATCATAGAGTTTCATGGAATTTTGGTCTAGGAAGCGAAGGAGGCATAGAAATAGATTATGATTGTATTCATGACTATAATAAAAATGGCCATGTTAATGAATTATCTAAAGAACTTTATTTGGATTCAGATCTTGTGTTGCATGTTGTTAAAGCTTTTACATAACACATCAAAGCTCCAAAAGAGGGTTCGGTCAAGTATGATCCACCACCCAAACCTAAGGAGAAAAGAGAAGTTAAAGTAACACTGGCCTCCCTAGAACCAATGTATGAAATACCTTTCCCTAACACTGCGCAGAAGCATATTTTGGAATATGAACAGGTAAAAGTAGTACAGGAGAAGAAGGAAGAGTAAAGTGTGCCAAAAAATGAAGAACATCTGGATGGAACCAAAGATGAAGAGGTAACCAAGGAAGCAATTATGGCTATGTATGCACATTGCAACATAGTCGTACTTTATATAGATACTTCTGTATTTGTTGAAGGTAAAACTAAGGTAAAATATGTGGGTATGCCTATTCTTCCATGCATATTTAAAGAAACCTTGCATTATGGTTTATGTGATATTGGAACCAAAGTTAATGTTATATCTTATGATTTTTATTTATAAATAAAATAAGAGATAGTACCGGCTACAATACAAAATACTGATATGACAATCATGTTAGCCAATAAAACTCTTAGAATTCCAATGGAAATAGTTGAAGATGCAATTGTCACAATCGGCAATAAAAAATTCCTATCGACTTTGTAGTTGTAGATATGCCAACTAACACTCTTTAACCAATAATATTTGGAAGAAACTTTTTGAGCGATGTAGGTGCCAAAGTTGATTTCAAAAAGGAGATTGTGTCTCTTAAGCTTGGGGAAGCGAAAAAAGAATTCCACTTTTCCAAATTTAAAAACAGACCTCTACAAATACAAGAAAATAAAGGAAAAACTATTGAGGAGATGGCAGCTCCCTTCTTTAGTAATCAAGTATAAGAAATAAATGAAGACTCAAATTATGAGGAAATAATTATGGAGGACAAGTCCCTAGAAGAACTAGAAAGTTAATTCGATTCGCTTCCCATTTTAGGGCCTCCAACTGACGAGGCTTTTGAAGAGCCACAAAAGAGAGCGGACGAGGAATTACCACCCCCAGAATTGAAGACTTTACCAGATAATCTTAAATATAGATTTTTGGACAATAAAAATAAATTTCCTATTATTATGTGCTAAACTTTTAGGGGATGAAGAAGAAGAACTCATGAAATTACTTAAGGAGCATCGCAAGGACTTTGGGTACTCAATTGATGATTTGAAGGGCATTAGTCCCATGATAACCGTCCATCGAATATTCATGGAGGAAGGTGCTAAACCAGTGGCGGAATTTAATAGACGGCATAATCCCAAAATGAACGAAGTGGTAAGAAAATAAATAGTGCGCCTACTGGTTGCAGGTATAATGTATCCTGTAAAAGAAAGTGAATGGGTAAGTCTTGTTCATTGTGTTCCTAAGAAGGGCAATTTTACTGTTGTTCCTAATGAAAACAATGAATTGATACCTACTAGAACTATTGTTGGACATAGGATGTGTATGGATTCCAGGAAATTGAATAAAGAAACTCGGAAAGATCACTATCCTTTACCATTCATAGACCAAACTTTAGAGGGGTTAGCAAACCACACTCATTTTGCTACTTGGACGGATACTCTGATTTTGCCCAAATAGTTGTTCATCATGATGACCAACTTAAAACAACTTTCATTAGTGCTTATGGTTTACATGCTTACCGATGCATGCCTTTTGGTTTATGTAATGCTCCAGCTACTTTTCAAAGATGCATGACTGCTATTTTTGTAGATTTTATAGAATTAATAATGGAAGTATTTATGGATAACTTTTTTGTTTATGGAACTTCATTTACTAGTTGCTTGGATAATCTCAAAAGGGTTTTGCAGCATTGCGAAGAAACCAATCTTGTTCTAAATTGGGAGAAGTGCCATTTTATGGTCAAAGAAGGTATAGTCCTTGGACATAAGGTATCAGGTAAGGGTATTGAAGTATATAGAGCTAAGGTTGAAGCAATAGAGAGAATGCCATAACCTAGGGATATAGAAGGTATAAGAAGTTTCCTTGGTCATGTGGGATTTTATGTAAGGTTCATTAGAAATTTATCTGGAATCTCTAAACCTTTGACTAACCTTCTTCAAAAGGGAGTAATATTTAATTTTGATGATAAACGCCTTGTAGCCTTTGATAAACTTAAATATGCTTTATACATGCTCCTATCATCAAACCATCTATATGGGATATGACTTTTGATTTAATATGTGAAGCTAGTGATGATGCTATACGAGTAACTCTAGGACAACATATAGGTCGCAGATTTAATACATCATGCTAGGAGAACTCTTAATAGTGCTCAAATGAATTATCCTAAGGAAGAAAGAGAACTTTTTGCTATATTTTTCTCTTGTGATAAATTTCGTTCTTATATAGTTGATGCAAAAGTAAGAGTTCATATGGACCGTCATGGTTTAAAAGAACTACTTGAGAGGAAAAATCATAAGACAAGACTGATCCGTTGGATCCTTTTACTTCAAGAATTTGAGTTGTAGATTATGCAGAGGCAAGAAATAAAGATGTTGGATGCAGTGTCCATATTTGCCCAGCAAGACACCTATCTTAATGAGAGGAACCTTAGTCCTAGTGATTTTTGTTTACGAGAATTATTAGATGAACTATGAAAGTAAAGTGGGTATAACTTGAATTTGTGGAGACTATACATACGTGAGATACGTTAGGAATAGAAAAATATTTTCTTTTTGAATGAATGAAAGCTCTCTTGGTTCAGTTCGGTAGAACGCGGGTCTCCAAAACCTGATGTCGTAGGTTCAAATCCCACAGAGCGGGTCAATTCCTCCAAAAGATAAGAAATCCTTATTGTTGGAAGATCTTGTCACCCCTGACTAAATAAACGATAAGTGCAAGGTAAGTTTTGTTTCTCTAATAAGTGATTTGTTTTCACAATTTTTACTTCTGAATTTTTTACCTATGAATGAATTCCTCTTGTTTTTCTGAAGTTTCTGAGGGGTTTTACCAACTATACGGGCGCAACTATACGGAGGGATAAAAACCTCCCACCGTATATATGGTCGTTAAAAGTTTTGTATTCCCTTCGCAAAATATTTTTTGGCGTTTAGAAACTATATGACCAAACTATATGGCCAGAGGTAAAACCTCCCACCGTATAGTTGATCGTTAAACCTTCTGGACGGTGTGTCCTTTTTCTGTTTTTATTCATCGTAAAAAAATGCTTTGTTGGTTCCAAGTTGGTAACTAAATCAACCTGGACTCGAGATATTTGGAAATAGCTGCCAGGAACCAACTATACGGACGGAGCTATACGAGCTGCGCCTGTATAGTTGGTCATTATGCGACAAGACTTCTCCAAATCTGTGATTTCTTTCCCTGTTCCGATAATATTCTTTTCTTGGGCGTGAATTTGGTGTTTCTCGCGAGTTTTATCGACCTCTGGCCCTCTTATATACTGCCATTGTTTTTCTCTCTAATCATAATCACCAGGAACCAATCTATCCAAGCTTTACCCCGTCCTAGGCTGTGGAAAACCTCTGGGTCTCATTGCTCCTTTCAGGGACCGCTCTTGCAGCCCTTCCATGGAGGACGGCAACGAGGATGTGGAGAGCTTTAGCCTGAGGTACAAGGAGTATGTCAAGTCAAGCTTTCACAACAGCAATGCTGATGAAGATTGGAGTGACATCTACATCAGCCGTGATGTCTATGATCCCCCGAAGATCAACTGGGAGGCAATAAAGAGAGCTCAACAAGAAATAGAAGGTCACAAGCCGCATAGAAAAGGGCGTGTGGAGACGGTCAAGTTCATCACCATGGACCCAGGTCACACAAGCGTAAGGAACCTAATATTGGTGCAGGTGCTAGCAAGGAAGCGACTATACCACTCTCGAGGCCTACCATTGGTGCTCGTATAAGGGTGAAACCGCAATAAGAGTGGATGAGCGGTTTCTACTTACCCAATCCATCAATTATGGATGATGAAGAAAAATTTGTCCCTAGCACCAAGGACCGTGTGTGAGCACTAGAGATATATCAGAAGCAGGAGCTACTCCACCGCGTTGAAGTCTGTCACCGCCTCAAGGAGATAGAGAAGAAGGATGATCTTCTCCCATTGGTGACTAAACTCGTAGATAAGGTGGACACTTTGCAATCTAATTTGCGGAGGTGCTACAGCCACATCACTGCCCTGGAGGATACCAACAAGAAGCAGTGTTACATGCCATGGCTCCGCAGTGATCTACAAATAATCACGGTATCAAAGAATCGCGAGGGATTATTTGATCCCGCCTGGCTTGATTCCAAGCTTGGGGAGATCTTTAAGACCTTGTAATCTATCTTATGATTTTCATATTACTATTTTAAGCTTTGCATTAGTTTGAGTTTAGAAATAAATCTTGCATCGTTAGAATTCTCTTTAGGAATAGTCGATCCCTTTTATGAAATTATGAGGTTATTATCATATATGGAGCATTATTTAGTTTGCGCTTGTCTTATTAGATATATGAATGGCTTGAGTATAATTTTACTTGCACTTGATGATAGCAATAGGAGTCTTCCACACCATTGGTATTAATGGAACATACAAAGATAATTTGGTCAATATGTTGTAAGTTCATAGTTTGGTTTACAAAGGAAAAATTATCTAATCAGTTAAGTTGATAAAGAAACCTTAAACAAAAGAAAAATTAAAAGTGCTATCAAATTAGAGTGAGAACAGGATGAGGTAGAATATTCAAGATACAAAGATGCTTCATATACAATTGGAATTTGGTAATTGAGATCGTTAAACTTTGAATTCCTACATGAAGTGGAATGTATGGCTAGCTCCTTTGCACAACACTTAAACAAAAGTGTGAGCATATATATAAAAAAAGAGAGAAGAAAAAGAGCAAATGTGCAAAGAGCAAATAGGCATACACCATTATCTTGTGGAGAGACAAAGGAGCGTTTGAGATTTTGAATCCCAAGTGAATATGTTAACCTAAAACGCTTGGGACTACCTCGCTAACTCATTCGGTCAAACTGAATAGTTTTACATCATGTTGAGAGTAATATTTTGTGAACTTTTAAATGCTAAGGTGTGGAAAACTTCTAATATTATTCGGATGGTTTGAGTAAGGTACTATTCATGAACTTATTCCTATGTATCATATATGATAAACACATGCTGCAACTTCCTCATTTATTTTATCTAATCAGCTTCATGAATAAGAGGATCATATCCATTAAGCTAACCTTGCTCGATACGAGCAAGAGTCTAAGCTTGGAGAAGTTGATGAGTGCATATTTTCATCATGTTTTATATTATTATTTTGCATTGTAGTTGTAGGATATTGGTATTTTATGGCGTTCGCGCGCATCTTTTATGTCTATTTTCACCAGGATCAGGACAGATGATGGATACAATGGACACAATTCTTGGACCAGTTGTATTGGAGCGAAAATGAGTCAAAAACAACATAAATTGCTTATTTGGGAAATATCAATAACACCAGAAGAAAACCCGAAGCAATAGCCAGAGGCAGAAGGTTTAACGACCAACTATACGACGGGAATAAATTCTCCGGTATTTTAGTTCCCGCCGTATAGTTGGCATCGCCACCGCCTCCTCAAATAGTTTCACCCCGTGCAACTGGATCAGGAGACGACATACAGAACAAACAGAAATCGCCAAAACCTCACCTCTAGAAGGGATCTAGAGGGGGAACTCATCCACCGGGGATCCATCTTCACCCTACGCATATCCAGGAGGCTAAGGCATCGACCTTCATCATCAACCGCTGCATCACCAACATCTCATCCATCCCATCTACATCTTGTCTAGATCTTGTTGTAATTTCCATACTCGTTGTGGATTTATACAAGTACTATTCATATATGATATATTCCATTGTTTTTGCCATGATGTCGATTTCCTCCATGTCTGATTAGATCATTAGTTCTTGGGGAGATGGAGAAACCCTGGCATGAGATTTAAATAAGATAAAGTTTATTATGATATTCATCGCTGTGACCATGTGTTAGATTATCTTCATCTTGATGTTGGGAGAAGTCGACCTCTCAATATTTATCTCTTATGGGGACTTGATGGATGGAACTACTTATTGCTAGATGGAGGTGTGTTAGCACTTATAGTGACTATAAAGTTGTTGGCACTCCTTACGTATTAACTTGGGAACCAAGGAAACTCACAGAACACTATCCATGTCATGGTATACGTCCTATAGGATCAAGTCCCTTAATAGCGCAGTAATTCGATTGATATAGATTATTGTCTGCTGTGGTTATGAGGATGATGTGAGCAGTGGTTTCTGCCTATTCGTCCGAATACGGAGTTCCTCCCACAAATAAAAAGTTGAGAATGTTCATGATTATAATCTTTACCTTTGCCCCTATATAAATGCTAGAGGTGTATCCTCTAACTACCTGAGAATGCTTTTTCCCATTGCAGTTTCAAATCTCTTTTACATACGCGATACTTACTTTCTGTATTCAGTTTGTATTACTTTACTTATTTTTCTCTTATAACAAAAACCCCAAAACACATTTTTACACAATACTCGCATTTTATCTTGTACTTAGAATGTTATTTACCATTACTATTTCAATATTTAATTCAAGTGTTAAATAGACTTCAGACTCCTGCTCATGTGGGATCAATATCTTTATTTCGAAACTAGCTACAAACGATCTATGCACTTGCAGTCATCAACACCTTATGTCAGATTGCATCTATACACCCCTATAACTTTCGACCTCGCCATAAATCAAGAACATAAAAGCAAGAGTAGGGTTTTCCCTCCGCGGGCCTGAACCTGCGTAAACACTGTGTCCCCATGTTGCTTGCCTATTAGCCATTCTGCGATCTCCATCTTCTCCTCCTTCTACAAAACCCAAGTCCATAACAATAGGCATTGATGAGTTCAAACCTCGTCAATAACTAAAGCTTGGGAACTTCTAGAACATATTCGCCGTAATAGAGAAACATGGGGATTTGATTTAGGCGGCGAAGGAGGGATAGAAATTGATATGATTGTCTCAATGATTATAAATAATCTATTAAGGTAAAAGAAACTGTTGATGAACTTCAACTTGATGATGATATTGTTTTGCAAATTCTTTAGTCTTTTATAGAACATATTGAGGCTCCTAAAAATTACCGGTTCAACTACACTCCACCACCTGAGCCAGCTGTGGAAGACAATCCAATAATAACAGCTCATATTGAACATTGTATCCAGATCGTGTTTGATGCGAAGTGGTTATTCATTTAAATCTGAAAACAATGGTTGCTCGATTTGTATGAATGATATCTTTTATGGTCATGCACCTGTGATGAATGGTTTAATTTTTGTTGGATCTCAATAATAGTGTTACACATATTCATAATGTTGATGCTAAAAGGATTAATCTTGATGATGATATATCCGCATATTTGTGGCACTGCCGTCTAGGTCATATTGGCATTAAATGCATGAAGAAACTCCATTCAGATGGACTTTTGTAATCACTTGGTTTCGAATCATTTGATACATGTGAGCCATGCCTTATGGGCAAGATGACTAGAACGCCGTTTTCTGGTTCAATGGAACGGGCGACAGATTTATTGGAAATCATACATTCTGATGTATGTGGTCCAATGATTGTGTCGGCGTGAGGTGGATATCATTATTTTGTTACTTTCATGGATGATTTAAGTAGATACGGGTATATCTACTTGATGAAACACAAGTCTGAAACCTTTGAAAAGTTTAAGGAATTTTAGAATGAAGTGGAAAATCATCGTAATAGAAAGATCAAATTTCTACGGTCTGACCGTGGAGGTGAGTATCGAAGTTACAAGTTTAGCACACATATAAAAGAGTGAGGAATAGTTTCACAACTCACACCTGCCGGAACACCACAACGAAATGGTGTGTCG
This sequence comes from Avena sativa, assembly GCA_916181665.1. NCBI lineage: Eukaryota > Viridiplantae > Streptophyta > Magnoliopsida > Poales > Poaceae > Avena > Avena sativa. Next base: position 133,982,279 of record OV702298.1, read on the forward strand.
AAACATCATAATCGTACTTTATTAGATATGGTTTGATCTATGATGTCTCTGACTGACTTGCCCCTGTATTTTGGGGTTATGCACTAGAAACCGCTTATTTCATTTTAAATCTGGCACCGTCTAAATCCATTGAAAATACACCGTATGAATTGTGGTTTGGAAACAAATCTAAGATGTCATTTCTTAAAGTTTGGGGATACGATGTTTATGTGAAGAAACTTTAGTCTGATAAACTCAAACCCAAATCAGAAAAATACGTCTTCATAGGATACCCTAAGGAAACTATTGGGTATTATTTCTATCACAGATCCGAGGGCAAGGTTCTCGTTGCCAAGAATGGATCCTTTCTAGAGAAAGAGTTTCTCACGAAAGGTGTATGTAGTCGGAAGGTAGAAGTCGAAGATGTTATTGAACCTTCTCTTCATAGTATGGCGAGTAACGCAGCGCCGTGATACATCAGAAACGTATCTATAATTTTTTATGCTCCATGTTTGTTTAGTATCTACTTTTCTTTGCTTTATCTACACTTTGAAGTGTTTTTATATCTTTTCTGGAAATAACCTATTAACAAGTTGCCACAGTGCTAGTTGCCTGTTTTCTTCTGTTTTTGGTTCCAGAAAGGCAGAAAATCAATATTCTCGGAATTGGACGAGACAAAATCCAAAGTCAAAATATTTTACCGTGGGCGACATGAAGTCCAGAGGGGAGATGGAGAGGCGAACTAGGGCCGCCACAACCCCTAGGCGCGGGTGGGCCCACCCCGCGCCTGGGTAGGGTGTGGATCCCCTGGCCGCCTCCCAGCTCGGCTCTTCGCCTATAAGAAGCCCCCGATGCAGAAACCCTAGGCACCCGGTCAAAACTCCACGAAACCTTCTGTAGCCGCCGCCACTGTCGTCCCTAGATTGGGGGGATCTGAAGTTCTTCCCGGCACCCTACCGGGGGGAGATCATCCCGGAGGCCTTCTTCTCTGGTATGATGCGTGAGTAATTCCACCTTGGACTATGGGTCATGTAGTAGCTAGATGGTTGTATCTCCTCCTTGTGCTTTCATGTATAGATCTTGTGAGCTCCATTCATGATCAAGATCCAATCTATTTGTAATCATGCATGTTGTGTTTGCGGGGATCCGATGGATATTGAGATTACTATGTCAGATTGATTAATGGTTTTATCTATTTGATACTATCATGTATGTGTTGTTTTTTATCTTGCATGCTCTCTGTTGTTAGTAGCTATCTTGGACAAGTAGTTCCTAATGACTCCAAGAGGGGGTATTTATGCTTGATAGTGGGTTCATGCCTCTAGTTTCCAAGGGAAGTGACAAAAATCTCTTCGGTTGTATATGTGATGTTGCCACTAGGGAGAAAACAATGGTCTCTTGTTCATGGAACAAGTGTATTGTTTACCCTACACACTTTGCTTAAAGCAGTTGTCTGTTGCTTGTAACTTAATACTGGAGGAGGTTCGGATGATAGCCTGAAGGTGGACTTATAGTCATAGTTGCATTTGGATGGTGGTCTATGTATATTGTTGTATTGCCCAATCGAATCTCATAGGATCTTTTTGTCTGGTATTGCATTGTGATGCCTTGCTCAGTTCCTGTCAATTGCCCTGTTGTAATTTGTTTACCCTTCATGCCATGTTGTTTATCTAAGGAGATCACCTCTAGTGAACTATGGACCCCGGTCCAATCTTTACCATTGATACATCTTCCACTGTTACCTGTTTACTTGCTGCAAACCATTACCTTCCACACCATACGTTTAATCCTTTGTTACAGCAAACCGGTGAGCTTGACAACCTCACTGATTCGTTGGGGCAAATTCTTGAGTTTGTGTTGTGCATGTCTCCGCGTTGCTTACAACAACTGTGTGACGTTTCCTTCCTCCTACTAGTTCGATAACCTTGGTTTCTTACTGAGGGAAAACTTGCTGCTGTGCTACTTCCCACCTTGATCTTGGGGTTCCCAACAGGCTCCACGTCAATCACGCGTATAGTCATCACACCGGAAGTTGTTCCGGAGTTGACATCACAAAATGAAGAGGAACTAATGATAATGATCATGAAACTCCGAAAGAGAATACTACCTAACCTCGCAGGTCAAGCGGGACACGTGCAGCTCCTAAACTATACGGAAATCCGATCGTGAATTTCATGGTTGATGAAATAGATGACCCTGCGACGTATGAAGAAGCGGTGATGAGTCCGGATTCCAACAAATGTCTAGAAGCCACGAAATCCGAGATGGAATCCATGTACGAAAACCAGGTTTAGACCTTGGTGGACTTACCTCACAACCGAAAGGCCGTGGAGAACAAATGGATTTTCAAAAGAAAAACTGATGCTGATGGTAAAGTAACCATCTATAAAGCTCGAATTGTCGCAAAGGGGTTTCGACAAATTAAAGGAGTTGACTATGATGAGACATTCTCTCTTGTAGCGATGATAAAGTCAGTTAGGATTATGTTAGCAATTGCTGCATATTTCGACTATGAGATATGGCAGATGGATGTAAAAATTGCGTTCCTCAATGGCAACATTGAAGAAGAGTTGTATATGATACAATGTTGATTGAGTAGCTCAGATCACTGTAGAGATCTGTTTTGAAACCCCAAGAGGAAGGTATGATGAGAACAACAGCAAGTTTTCCCTCAGTAAGAAACCAAGGTTATCGAACCAGTAGGAGGAAGGAAACGACTCAAATGTGTTGCTAGCAACTTAGAAACCTGCACAACAGAAACCCAAGACTTTGCCCCAACGAACAGTGAGGTTGTCAATCTCACCGGTTTGCTGAAAACAAAGGATTAACTATATGGTGTGGAAGATAATGGTGGCTTGCAGAAAGTAAACAATAACAGTGGAAGATGTATCAATGGTAAATATTGGACCGGGGTCCAAAGTTCAGATAAATAACATAACATGTTGGGTAAACAAATTACATCGGGGCAATTGACAGGACTGAGCAAGGCATAACAATGGAATACTAGACATTCATGATCCTATGAGATTTGATCGGGCAGTATAACAATATACATAGACCTCCATCCAACTGCATCTATGACTAGTAATCCACCTTCAGGTTATCATCCGAACCCCCTCCAGTATTAAGTTGCAAGCAATGGATAACTGCTTTAAGCAAAGTGTGTAAAGTAAACAATACAATTGTTCCATGAACAAAGGATTATTGTTTTCTGCCTAGTAGCAACAGCACATCTACAACCTTTGAGATTTCTGTCACTTCCCCAGATTCAGTAGAGGCATGAACCCACTATCGAGCATAAGTACTCCCTCTTGGAGTCACTAGCATCTACTTGGCCAAGGTAGCTACTAGAAACAGAGAGCATGCAAGATCACAAACAACACAGACATGATAGAATCAATAAGATAGAATCATTAATCAATCTGACATAGTAATCTCAATATCCATCGGATCCCCGCAAACACAACATGCATGATTACAAATAGATGATCTTGATCATGAACGGAGCTCACAAGATCTAAACATGGTAGAACAAAGGAGGATAAACAACCATCTAGCTACTGTATGGACCCATAGTCCAAGGTGGAACTACTCACGCATCATACCGGAGGCTGGCATGGTGATGAAGAAGGCCTCTGAGATGATCTCTCCCCTTCGGCAGGGTGCCGGGAAGAGCTTCACATCCCCCCGATCTTGGGACGATGGTGGCGGCGGCTACGGACTGATTTGTGGAAGATTAATTGGTTCCTTAGGGTTTAGGTATCGGGGGCTTCTTATAGGCGAAGAGGGAGGCCGAGGGGGTGCCTGAGGCGGATGCACCCCCCCCACAGGCACGGGCCAGGCCTGGCCACACGGCCAGGGGGTGTGGCCCCCTCGAGGCCCTCCTCCGTCTCGTCTTATGGCTCCATGTTCTCCTCGGTGAAATATTGACTTTGGCTTTTGTCCCGTCTAATTCCAAAAATATTCATTTTCTGACTTTTCTAGAACCAAAAACAACAGAAAACAGGCAACTGGCACTATGGAATCTTGTTAATAGGTTAGTCCCATAAAACATATAAAAATACCTCAAAGTGTAGACAAAGCAAATCAAAGAAAAGTAGATACTAAACAAGCATGGAACATCAAAAATTATAGATATGTTTACAACGTATCAAGCATCCCCAAGCTTAACTCATGCTTGTCCTCGAGTAGGTAAGTGATAAAAGAATAATTTTGTGGTGACATGCACCGTCACAATCAAGATCAAACTATTTGCAAGCACTGAAAGCTGGGATCAAAGTACTCTAAACATGAGCATGAAATAAGAAGTTCTAACAATAAGACAAAGTAACTATGCTACAACATGAAAGGATAAAAACAAAGATCATGAATAACAATGCATTGAGAGACGTTTGTTTGTTTCACATATAGAAAAGATAGCATAGTGGTATTCAGCTTGTCCCTCATGGAGTAGCATAAATGCATAGGACACCTTCAAAGTTCATAAGAGTGACTAGATACAAATAGTTCAAGAACAAGCAATATCAACAATGTGAATCAATCAATAAGTTTTGGGACAATGCACATAGAACTAAGAATGGCAACTATGCTCTCTTAATTGGTGCCTAAGGATAGAAGGTGGAGACTCAATATAAAAGTGGAAGAAAGGCCCTTCATAAGGGAAGCATGGATTTCAAGTTTCATAAAGAGATTCCAAAAATTATGGTACTTGTTAGCTTTTAGCTCTCATTGCCCCTATCATAAGCATCTTGAAGTGATTAAGGTTGAAGTGAACAAACTATGGAGTATATGATTGACAAAGTATAAGTTGGCAATCCCATATCCGGTAAGTTTAGGGTGAACAAACTATGAGGGCCGCTCCTCATGCTACTCAACTTTAGTCACCGGTAAGTTCTTGTCATAGTAAGTACAAGTGTATCATAGAGAACCGCCAACGGGGTACCCCTTGCACATGATACAGGAGCTATCCCATATCAAAATGACAAGGTAAGCAAACAATGAGAATCTTAGCAATCTTCTTATTTACCATGGGAAAATGGTGCTTTTTTCTCTCTTTCCTCTTTTCTCATCTCTTTTTTTTATTTTTCTCAATCTCTATCTCTTTTTTTATAAGAAGAATGCTTCATAGATTGCTCACTATGGTGATGCTGCAAGTTTCCACCATGATTAGGCGTGGCTTAGGCTAGCGGCCCAAGCGTTTCTCTAACACACATACATAACTCCATGGACTTACAAGCTCCCCTTTCATTTCACACCGACGACATCTGTAAACAAAAGAGCATGATATCAACTAGGTACAATGTACAAGTGCAATGTTGAAAGCGTTCCATGTGACAGCACGGTTCTGCTAATCCCAACATATAAGTGCAAGCATATACAACATAGATGACACAATGGTTCAAGTTTATTAGGGGCAAGAAAAATAAAGTGTGCCATCAAGTTTGTGAGAGCTTTAATCACTAACTTTCACATAACAAGTTTAATTTGTAAGATAGATAAAACAAGAATATAGTTGGAATGGTGTAACACACCATGCATAGGAATATATAGTGGACACTTTGGAATAACTCGGTTTCTTGGGAGTTGGATGCATGAGTAGACCTTACTCATACAAGTGGAGTCTAGCAAAAGACTGGGAGCAACCAACTAAGAGAGCAATAATGGCCATAATCATGCAGAGCGACAAAACATTACTAATCAAAGCATAAAGTGGTACCACAAGTCAAAAACTAAATGATCATAGAGGCTAAGGTGACTGGTTCATAGTCATAACATGGTGTGAGCATGTGCCAAGTCAACCCAAACAAAGCATCAAAGGAGAATACCACAATACTATGCTTTTATATGCTAAAACAACGCATGATTCTTTCAAGGAACATTAAGCAATCCTAATTGTTTGGAACAAGTCATGCTACAGAAATAATCACTAAGCATAAGGTCAAAACAACATTTAGCATGACATGCTAAAGTCTAAGTCACAGTCAATGCAAGCTCCTCTTGTACTACTCAAGCAAGAACTTTCTACTCCTTTCCAACACCAATTAACTTATTTGAAACAACTCGGTGAAAGCGGGGGTCTAAACTACTTTATTCAATAAAACTAAGAAAACCAAAAACCAAAAAAAGAAAACTAATATTCTCCAAGAACAACACAACAGTGCATGAAACAATAAAAACGAAGTGTCTAGAAAGACCTAAGATTTTTATTGATGAAGAAGGGGATGCCATGGGCATCCCCAAGATTTGATTCTTGTACCTCTTGAATATTTCTTGGGGTGAAACGGGGTGGCATCCCCAAGCTTGAGGTTTTGTCCATTCTTCATCTCATTACATCATTCTTTCCTTACACCTGAAAATTTTCCTTCATACAAAACTTCACACAATCTTCATTAGCATCATTAGTGCATTCAAAAGATAATAGACCTTTGGGGTTTAGTTTCAAAACAGAAAAAATTTCACTAAAGACACAAGATACTGTATCAATTCCCTCAAAAATCCCAATTTCCCAAAAGGAACCCAAAAAGGAATCAATAAGAAGCAAATACAAATAATGCCAGAAAATTGTCAAAACAGACCAGCAGGTAGAAACCGATTTTTTCAAAGACCTTCTGTTTCTCAAATCAAATAGTGTTGAACTAACTAAAGTTAGATAACAACCTGGGGGATTTATTCGAAAAGTTACAGATCAATCCAACTTACAGAGATTTTTCAAGAATTTTTACAGTGGAGCACAAAAATCTGTTTCGGGACAGCACTTCCCCAAATGTTACTTCCCTCTCATTAGAGGTTATTCTTGGCATAAAAATCAAACAAAAAGAATAAGGAGAGGTTATTACAGAAGTAATAACTTCCAAAACTCAAGAAAACTATTGCGTTATCTCCCAAGAAGTACTTTTCTTTGACGCCTTTAAGTTAGGCGCAAGAAGCAAGAATCAAGTGTTTTCGAATGAAGAAGCATTAACATCAAACCTTGCTTTCAAAGGAGGAGCAAAAGGAAACTTCTATATCCTCATAGGGAAGTGTTCAATACCTTTCTTGAATGGAAATTGATATTTAATGGTGCCTTCTTTCATATCAATGATGGCACCAACAGTTCTAAGAAAAGGTCTTCCCAAAGTAATAGGACAAGAAGCATTGTATTCAACATCCAAAACATAGAAATCAACAGGGACATAGGCATTATTAACCATAATGAGAACATCATTAACACTCCACATAAGTTTCTTCTTAGCATTATCATCAAGTGGGATATTCAAATATCAATCTTCCAAAGGTGGCAATTCAAGTATTTCATAAATCTTTCTAGGCATAATAGAGACACTATAACCAAGGTCACATGAAGCTTTCAGATAGAAGTCATTCACTTGCATATTAATGATGGGTTCCCAACTATCTTCTACTTTCCTAGGAATAGAGGCTTTGTGTTTCAATTTTTTTACTTAATTTTAATGAGAGCATCTGTAATGTGTTTGGTGAAAGCCACATTCGTATCACTAGCATTAGGACTTCTAGCAAGATTTTGTAGGAACATAATCACTTCAGAGATATTGCAACCATCAAGATCAAAATCAAACTTAGCATCACAGGTAGTAGACTTATTAGGTTTAGGCATTGTTGTAGGAGGAATGGGGAGTTCTTGTGGTTTGGTATCATCCATATTGGTGGTGGTAATAGTACACACACTATTTTTTCTAGCAGTTTCAGCTTCTCTTTCCCATTTAGCATGTAATTTAGCTAACAGTCTAACATTTTCATTAATAGTAACTTGTATGGCATGAGTGGCAGCAAAGGTACTTTCCAAAGTTTCAGGTTTAGCAGACATTTTATTAATCAAAGAGGATTGTGCTTTAGACAAAGAGGAAATATTTTTTTCAACATTCAAAAGCTTTTTCTCCACGGCTTCGTTGAAAATAGTTTGTTTACCAATAAAGTCTTTAAGCATGACTTGAAGTTTAGAGGGGGCACTTCTAGTATTATTGTAGGAGTTTCCATTAGTATTGCCATTATTGGGAGGATAAGGCCTATAATTATTATTATTACCAAAATTATTCCTATAGGCATTATTGTTAAAATTGTTGTTTCTAATGAAGTTCACTTCAACTTGCTCTTCTTGAGCAACCAAAGAGGCTAAGGGAACATTATTTGGATCTATATGAGCTTTTTCATTAACAAGCATAGCCATGATAACATCAACTTTATCACTCAAAGAGGAGGTTTCTTCAAAAGAATTTACCTTCTTACCATGTGGAGCTCTCTCAGTGTGACATTCAGAATAGTTAATCATCATATTATCAAGGAGCTTTGTTGCAACACACAAGGTAATGGTCATAAAGGTACCTCCAGCAGCTGAATCCAACAGATTTCTTGAAGAGAAGTTTAAACCTGCATGAAAAGTCTGGATAATCATCCAAGCAGTCAGTCCATGAGTGGGACAATTATTTACCAAGGATTTCATTCCTTCCCAAGCTTGAGAAACATGTTCACTATCAAGTTGTTTAAATTTCATTATTTCATTTCTCATAGATATAATCTTAGCAGGAGGATAGTATTTTCCAATAAAATCATCTTTGCACTTAATCCAAGAATCAATACTATTTCTAGGCAAGGATAGCAACCATTTTTTTAGCTTTTCCTCTCAAGGAGAAAGGAAACAATTTGAGCTTAATAATATCTCCATCTACATCCTTCTATTTTTGCATCTCACAAATTTCAACAAAGTTATTGAGGTGGGTAGCAGCATCATCAGAACTAGCACCAGAAAATGCTCTTTCATCCCAATATTCAACAAAGCAGGCTTAATTTCATAAAAGGTAGCATCAGGAGCAGGTGGACCAATAGGTATACTCAAGAAATCATTGTTGTTTGTGCTAGTGAAGTCACACAACTTGGTGTTCTCAGTAGAGTTCATTTTTGCAAAAGTGGAGAAAACCAACAGCAGCAGCAACTAGAGTAGGAACTAATTTTTTTGTGTTTTTGATAAGAAAAAGCAAACCAAACAAAACTAATTTTTTGGATTTTTTTGATAAAAATAGGAAAAAAACAAGTCAAAATAAACTAAGCAAAACAAAAACAAAGTAAAGATAAAGGTTGTGAAGGACTCCCCTTGTGAAGCCGTCCTTAGCCTCCCCGGGTGACAGAAAAGCTTGTTGACTGCGTACCTAGATCACTGTAGAGCTCTGTTGGGAAACCCCAAGAGGAAGGTATGATGAGCACAGCAGCAAGTTTTCCCTCAGTAAGAAACCAAGGTTATCGAACAAGTAGGAGGAAGGAAACGACTCAAAGGTGTTGCTAGCAACTTGGAAACCTGCACAACACAAACCCAAGACTTTGCCCCAACAAACAGTGAGGTTGTCAATCTCACCGGTTTACTGAAAACAAACAATTAACTGTATGGTGTGGAAGGTAATAGTGGTTTTGCAGAAAGTAAACAGTAATAGTGGAAGATGTATCAATGGTAAAGATTGGACCGGGGTCCATAGTTCACTAGAGGTGTTCTCATTAGGGTTGCCGGGAAGAGCTTTAGATCTCCCCGATCTAGGGACGATGGTGGCGGCGGCTACAGACTGTTTTGTGGAAGAATGATCGGGTTCTTAGGGTTTAGGTATCGGGGGATTTTTATAGGTGAAGAGGGAGGCCGAGGGGGTGCCTGAGGAGGTGCCCGAGCCAGGCACGGGCCAGGCCTGGCCGCGCGGCCAGGGGGTGTGGTCCCCTCGAGGCCCTCCTCCGTCTCGTCTTCTGGCTCCGTGTTCTCCTCGTTGAAATATTGACTTTGGCTTTTGTCCCGTCCAATTCCGAGAATATTCATTTTCTGACTTTTCTGGAACCAAAAACAACAGAAAACAGGCAACTGGCACTGTGGCATCTTGTTAATAGGTTAGTCCCAGAGAACATATAAAAATACCTCAAAGTGTAGACAAAGCAAAGCAAAGTAGATACTAAACAAGCATGGAACATCAAAAATTATAGATATGTTTATGATGTATCATACAACAAAAGGGTTTTGTCGATCCTAAGGATGTTGACAAGGTATGCAAGCTTCAGCGATCCATCTATGGACTAAAGCAAGCATCTCAGAGTTGGAATCTTCGCTTTGATGAGGTAATCGAAGAGTTTGGATTTGTCCAAACTTATGGAGAGGCTTGTATTTACAAGAAAGTGAGTGGGAGCAATGTGGCATTTCTGATATTATATGTGGATGGCATATTACTGATCAGAAATGATGTAGATATTTTAAACAGTGTTAAAAGTTATCTAAACAGCAAATTTTCAATGAAGGACCAAGGTGAAGCGTCATACATATTAGGCATAAAGATCTATAGAGATAGATCAAGTCGCCTAATAGGGCTATCACAAATTACATACCTTGATAAGATTTTAAAGAAGTTTAAAATGGAAAAAAGTAAGAAGGGGTTCTTACCTATGTTGCAAGGCAAGACATTGAGTAAGACTCAAAGTCTGGCTATGGCGGAAGAAAGAGAGATAATGGACAAGGTCACCTATGCTTCAGGCATAGGCTCTATAATGTACGCCATGCTATGTACAAGACCGGATGTGGCACATGCTATTAGTTTGACTAGTAGATACCAATCTGATCTAGGATCAGAACACTGGATAGCGGTCAAGAATATCCTTAAGTACTTAATAAGAACTAAGGAAATGTTTCTTGTGTACGGAGCTGAAGAAGAGCTCGTCGCTAAATGTTATGTTGACACTAGCTTCGACACTGATCCGGATGACTCTAAATCTCAATCCGGATATGTATTTCTCATGAATGGAGAAGCGGATAGTTGGAGGAGTTCCAAACAACCTGTGGTGGCGGGATCAACAACGGAGGCCGAATATGTTGTTGTTTCGGAAGCCGATCAGGAAGCAATTTGGATGAAGGAGTTCATAACCAAACTAGGTGTGGTTCCTAGCGCGCTGGACCCAATGGTGATCTGTTGTGACAACAATGGAGCCATAGACAATGCCAAGGAACCAAGGTCTCACAAGAATTCCAAGCATATTAAGAGTCGGTTTTACTCCATCCGCGAACATGTCAAGGATGGAGATATAAAGATTTTTAAAGTACACACGGATCTCAATATAGCAGATCCGTTGACTAAAAATATCCCTAGGGAAAAACATGATCAACACCAGAACTCCATATCACTATGTAACTAGATTATTATCTCTAATGCAAGTGGGAGACTGAAGGGAATATGCCACGAGAGGCAATAATAAAGATGTTATTATGTATATTCCAAGTATATGATAGATGTTTATTTTGCATGCTATAATTGTATTAGTACAGAAATATTAATACGTGTGCGTTTAATAAACAAATGGAAAGTTTCTAGTTATGCCTCTCTTATAAACTAACTCGTTGATTAATAAGATGATCAAGGTTTCCTGATCATGGAAATTGGATGTTGTTAATAACGAGGTCACAACATTATTGGAATGGTGTGATGAACATTCATCCAAGTATAGCAATATGATCAAAGGCATTGTGTTTATATTGCTATAACATCATGTGAAGTAATCCTAATCCTTAGACCATGAGATCATGTCAAACACTAACACTAGAAGAGTATCTTGATAACATCAAACGTCACATCGTAATAGGGTGACTATAAAGATGGGTTCAGTGCTATGAAGGTGTTATGTTGAGGCTCATGGATAAAGAGTGGAATTTGTCCACCCCGATGACGGATAGATATACTCTGGGCCCTCTCAGTGATATCACATTAGTTACCTTGCAAGTAAGTGATTTGATCACTAGAATGTTATATCACGGGAATGAGAAAAGAGTACATGTCGGTAACGAGATCAAACTAGGTATGGAGATACCGATGATCAAATCTCGGACATGTAATATATCGCGAGACAAAAGGGATTAAGTTAGTGGAGTATAAGGTTCCTATGATCACAAGAAGTCATCGTTGGATGTGTGGGAGTCAGTATGAATCTCCAAGTCCCGCTTCTGATTATTGATCCGAGAGGGGTCTCGATCATGTCCGCATTATTCGCGAACTATAGGGTGACCCATTTAAGAGACACTGACACCATTTGGAACAAATAGTTTCTAGACGAAAAGATTTACAAAGCGCAGGAATTCATTTCACTAGACACCGGAATTGTTTTGGGTGAAATTGCTAAAATTGTTTCTGCATGTGAAATAGAATACTAGCAAGGAGTTTTATGTGAATGTTTGTTAATTAATGTAATTGACAAAATTCTGAATAAATAAATAAAAGGAGTTTTATTTAAAGAGAGATTACATTAAATTTGATGGAAATTTAATGGGAATATGAGGGGGTTTTTTGAGTGGAGAAATGAAGCGTAATTTTGTGAGTGGGAGCTCCACCCACTTGAATGGAGGAATGGGTGAGTGCAACCACCCCCCATGGCGTCGGCCACCCCTTGGGGTTCCCCCCTCCTCCTATAAAAGGACCCTCTCTCCATCTCTCATACTGACACCTCCGCGTGAAGGATCTCTCTCCCCCTCTAGTTTATTCCCCATGGTCTCGGACTAGCGATATACATGTTCCCGGTAGCTTTTTGTTTGCAAAGAGTTGTTGCTTCCACTACATCGCTTGAGAGAGAAGGCAGAGGTTGCTCGGTGACTTGGACGTGTGTGCGAGCACGAATGCACTGCTGATTTGCGGGGCTAGACTTCTTTTTGATCATGAGATCGGCAAGCGTTCGTCTATATCATCCATGAGTACAACCTCGTTAAACTTTGTCGGTCTACAGGGGTATGTTCTCTATGGATGTATATCCACCCGTTGCTTGTATCTAGTAGATAGATCTTGGTACTTAGTTGTTCCCATCATAGGAATTTTTGTTTTTTATGCTGTGGACCCTACAGCAGGAGGAAACATCGATTGTAGGAGAAAAACTGTGTGTCTCAAGTTTGGGGAAGAGAAAATGGATTTTTCATTTCTCCAAATTTGACCATAAGCTAGCTATTTAAGAACTAGATGATGATGAGTACGAACGTGAGGAAGAAGGTAATTTCTTCAATTTAGCCTCGGTAATTACTGAGACTCCATATGATGATTTAGCAAGGAGTTTGGTTAATAATAATAATATCCTCTATGACATGGAGAGAACTGAAATAAAAGATTATCTTGACTCCACACCTGAGATGGATGCAGAGATTAATCAAGAATATGAAGAACCTACAAGAAAGGGAGATGAGGATCTTCCCCCTCATCATAATTTGCATCACCATTCTATATCATAATTTGCCTCTATTCATTGATATATGTCTTATTATGAGGTATTACTTATGTCATTTCCATTGTTTTTTCATGTTGGATGATTCTTGGAGGATGGACTGCCTGAGACAGGTTTTTGATGGAAAAGGAGGTGTTTTGTTGCAATTTCGCGAAGATCAGAAAAATACCAGAAAAATATTGGAAAATTATATTTTCCCAGAAGACGGAGGAATCCAGAAGGGGAGGCGCAGCCAGGCCACAGGGGGCCACATCCCCCTAGGCGCGGGCCCACCTTGCCCCGCGCCTAGGGCAGGTGTGGCCCACCTAGCCAGCTCCCGACTCCGCCCTCTCGCCTATATCTTCTTCACGGAACCATAATACCAGGGGAGCGGCCACAGATAGATTTCTGCCACCTCTGTGGGGCGAAAAACACCGAGAGAGAAAGATCTCTCCGACAGACAGATTTCTGCCGGGGAAATTCCTTCCCGGAGAGGGGAGATCGTCGCCATCAACACCATCATCAAGCTAGGCTTCATCGAGATCATCATCATCATCCACACCATCATCTCCACCAGCACCATCATCACCACTCCATCCCGCTGTAATAATTGTGTTGGATATTACTTTAGTTCTTAGGGGAAACTCTCCCAGTGTTGATTACTATTGTAGTTGATGCTTGTGAGTGGAACCATTGGATTATTGTTTATGTTAAGATTGGTATCCATCACCATATCATCTTTGATCTTGATCCATATGATGTCTTGTGAGTAGTTCGTCTAGTTCTTCAGGACATGGGAGAAGTCATGTTGTTAGTAGTGGATTTGTGTTGAGTTATTATTCAATGGTTTAGTATTTAAGTTGTGGTGCTATTCTTCTAGTGGTGTCATGTGAACATCGACTACATGATACTTCACCATTTATGGGCCTAGGGGAATGCATTGTGTATTTGGCTACTAATTGTGGGGTTGCCGAAGTGACAGAAACCTAAACCCTCGTTAGGACACCATTGCACAAGGGAGTGTAGGATCTTAGAGTTTAAGGTTGTGGTTAGGTTTATATCTTAATTACTTTCCTGTAGTTGCGGATGCTTGCAGGGGGTTTATTCACAAGTATGTATTAGTCCAAGTAAGGTCAGTACATTAGCACAGGTTCACCCACACAACACTTACAACACCAAAGAAGAGTACTTAGCTATTTGAAGCGAAAGCACTTGACAGAATTCCCATGTGTCCTCGAGAATGTTTGGTCCTTATAAGTATTTCCACCGGCTTGTCCTTTGCTAAGAAAGGATTGGGCCACTTACTCGTTGTCTTTATTACTTGTACTTTGTTTTGTTGCTTTATCATAAAACCCCTAAAAATCTGTTTGCTAAGTATTTACAGAGATTTCTTGCTCCATACCACTAGTCAACACCTTTTGCTCCTCGTTGGGATCGACACTCCTATTTATCGAAAGTACTATGATACACCCCCTATACTTGTGGCTCATCAGTACACTTTACCCATGTGACCTGGCCCACCCAGCTCGGACCACCACACTCATATTGTGTGATGATAGGGAGAAGTCCAAGACGAGAAAATTTGGGAAGAGCTTCCCAAACCCATCCACGCATCGTACCAACCTGCATTATTCTACATCTCTGGCTATGTAGGGTTTGAGTCGCCACAACCTACTAAGTCCAGCCAGCCACCCATTCTTACTGGCACATGGTTGCACATGAAAGCTACCAAACAAGGAAGCCAATCCTTTCTCAGTACCCTAGGCGGCATTCCCCGCCATAAATCTTCACTCTGATGATCCAATCAATGCCATTCCACCCAGGTGGTTCATTAAAATCATGTTGTTTTGTCATTTAGCAAAATATAAACCTTTCAAAACATATAACTTTTCATGGTTTGATTCCCTTCCTCGTCTAAAAAGCATAGCTAAGCAATCTACCAATACGATAACTCATAAACAAGGAATACTAGGGAATAATATGGGACATAGCATAGCATATACACATCAATTACTACATATGCAATTCTACAAAAACATCTATAATGCATAGGAAAACAGTAGGACATTTATGACCAACATAGCACCACTTGCATTTGTTGTAGATGTATTCGATTAGATAATCCTCACAATCCTCACAATTATAATGGCTTCATTCGCAATCCACAATACTTGCAATCGTAGTAGTTGCAATCACAGTAGTTGCACTCCTCGCAATCTAACGTTTGAAGCAAATACAACAAACACACCATTCAAAAAATTGCAAACATGCAATAGTGTAACAATACAAGAAAACAATGATGAAAAAATGCATGCATGACTATTTAATAAGTCACAATGGTTGTATTTAGTTCTCTGAACATTATTAGTTCACATGATGTATGTGGAAAGTCATTTAATGCACTAAATCTTTTATAGTAAAGTTATATCGATTTAATATGGTTTATCTCAATTTAATTGAACTACTGATGTTTATGCCATATTAAATTGTGAAGTAAATGCTACTATATAGGTAATGCAATTTATAACCAGTAGCAATTTGAATCACCTAAAAAGGAGTTATAGATCTTTTCTTATGATTAAAATACTATTTCAATGGGTTTAAATCTTTCTATGAGAATTTCTATATTAACTGTACCAAATAATTTAGCATGCAATTTCTTTGGATAGATATTATCAATACAAAACATTAGCAAGTGGTTTCACTAATTTTAGGGTTCTGGTTAATTTTCTGCAATTTAAATACTAGTTAGAAGGGTTTAATTCATCTAAAATATTTCCTTCAACAAAAATTATATCTAATGCCATATTAATGTTCTACATGAAACAAGGATTCGATAGACATATTATTTGTATTTTTATGATCTATAGATAATTTACTATGATTGTTTTACCCCAAATAGGCCATTAAACCATTTAAATCACTACAGTAAATATATGCAGTAAAAGTTGTATATAAAGGTGTGTTAATATTCTTCATAATTTTCTAAATCTAGCGACATGTTATTTATAATTTTTGGACATGTAAATCTTTTTCTATGAATTTTACAACTTTATATGTTTTTTCTAGTTCTTCTATTTCCAAATTAACAGGGAATATTCCTGGTGACGTGGCGTAACATGATTGGTCCGTACCCCTTCGTTTAGGTGAAGCTTTCATAGGCACTAGATCTGGATCAGGCGGTGGGGATCAACAGCATGTTTTCAGCTTGGCTTCAGTCATGGCTGGGCTGGAGCTTCGGCTGGCGGCTTGGCTGGGTCTCTGCTTCAAACGATCTGGGACGTCCGAAGGGGATCCGACGGATAAGAACGATGCTGGCGAGCTGTCGGCAGTGACGACGATGGTGTGCGGTGGCGCGACTCGGGAGGCGATGGTGGCGAGCCTTTTGGTGGTCTCCGGAGACGGTGGATGGGAGGATGGAGTGTACCACAGGACGGCGTGGTATATGGTGGCCTCTGTGGTGCCATTTGCTTATTGTAATGGTAGTAGGAACTGAACGGAGGCGGTCGGCCGCGGTGTGGTCCGACGAGTGCGCGCGGGCTCCCTGTGGCGTTGCAGGAGGTAGAAAAGGAATTAGGTGATGCAGTATTCCGAGGGGAGGCTATTGAGAGAAAAAGGAGGGACAAGGGTGGTCGGTAACCCCCACAGCAAAGATCAGCGGCGGCGCATTTCTCCGCGAGATCAGAAATTGGCCATGGCGGCGCTAGGGTTCACCGTTTGCGAAAAATTTGGGGTAGATGAGGTTCGGGGATTTTATATGGGGAGTCTGGCGTGCAGTACAGGCAAATATCGAACGGGGGCGGCCGGATTTTTCGGAGGGATGGATCGGGATCGCGATGGACTCACGGGGAAGCATCCGTTGGCGAGGAAGAGGAAGGTGAGGCGGGTCCCGCTGTCAGCGGCACAGGGGAGGGGAGACGGGTGATACATTGGAAATGTATCTATAATTTTTGATGTTTCATGCTTGTTTAGTATCTACTTTGTTTTGTCTACAGTTTGAGGTGTTTTTATATGTTTTCTAGTACTAAACTATTAACAAGATACCACAGTGCTAGTTGTCTGTTTTCTTTTGTATTTTGTTACAAAAAAGGCAGAAAATCAATATTCTCGGAATTGGACAGGACAAAAGCCAAAGTCAATATTTAACTGACACGACACGGAACCACGAAGCAGATATGAACAAGGACACAAGGGTGGCCACACCCTAGGTGGGTGTGGGCCATCCCTAGTTGTGCCCACAGGGGTGTGGGGACCTTGGCCGTCCACCGACCTTGCCTCCTTCGCCTATAAGAAGCCTCCGACCCAAAAAACCCTAAATCATCGACCAGAAAGCCACGAAAAGTTCTGCAGCGCTGCCGCCACCGAAGGGGAGATTCGGGGGACAGAAAGTCTCTGTTCCGGCACCCTGTCGGGACGGGAAAGTGCCCTCGGAGCCATCTCCATCGATCTCCACCACCATCTTCATCACCGTTGCTGATTCCCATGATGAGGAGGGAGTAGTTCTTCCTCGAGGATAAGGGCACTACCGGTAGCTATGTATTCATCTCTCTCTATGCATGATCGTATTGTGGTCATGAGCTTTGTAATCAAGTAGATCTACCTTTCTACTCAAGTGCTTTAATAGACCTCTGCTCTCCCCATGTGTGTGAAAGTGCACGTCGTGGTTGCACTTAGGCTAGAGTCTACATAAATACTCAAGTGTTTCATTAGATCTCTGCTCTCCCCACGTGTGTGAAAGTGACAGCGTGCACACCATGGTGGCACTTAGGCTAGAGTTCATAAATATTTATCATGAGTATATTTGGAGTTGGATGTCTTTATGAAATTGTGGTGTTTGTTGGAACCATCTAGCACTCAAGGTGACAGTGTGGGGTTATCTAGATGGGGAAGGCAGACTTTGAGGTGTGCTTTTGTATCCCTACCATGGATTAGAGTGTCCAACCGGAGTGTAGTTAAGAGTAGTATCATGAAGATAATATATTTATATGAGAGAGTGTTCACTAGTGAAAGTATGATCCCTAGGCCTTGTTTCTAAGCATTGAAACACCATTCACAACTAGATCTGTTGCATGTTTGCTTGCTTCCAGTCCCTTCCACGCTGTCAAGCTCTTTTCTGGCACCGTTGCCTTATAATCATCCATACCACTTGTATTTCACTATCTCTTCGCCGAACTAGTGCACCTATACACCTGACAAGTGTATTGTGTGTGTTGGGGACACAAGAGACTTCTTGTATCTTGATTGCAGGGTTGCTTGAGAGGGATACCTTTGACTAGTTCCTCCCTGAGTTCGATAAACATTGGGTAATCCACTTAAGGGAAACTTGTTGCTGTTCTACAAACCTCTGCACTTGGAGGCCCAATAATTGTCTACAAGAATAGAAGTGCGTAGACATCAACGGCTGCCGCTCCGGTTGCTTGCTGGGCTGGTTCTGGGCCTCTGCGGCTGATGCTCGCTGCGCAAGTGCGACGGGTAGAAGAGGGGAAAGGTTGGGCCGACCGGGTTGTCCCATGAGGTAGACTTAGTTTTTTTGTATTTTCTTATTTCTTTTCTAGTTTAATTTTAGGAATCCAATTTGGTCCATTCTAATTTCTAAACTTTTGTAATTTTACAAGCATTTGTTTAGGACAATATTATACCTCTTTTCTGTCCATTTCAAATATTTCAAATGATATAAATTGATTTTGGTTTATAGGGCTTTTACTTCATTTCTTTTATTCCTCTTCTTTTATATTTCATATCTTTTCCATTTTAGCTCCAAAATCCACCAAACCAATTTCTATAGTTTTATAAAAGTGTCCTCTATCAAATTATGCCATTTTAGATTTACTATTGCTCAAGTTTACTATGGACAAAACCATAGCTCTTAGGTTGCACTAAGAATGGGAAAATCCCATTTAGGGTTTTTGAATTTCTTTTGGGAAACATTACTGCCTTCTTAGGGTTTATATGCAATGATGTTCATGCATGCTTCATGATTTTGAATTTTGAAATCTTGCACACCAATCCTACAATCTAGAATCAATCCATGCCCCTTTTGCCTATATGGCTACTTAGGTCATAACAAAAGGATATAAGGTTTTGAAATCAAGGTTGAGAGGATTTTCTATTCAAAAAGTTTCTTTTCTTTGAGAATTTTCAACCAAGTCAAACAATCAATCAAACTTATTTTATTTATTTCACATTCTAAAATTAGGAGAATTTTGGGATATGACACCCTCCTACCCTTAAAACTTTACCAAAGGAATTAAAATATAGGTTTCTTGGTGATACCAATAGATTCCCTATTATAAGTTCTAACCTTGTAGAAAAAGAGGAGGAGAATTTAATGATGGTCCTTCAGATACATAGAAATGCTCTTGGGTATTCAATGAATGACTTGAAGGGAATTAGTCCTTCAATAGCCACCCATAGGATATTCATGGAGGAAGGATCTTAGCCATAGTTTAAAAAACCGGACCGGCAATCGAACCGGTGAGGTCTTTGGTTCACGGTTTACTAGTTAAACCGCTGGTTCAAACCGGTTTAGTGTTGGTTTATTAAGAAAAAATATAGACGGGGAAGTACTAATTTGTTAGAAAATATACGCATATTTAGAGACATACGTGAAGTACCTTCACACAAACACTGGTCGGGCCAATTGGCTAGACCATCAAAGCTTTTGTTGGCTTGAGCTAGGAGGTTACGCGATTCAATACTAGCCTTAGGGCAATATTTTCTTCTATGGACGGTTTTCCACTGGTTGGACCATTAGCGTTTTTCATTAAACCGCTGGTTCGACTGCTTTTTGTCCAGTTTTTTCTGGTTCGTTAGCTGGACGGTCTAGTGCGCTTAAAAAACTGAAGAGGCCTCTGATTCCCTTTTTTATGGTTTAACTAGTAAACCAGTCCGGCTTTTAAAACTATGATCTCAGCCGGTCACAGATTTCCAGCAGAGACTTAAACCTCACATGAAGAATAGGTAAGAAAAGAAATAATACGGTTATTAGATGCAGGGATCATCTTTCATGTAGAAGAGAGTGAATGGGTAAGTCATGTTCATTGTGTTCCTAAGAAAGGTGGATTTACTGTTGTTGAAAATGAACATAATGATATGGTGCCTACAAGGACCGTTGTTGGACATAGGATGTGCATTGACTACAGAAAACTTAATATAGAAACTAGGAAAGACCATTACCCACTTCCGTTTATAGATCAAAATTTAGAGAGGCTAGCTATGCATTCTCACTTTTGTTACTTGGACGGCTATTCTGGGTTTTCTCAAAAAAAAATCCACCCTGATGATCAACTTAAAACCACCTTCATATGTCCTTATGGTCTTTATGCTTATCACCGCATGCCTTTCGGTCTTTGCAATGCTCCTGCTACTTTTCAAAGATGCATGACTATTATTTTTATCAATTATATTGAAAGTATTATGGAAGTCTTCATGGATGATTTTTTCTGTTTATAGAACTTCCTTTAATCATTGTATCTATAATCTTCATAAAGTTTTGCAGAGACGCGAGGACACTAACCTAGTATTGAATTGGGAGAAATGTCATTTTATGGTTCAAGAAGGTATAGTACTTGGTCACAAAATCTCAGGTAAGGGTATAGAGGTCGAAAATGCAAAGGTAGAAGCTATTGAAAGGCTTCCTCCCCCTCGGGATGTAAAAGGTATAAGGAGTTTCCTAGGTCATGTTGGATTCTATAGAAGGTTCACTAAAAACCTTTCAAAAACTACTAGACCTCTAACCAATCATCTTTAGAAAGGGGTTACTTTTAACTTTGGTGAAAGGTGTCTAAATGCTTTCAACACATTAAAACAAAATCTCATTGAAGCTCCCGTTATTAAACCGCCTGATTGGAAGAAAT
Organism: Avena sativa; assembly: GCA_916181665.1. Taxonomy (NCBI): domain Eukaryota; kingdom Viridiplantae; phylum Streptophyta; class Magnoliopsida; order Poales; family Poaceae; genus Avena; species Avena sativa. The sequence continues at coordinate 134,003,317 of OV702298.1, forward strand.
CCTTGAATTATTTTGTGAAGCTAGTTATGAAGCCGTGGGAGCAATTCTTCGCCAGTATGATGCTGATGATCTAAATATCATTCATCATGCTAGACGAACCCTAAACGGGTCCCAAAATAATTACCCCATGGTAGAAAAATAATTTTTTGTTGTAGTTTTCTCCTGTGATAAATTTAGATCTTATATCAATGACTCAAAAGTAAGAGTACATACTGATCGTTCTGGCCTAAAGGTTTCCTAGAAAGGACCGATGTTAAGCCAAGGATGATCCGTTGGAATCTACTTTTGCAAGAATTTGATTTGCAAATTTTACAAAGAAAGGGGGAGATAGAGGAGGCACCCATGGATACTTAAGAAACTAGTCCACCTAAAGAAGTGTCGTCCATCTATATACCTTTGGGAACAACATTACCAAAAATAAAATTCTCAAATTCTCTTTGCAATGGGTTAGGTGATATTCTTCAACCCACCTTGTTCAAAGAGAAAAAGAATAAGGTAATCCAAATAGGATAAGGTACTCTTCTGAATCCATTCTCTCTAAACAATTCAGGTTTGTAAAATCTGAAATTATCTTTATTCTGAAAAATTTTCTGCTACTTCTTTTTACATTTTTTTGATTTCCTTTCATTTTTCTGAAGTTGCTGTCAGTATTGCGAAGTCGGTACGGGCAGGCAGTATAGCCGCACCCGCCCGTACCATCGATCGTGAGCAGAAGGTATGATCATCCTTATTTTACCGTTTTGGTATGACCGCGCGGTACGGGTGCATCCGCCCGTACCACTAGTCGTTACCGATATGGTACCCTTTTGCCTAACTTTTGTTTGACGGTAAAAGGTAGTACGGACAGGCAATACAGGTGGGACCCGCCTGTACTGCTTTGTCGGTTGCCTAGTTACCGCCTATCGAAACCGTGTGCGCTTGGGAACGACCCGCTACGGGCACACCGTACGGGCGTACACCCATACCGCTGGTCGTTACGATCACGATTTATTCCTATTTTGTTTATTTCTTTCCATATTTGTTGGGATTCTTTTCTTGGCCGACCCATTTTCTTCCATTACAAGTTTTTCCCTTACTCTAACCCCTTATAAGCCTTCATAGAGGGCCTCTTTGTTTCTACTTTCAAGATAGATCTCCTCCGCTCCAAGAACCCTAGAATGATGTCCTTTCCATGGAGCTTTGCTCAAGGGAGAGAAGATACCCATGTATCATCCTCAAGGATCATGGAGGAAGTTGTGGTTGCTGAATCAAAAAAGTAGGAGTTGGAAGTACAGGACGGATTCAATCTTATAGAAACAATACAAGATGGACATGAAGTGTTCGGTCTCGGTATTGGTAAAGAAGGAGACTCTAAAGAAGTCCAACTTGATTTGGGAGAAGATGGATAGTTCTATTTAAAGTGGGCAAGAGAACAAGGAGAGAAGATTCAAGCTTCCTTAGATGCCCTCGGCTGCCGTATCAAGAAGATTAAGGTAAAATATCCAGGATTTTTTAAACACATTGAACTGTTGCATTGTTATATGGACCAGATGGATCTGAAGATAATGAAAGGTCTCGAAGCAAACCTCGACATTAGTCTTCGACCTATCAACACCCAGAAGCAAACAATAGAGATGTACAAAGCTCTTGTTGATCAGTTGGAGAAAGTTAGCGAGCAACGCCGGATCCGAATCTTGATCCTAGAAGCATCAAACAAGGTGCTTCGAGCAAGCCTTTGGGGTTCAACGGGACGCCACTCTGCAGACTAAAGGGGCATGCCACGGCATCGAATTTGATCCACCCAGTTTGATTCCAAGCTTGGGGGATCTGTGAGAACCTTGTGATATGTCTTACATTTTTTAGCATATTTACTTTTCTGCATGCATGTTAGACTTTAATTCTAGAGTTTGCATTAGTTGCATCAACTTCAAGTTCCCTATGTTCGAGAGATGATTTATATCTGTTGGGTTGCGATACTTTATGATATTTGAAGTATGTTACGATTCACGATTATTATATTAGATGATTGAATTAGATTGAGTGTTATGGTACTTGTACAGCTGTCATGGTTTTAGGGACTTCCACACCAATGAAAGTATTGATTAGGCTATGAGAAGAAGAATTCTGGTAGCATATTATAGTTTAGATTTTTCCTTGTAGCCATCAAAGTAGTGATCATGATCAAATAGTTGTATATTAAAAGATTGAAAGAAAAAGAAGAAAAGAATAATACATGTATGCATAGATAGACAAAATACGAAAGAAGCAAAAAGAGAGAGCAGCTATAAAAGAGTCAAGAGTAAGAAGAAAATAAGAATGATCATGAATCTTCATTACCAAACCAAGTGCTCAATACTTTTAAACTAAATAATTGTATGATATGTTAAATCACTAGAAGATTCTTATAATTCCATTAATACTAGAAAAAGTTGTGGAATCCTCTAAGTCATGTGATGTGTAAGGGTATGATAATACCCCCGATGCTTCTCTACATCTGATGTTGTATTCCTGTTTTGAATTTTCATCTCATTTATTGTAACGACTCGTGTCTCATGAACATGATGATCTTGTGCATAAGCCACCTTCTTGCTCGGGGACGAGCAAGAGCCTAGCTCGGGGGAGTTAATGAGTACAAAATTTAAGCATATTTACCTATTGTTTTTGCACAAATAGTGTAGGGATCTTTGTATTTCACTGTGTCCGCGCACCTTTTGTCTTTATTTCAACAGGATCCCAGATTACTAAGTCTATTATGAACATATCAATTAAAACTGTCATATTACACTATAATATGATATTTTTAAGTGATAAATTCATTTTATGGATTTACCTTCGCACCTAGGAAAATACCAAGCGAGGAGAAGTATACATAGCCGGTAACGACCATCGGTACGAGCGGGGCCCGCTTGTACCATCTGCCTGTACCATGTGTCGACGGCTTCCGTCAAATAGTTTCTCCTAGCAAAGACGGCGGGGGGATCCGGCATTCACAGCCACCGGAAACCACGAAAAAATCACATCTGAAAGGGATCTGAAGGAGGAACTTGGCTAGAGAGAAATCTCTGCGGATCCACGGATCATTGAAGGATAACACATCATCGCCTTCATCATCAACCACTGCATCTACATCACCACCACTACTCTCATCCTTCATCCATTAGATCTTGTTGTAATTCCAGATTCAATTGTGGTTTGTACTAGATCGATTTCATTACTTTCATTCATCCATTTGATCATGATGATGTTGTTGATTGCTTCCATGTGTGAGTAGTTCCTTTGTTCTTGGGGAGATGGAGAAACCCTAGCACTATTATGAATTTGCAATAAATATTATATGATCTTGTGTCCATATGACTTGTCAGTCTATGATTGATTTATGACTGTGTTTGATCTCTCTCTTTATATGGTATGTGAAAGTCGACCACATACCATTTGCCCTTGGTACTAAAGGGAGGGAAAATCCTTTGGACATGCTTTGGGATCGTACCCGGAATAGCCCCGTGACAGATTGGAGCCGGTCGTGAACTACGTGTCAAAGAAGGAATAAAGCGGGACTCCCTAAGCTAATTACAATATCCACAGGGAAACCCTTAATTGCGGTGGTCTATATGGGTGACTGCTCTCAGGCATCGTAGTGGTTATTTAGAGATGACCTCACTCTTGGCTCAACAAAGTGGCTTCCTACGAGCCTTATAGTGAACATCTTATTATGGAGCTCGCTCCACATATTTCATGATACAAGAAGTATGTTATATTAAATTATTAATAATGACAACACCATGCTAGAGGAGTATCCTACATCCCTGAGGATGTTTTAGCCCTATTGCATTCACCCACGCTTTCATACGAAATTGCTACTTGCTTTCTTTTAATTGTTTTATTTACTTTTCTGCACACAACCAAAAACCTTTCAAACACTCTTTACTTAAGATCAAAGGTAACTTATAAGTATCCTTTGGTAGATAGTAACGAGGGGCATAAAGACCTTTACCAATAGCTCTATGTGGGTTCGATATCTTTACTTCGAAACTAGCTATAATTGATATGTGTACTTGCAGTCATCAGACAACATTTGAGGGGTTTTGCTGCTAGACAAAGATCCACCACCTACACTGGTGTGATGTTCAGATCAAGACCAGGAATGGCTGACACCGTCAGGAAGGAGTAGCCAATCTCCAGTGAGTCCTCAAGCAAGTTGCAAACCAGGGACGACAATGTAGCATGCCCCGTCGGCACGTATACGACCGCATCACCCAAGGTGGCTTGTTCGTAGATGAATGGGAGCTCGTTGCCTCCTCTAACAAGGCGGACACATTGTTGAGGGTTTGCTCTTTTATCATGAGCAGGGTGGCGATGGCTTCGGCAGCGAGGGCCTCGACGTTGGCCTTGAACTGAATTGCCGCGTCGAGGGCGAGAGCCCTTTCCTGGGCAACTTAGACAACTATAAGCTGAACCTTGACCTTGTCTCTCCGGTCATCCCTCTTTCTTGTCTCCACCTTCCGCTGTGTCGACGTGATCTCCTTTTTTTGGCTTGGGCGGGACGAAGATCGCTTTGGTGCCTTTGGTGGGAGCTGATGGTCTTGCTTCTGGTGGAGCAGTAGCCGCGTCCGGAGGTGCTTCGAGAGGAACGAACGATGACATGGTTATACCCCGCGGATACATGACCTCAGCATACCTGGTCCAGCCCAAGGAAGGCACACGGCAAATATACGCAGGCCCATGAAGTCTTTCGGGTGGCCAAGGCCCATGACGCCTCCGGATCCTTGGAGAGCAAGACTAGAATAGATAGAAAATTCAAAGGGGTAAACCCTAGAACCTGTAACCGACTAGATCTGTGCATGGGACCTGCCTAAGTCTATATAAAGGCCAGGAGGGCATGACCTAGATCTCTGACCTCATACTTTCGCATACACACCTCCACACCAAATTGCATCTGCGCACCCCTGTAATCATCGGTTCCGCCGTAATCAAGAGCAGACAAGCAGGAGTAGGGTTTTCCCTCCGAGGGCCTGAACCTGGGTAAACCTCGTGTCCCGTGTTGCTTGTTTGCTAACCGTTCCGCGATCTCCAGCATCCCCATCTTCTCCAAAACCCAAGTCCATAATAATGGGTATTGACGAGATCAAACCTCGTCAAACGAGGCTCGACTAGGGGCTACAATGGAGGACGTGTCGTCCATGGTGTTCTAGGGCTTGGCGGCTATGTGTGGAGGAGAGGAGAATGCTGCTAGTGTCTCTCTTTCTAAAGGACCTGGGGAGGAAAACTCTCAGACACGCGGGCTATCCATCCCATCGCAAAACCGGTCCAATTTTGGGCTAGGTATATGTCGAAATAGACTGTTCCAGGGCGTGCGCTCCATTTGAGGGTTCCCTAACAAGATCGGGCGCCCGCTGTTCGTTTGTGGTCCAGCATTGGAGCTGTCTAAGGGCATCTCCAACGGTGCGACCCATTCTGGACACCCAAATGGCCTGTTCTGTCTGAATGGGCCAGCCCACAGATAGAAATTGAGCCACGGTCTATTTAGGTTGTGGCATGCGCCCAGCAGCCCGACGCATTTTGACCTTCCCGCCTGCTGTCGAGAACATATAATGACGAGGGGGTGTTGATGGCAATGGGAAGTCGTCAATCACACCTTCCCCACGGGCTTCCCATGCGGCTGGTGGATTCCCGTCATCACCGTCTCCTGTTTCCCCCACGTGCGCCGTGGTCGTTTCCCACCCATTGCCGGAAAACTCCCGCGACGGGCCAAGGAGGTTCCCGCCTAGGCCGCAATCTTTAAATAGGAGCTTCGGAGCGGAGACGAGAAGCACTCCAAGTGCCACCAAAACACCGAACACCAACTAGCCATGCCTTGCCATAAAATCGTCAACCGGGCCGCCTTTAGGCAGATGTGCCGCAGTCGCTACCCGCAGCCCTCCGAGGAGGATGTGGACTTGCAGGCCATAGAGATGGCCTGCCATTTTCGACGAGGAGGAGGTGGTTGACTTTGAGCGCGAATACGAGGAGGCGCAGCAGGCGCTAGAGGAGGTGGTCAAGGCGGCGGCCAGGCCTCCCAATTCGCGGTGCACGAGATTCACCAAGTCGCGGCCAAGGAAGTAGTGGAGGCGGTGGCTAAGGAGGTCCCTAGATCCGCCACTAGACGACCATGGGCACGCTAGAGGAGGTGACGAAGGAAGCCGCCACGATCGCTGTGCACGAACTTTGCCACGCGACTGCGACACGAGAGTAGGCCGAACTCGTCGCCGCTGATGCAACAAAGGACGACCGGGTAGAGGCGCCGACCATGGCAGTGGCTTGTGGGATCGTGGACGAGGAGGAGGAGGATGGGATGGTGGACGAGGAGGAGGCCGCCACCACCACACAGGAAGCCGTCACGCGGGATGCCACGCCGAGCACGTCCGCGAAGTTAAGCCGAGCGGAGAACCTCTGGCAAAGGTCGCAGCGCCGGTCTGCGGCAAGGGAACTTGGTCCGCACGGTGGTCGACCCAACATGTTGGTGCCTCAAATTTGACGGTCCGATAGGTCGCGTCGGACGCGATCGTCCATTTAGGCCGCGCCGTGCGCGGGCTTCCCGTTGACACGGATCTTTCAGACGTCGTGATGACATAAGGAAACTACAAATGACTCTTTCAGTCTAGTCTGGATAAATATATTGCAATGTTTTACGCCCCTTTAAATCCCACAGAACCGCGTTAGGTTTCCTTGAAAAAGATGGTTATATGTAGTGTTTGATTTAATTTCCTCCGGGGTAGATTGGAGGCATTTGGTTCGGCGCGGGCTTCCCGTTGACACGGATCTTTGACACGGATCTTTCAGACGTCGTGATGACATAAGGAAACTACAAACGACTCTTTCAGTCTAGTCTAGGTAAATATATTGCAATGTTTTACGCCCATTTAAATCCCACAGAACCGCGTTAGGTTTTCTTAAAAAAGATGGTTATATGTAGTGTTTGATTTAATTTCCTCCGGAGTAGATTGGAGGCATTTGGTTCACGGAAGGCCTTGGGTGGTAGTGCCTTCTTTTTTGCAAGATGGGTGGTAGTGCCGTTGAACATTAGAGGGAAGTGGGCAGGTGGCTTTATGGAGAGTGTCCGGGTTGTTGCGGTAGCGTTTGGATGATGTGGTGGTGTACTGTGTACTACGCCGTGTTGCGATTCTTCTGTCCAGTGTGTATTTGTCAGACTATGAGTGTGGTCCGATGTCGTTGCTTGCTATGTGGAGCAGGAGTGCATACTTTGACTAGACCGTAGTTAGTGGATTTTATTTTAAACATGGAAGGGGTCTAGAACAACCCCGGTTGATCATAAGCGGTGCATGAAAGATACTCTCCTTCAAAGAAATCATAAATTATTTTAGCCATTTTTTTAAAACATATGTCTAGTAGTCTTTTAAAAGCATCTCTAATGGCTTGTCTAAATTTGATAGTTTATATCTTCATATACACAATGGTGTAATCTGTTCAGAGGTGATCTATATTCTCTCCTATATTTTGATAGTATCTGATAACTGCCATATTTTGAACAGCTATACAACAACAAAACTCAGTGGTAGCGGCACCCGTCTATATTCTGTATATACAATATTCAGCACCCTACCAATTCCTGTATCGATGCACCGGTAGCAACAAGGTTCAGAAATTCAGTTTCCTTCGGTGGCCGAGCATCAATCAGTCAGTAGAAATTCACTTTCCTTTGGTGATCGACCGAGCAACCAAGCAGCAAGCAGCTGCTCGCTCCACCCCAAAAAATCCATCTGCAACCTATGCTCCCCGAGAGCGCGCTCCCCAGCGGCTTTTGGTTTGGACGATGTGGCTTGGTTGTCCAAACGTAGACGACGGGTAGCTAATTTAGAGATTTTCTTTAATCAAGGATTCACCCCGGTTCCATTCCAAAAAATGAAACCAAAACAGCCCGCGTTCCAGGTTCAGATACAGAAAAAACTAAAAAGCAGAGGACTGCAGTAAAGAAAGCTAAAGACTTCCAAGATGCTAGACAAAAGCTACTATTTCTGGCATCCAGAAGGGGAGACCCAGGAAACTCAAAAGAGAGAGCTAGAACTAGCCCCATAACAGTAGAATTACATTCCAATTGAGAAGGAAGAGGGAAAACAGGCTAATCGAAAACATTTCTCCGCCTCAAATAATCACGTGGACCTCGTCAGCAGACTCAGGGCGTGCCTCCAGGAACGCCAGAGTAGCACGCCCCCCGTAGCTCGACGATGCGGTGGTTTTCCAAGTAGAGATCCACTCAAAGCCATTGCCTATCAGGCTGTCATGAGCTCCAGTGGGTTCTTTAGCCTGCTTATCATCCGTTCCATGAACAGAGTGATCATCCTCCCCTCCAGCCCTTTGAATGGGACCTTCCAATTCCTTAGATAGGACAGAACCAGTTGCCACACCTGTTTCATATTAATCCGAGGAGTATGGTCAAAGACTATATTATTCCTATTATTCCAGATGCTCCAAAGCACTGCAGCAGAAACCACATTAAAATGTAAATGTTTCTTACTAGCAAGTCATCTCAAAGCAATGGATTCAAAATTATCAACTAGAATTCCAAAGATGTCCCGAACCTCAGCCCAGATCATCTTAGAAACCACACATTCAAAAAATAAATGCTTAACAGATTCAAATTCTTTACAAAGAGTACACTCCATAGGTTTTGGAATACCTCTAACTCTAAGGTTATCTCTAGTGAGAATTTTATTCTGAGAGAAACGCCAAAGAAAAATCTGAATCCTAGGGGGAACTTTGAGCTTCCAAACCGCAGGCAAATAAAGAGGAGTCAGTCCTCTAGAGTTCACCAAAGGATACATAGAGCTTGAAGAGTAAACCCCCTTAGATTCATACTACCAGATTAGTTGATCCTCTTCATCTGTCAAAGAGACAGATTGGGCAATGCCTAAAATTTCCTGCCACTGGACCATCATCTGGTCAGTGCAAGTTCTTCTAAAGTCACACCTAAGATGACTACCATCCCAAAGATCAGCTATAGTTTTGGTTTGCTGGTTGGAAACTAAATAAACTTCCCAATATTGGGTAGTTAGAGTAGAATTACCAAACCAGACATCCTCCCAAAATTTGACAAATTTACCATTACCTACTTGCCACTTATAACCTACTTCTACAGCGCTAGAAGCCCACATCACACCTTTCCAAAAAGTAGAAGGATGAACATCATGACAACAGAGAATATTAGGGTTTTTAGTTCTATATTTAGTGTCAACACCCGGATTTTTCAATCCTAGATGCCTGTTATGCCATACATCGCAATCCCAGGATTACCATTTTTGCGAGACATAACAGAATTGGATACCATAGTACATCATCCGTTACAACGATACATAAGTTCTTACACAAATAGGGATCTCATGATCCAGTTCTTAATACAATTTCAAGCAGCGGAATACATAGTAATAACGGTAGCGTAGGCGAAGCTCCATCTTCAGGGTCACAGGCAATGCTGACGATGGGAGATGATCCTAGTTGTCGTAACCTTCCTGGGGTCCATCTTCCAGGTACTCCTCTTCATAGTCTGGCCATGGGAATAGCCAGGAACAAAGCCATGAGTACTCTTTAAGTACTCGCAAACTAATACAGGTAAGGGGTTTTTGGATAATAGGACACTAGGCTCTAGGGTTGTTTTGCAAAAAGCCAGGTTTATCTCTACTAAGTTCCAAAGCTAGTCACAATTTTATAACTCCTAAGTGGGATCTTGTAATTCAGGTCACAACTCTGTTGTGGTCAAGTCAAAGTCTCAATTCGTTTCACAAGTCATTTTGAAAAGTCTGACGGGGGAACAGTATGGCCACTCCAACTGTCCATAACCGCGGACGCGGCTATTCGAATAGTTTGACACTCTGCAGAGATTGTACACTTTCACCACAACATTCGATACATCCGTCAGAAACAAATCCTGAATTCACCATACTCAGTATGCGGATAATCAATCCTAACCTTTCAATTACACGCCCTAGTATAAGCACCTCTCTTGTGAGTTTGGCCTCCCAACCATGACCAACTGTCATCTTGGGTACTGCACAGGTGGACAATCTTCACAAGGTAGCCTCAGCTCAGACCTTGGCCATGAGGGAACTAATACTAAGGTACATAAGTTTCCAGTCAAGCCCTACCCAATCTTCAGGTATTGTGGTTGTACGATAAAATTGGAATGGTATCGCATCCAGACAACCATCAGTTTTATAAAGGGCTAAGGCTCATGCCTCAACATTTTCATCACCAAAATCATCAAGTGTTTGGAAACACATGTCCAAAACATTTCAATAGAATGATCCATCATTCCAAGGTTTTCATAACCATTTTTCCACCAGGTATTCCCATCTAAAGTTGATCAAGTTTTATGCTTAGCACTAGCATCTACATGTGGGGTAGTACTAAGGAGGGGTGGTAACTAGTGGGGTTTTAACTAAGTTCAATCTCATGTCTTAGGCTGAGATCAAGGTTTCTATCTTAGGCCAAATTTTGTGCTCTTTATGCAACCTTCAGCACAACTGTCTAGTATCTACCAAACTCTTAGGTAGACTCTAAGTAAGCTTTGATAAAGAAATAAAGTAAGAAGCTTGCACATAAAACTAGGATTTGGTTTATCAAGGGGGTGTGATCACATATGCTTAAGGCATATAGTAGTCATATCACAAGTATGGGTTTGTGGCATCAGTAGGGTATCTTGCAAGGGTTAGCTTGCATCAATATTCGTATAAGCTTGCATAGTTACTAGCTTGCATCAGTGTCAATATAAGCTTGCCTTGTGCAGAGCAGTGGTTGAAGTTCTCCTCGGCTTTCTCTTCGTAGTATCCTCCTTCCTCCTCGTATCCTTGGTCGGTACTAGCGTCTATGAATAAATACGAGGTACACAATCACCAAACAATACTTAACTACTTGCAATCATCATACACAAGGGTCCTATAGATGATCTAGCATCATCTCTAACATTACAAGGTTAAGGCTTGGTTTAAATCTTTTTATTTTTAGAAAAGTAATTTCTACTCATTGAAAAACTACTTAAGATTTAATATTCTCCAAACTAAACATGGGATCATGTTGACACATGTCAGCACCACATATTGTAGATCATGGGAATGTGATTTAAAGTGGTGTCACAATTTAATAAGGTTTTACCCTTTTATTTTTATTAATTAAAGTGGCTAGAAATGCTTATGTAGCATTCTTTTATTACTTGAACAATATTTCTACAAGTAAACCTATATGTTTTTATATATTCTGAAAGGTATGGTTAAAGGTGATTTTTGAGAGTTGGAATCAACTCAAAAGCTATTATGGTTTAAATTTGAAAAATGTTTGAATGCAGAAAAGCTTCTGCCGTGTTATTTTTACCAGGGGTGATCTAGAGATCCAAATGACTTGAATCCAACGGACTTGGATTCAGCATTCACGGACCTTTCCAACAAAATTGGGTTCATTCAAATTGGTGCACTAAATCGATCTGGGTTGATTTTTGAAGTTGAGTACAGAAGTGTGTTTGAATTGAAATAGAAAAAGATTTAATTTGAATAACTGGGCTGCACGGGAAATTCTAACGGGCCGGCCTGCTAAGCGCAGTGCTCCCACGGGCTGCTTAAGTGGGTGTCCCCACTCGTCAGTGACACGGGGCTGGGCGAAGCGGTATGGGGCAACGTGGGTCGTTCGATCTAGTTCTAATCTAACGGCTGGGAGTCATCATCGACGCGAGATAACTCCGGTGAGAATGAAACCTAGCGCGGCCAGTGAGGGTCGCTGGGGGCTCACCGGGGTACTGGCGAGGGTCGGTGAGGCGGGCGAATGACAAAGTCGACGACGGCGAACTCAGGGGTGGTCGCGGCAGCTCCTGGGGCGGCTCCAATCGCTGGCTCCTTTCTTCTCCGGCAGCGGCAGGCTCCAGTGAAATTCCGGCGAGGTGGTGCTCGCCTTGCTCTGAGAATGGTGTGGCACGATCAATGAGGAGAGGGGAGTGAGATGGTGTGAAGAATTCGTGCGGGGGTGGCCTCTATTTATAGTCGAGCGAGGGGACCGTCGAGGCGCACGGTGAGCTCATCGGGGGCGACGTTACAGGCGGCTAATGGCATGGGCAAGGGTAGGAGACGGTGCTGTGTCTCCTGGCGATGCTCAACGACATGGTCGCGAGGCATGGGGCGGTGTGGTTTGGTCTGGAACGGCCGGTGCTCTGCGCGGCAGAGGCGGCGTCTTCGACGGCGGGCGGTGGCTGTGCGGCACGGGGCGGTAAATGGGGATGTCTGGCGGTCTCCTGGGTTGATGGCGATCATGTATGCACGCGGCGAGGGCGGCGCGCGGTCTGTGGATGCTGGTCGAGGGTGGCGCTCTGGCGCACGCTCTGCATGGTCTGGGCGCGGCTTGTGCGCGTGGTCCAGGGCTTGGCAATGCTTGCGGCTGGGACAGTGGGTGGCGGTGGATGGTGGGCTGCCTCCTAGACAAGGTTGGCACGGCTAGTTCTTCCTCTAGCTTGCTGTCCACAATGGGGTGACATTGGGGTGCTCGGCTGTTCACCATTGATGGTAATGGCAAGCTCACAGGGGTGCTAGTGTTGGGCTAATCTTTCTAGATGATCTACTGAGTTGTGTGTGAGCTAACTAGGGAACAAGTTAGGCAAGAATCACTTCACACTATAGTGTTTGATGTTTTGTTTGATTTGTGTCTGCAACCTGTTTGATGAAATGGCCGCATGAAATCAAGTTTTGAATTTTGAAATGATTTTTGGTGGGTTTGCTAGATTGGTGATGGTGAGTCTGCAGATGCTTGGGTTTTGAAAGTTGAGCTTGTTTGAGTGGGTTTTGAAAAAGTGGGATCTTCCCATATGAAGAAGGTTCAATTTTGAATTGTCATTTAAACTATGCATTTGAAAGTTTCTGGATGATCACAAAGTGGGCCTTGATACTCTGTTATGAGTACATTCAAGGGGTGCAAAGATCCAGAAACGTTTCTGTTGGGTTCTGAAAGTTTGAGACAACCAAAGTAGGCATGGGAGTTAAATTGGCCAAAATGACCATTCACTTAATATATTTGTTTTGATTTACTTGTCTTTAAGGAAAGTGTGGGAAATGTTTTAGATGATGTTCATTTCACCTAAGAAACATTTTACAAGCAATGGATCACACAAACAAGGTAGTTTTTAAAGAAATTCAAAATTCATGCATACACATATACATGCATTCATGAGTTTATTTAGAAAAGTTTTTGTTAACCCTAATCTTGATGATTAGTGTTTGATGATCTAAGTTTGGTATTTTTGGGATGTTACATTTAGCATCTATAATTTTCTTCCAGAGTGTCCCTTCACCCTGAATATATCTTTTAATCCAAGATCCTAGTAGACACAGATTAAGGTCTTGCAAATTTGGAATCCCGAGACCTCCAAACTCTTTTTTCATACAGACTGAAGGCCAATTAGCAAGGTGGATTTTATGTCTATCCTCTTCATCATTCCAGAAAAAATTAGCCATATGAGAATCTAGAAGTTTAATAGCCCACTTAGGGAATTTAAATAAAGATAGCAAATAAACAGGGATGCTTGATAAGCAAGCCTGAATCAAGACTCTTTTAGCAGCATAAGAAAGGAGTTTACCCCTCCAGCCAGTGATCCTTTTAAGAAGGTTTTCTATTAGAGGTTGAAGATCCTCTCTTCTCAACTTATCAAAATGCAGAGGGATTCCTAAATATTTAACAGGGAAACTACCTTTAACACACTCAAAAATGTCTAACCTCATCATCATCTAAGTTGATTGGAATGAGTTCACTTTTATGGTAGTTAATCCTCATTCCAGAAATTTGTTCAAAACAAGTAAGGATCTATTTGAGATTAATGGCACCAACTCTATCAGGTTTTAGGAAAAGTAAAGTGTCATCTGCATACTACAAGAAACTAACACCCCCAGGCACAAAATTAGGACAAAGACCCACTATAGCTCCACAAACAGAGCCTTTAGCTAACATTCTAGAGAAAACATCAATCATGATGTTAAAAAGCAAAGGGGCAATGGGGTCACCCTGTCTAAGTCCTTTCCCAGTCAGAAAAAAATCACTCTCAAAATCATTAACTCTGACCCCTATGGACCCCCCTAGAGAGATTTGTCTAATAAATCTAATGAAAATAGGACAAAAACGTCTAAGTTCTAAGATTTCAAACAAAAAATCCAGATTAACTCTATCATAAGCTTTCTCATAATCTATCTTAAGGACAAGCCCTTCACTTTTGTTTCTGTGCAACTCATGAATGATCTCATGAGCAGTCACCACACTTTCTAAAATAAATCTACCCCTAATAAAAGCAGATTGATTAAGGGTAATGATTCTGCCTATCACCTTTGCTAATCTATTCGTCAGAACCTTAGTAAAGATTTTAAAGGAGCAATTTAACAGACTAATAGGCCTAAATTTCTTCATGGTTTTAGCATCATTCTCTTTGGGAATCAAAGTAATCATGGCAAAATTTAATATAAAAATATCAAGATGATCCTCATGCCATGCATTAAACATGGATAGAAGATCAATTTTAATAATATCCGAAAAATATTGGTAAAACAAAAAAGAAAGACCATCAGGTCCAGGAGCACCTTCAGCATAGGAGCCAAAGACTGCCAACCTAACTTCCTCTTTAGTAAAAGGAGCACCCAGGCCAAGATTTTCCTCATCACTAATTTTCTCATCCTCAGAGAAAAAAATCATGTTTGACCCTTAAATCAGGCCTAGGTTCCCAGGCAAAAAGCTCTTTATAATAATCCATAGCAATTTTAATCATACCACTAACCTTTGTAACTGGGCCATCTAGCCCTTCTAGGACAGAAATTAACTTTTTCCTCCTTCTCTGATTAGCTACAGCATGAAAATAAGCAGTATTCCTATCACCCTCTAAGATGTTCCTATCCCTAGACCTCTGCTTGGCCTTGGTTTCTTCTATAACCCAGAAAGTCTGGAGTTCTTTAAAAATCCAAACTAGTCTATCCCTCTCTACATCAGAAAGCACTTGAGTCTCTGTTTTAATATCTAAAGAGTCATATTCCTCCATTAGCTCTTTCTTATTTTTCCTAATAGCAGCCTCAATATTAATGCTCCATCCTTTGGATAATTTCCTAAACTGTCTAACTTTACCTTGCCAAACATCCAGAGGATTAGCACTATTAATCCTGAGAGACCAGGCCTTATTAACAATATCTTTAAAATCAGACCTAGCTAACCACCACTTCTCAAACCTAAATCTGGAGGTTTTTGGGATACAATGCTCACCAGAATCCCAAATAATTGGACTGTGATCACTCCCTAATCTAGGGAGAGCTCTAGCACTAGCTAAAGGAAATTGCATGTCAAAACCAGTAGTACAAAAAATCCTATCTAATTTACACATAGTAGGGTCAACTTGATTATTACCCCATGTGTAAGCTCTACCAGATAACCCAATTTCCATGAGAGCCCAAAGTTCCACCCAAGCATTAAATTTATCTACCCACCTATAATATATGTTACTATTATTTTTGTCCTCGGGGGATCTAATCAAATTAAAATCTCCACCAATCATGGCAGGACCATCCCAATTAATGAATAACTCATGCAACTTAGAGATAAAGGCTTGTTTGCCTTCCTCATAAGCAGAACCATAGACAGTAGTAATCCTACAAACAAACTCAGTACTCTTATTCTTAACCACTACACTAACAGAAAAGGATTTAATATCCCAAGCAACTATATCAAAAAGGTCTAAATAAACACCTACTAGAATGCCACCTGCAGTGCCACTAGAAGGCAAGAAATTCCAAGCAAAATTCCTATTTCCTAATAGATTCTTTAAAAAGGAATGACTAAAACTATCTTTTTTAGTCTCTTGAAAGCCAATATAGTCTACTCTTAAAGGGATGAAATTATCCTCTATATACTTCTGTCTACCAGGAGCATTTTAACTCCTGCTATTCCAGAACACACTAATCATAATGACTTTTTCCTGGGGTGCTTGCCCCAAGATTTATGTAAAACTTCAATCCACCCATCTGCTTCCTCATCTAAGTTCCTAGGACCAGATGAGGTAGCAGTCAAACTATGATTATCATCTATATCATCATGAACACTATCATTAACTACAACTCCTATTTTGTCAGATAAAACTTCTAGTTCTACAGGAGAAAGAACAGTAAAAGGATTAGCAAGCATTATACCTTTCAAATTGGGAACCTCTAAATTACTTTTCTTCTTCAAGTCAACAGCTCTAGCAAGGATGTTTTTAGACCTATCCACTCTTGTGCTCTGTCTAGTGGGCTGAACAGGACCCCATTGCTTATGTCTCTTGATAGCCTTTGTTTCCATATTGGAATCATCTCTCTCTCACACACCCAGATCCTTAAAGCTTGGCATGATATCATCAGGCAACTTCAAACTATCAACATCCTTCCTTTTGGCTTCTAACTCTAGCTTCTGAGCAAAACTCACCTCCTCATGTTGTCCCTGCATCCAGAACTGCTGCACCTCAGAGTCCACATCAGCTGCAGCATGGGATTTATCCCAGATAAAGTTTCCTTCAGAGTCAACTACCCCTTTTTGGACCATCAACTGAAACACAACATTAGCACTCAGTTCAGAATTAGTTGCCATCCTGACTCTACTAGCCCCTTGACCACCATTCCTAGACAAGTTTCCAGAGCTAGTTGTAGAGAGGGCATACCACTTCCAAAACTGCCCTCATGGTTCATTCCATCTCATTGGCCAGTGGAATCATCAGTATCCTTTTTATTCTGATCATTCTGATCCTCATTAACTTGCACCTCATCACACACCACAGCAGGAACAGTAGTATCTAGAGTAAATCCCAGGTGGAACAAGTGATCATGGAAGTTAAAGAGTCTGCCAGCAGGTAGTTTGGAAGGATCGTTGCACTTAACCAAAACCCTGACATCTTTAGCATTGTTTTTGAACATGCTCTGCCAATCAACATCTTCCAGAATGCCACAAGTGGAGACAACTTGGTCTAATGTACTCCATTCACACCACTTAGTCTGCAAGCCAGTGATAACCACTCAAACCTTCTTCAAATAATCAACTGGCTCTAGGTCATCATTCCAAGCCTCAACTTTGACCCAAACACCAGGTTTTGACACACCAAACTTGGGGTAACCAATGACCTGCTCCACTCCAATGTGTGGAGGGAACTTAACCAGAAAAGTGTTTTCAACCCCTAACTCTCTAATTTGCCATGGCCAATTTGTCTTGTAGATTTTGGAGAACTCTTGAGCCAGTTCAGTAGAAGACAAAGAACCCTCCTCAATTAAGACAATCCCACAATTCTTTGTGGATGCAATAGGATGCATAACCACTTCAGGGACCTCAATGTGGTAGAAGCCTAGACCAGGAGCTCCACTACCAACATACCTAGCCATCTGGTGAGGCCTCTTCCTCACAGGAAACTTCTCCACAACATGTGAGGAGCTTTTACAGATGAAACAGATAGGGGTTTTCTCATAGCTACTCTACAGGTGACCTGGTTCACCACAACACATGCAAATTGCATCCACATAGTTCCACTGACTGTTACTTCTCACAGGGGCAGCAGTCTCCCTCTGAACAGGCCCCTGCTTCTTCTTAGTCTTCTGCTGAACCTTACTTTTCTCATTCATCTGAGGGCCCTGTGGAACTTGCTGTTGCTGTGGACCAACCCACTGGTTTGAAGGCATATTGAAGGACTGCTGACCAGGGAAAGTAGGGAAAGGAGTGTTGAAACCCCAAGGTGGCTGCATACCTGGGATGAAACCATAAGGAGGCTGGTTGGGGTAGAACTGAGGATTGAACTGCCCCATCTCAAAAGGATTCTGCTGAAATTGCCGCTGCCCTCCCTGTTGAGGCTAACCCTCCTGTTCCTTGCCTCTCCCTCTACCTCTTCCCTGGTTCCCTCTACCACGATCACCCATTTCCTCTTCCCTGGACTTGTCAGGAAGCCAATCTTCAAGCCCCAAACACTGTAAGCCAGAGGTAAGCTCGACAACCGCCGCCACCAGGAGGGGGGAAGAATAAACCCTAGGACCAGGAGCAACCTTGGTTAAAAAGGAAGGGACAGGTGTCCTATGGGAGGTAGGATATGGTGGTGGTGGTGGTTGTGGAGGCTATGGTGGTGGTGGACAGCACATGGGCTGCAAAGGACAACACCACAGCTGCAGGAAAAAATCATCCAAGTCCTCAGAACCACCCATTCCAAGCCCATCCAACTCCAACTCAGACCCTTTGACAAGCTTGATTTTCCTCTTCTTCTGGCCACAAGGAACCAAACCTGCAAGTTCCCGCCACTGCTTCCCCTGCGACCCTACTGGGTTCCTCGATTCCGAACCGAACACAGAACATTGCAGAGCAGAGATGCTTGGACCTGGAGATCTAACAGGACAACTGCAGCCCCCATTTCCTTCCTCGAGAATCCCAGTACCATCTGAACCGTAGCATGCTGTTTGAGCAGTGGACTTCGTAGAACCTGTACCAGCCTCGACATGGGGGATGAAGCTCTGCGAGGCCTCCCTCGCTTGCAGGAGCTGCTCCACGGACTCAAAAGGATCTTCTTCAGCGACCCCAGCCTCCGCTTCGCTCGCGGGAGCGAGTTCAGATCGCTGAGCCGACGAGATTTCTGACCCAAAACAGATCAGGCCGAACGACCCAATGCATAGGCTGAAACCTTCATCAAACCGACAGGGAGAGAGGGCCTTATAGAGCAAACCTTCCTCAATCCCCAAATCATGTCGATGTGGAGGATGCGGCTGGTTGCCCCCGAGCTGATCTTCCACTCCGTCGTCTCTCGGGCCAGCACCCTGCCTCGATCCTTCCCTCTCCTTCTCCAATTTCCCCTCATCATCGCTTGACAGCATCAGACGACGGGGAAGTCCAGAACGAGGAGCAAATCTTAGCAGAGGGGGAGGAGTCGGTGATGTCTGAACCTTGAGCGAGTGAGAGAAGGGTGGAGTAGGTGGGGGAGAATCTCGGCGACGCGTGGCTACCTGCGCTACTCTGGGGCCATCCATGGGAGAAGATCGAGGCATCTCCGCCATGAACAGGATCGTAGCTCCGGTGCGTGGCGCACATGGAAGGAACGTGTTGAGACATCTTTCCCATGGTCCGACAAACACCGCGACCTTTTTTCATCAATTCGTAGTTTTTCTAATTTAGAGATTGTCTAAATTTTACACCATAGGATACACTAGTATTAAAGGGTGTTGATCCTAGGATCCCTCTCGCGTCAGGACGAAGATCTAACTGCTTCATGACTTCATCGATCTCGTTGAAGTGTTGTGTTCCGAAAGATTTCGCTGGTAAACTCCAATGGACGACATGCCGGAGTTTGCCATATTGGATGGATCTTGGTCGCGTGCAACCATGTTTTATCTGACCATTTGATTTCAGAGGGAGTGCTATGAAGTTTTACAGACTGTTGCGATCAAGGACATGCCATTAGTCCCAAGGTGAAGTCAGTTGTGGAGAATGACATGAAAGCCAAGGTCTGAAGAATGGTAATGGTGGTGTGAATCATGTTTGTGAGGTTTTGGCTTGGTGTTCTAGGTCTTGGAGCAGCGACAATGGAAAGTGGGGGCGACAGTACAGGAGATTTTCAGGGTTCAAGTTGCAGGGTGAACATCCAAGGTCTGGCATTAATTGGTTGTTCCTGGCAATGACCTTGTTGAAGGCATGTTTTGTCAGTGCGGACTTTCTCCAGGGTGAAAACCTATAATCGATGATCAGAACGATGACGACGCTAGTGTACTGTTCCCTTTTTGAAGGTGTCGCTTTTGGAGAGGATGAATTTCTGGTGCTGCCTTGGTGGTGTTTGGGCGCTGTTGTAGGGCATAGATCACTAAAGAAGGACTTTCTTTTTTTCCCATAATTATTTTTTCTTTTTTTAGCGGTGTGCATCCATAATGCCATTAGGGTAATGCGTTATTGAAGAGGCTGAGTGTAATTGGTATCTTGCGATATTAATATATACTCCTTTAAAAAAACTAGTACTCGAGACGTGTTTTGGCTTCTAGTAGTCTATATTTGGCTTAGACCACCTGTTTGGACTAGCCACTAGAGATACGTCTAGATACATACGTTTCATAAAATAGATAAAATACCTCCTCTTCTCAAAATGTAAGACCCTAAACTTTAGTCAAAAGTCAACGTATTTTAAGTGTGACCAAATTTATATATACAAACATAAACATCCGCAATATCGAATGAATATCAATAGATTCACCATAAAGTATAGTTTCCCGTTATGTCCACTTGATATTGCAGATATTCATATTTTTTGTATAAACTTGGTCAAACTTAGACGTTGACTTTTGACTAAATCTTAGACGCCTTACATTTTGGGACGGTGGAAGTATCTTATAATTTGAAACGAAAGGAGTAATATCTAAAAAACAGGACCAGAATTTTACACAAAGAACTAGAACAAGAAAAGGAAAAGAAATCCTATCCTTGGTCCTCTCCACCCATGGTGAGACTCCATTGTCAGGCACCTTCTCCCTGCCGGGGACAAATGTCACATCCCAAAATTTTCCAAATTTTGTAATGTGAAAAAAACCAAATAAATAATTGTTCAAAATTAGGGTGAAAAGAAACTTTTTGTTTCTAATTGGAAACTTAAAATCCCATCTTGAACAAACTTTGGTTAATGTTTGAATCCAAACTAAATTCAAATCAAGTGAAATGCATTCTTCTTAAATGCATCTGGAAATATGAACACTTGGAGAATAAACCAAAACCCTAAAACCCTAATGGAAGAAAATCATTTCAAAAGATATCTCTAATACCATGGATTTGATCCAAATAAAGATTTGTCAACAAACATTTACAAATGATCAAGAATGACAAATAGAAATATTATAAAACCATAGAAATTGATTTCATTCAATTTGGAGCCATAGATAAAATCTTAAGGATTTAATAAGATAAGGGAATTCAATTTCCAAAGCTAATAAAGCACCTATCTAGAAATCCATACCAAATGATGAGCAAATAATCCTAAAGATATTTAAAAATATAAATAAATATCAAATAAGATTTTACAAATTGGAATCACCAAGTTTGGACTTATAAATAAAAAAAATATGGATTCTTATAAAATAAAGAAAGAAATATTAAATGAAGAATATTTAAAGACCAAATTAAATCTTGGCCTAAACCATAAGCAAATGGAATGAATATAATCCAAGTCCAAATAAAATAAAAGGATAAAGAGTTTTCCAAATAAAATAAAGTGGCATTAACCAAATTCTATTTGAATAAAGACAAAACCCTAATAAGATTGATTAATTAAATCATGGGAAAATAATATTTGGAATTTACCCAAGTGGAATGAAAGTTATTTAATTAACTTAAATGGAATCAAGAAATCTCCTAAATAAAAATTTTGGATTTAAAACCATATTTAATTTCATTGGAATAAAGACAAGTACCCAATTTAAAATGATTAATAAATCATATTAAAAACAATTCAAGCTGAATTATTTGACACCCTAATCCATATATAAAACCTACTGAAAAGATTTGGAAGGATTTATAATTCAAATGGATTTTTAAAAAACATTAGTAAATCTTGATTGAGTTAATACAAGGGCCTATTTTAATTAATTAATATGCCCTAAAAAGAATAAATGTATTATTCTAAATTTTACTTTGGAATGTATTATTAATCAGTATTAAAATCTACACAAATTTTGGTTGAATTTTGAAATCAAATTGTTGTTTGAAAAGTTTAAACAAAATCAAAACAGATTATTAGAAAAGGAAAAAGAAAAACATTCAGAACAAAAAAAATATAACAGAAGCCAGCCCAACCCAGCTAGCCCACTAAGCCCAGCAGCCCACCTCTCTCTTCTCCCCGAAGCGTTTCTTTTTCACTAGAAACTTGACCCAGCCAGACGCTGACTACATGACCCCACCTCCTCTCTCTTTCTCTCGCTGACTAACCAGGCCCACGTGTCAGTCGTCGTTTCTACCTAGCGACCAGTTCCTCCCCCTCATTCCTCCGGCTGTTTCCTGTGTAAATTTCGTAACTTCAATTCCCGTTGAATGCATGAGTAAATCCCGCCCACGCCCACGCGTACTTAATCGCCATGCTCCCCTCTTCCTTTCCCCCTAACCAACGCCACCAGAGAGCCACCAGGCTGCTCGGAATCATCTCCGAACCCCCACTGTCTCCGACGAGCCTCTGCTCCAATTCCGGCCATACCTCGCCGCGCCTCGCCCCCTCGACCACACAAGCGTGTTCCCCAGACCCCTGCGCACCTCCCATTACTCTCAGCTCGCTCGCGCGTGTCCCCTATCATCGGCAACTACCTCGACTGAAAGCGCCCCCGTCTGCTCCAACTCCGGCGAACCCTACAGGTAGTCTCCGACCGCGCCTCCTCTTCTCTTTGATGATCTGATACTCCCCACTCCTCTGTGCATCTAACCACACCGTTTGCTTGCTCTCTCGTGCTCCATAGCGTCGCCCCCGATGACGACCAGAGCGTGCCCGATGCTGTGCAGACTCCGGCGAGCGATTGACAGCAACTCTGAGCGCCCCTTCAGCAACGACAACCACGTTGAGCTTCAGCACGACGAGATGAACCCAGTGAGCATCATCTCCCTCTCTCGCGCTTGCTAAATCACCGGCAACCTCACCGCCAGAGCCGCGCTGCCGCCAGCCACCGTCGCGCGCCGCCCATCTTTGGTCAAACAAGCAGCAACCGTTGGATCTTGATCTGATGAGTGCGATTAGATTTAAATCGAAGGGG
This sequence comes from Avena sativa, assembly GCA_916181665.1. Lineage (NCBI taxonomy): Eukaryota > Viridiplantae > Streptophyta > Magnoliopsida > Poales > Poaceae > Avena > Avena sativa. The sequence goes on from OV702298.1 coordinate 134,026,047, forward strand.
TAAGTTCGATTCTGTGTCGTGCAATCTTACTTAAATCCAACGGCTGTCCTCTGTCGATCCAACTGAACCGGTATGACCCAATAAGAAGCAGACACGTGGCCACCCTTTTGATTTAAAACAGAAACTTGTCTATTAGTTGTTTGATTTTGTAAAATTCATAACTTTTGATCCACACGTCCAATTTTTGCAAATTTTATATCAAGGGAATCAGCAAGACAAGTAATTTCTAAACATGCACTTTGTTTAGTAAAATGCTTCTGTTAAATTGATTGTTTTTACAGAAACTTGTGTAGGCATATTTTGGATATAAAATTGTTTCTAAAATTATTTTTGTGATAAAACCTTTGGGCAAATGGATTGTTTGAACCTACTGACCATATAAATCAACTTGTGGTTTCAAAAACATATTTTGTGAATCAAAAGAATAAATCTTTGATTTAGAACAATTCTAGTCAAATAAAAATAATGTTTATTTATTGAAAATGCTTTTTGAGGAAATCCTTTGGGAAATGTTTTGATTTAAACTCTCTGACCCTAGAGACAAAGTTTTATGATTTAAAAATATATTTTGTGAACCCTATAAAAGTTGTTACCTTGCCAAAGGCATTTTCAACCACATAAAATATTGATTTGGTTTAAAAATGGTTTATAAGTAAAATCTTTTGCAAATGGTTTTGCCACTTTTCTAAAATGACCAATAGGTGTTTTCAAATGTTTATAACCCATTAGAAACCACTTTTTCAAATAAAACCATCTTTAGCATGCTTGCATGCATTGTTTTGTTTCTATTATTTTATGTGATGTTTTGCTTGAATGGTAGATTGAAATTCTTGCTTGCTTGATTGAATTGTAGTCGAATTTGAAGAGTGTGAATATTGCAAGATCAAGGAGTGAACTTATATTCTCTACCAGAATTTTTCCTAAGTTAAGGTTCCTACTACTATCATGCTTAGCTTAGCTAGTAGAAAACAAGGGTGGAATATATTCATACTATGGAAAGTTTCTAAGACAAGGACTTGTGTTTTGTTTAATAAAACAACTAAGTGAATGAATCACCTGGGTAGAATGGAAGGAATGGTTTGTGTTGAGTGGTTACACAAGGCCCATTTCTATGGTTTACCTTGTGTATCTCACTTGTGGATGGCCACCCAGGAACAAAGAGATTTGAGATGTCAAATGTTGAGAAGCTTCAAGTGCAGCCACTTGGCATTATGGGCTCTGCCTGGATCATATAGGTTTCAATAACTTAGCCAAATGGACAGTTGGTGGTAGGGGTTTGATAGGTTGGAGCGCGTCCATTCTGGTTTAAGGGAAGGCTTCTGAAAGATCTTGTCTTGGTGAAATCAAGTCTTGTGGAGAAAGTGCACCACCTCTGCAGAGTGTAGAATCTAAGTACTTAGCCATGTCCCTGGTAAAGGACAATTTGAGCATCAAGACATGGAAGCTATCAAGAATCTCCTCATCCCAATTTCTAAGTTAAAACTGTGTGGTTCAACAAGGGTTGAAGGATCACCAATTTCTATTGGGAGATGCCTTGGGTGATTTTGACAAACAAAAACTTAGTGTTTTTCAAATGATAAGGAAAATCTATTTTGAGCAAGGCAAGCCTAAGCTCCACTTAGCCAAATGCATATAGATGATAGACTCCACTATACTACCATAGTATCACTTGCCAATACAATTCAAATGTATTGACCCTTGTGGCTGTAACTTATTTTGTTGCAGGTTTGTTTGATATTAGTGAAGTTTATTGATTAGGATTACAAGTCTACAACCAACATGACTGCCTGTGGCACTTTGAAGATGAAGGACCCCATGCTATTGTTATATTCTGCTGCATTGTAATGAGATATCCAAATGAGCTATGTAAGATGTAATAAATTATTTTTATTCCTGGTTATAAAGTTGTATTATGACCTTTGTTTCTTGATATTACATCTTAACTGTGGATGCTAGCTATTGATCCAGGGACTAGCATTGTAAACACATGGATCTCTACCTTATTGAAGGTTGGGAATCCTACAACAAACCACTTGGCAGTGACGAGGCATGAATCCCCAACAAGAATCTCCTTAAGGGGGCCTCCTATCAAGTACAAAGTTCTAGAGTTTAGACACCTAACGCCTGCTAGCCGACGACCGAGAAGTGTTGGAGATATGCCCTAGAGGCAATAATAAAAGTGGTTATTATTATATCTTTGTGTGTATGATGAATGTTAACATTCATGCTATAAGTATTAACCGGAAACATTAATACTTGTGTGATTTGTAAGCTAAATTAGAGTCCCTAGTAAAGCCTCTTTATAATACTAGCTTGTTGGTTAATAGATGATCGTGGTTTCTCGATCATGAACATTGATATGTTATTAACATCAAGATCATATCATTAGGAGAATGGTATGATGGACATACTCCTATAGATAAGCGTAGCATAAAGATCAAGTCATTTCAATAGTTCATTTGCTATAAGCTTTCCGATACATAGTAATCTAATTCCTTCGACCATGAGATCATGCTAATCACCATCACCGAAAGGATGCTTTGATGACATCAAACACCACACCGTAACTGGGTGGCTATAAAGGTGGCATTGAGTGTTCGGAAAGTATGTGTTGAGGCACATGGATCAAGAGTGGGATTTGTCCATCCATATGACGGATAGATATACTCTGGGCCCTCTTGGTGGAATGTCATCCAATTGGCTTGCAAGCATGTGACTGGCTCACAAGGGATCACATATCACGGGAACGAGAAAAGAGTACTTATCGTTAACGAGGTTGAACTAGGTATGCAGAGATACCGACGGTCAAAACATCGGATAAGTAAACTATCGTGAGACAAAGGGAAATTGGTATCGTATGTAAGTGGTTCATTCGATCGCAAAGTAATCATAGAAATATGTGGGAGCCATATGAATTTCCAGATTCCTCTATTGGTTATTGATCGAACAAGTGCCTCGGTCATGTCCACATAATTTACGAACCGTAGGGAGACACACTTAAGGATTCGATGTTGTTTAGTAGATATGGAATGTTAGTAGGGATACTGAATTTTGTTCGTAGTCTCGGATGGGATACGGTATATCACGAGGAGATCCGGAATGGTTCGGAGAATAAGATTCATATAAGGAAAGTCCGATTCCGGAGTTTGGGAAAGATTCCGATGTTTTCATCAGAGAGGTTCTAGAAGGGTCTAGAAGGTTCACCGGACCGGAAGAGGAATGGTCCATGAATGTGTCATGGATAAGTGGAATGATTGAATCATATCCTAGGTCACTTGGTGTGGGCATTTGAAAGAGAGAAATTAAAGCTCTAAATTGAAAGTCAAACGGGAAGTTTGAAAAGTCAAACTGGAACAATGGTTTCCTAGTGGAAGAAGAAACAAGTCCTTCTCTCAATCCAACTTGGGTTTGGGTTTGGATTCAAACCCACCCCTCCCAAGGCTGCCCCCCCTCTCATAAATAGAGGGGGAGGGCTGCCCCAATACACCAAGCCCTAGCCCCTCCACACACGCGCCGCCTCGCCGCCGCTGCCAGCTGCCGCTGCCGACACCTCCTCCTCCTCCTCCCGGTCTTCTAAACCCTAGATCACCAGGAAACCCTAGATCCACCATAACTCGCATCGGCTTAGGCGAAGCCCTGCGGGATCTTCCCTCTACCTCCGACAACACGCCGTCGTGCTGCCGGAATCACGAGGTGATAACTAAAACCTCCGCTGCCTACTGGAACAAGGGAGAGGAAGGTCTTCATCGAGTACCGAATGTGTGACCGACTGCGGAAGCGCTACCGGAACATAGCGCCGGAAGGATCGTCTACGCGATCTTGAGATCGGCAAGTGTACGACTACATCACCCACGAGAATCTGCTCTCGTTAACCGCTTTGGAATCTTCGAGGGTGAGTGCTTCTATCGACTCATTGCTACAATCTAGTATATAGATCTTGGCTTGTTTGTGTGCATGCGGTAGAAATTTTTTGTTTACCATGCTACGAACCCCTTTAGTGGTATCAGAGCCGTGTCTATATGTAGATTTGTTGCACGAGTAGAACACAATGGTCATTGTGGGCGGTGGTGCTTTTATTATCAATTGCTTTTTGTGTACTTTGCATCTTGCGGTATGATGGGATGAAGCGGCCCGGGCTAACCTTACATGACATCGCTCATGAGACTTGCTCCATGCTCAACATGCAACTTGTATTGCATAAGTGGCTTTGCGGGTGTTTGTCTCTCCCATCATAGTATAGATTCAATTTAGAACAGGCACTTGATAGTTAAGTTAGAACGACACTTATTGAAAGCCCCAAACCACGTAAAATATGCAAAGAAAATTAGAGGCGTCTAACTTTGTTTTGCAGGGGTGTGCTATGATGTGATATGGACATGATTGTGATTATATATGATGTATGCAATGTTCCTTATTGTAAGTCGGCAACCGGCAGGAGCCATATGGTTGTCTTTTAATTCTGTTAAGACCTGCGTGTCTATTCAAAGTAGTTGTAATAGTTGATGCTGGTGGACGACAACCATGAAGCGGCGCCATTGACCTTGACGCCATACCGGTGATGATGGAGATCATGTTTCTGCTTGAAGATGAAGATCGGAAGCACAAGAAGAAAAGCCATATCATATCACATATTATGAATTGCATGTGATGTTAATCCTTTTATGTATATTGTATTTCTTAGTTCGTGACGGTAGCATTATAAGATGATCCCTCAAGCACAAAATTTCAAGTTATAAAGTGTTCATCCTTAGTAAGCACCGTTGCTAAAGCTCATTGTTTCGAAGCACCACGTGATGATCGGGTGTGTTAGATTCTGTGAGTGTATACAATGTGAGCAAGCCAGATTTGCTCATGCGGAAGCTAAGGTTTGATCTTGACGAGCCTAGCATGTACATACATGGTTTCGGAACACGGATCACCGAAAGGTAAAGCATGAGTCATATAGTAGATATGATGAACATGTTGATTGTTCGCCATTGAAGCTACATCAACTCTCGTGATGATCGGTTTTGATGTGGTGGATTTGGTTCGTGTGATCACTAAAGCAATGTGAGGGATATTGTTTTGAGTGGGAGTTCACCTAGATTAATTTAACTATTAATTAGAACTCAGTTTGTCATAAACTTAGTCTAAACTATTGCAAATATGTTGTAGATCAATGGCGGCCCCTACCATCAATTTTAATGCATTCCTAGAGAAAGAAAAGTTGAAAAACAATGGAAGAAACTTTGCGGATTGGTTCCGCAATTTGAGGATTGTCATCAATGCTGGTAATTTGATCTATGTGCTGGATGCACCATTGGGTGACCCGCCTGCAGTTGATACTACCGATGAGGTAAAGAATGTTTTCCTCGCTCGGATGAATCAGTACTCCATAGTTCAGTGTGCTATCTTGTATGGTTTGGAATCGGAGCTTCAGAAAAGGTTTGAAAACCATGACCCACATGATATTGTCCGTGAACTCAAAATGATATTTGAGGCTCATGCGGTAGTTGAGAGTGAAAGAGCATTTTTCTATCCCTCTGATTTTGATGTTTGATAACAACACACTTATCAGTTTAATCATGTGCTAAGTGTATCACAGGTTTGATAAGGGTGTGGCACAAATATTGGCCTAACAATTCCCTTTGCGAAAAACCACTGTGTCAACCGGTAGTACCGGAAATATGTCCGGTACTACCGCTTGGCACCGGTACTACCGGTTCTAGTACCGGTTGGATTAGTGCAAGGCTGATAAGGATGGTTTTTAGTCAGTACCACCCGGTACCACGGAGCGGCACTACCGGTCCAACCGGTAGTACCGCTTGAGACAAGCGGTACTACTGCTTGGACACGGTCGTTCCGCTCGGCAGTACCGGGCCATTCTGAAGAAGAATCACCCCTCTCAGTATTGCTCCGTACCAAGCGGTACTTGGGACCGGTACTACCGCCCAGACCGGTAGTACCGCATCATACGACCGGTACTACCACTTGGGGGTAGTACCACAAGGGAATACCGGGCAATACAGGTGCTTTCTCGACCATTCAAGACATCTCCGGTACCTGGTCCGGTACTGGACCGGTAGTACCGCTTGCCAGCGGTACTACCGCTTGAGTACCGGTACTACCAGTGCATTAAAGGCTCCAACAGCCAGATTTCCTGGAGGGGTTATACCCCTCCACCTACCTTGGGACAAGCTGCTCATTCACATTAAAGTCAAGACCACCATTGGAGCGACCAAATCTCAAGATCTCCTCATTCCACCACCCAAAGTCTTTGATCTTTGGGGAATCGAAGGAGGAGGCCCCGATCTACTACTTCACCAAAAGAGATCTTCATTTCCCCCTCATTTCATTGAGGGCCCCTTTGCTCTAGTGTTTTCTTGGAAACCCTAGTTCTTGTTTTGGTTCTTACAAGCTTGTCTTTGATTGCTTTGACAGCTTGCTTCTATTTGGGAGCCTCTAATTAAGTTGTGGATGTATGCCCCAAACTTGTAAAGGTGCCGGCTTCCACCTTGAAGGTTGCCGATATAGTGGAAGGTGAATCGATCCCGTTGGGGTGAGATTCATCGGAGAACAAGGGAGGCCTTTCGTGGCGTTGGTGGTTTGAAACCACCCCCTCTCCAAACGTAGACGTACTTCCCCTCAAAAGGAAGGAACTACGGGAAACAAATCCTTATGTCTCCGCGTCCACCACTTTGGTTACTTCTATCCTTTACCGCACTTTAATTACTTGTTCCTACTTTGTGTTGTGGTAGCTCTTGCATAATTGTCATATAGGTAAATTCACCGTAGTTGCATTATCTAGAGAATTTACCTTATTGTCAAACCTTAATTTGAAAAATAAGAAAATTTGAAGTAGCACCTATTCACCCCCCCCCCCCCCCTCTAGGTGCCCATACGATCCTTTCAATTGGTATCAGAGCCTCGGCTCTTTATTTGGGCTTTACCGCCTAAGAGAATATGGGTAGCAACAAAGGGGATGATGGTAGTGAGCCGACCCCCGTGACCATGGAAGATCTCAAGAACTTGGAAACGATATTGAGCTCTTCCTTGGTCAACAAAGTCAAGAAGATGCTTGAGCAACTTCTTAAAGACAAAGATGGCTCATCACTCCCATCTCCTCAAGAGGATCTACCATATGTTGTACCTAAAAGGAATACTTTGGTATCCCCCGAGGGTATGGTGGTGGGGGGTAAACACGACAACGCTAATTCCTCCACACAACTTGATGGGGGGAAGGGTGAGCACCGTGATTCTTGGTACTCTCCCGATCCTCCCGTCCCTCACCCTCATGTGTACAATAGAGGTGACCCACCTAATCTAGAAGAGTCTTCTACTTTTGCTCAATGGCAATCACTAATGAGAACTCATGTTCGCAGCTCTTGCATTGAACTATGGAACATCATCGAGCACGGACTCTTTATTGAAGATCCAAACAACTTGACAAGAAGAGAGGTTGTCAATAGTCAACTCAATGCCACTGCTTTGCATATGATTCAACAACGATTGGGGACAAAGGATTATCCACACATTGAGCACTTTAGCATTGCCAAGGAAGCTTGGGATGCCCTCACCGTATTGTTTGTTGGAAATGAGAGTATGAGGAGGAACCGATATGATGCTCTAAGCAATGAAGCCGAAGGCTTCTACATGAAAGAAGGTGAAGATCACGAAGACATGTACCGAAGGCTGAAGACCACCTCCACCGCTTTTAGAAATGTGGGTGCCTCACATGTGGATGATGCATGGATAAAAAGGAAATATGTGAGTGCACTCATGCCTTTTTAGCCCACCGACTTGAAGAGCTTACAAGGAAGACACAACTACCATCTCATGACCTCAAATGAAGTTATGCAAGAGATGGACGCATTCAACGTAGCCGCTAAGAATGCCAAAGATGCTCGTGCTCGTGCCCTTGGGATGAGCAATGTTGTCAATGTTGCATTGAAGGCCAAAGTTGTGGACCATGGGGATGAAGATGATAGTGATGAAGGCCTCTCCATGGACCATCCCGGTGAAGTCAAGATTTCTAATGGTCAATATATGGCCTTCTATGCAAAGAACTTTTGGAAGAACCCCGCCAAGGCCAAGATGGAAATGGAACGGAGAAGCAACCCAAATGGGAAAAGAGAGAATACTACTAGGTTGAGAACTTGCTTCAATTGTGGTGACCGCTATCACTTTGTGGCAAGTTGCCCCTATGAGAAGAGAGAAGATCATGGTGGTAAACTTGTGTTGAAGAAGACTCTCAAGGCACCTTACAAGAAACCTTTCATCAAGAAGAATCCCATCAACAAGAAGTCAGGAGAAATTGTCTTGATCACTCATGAAGAATACTCCTCCGACAATGAAGATGATGAAGATGAGGAAGAGGAAACTTCTAATGGTGTGGCTGCGTTAGCCACCACTTCTACTCCGACATTCTCACTCTTCGATTCTCCAAATGAGAACTCTCCCACCAAGAACGTCACTTGCCTTATGGCAAGAGGAACGGAGGTATCTTCATCATCCCGCTCTACTCCCTTAGATAATGATGAAATTGATGATGAGATGTCTCTTGATGTTAAAAAGGAATTAATTGCCTTTGATGAGTTTATGACCAACCTAGAAGGAGATGCTAAGTTACATTTTGGGAACATCTTAGATCAACTCTCACATACTCAAGAACTTCTAGATGTAAGATGTAAACTTGGGCATGAACACATGATTGAGCTAGAGGCTTTAAACAATGCTCTAGAAGAAGAACAAGAAACTAGGTTGTCACTTGAATTAAAACTTGAAGGGCTTGATGAGGCCAATGACACTATTGTTAACAAACTCATCAAAGAGCGTGATCATGCTATTTCTAAATACAAAAGGGCTAAAAAGGACAAGATTGAGTTTGGTGTGGTTCATGAAAAACTTGCCGAGGATTTTAGATTGCTTAACAAGGCTCACAAGGCTTTGGAGAGTGAACTCTTGTCTCTCACAAAGTCCCATGAAACACTTCAAACTCAATTGACCAATATTCCTTCACCTAGTAACTTCATTCCATCTAGTAGCACAACTATTCTTGAAGAGAATGCTAAGTTGAAGGGGGAGCTTGCCAAGGCCACATTTCCAAAAGGCAACAAGTCCATTGATGATCTTTTGAGCAAGCAAAGGCGTAGTGGTGATAAACGGGGCATTGGTTTTGTCTCCAATACTAAGAAGAAGAAGAAGAAGAAGAAGAAGAACAAGAATAAGAAGGCCAAGGCCGGACAAGAGACCAACAAGACCATTGTGGATAGTAAGACCACAAGTGGTAAAACTATGTCTCATGATGACTTTGCGGGAAGTGCTAACCCTCACTATGTTCTAATGCGTGATTATTATGGTGATGTGTATGCACAATATGTTGGCCCTTATGATGGGTATATTTCTTGCTCTATTTGGGTTCCCAAGACCCTTGTTGCTAATAAAAGAGGACCCATTGAAAAATGGGTACCTAAAAATTAGCTTGATCTTTTGTAGACGTATGCTTCCGGAGGGTCAAAGTGGGTGCTTAATAGTGGTTGCACAAGTCATATGACCGGAAGCTCATCTATTGTCAAGGACTTAAAGCCAAATGATGATCAAATCACCGTGACATATGCCGACAAATCAAAGTCTAAGGTAATGGGTTTCGGCAAGGTTGTGGTTGCTCACGACATTACACTCGTGAACGTCATGCTTGTTGAGACCCTTGGATACAATTTACTTTCGGTCCTTTCTCTTGGAAAGATGGGATTTGCCATCTTTATTGATGTTGATATTGTAGTCCTCTTGTGGAGCAAGTCTCTCAAGGTCTCTTCTGTTGGGTATGTCGAACATGACTTGTATGTGGTTGACTTTTCAGAGCAAACCACTATAGGTCCGATGTGCTTATTCGGAAAGGCCGATGCGGGTTGGCTATGGCATCGCCGACTAGCCCATGTTAATATGAGAACTTTGCAAAGTCTTCATAAGGAGGGCCATATTATTGGACTAAAAGAAAATGTTTCCTTTGCCAAAGATCGTGTTTGCAGGGCATGTGTTCTAGGAAAGATGCATGACGCTCCTCACAAGCCTAAGAACCAAATCAAGTCTACCAAGATCTTGGAACTCCTCCAAGTGGATCTATTTGGTCCTCCATCCCATGCAAGTCTTGGTGGGAAGAAATATTTTTTGGTGATTGTTGACGACTTTTCAAGATACTCTTGGGTTTATTTCTTCAAGTTGAAGAGTGAGACTCAAAAGACCTTTATCGACTTCATCAACTTGGTTCAACGGCAATACAATGGTCTCGTGTTGATTATAAGAAGCGACAACGGCACCGAGTTCAAGAACTACACCTTGAATGATTTCCTTAGTGATGAGGGGATTAAACATCAATATTCCGCTACATACACCCCTCAACAAAATGGTGTGGCCGAAAGGAAGAACCGGAATCTTATTGATATGGCTAGGACCATGTTGGCGGAGTTTAAATCTCCATACAACTTTTGGGCCGAAGCCATCTCCACCGCTTGCCATGCTTCAAACTGGCTCTATCTCCGCAAAGAAATCAACAAGACTCCATATGAAATTCTTACCGGTAACAAGCCCAACATATCTTACTTCCGGGTGTTCGGTTGTAAGTGTTTCTATCTCATAAAAGGTGTTCGTTTGTCTAAATTCGAGTCTAAAGCATTAGAGGGTATTTTTGTTGGCTATGGTCTCGAATCTCACACTTATAGAATCTATGATAAGTTTTCCGGAGCCGTCATAGAATCTTGTAGTGTGACCTTCGAAGAATATGATGGTCCCCAAGGGGGCGTGTTGATGCTTGTGATGCAGATGATGAAATGCCTCAGGATGCCATAGGAAGAATGGGTGTGGGATTTATCCGCCCTGTTGAGGAACCCCTTATGGCGGATCGAGAAGAACTATGCTCCATTCAAGTAGAGCCCTCATCTTCACAACCTCAACAAGCTCCATCCACCGAAGAGGACATTGACTCAAGCCAAAGACAAGATGTGAACCCTCAACATGGTGATCAAAGTGACAACTCTAGTCAAGGGGAGCTTGGTCCATTCGACGGGTTTCAAGTGGTGCCAAGTAAATTTCTCAAGGAAGATCCGTACAAACTGCTTTGAGACAAGCTCAAATTGATGCTAGAAGAGCACTTGACCAAGACCAAGGTCAATCTTTGCCTCCCAATGTATAGGATGATTCCAATGATGATCAAGGTCAAGATGATGGTCAAGACGAGGATCAAAATGATGAAGAGGGTCCCCCAAGAAACAACACGAAGATCCACGCTCGTCGCGAAGCTAGAAAGGAAAGAATGTTGGAATTAAGAGACCACTCCCTACAAAATGTTTTTGGTGATCTAAGGAAAGGTATTTACACAAGAGCACAATTGAAGAGGTTCAGTGAACACCAAGCACACATCTCCATGATTGAACCAAAGAAAGTGTGGGAAGCCCTTGAAGATTCGGATTGGTTAGAAGCTATGCACAAAGAACTCAACAACTTTGAGAGAAACAAAGTATGGAAGTTAGTTGAGAAGCCAAAGGATTGCCGCAATGTTATTGGAACAAAGTGGATTTTTTTTTAGGGTAAAACAGTAGGGCAAAATACCGCACTGCAATTTTTATATATCATAGAGAGTTACAAAAAGAGTATTTACAAACTCAATCCACCTCAAAAAAGAGGGATAACATTCTAAGCAACTATCTCCTGTCTAAATTAATTTCAATCCAATCTTTGAGGCCCTGATAATACTTCTTCTTAATTCTATACAGGACCCATCTTAATTCATGGGCTACAATAGCTTTCCATTCCTCAAGCGAAGCATGCTTGTTGTTGAAAATTTCATTGTTTCTTCAAATCCAAAGGCCCCAAGCTCCAAGTATAAGAATTTCCATTGCAAAAGGGACATTAAGATTTTTTTAATACTGGCTAAAGCTTCAACAAAGTGGATATTCAAGAACAAGCAAGATGAGCATGGAATTATAGTAAGGAACAAGGCTAGATTGGTTGCACAAGGGTATTCTCAAATTGAAGGAATTGATTATGGAGAGACTTATGCACCCGTGGATCGCCTTGAGTCCATCCGTATCCTTCTTGCTTATGCGGCACATCATAACTTCAAGTTACAACAAATGGATGTAGAAAGTGCATTTCTTTATGGCCCATTAAATGAATTAGTATATGTTAAGCAACCCGCTAGTTTTGAAGACCCCAACCTCCCAAACCATGTATACAAACTTGATAAGGCGCTCTATGGGCTCAAGCAAGCCCCACGCACGTGGTATGAGCACCTTAGAGAATTATTGTTTGACCGTGGATTTGAGGTTGGGAAAATCGATCCCACTCTTTTTACTAAGAGGGTCAATGGGGAGCTTTTTGTATGCCAAATATATGTTGATGATATTGTCTTTGGCTCATCTAACAAAGCTTTTAATGATGAATTCTCAAAGCTTATGACTAGTAGGTTCCGGATGTCTTTGATGGGAGAGTTGAGAGTATTCTTGGCTTTGAGATCAAGCAAGTTAGAGGAGGGACATTCTTCAATCAAGCCAAGTATACTCAAGATATACTCAAGAGATTCAAAATGCAAGATTTAAATGGAGCTCCTACTCCCATGGCTACAAAGACTCATCTAGAACAAAATCCAAATGGTAAAGATGTGGATCAAAAGGTATACCGATCCATGATTGGTTCTTTGCTTTACGTTTGTGCATCTAGACCCGATATTGTGTTGAGTGTAGGTGTGTGTGCAAGATATCAAGCGGCTCCTAAGGAAAGCCATTTAATGGCGGTCAAGAGAGTCTTTCGATATTTAGTTCATACCCCATTTTATGGTCTTTGGTATCCTCGAGGCTCAACATTTGCTCTTTGTGGATACACGGATTTGGATTGGGCGGGTGATAAGGACGATAGAAAATCAACATCTGGGGCTTGCCAATTTCTTGGTAGGTCATTGGTATGTTGGTCTTCTAAGAAGCAAAATTGTATATCTCTCTCTACCGCCGAAGCCGAGTATGTTGCTGCCGCTAGTGCTTGCACTCAATTGCTATGGATGAGTCAAACTTTAAAGGAATACGGTGTCCATTGTGACAAAGTGCCTCTTCTATGTGACAATGAAAGTGCCATCAAAATTGCATACAACCCGGTGGATCACACAAGGACAAAGCATATTGAGATTCGTCATCACTTCTTTAGGGATCATGTTGCTCGGGGTGATATTGATCTATCCTATGTATCAACCAAAGATCAACTTGTCAATATCTTCACGAAGCCACTTGATGAAGCAAGGTTTTGCTACTTGAGGAATGAACTAAATATCGTAGATTCAAGGAGCTTGACTTGATTATCTTGCACTCTCACCTAATACTCGACCCATATTTGGTTTAGGTGTAGGCATGGACATAGGGGGAGTGCGGTCCTAATTGATTGGACCATCCCTCCCCCCATTATGCGCAAAGTAAACAAAATCATTCCTCTTAATATCATTTTGTGATATGTGAGCTTAATGATGAGTTTTGGTAATGGACCCAAGATATATCTTCGTGGTGCCAAGCCGAGTATACTCAAACAAGGTGGCCTAGGCCACCGCCCCCTCTCAATCGAGAGGTTGATGTGCGTACTCGTGTTTGTCATTTTTGAATTGATTTTTACTCATGGTTGTCATATTTTGAGTTGTCTTCACCGTTTTTAGTCTCATGCACTCTAGTTTGGTTTTTGACATTTTTTTCTCGATTTTTAGAGTGCATGTGCTTCCCAGCACACTTGTCTCCACCCAATCCTCCTTACTCCCTCACAAAAACCCTCTCTCTATCCGCACAAGAATCACCTTTGTTTCCTGGCTTTGGAATCAGATGGGACTGGTACTACCGGTTGTATGAGCGGTACTACCGCCCCTGGGAATTTCCCAGGGCGCATCCTGGAACCTGCTCCAGGAGCGGTACTACTGCCCGCACGCCCGGTACTACCGGCCACCGATACTACCTGTTGGGGAACCGGTACTACCGCTCCCAAGCGGTACTACCGCTTCAGCAACCGGTACTACCGGTCGGCGTTTTTCTGGTATATATTGGACGCACGTGGGGAGGCACCCATCAGTGCCTCATTCTTCCCCACGCCCTCCACTCATACCCGCGTCGCCGCCGGAGCCCTTGACGCTGCCGGAGCCCTGCCGCGCCCTCCTCTCCCCGGATCCCCCTTGGATTCGGCCTCTTGGTGGGCTCCCACTCCTTTCCACCGCCATGGATCCCGGTACAACCACCCTTTCTCTCTCCCCGTTTAATTTCCTCATCGGATCTAGGTTTTGGCATAGATTTGTGAAGAAACTGACATGTTGTAAGGTTGTACTGCCATATGCTTCCCTTGTTACCGAGTAGAATCGTTTATTTACAGTTTATTGCCGTCACTTTGGTCCATTTCTACCAGATATGACGAACCCGTGTCGCTCAACCGGTAGTACCGGAACTTTTTCCGATAATACCGCTTGAAAGCGGTACTACCGGTCGTCAGGTCCGGTAGTACCGACCCCAACTGACAGCACTTTTTTGTTCAATATTGGATTCTCTCCTTGCTCCTTGTGATTCTTGTGCCCTTACCCCCTTGCTATCCTCCCTCGTGCTTTCACAGATGCAGGTGGTTCTAGGGGTGCACGCAAGCATTCTAAAGCTAGCCGTGAGATTGTTGAGGAAGAGACGGAGTCTGAGGAAGAGGTTATGCCACAGCCAAGACACCGTTCCAAGTTGCCTGCCACTCGAGGTGGCCGTGGGGGTCATGAGGGGGTAACCAAGCGCTCTGCTGGGCGTGGCAACGCCCCTCCCACTCGCCCCCTTCCTCAGGGCGTACCAAAAGTCTCAGCTCAGGGCCATCAGGGCCAAGGAAACTGTCAGACATCTCTGAGTCGGAGTTTCGGGCTCTCAGGATTGACAATCCATACTCCCGCAACCGGGGCGAGGCCAGAGAAGACAGTATTTTCTTCAATGATTTCCAAGAGCGTGTTTATCATGAGGTTCTTTTGACCAATATCAAGATGGTGGTGCCTCAGCAGTGGATTGACATGGAGCACATTAACAAGAATCTTGACTACTTTGCTGAAGCTAAGGAAATCTGCTCTCACCTAGGCTTTTTCCCCATTATGGAGTTCCAGTATGACTATGATCCACTCCTTATTGCACAGTTTTATGCCACTGCACATTTCCACACTGGCCGTACTCGGAAGATCACCTGGATGACTCAAGGTGCAGTCAAGGAGGCTACACTCACGGAGTTTGCTACAATATTGGGGTATGAAGAACGCGGCCGGGACATTCCTTGTGGTTTTCACTGTCACATGCGGGATCACCCCTCCAAGAAGGATGTCCTTACACCTCTGTATATCCAGGGCCGTGGGATTGCTGGCAAGATCAAGGATCTTCTCCCCACGTATGACATTCTCCATCGCATTTTCCGTGAGACTGTTGCTCCTCATGCGGGCAACAAGGATGAGATACATGGGTTCTCTGTAGACTTGCTGTTCAACACCTTCCTCAATCGCGACTCAGGCACTCCTCTTGATGTGTCCGACTTCATATGGAATGATATGGTTGTTGCTGCACACTCTCGGAGGGTTCCACCATTTGCTCCTTATATTATGGCCCTCATTGTGTCAAAGTTCCCTACCATTGCTAGGACACACTCGCTCTCTCATTGTGCACATGCCCAAGGCACTCAAGATCAAGACACATGCTAAACCCCGCATTGTGGCGGGTGAGGAGGAAGGGGATGACTCTGAGGATGCTGACAGTGGTCGTGACACTGACTATGTTGGCTCATGTGGCAAGAATGCTAAGCCCTCTTGGGCCAAAAGTGGAGGCCAAGCTCAAGAAGATCTTCTGCTTCCAGGTTGACAACCAGAAGCGCATGTATGAGGCGCATGTGTATTCCAAGAAAGCCAGTGCTCGGTAGAAGGACATGATGGCTGCCCAGGGTTTGACCGTCTCTGAGGGGTCCGAGACCAACATCACTCCAGAAGATCAGTGGATCTCTCAGCACAGCCGTTGGGACGATGATGTCTCTTCCTCGCACCGCGCCCTACCCCCCCTACGAGGAGGACCTTGAGGATGAGGAGGAGGAGGAGGAGGAGGATTGACTGTCGGGATGGTAGTCTTGCACTTGTCCCTTTTTGGCATCTTGATGCCAAAGGGGGAGAAGTTGCACTTTAGGCACGGGTGTTGCATGGGAAGTCACAAGCTCGTTCTTATTTTGATCCTTTTATTGCTTGTGAACTTCGATTTCCCTCTATTTATGTGTGAGACTATGTGGTTATGTCGTGGTTATGTCATGGATCCATCTTATGAGACTATGTGGTTTATTTCATTGGATCCATCTTGTGATGATATGCGTTATCTATTGTCTATATATTGCTCATCACATGTTATTGTGCAAAGGTATGATTTCAAATGCTAGTATCAATATTTGTGCACCCATGTTGGGTTTGTAAAATAGAGGGGGAGGTTTGTTTCTACACATCTTGGGGGAGCCCCGTCTCTATTTTACAAATCTCATGTGTTTCCTATTAAAATTATCTTGCAAAAGTGTATTGCCATCAAACACCAAAAAGGGGGAGATTGAAAGAGCATTTTTCTATCCCTCTAATTTTGATGTTTGATAACAACACACTTATCAGTTTAATCGTGTGCTAAGTGTATCACAGGTTTGATAAGGGTGTGGCACAAATATTGTCCTAACAATTCCCTTTGCGAAAAACCACTGTGTCAACCGGTAGTATCGGAAATATGTCCGGTACTACCGCTTGGCACCGGTACTACCGGTTCTAGTACCGGTTGGATCAGTGCAAGGCTGATAAGGATGGGTTTTAGTCAGTACCACCCGGTACCACGGAGCGGCACTACCGGTCCAACCGGTAGTACCGCTTGAGACAAGCGGTACTACCGCTTGGACACGGTCGTACCGCTCGGCAGTACCGGGCCGTTCTGAACAAGAATCACCCCTCTTAGTCTTGCTTCGTACCAAGCGGTACTTGGGACCGGTACTACCGCCCAGATCGGTAGTACCGCGTCATACGACCGGTACTACCGCTTGGGGGGTAGTACCGCAAGGGAATACCAGGCAATACAGGTGCTGGCTCGACCATTCAAGACATCTCCGGTACCTGGTCTGGTACTGGACCGGTAGTACCGCTTGCCAGCGGTACTACCGCTTGAGTACCGGTACTACCGGTGCATTAAAGGCTCCAACGGCCAGATTTCCTGGAGGGGTATAAATACCCCTCCACCTACCTTGGGACAAGCTGCTCATTCACATTAAAGTCAAGACCACCATTGGAGCCACCAAATCTCAAGATCTCCTCATTCCACCACCCAAAGTCTTTGATCTTTGGGGAATCGAAGGAGGAGGCCCTGATCTACTACTTCACCAAAAGAGATCTTCATTTCCCCCTCATTTCATTGAGGTCCCCTTTGCTCTAGTGTTTTCTTGGAAACCCTAGTTCTTGTTTTGGTTCTTACAAGCTTGTCTTTGATTGCTTTGACAGCTTGCTTGTATTTGGGAGCCTCCGATTAAGTTGTGGATGTGTGCCCCAAACTTGTAAAGGTGTCGGCTTCCACCTTGAAGGTTGTCGATATAGTGGAAGGTGAATCGATCCCGTTGGGGTGAGATTCATCGGAGAACAAGGGAGGCCTTTCGTGGCGTTGGTGGTTTGAAACCACCCCCTCTCCAAACGTAGACGTACTTCCCCTCAAAAGGAAGGAACTACGGGAAACAAATCCTTGTGTCTCCGCGTCCACCACTTCGGTTACTTCTATCCTTTACCGCACTTTACTTACTTGTTCCTACTTTGTGTTGTGGTAGCTCTTGCATAATTGTCATATAGGTAAATTCACCGTAGTTGCATTATCTAGAGAATTTACCTTATTGTCAAACCTTAATTTGAAAAAGAAGAAAATTTGAAGTAGCACCTATTTACCCCCCCCCTCTAGGTTCCCATACGATCATTTCAGAGAGTTATGAGGCTTCTAAAAAGTTCTTTAACTGCAAGATGGAAGAGGGCAGCTCCGTCAGTGAGCACGTGCTTAAGATGTCTGGGCATGCAAGCAAGCTTCAAAGCTCAGGTATAGTGATTCCTAATGCTTTGGGGATTCACTATGTCCTCCAATCACTACCACCAAGTTACAAGAACTTTGTGATGAACTACAATATGCAAAACATGGACAAGTCGTTTCCCGAACTCTTCTCCATGTTAAAATCTGCAGAAGTGGAGATCAAGAAAGAGCACCAAGTGTCGTTGGTCAATAAGACCACCAAATTCAAGAAGCAAGGAAAGTCTAAGAAAAAGGGAAACTTCAAGAAGGGCGGTAAGAAAGTTACCGCGCCGGCGAAGAAGACCAAGGCTGGGCCTAAGCCTGATACTGAGTGCTTTTACTGCAAGGGAGAAGGTCACTGGAAGCGGAATTGCCCTAAGTACTTGGCGGATTTGAAGAATGGCAACATCAAGAAGAAAGGTATATCCGATATACATGTTATTGATGTGTATCTCACTAGTACTCGTAGTAGTGCCTGGGTATTTGATACTGGTTCGGTTGCTCATATTTGTAACTCGAAACAGGTGCTGCAGAATAGATGGAAGCTAGCAAAGAACGAGGTGACGATGCGTGTTGGAAATGGATCAAAGGTTGATGTGATCGCGATCGGCACGCTACCTATTCATCTACCATCGGGATTAGTTTTATACTTAAAATAATTGTTATTTGGTGCCTGCGTTGAGCATAAACATTATATCTGGATCATGTTTATTGCGAGACGGTTACTTGTTTAAGTCCGAGGATAATGGTTGTTCGATTTATATGAGTAATATGTTTTACGCACATGCACCTTTTATAGATGGTCTATTCTTATTGAATCTCGATTGTGGAAATACACACATTAATAACATTGAAGCTAAACGTTTGAAATTGAGCGATAACTCGACCTATATGTGGCACTGTTGTCTTGGTCATATTGGAGTGAAGCGTATGAAGAAACTCCATTCCGATGGACTTCTTGAATCACTTGATTTAGAATCACTTGAAAGATGCGAAGCATGTCTAATGGGTAAAATGACTAAGACTCCATTTTCTGGTATGATGGAGCGAGCTACGAACTTATTGGAAATCATACATACCGATGTGTGTGGCCCAATGAGTGTAGCATCGCGTGGTGGTTATCGTTATGTTCTTACCTTCACAGATGACTTGAGTATATATGGGTATATCTATTTCATGAAACATAAGTCCGAAACTTTCGAGAAGTTTAAGGAATTTCAAAGTGAGGTAGAGAATCAACGTAACAAGAAGATTAAATTTCTACGATCTGATCGTGGAGGTGAATATCTAAGTTACGAGTTTGGCGAGCATTTGAAGAAATGCGGAATACTTTCACAATTGACACCACTGGGAACACCACAGTGTAATGGTGTGTCCGAACGTCGTAATCGAACTCTCTTAGATATGGTTCGTTCTATGATGTCGCTTACAGTTTTACCGCTATCATTTTGGGGTTATGCATTAGAAACGGCTGCATTCACTTTAAATAGGGCACCATCTAAATCCATTGAAACGACACCGTATGAATTGTCGTTTGGGAAGAAACCTACTTTTTCGTTCCTTAAAGTTTGGGGTTGCGAACCTTATGTAAAGAAGTTACAGCCTGACAAGCTTGAACCCAAAGCGGAAAAATGCGTCTACATAGGATACCCGAAGGAAACTATTGGGTATACCTTCTATCATAGATCCAAGGGCAAAATCTTCGTTGCCAAGAATGGATCCTTTCTAGAGAAGGAGTTTCTCTCAAAAGAAGTGACTGGAAGGAAAGTAGAACTCGACGAGGTTGTTGAACCTTCTCTCGAACTTGCGAGTAGCGCAGCACCGGAAGTAGTTCCTATGGCTCCTACACCAATAAGAGAGGAAGCTAATGATGTTGATCATGAAACTTCGGTTGAAGTTACTACGGAACCTCGCAGGTCAAAGAGAACTCGTACCACTCCTGATTCGTATGATCCCGTTATGAGTGTCATGTTGGTGGACAACACCGATGACCCTGTGACATATAAGGAAGCGATGATGAGCCCAGATTCCAATAAATGGCAAGAAGCCATGAAATCCGAGATTGGACCCATGTACAAAAACCAAGTATGGACTTTGGTGGACTTACCGGATGGCCGGAAGGCTGTCAAGAACAAATGGATTTTCAAGAAGAAAACAGATGCTGATGGTAATGTTACTATCTATAAAGCTCGACTTGTCGCAAAAGGGTTTCGACAAATTCAAGGAGTTTACTACGATGAGACTTTCTCACCAGTAGCGAAGCTAAAGTCTGTGAGGATTATGTTAGCAATTGCTGCATATTATGATTATGAGATATGGCAGATGGATGTCAAAACAGCATTCCTCAATGGAGACATTGATGAAGAGTTGTATATGATGCAACCCAAAGGTTTTGTCGATCCTAAAGATGCTAACAAGGTATGCAAACTTCAACGGTCCATATATGGATTGAACCAAGCATCCCGAAGTTGGAATCAACGTTTTTATAAGGTAATTGTCACATCCCAAAATTCTCCTAATTTTGGAATGTGAAATAAATAAATAAGTTTGATTGATTGTTTGACTATGTTGAAAATTCTCAAAGAGAAGAAACTTTTTGAATAGAAAATCCTCTCAACCTTGAATTCAAAATCTTATATTCTTTTGTTATGACCTAAGTAGTCATATAGGCAAAAGGGCATGGATTGATTATGGATTGTAGAATTGGTGTGCAAGATTTCAAAATGAAAATCATGAAGCCTTCATAAACATTTCATTACATCCATGCAAAGTTCTCACAAACTAAATGCAAATCCTGGTATCTAAATCCTATAGTTGATTCGCCCAAATATTCCTAAAGGTAATTAAATTGACTTTATAAAACCCACTATTGCTAAGGCATAAATTATTGATAATTATAGCCTAAATAGATCCAATTAATACTACAAAATTTTAGAAACAAAATTGAGCTCATTTGGAGCTATTAAGAAAAAGTTATGAAATAAATACAAACACATAAAGATATAAATAAAATGAAATATACAAGGATTTATAAATCCACTACTTCCAAACTAGTAAAAATATTACAAATTTGATCCTACAATAATCTATTCGATTTTAAAAAAAAATTAGAAACAAGAATCATGTCATTCGGAGTTCGTATGCAAAAGATACGAGGGAAACAAGTAAATAGAAAAAGAAAAAAAAAGAAAAAAAAATCTAAATGGGCCGGCGGCCCAGCCAGCCGACCGAGCAGCATGCACGTACATGAACATCACCATCGGTGTGTCCCAGGTGCTTTAAAAACCGTGCGAATCAGTTTTTGACACACCTATCTCTATTCAAACTGCTATAACTTTTTATCTACAACTTTGAATCGACTTTCGTTTGTTTTTACTTGTTCCCTACTCCAATACCTATCTCTACACTGTCCTAAACCTCCATATAAACTCGTGGAGCCACACCTGTACGAGTTTCTTTTTTCGAAATCCCGAATTTACACATGCCCGAATCTTATTTCGCTTTTTAACCCATCTAGACTTCGTCGTTTGCCTTCGGTCAAAAAATGAAAGTTGTAGGAATCGTCGAAATTATTTCAATCCCGACAAACCTCACCTCTTTTCATCCATCACAGCCAGAGAATTTTGTATCGCAATATTTCAAATCTTACGGTGTAAATCCAAGATGTACTCGTGCTCGTTTCTTCAAATCCAAATTCCTTTGGTGAGAAGGTAGGAATAATAATTCCCCACAACTTTCATGTTCTAAGTTTTTCAATTTGACCTACGGATTTTTCTCTCTAACACAGATCTATTTATTGTCTATTCTGAGCCAAAATCGGGTCAATCTCTTCTTCTAGCCACCGGATCCTATCCAGACGGTCGAGATCCAATCAAACCGGTGCGTGCCATGTCGTCATCCCGGTCATCTTCCTCATCAATGCCACGTCAATGTAAGGTCTACATCTAGTCCCAGTCAGCATGCAAAGTCAACCTGTCCAGTCAGCGGAATATTCCCTGGAATATTCTGTTCGAATTTAAAATCGCATATTATAGATCTAACTTGTAAAATTCATTAGAAATTCATACCACGTCCAAAAATTGCGTATAATATACCAAATTGAAGATAATTTTACGTAGAATCATCTTATAAGAATAGATCCAACTTTTACTATACGTGGTTACTGCAGTAATTTAATTAGTTTTAATGGTCTTTTAGGTTAATAAATTCATAAGAAATTATCTGTAACTCCGAAAAATATGAACAATATATCAAATTGAAGCTACTGTAATGTAAATTAATAATATCTGGTTGGATATAGACTTTTCCGAATATTTAACACATAGAAATTTAATTAGTTTTAATGGCTTTATAAATCATTAAATTTATTAAAAATTAATTTCTTGTCACAAAAATATAAATGATATACCGATGGAAAGCTGATTCCATGTAGATCATCAATATGCAATTAGTTCAGCCTTTGACTGTAAGGTTTTTCCGTGAAGATTTAAATAGTTTAATAGCCTATTTAGAGTAATAAATTCATAAGAAAATAAATACTATTCAGAAAATTACAAATAATATGTCCCTGAAATCACAATTCCGTGGAGATTATAGATATAATTTCAGTTTGATTTTTAGACAATAGAAACTATATGAGTCATTTAAAACCCATTAAACACTATTTAAATCATACAAAAATATCTATAACTCCGATTAGGGTGAATCCAACGCCTACTGGTTTGTATTAACGTCCTCTATCCAGTAAACCTAAGAAACAAATTTAATTCTACAGTTAGAGCAGTCATTACAATAGAACTATTAAAAACCCTATATTGGCAAGTAATTATTAATAACAAGTACTCCATTGCATTAATTAGTCTCTTGCATGCATCATATACTCCAGTATTGTGTAGAGAACTAAAGTAACAACCATTGTGACTTATTAAATTGTCATGCATGCATTTGTTGTATTTGTTTGATCTCTATGTGCTATTGTTTATGTTGTATGCAATTGTTTGATCGATAGATTGCGAGGAGTGCAATGTGTGTGATTGCAACTACTATGATTGCAAGTATTGTGGTTATGACGAGAGCAACCATTATATCTATGAGAATTGTATATGTAGGAATTGATGTGTATATGCTATGCTATGTTCCATATTATTTCCTAGCATTCCTTGTTTATGAGCCACCGTTGGTAGATGTGCTTAGCCATGCTATGATGAACGAGGGCTGGGTTACATCACTGAAGTTGTTTCTAAATGTGTTGGTTTGCGAAAACTAAAGCAACTTAATCAATGAATCTCCTAGGTGTGATGGGATTGATAATTTTTGGTGGTATCATTGCGGAAAGGCACCCAGGACACTAAGAAATGATTGGTTTCTTTGTTTGGAAGCTTTCATGTGCAACCATGTGCCAGTAATGGAATGGGCGGTTGGTTGAACTCAGTAGGTTGTGGTAACTCGAACCCGCGTATCCAGAGATGTAGATAGTGTAGGTTGGACCGGTGCGCGTCGGAATTGGGGAGCTACTTCCCGAACGGTTCCTTCTTGGACTTCTCCCTATCATCACCCAATATGAGAGTGGTGGTATGAGCTGGGCTGGCCAAGTCACATGGGTAAAGTGTACTAACCCCTGCAGGGTGTATAAACTAATCGATTAGCCTTGTCCCCGGTTATGGACAATTTGAGCGACCTGATACTGATGCTATGATATTTCTCACTCATCCTTATTTCTTAATTACTTAAAACTTGTTGGGTGAACATAATTGCGTAGGAGCACCTGGGAGTGAACTAGAGTGTCCTATTTATCGTATTGGAAAACTACTTTGTTACAAATGTTAGGATAAAACTGTTGCTTTATGCAAATGAGCCTGAACTCCACTTGGCCAAATAATTATGTAGTTGATAGATCTGTTGTTAACCACTTTAGCCTACTTGCCATGCATTCAATGTATTGACCATTCGTGGCTGCAACGTTTTATGTTGCAGGTTATATCGTATCTGAGTGATCGTTCATAGGTCGCGAGACTCCACTCAACAATTGTTCGCTTGTGGCACATTTGGAGGATGGAGATCTACCTTGTATTCGTTTTCCGCTGTGTACTTGAATAAATAATGTAAATTCTGGATCATATTCGTTGTATTTATGATGCACAGTTATATTTGGTATCATTTTATACTGTGTGTGCCAGTGAACCGATCTAGGGATTGGCACTATACACATGAACTCAGCCTTATCAGGCGATGGTGTTACAGTAATCAAAAGCTTTGGTTTTATACAAACTTATGGAGAAGCTTGTATTTACAATAAAGTGAGTGGGAGCTCTGTAGCATTCTTAATACTATATGTAGATGACATATTGTTGATTGGGAATGATGTAGACCTTCTTAATAGTGTCAAGGATTATTTGAATAATAGTTTTTCAATGAAAGATCTTGGCGAAGCAGCTTATAGAGATAGATCGAGACGCCTAATATCATTGTCACAGAGTACATATTTGGACAAAGTTCTAAAGAGGTTTGGAATGGAAGATAGCAAGAAAGGGTTCTTGCCCATGTTGCCCAATATGACCTTGAGTAAAACTCAAAGTCCTGCAACGGCAGAAGATAGAGAAAGGATGAGTAAGACTCCCTATGCCTCAGCAATAGGATCTCTTATGTATGCCATGCTATGTACTAGACCTGACATTGCATATGCTGTTAGTTTGACTAGAAAATATCAAAGTGATCCAGGAGTGGATCATTGGACAGCGGTCAAAAACATCCTTAAGTACTTGAGAAGAACTAAGGATATGGTTCTTTCTTATGGAGGTGATGAACAGCTCGTTGTTAATGGTTACACCGATGCTAGTTGGAACACTGATCCGGACGATTCTAAATCTCAATCTGGACACGTATTTACTTTGAATGGTGCAGCATTTAGCTGGAGGAGTGCAAAGCAAAGCGTTGTGGCGAGATCTTCAACTGAATCGGAATACATAGCTGCTTCGAAGGCTTCACAAGATGCGATATGGACGAAGGAGTTCATTACAGAGCTCGGTGTGGTTCCAAGTGCGCTGGACCCAATGTCTATCTACTATGATAACATGGGTGCCATAGCCAATGCGCAAGAACCAAGGTCACACAAGAAGCTGAAGCATATCAAGCTACGTTTTCACGCTATTCGAGAGCATGTCCAAGATGGTGACATAAAGATTTGCAAAGTACACACAGATCTGAATGTGGCAGATCCGTTGACTAAACCTCTCCCGAGGGAAAACATGACCAGCACCAAACCGCCATGGGTGTTCGGTATATTACCATGTAATCTAGATTAGTTGACTCTAGTGCAAGTGGGACACTGTTGGAGATATGCCCTAGAGGCAATAATAAAAGTGGTTATTATTATATCTTTGTGTTTATGATAAATGTTTACATTCATGCTATAGCAGTGTTAACCGGAAACATTAATACTTGTGTGATTTGTAAGCTAAATTAGAGTCCCTAGTAAAGCCTCTTTATAATACTAGCTTATTGGTTAATAGATGATCATGGTTTCTCGATCATGAACATTGAGATGTTATTAACAACAAGATCATATCATTAGGAGAATGGTATGATGGACATACTCCTATAGATAAGCGTAGCATAAAGATCAAGTCATTTCAATAGTTCATTTGCTATAAGCTTTCTGATACATAGTAATATAATTCCTTCGACCATGAGATCATGTTAATCACCATCACCGGAAAGATGCTTTGATGACATCAAACACCACACTATAACTGGGTGGCTATAAAGGTGGCATTGAGTGTTTAGAAAGTATGTGTTGAGGCACATGGATCAAGAGTGGGATTTGTCCATCCATATGACGGATAGATATACTATGGGCCCTCTCGGTGGAATGTCATCCAATTGGCTTGCAAGCATGTGACTGGTTCACAAGGTATCACATATCACGGGAACAAGAAAAGAGTACTTATCGGCAACGAGGTTGAACTAGGTATGCAGAGATACCGACGATCAAAACCTCGGATAAGTAAACTATCGTGAGACAATGGGAAATTGGTATCGTATGTAAGTGGTTCATTCGATCGCAAAGTAATCGTAGAAATATGTGGGAGCCATATGAATTTCCAGATTCCTCTATTGGTTATTGATCGGAGAAGTGTCTCGATCATGTCCGTATAATTCACGAACCGTCGGGAGACACACTTAAGGATTCGATGTTGTTTAGTAGATATGGAATGTTAGTAGGGATATCGAATGTTGTTCGGATTCTTGGATGGGATCCAGGATATCACGAGGATATCCGGAATGGTCCAGAGAATAAGATTCATATAAGGAAAGTCCGATTCCGGAGTTCGGGAAAGATTCAGATG
Source organism: Avena sativa (assembly GCA_916181665.1). Taxonomy (NCBI): domain Eukaryota; kingdom Viridiplantae; phylum Streptophyta; class Magnoliopsida; order Poales; family Poaceae; genus Avena; species Avena sativa. Next base: position 134,052,439 of record OV702298.1, read on the forward strand.
TTTTCATTGGAGAGGTTCTAGAAGGGTCTAGAAGGTTCACCGGACCAGAAGAGGAATGGTCCATGAATGTGTCATGGATAAGTGGAATGATTGGATCATATCCTAGGTCACTTGGTGTGGGCATTTGCAAGAGAGAAATTAAAGCTCTAAATTGAAAGTCAAATGGGAAGTTTGAAAAGTCAAACTAGAACAATGGTTTCCTAGTGGAAGAAGAAACAAGTCCTTCTCTCAATCCAACTTGGGTTTGGGTTTGGATTCAAACCCACCCCTCCCAAGGCTGCCCCCCTCTCATAAATAGAGGGGGAGGGCTGCCCCAAAACACCAAGCCCTAGCCCCACCACACACGCGTCGCCTCGCCGCCCCCGCCGCCGCCAGCCGCTGCCGGCCCGTCGCCGTCGCCCTAGCCACCGCCGACACCTCCTCCTCCTCCTCCCGGTCTTCTAAACCCTAGATCATCGGGAAACCCTAGATCCACCATAACTCGCACCGGCTTAGGAGAAGCCCTGCGGGATCTTCCCTCTACCTCCGACACCACGCCATCGTGTTGCCGGAATCACGAGGGGAGAACTACAACCTTCGCTACCTGGTGGAACAAGGGAGAGGAAGGTCTTCATCGAGTACCGAACGTGTGATCGACTGCGGAAGCGCTGCCAGAACGCAGCGCCGGAAGGATCGTCTACGCGATCTAGAGATCGGCAAGTGTACGACTACATCACCCACGAGAATCTGCTCTCGTTAACCGCTTTGGAATCTTCGAGGGTGAGTGCTTCTATCGAATCGTTGCTACAATCTAGTAGATAGATCTTGGCTTGTTTGTGTGCATGCGGTAGAAATTTTTTGTTTTCCATGCTACGAACCCCTTCAGGAAGGGAGTGACCGCCCTTCGGCCTTGGATTTCAGTAACTTGACAACAACAAACCATCGAAGAGTTGTTGGAGCTAAACTCTCGGTTGTAGCTAGATTGGCCACATTTAGTCCTTTTTAGAGCATAACAACGAACTTCTCCTCCGACCTCCCTTTGTAGCAGTCGACGATGTAGTCCGCTTTATCCCCCTCACCATCGAGGTCATCCAGAGATAGCTCTTCATCGCCACTAAACTCAGGAGGGCACCACCACCACCCTATGGATGCAGAAGAAGTTGTGCAGCTTTTCCACTCCTCGCCTCCATGATTGGTCGGGAGTAGCTCCACTACACTACACGTCATGCCGCGTTGCCTATCCTCCCCGCCTCCATGGCTGGCCATGAGAAGCTTCACTGTGCAACACCTTCACACCTTAGGATCCTTCCCTCCACCCCCGTCCAGAGGAACAATAACACGAGAAAGAAGAACCCTAGGACACCATGGATCTGTCTGCCACAATCGAGAGATCTGCTCCAACTACTGAGAAAATAGCTCACTGCCGTAAACCCTACCACTAGTACCTACTCCGCCCCTTCCCTCTGCCGATTTTTTTACAAATATACACCTATGCAAATTGGCATAGCTGAAATTACCCTCCTCTCAAATCAATTGACAAAAATAGCCTGGCGGGACGTGGAAAAGGTGCCACGTGGCACAACCCTAGAACTTAGTATATCCTATTCAAAACCACTTCACTTGTTAGTATTAGTTTGTGAGTACTTAAAGAGTAATCATGGCTTTGTCCCTGGATATTCCCATGGCCAGACTATGAAGAGGAGTATCAGGAAGAAGGATAGCAGGAAGGTTACGACAATTAGGATCATCTCCTATCGTCAGCATTGCCTGTGACCATGAAGATGGATCTTCGCCTATGCTATCGTTATTATTACGTTATTTCGCTGCTTGAATTGTATTAAGAACTGGATCATGAGATCCTTATTTGTGTAAGACCTTATGTATGGTTTGTAATGGATGATGTACTGTGATATCCAATCTGTTATGTCTCGCAAAAATGGTAATCTTGGGATTGAGATGTATGGCATAACAGGCATCTGTGATTAAAAATATGGGTGTTGACAACTCATCGGAGGAGCCAACTGAAGAGGGGTTGCTGGTAGCGGGGAGAGGCCTCGATACCCAAGGCCCAGTCGCAACGGCGACGAAGGCGACGGCGGAGCGGAAAGAAAACCGCCGCCGGAGATTAAAACAGAAGAGGAGCGCCTAGGGCGAGGACCTAACCGCTGCGACGCGTCACGCGATGGAGAAGCGCAGCAGCAAGGACGCAAGAACGGAAACACAACAGTGCGCTCGCAAGAGCATAGGAACGGTGGCGTGGTCGTCGAGGCGAAGGTGCGGTGGCGCAGACGCTAGAGCGCAATAACAAAAACTACGGCGGCGCAAGGAGGAAGACGAAGGGATTAGGGAAGGGGAAAGTGAATCGACCCACCCCCACTCCCCTACTTATAACCATATAGGGTGAACGTTAGTGGGATCGTGTATGCTCCACGGTAACCGCACGAACGCCTATATCACGCATCCACGAACGATAAGTGGAGCCACAACAAGGGTCACACGGCGCAAGAGGAGATCAGGCCGCCATGACCATTGCGATGATCGAAGCGTCACGGTGTCAACGCGATGGGCGCAGTAATTACTGTAGCGTGTCAGCATGCACTATAGCAATACAAAAAACGAGACAAAGGTAATGATTGGTACACGTAGGATGAGGCTTACTCAAGAAGCTAAAGGAATACCCCGGATGAAAGGGAATGACCTGGAGAATGGGGCGCTTTTCAATGGAAGATAAAGAGCGAAAGAGATATAAACTAAGAGGAACACCGGCTAAGAAATACGTCGGACAAAGAGATATGGAAAGTGAGTCTTTGGAAACTGATGTAGTCTGGCCGAGATAACTGGCAGGACGACACCATCTTCGGGGACTAATGTTGGGGAGATGACCCCAGGTACGGGTAAGAAAGAGGAGAGGCCTTTCATATCCAGTGCCGAGTCACGGCATGGTTCGGCCGAATCACGCAAAGGATCGGCCGAATGAGATATGACTTGTCCTGAATCAGGTAATTGAGACATGATTCGGCCGACATACGAATCATGTCGGACAAGGAATCAATGATCAATGTAGTAAAAGGATGAGCCGAGTTACCCGAGGCGCGGCCGAATCAGGAAATCTTGAAGAGGAAGGAAGTATCTTTCAAGGTCAAACCCTAGCTACTATCTTAGTGGAATCTGCACAGTGCCAAGCGCTAGAGACAAGGAACAGAGCAGTAAAGGAGCAGAGGAGCGTCATAGAGGTGACAGTCCCCAGGCCCGAGGCTTACATGTGATGGGCTCTGGGTCTTTGCCGTCGATAGAGGGGGGACATGGAAAGAGGTCCACCAAGTTACCATTTTGGGACAAGCATATTCCAAGAATATGCTTGCCACACCAGCCCTAAGAAGAACCAAGGGAGTCCTTTATAAGGAGAGGCAGGGCATCCTGGAGAGGGGATCGACTCATTTTTACTCTAGAGGGCTCATATTGTAACCTTCTTCCTCCTCTCTCTGATACAACTCAAGGAGCACTTGTAGCTCAATATAGGTGGAATAAAGATCTGTGTTCTAACTTGCTGTGTGTAGAAATCACTGTATGTTCCCTCCCAGATCCCACTAGCATTCATTGGCCCCAACTTAAGCCTACCCATGGCATCTGCCGTGCCACCACCACAATAGTTGGCGCCCACCGTGGGGCCAACTGCGGTGCTAGCTGGAGTCAAGATCCGGACGGGAAACTTCATCGGTACGGGCGAGCGCATCATCTCCGGCTTAGTCGAGAGATTCGACATCTGGGACTATGTCAGCGGCAACACAGGCAGCTTCAGAGCGAAGCCGCCCCGTGCAATGGCATCTTCATCAACCTGGGCGCTCAGAAGATCTACGTCGGCGTCGACACTTCCTGCATCTATCCACGTCGAGTCTTCCTTGCAGGAGATCCTCCCCTCAGTACTGTCAGTGGTCAGCATGGCGCTCGCCCCGCAGGCAGTGTTGAGGTGATGATGATGGCTCCGGCGCCAGCAGCAGGAGCAGGGGTCGGGCCGAGCAAGGACCCGGCGGCAGCCGGTCAGGCGACAGCTAAGCCGGCAGCCACGAAGCCAGCAGCAGCAGATCCGCCAGCAGCTGGAGCATCCGAGGTGCAGGAGGTAACTCCAAAGGCACCAAGGGTAAGGTGGACACCTCTAGAGAGGCCAGAGAATATCCTGCAAGTAGCCATAGATAACTTAACTAGACCTATAGCACCAATAGTTAACCCGGCAAACGCACAGGCAGAGTTAGAAGAGACTAGGCTGAAAATGTTAGAGGAGGCACACAAAGTGTCGGCATTGCAGGAGTCCTTTAACAGGACTCTGCGAGAATATGCCAGGGCAAACAAGCTAGATACGGCCCCTGGACGAGTAGATCATCTGATATTGAGAGGAAAGAACCTCATGGATGACATCAACAAAGAGCATGAAGCTCAGTAGGGCGATTCGGCTCACCCAGGCTTGCCGAGGTACAGCACCCCGGCAAAGAACCTCAGGGCAGCGAATGCGGCAACCCTGGAATTGGAAGGACTGACCAGGGAAGCCCGGCATAGACAGCAAGAAAGAGTAAATGAGCTGGTACGCATCGCGAACCAGCAAAATGAGGAGATACTCAGGGCTAACCCGACAAAGCCAGGAGTTTCGTGCATGGTTCATTCAACAGGGGCTGCCCCCGCGTTATCTGCGGCGGTCACATCCTCACCCGGAAATGGTTCACAGAAAGATAAAGCAGTAACTTCAGGAAAAAAACAAGAAAATTGTCCCGTATGACCCGATAGTGGCCGGAAATGTCAATGAAAATAGGGGCAATGGAAGCCGAGGTAATAGCAGTGACAGAAACCTTGGCCGCAGCAACAGAGAGCATGGGAATCTCGGAAGGGGAAACCCAGAGAACAATAACCCGGTAGAAGGAAGGAGGTACCTTCCGCAAGATCATCAGCCGAGACATGAACCTCGGCAAGACCGAGACGCAAGACAGATTCCGCATAACCAAGCAAATGATAGATATAACGGTGGTTATTCGGAAATGGAAAATGCAGAGCATGGTGGGCAAAATCGTTATGGAATGCAGGAAAGAATTATCTATAGAAACTTGTTGTCAACCAACGCAAGATTGAAGCTGGATAGGCTGTATCGGTCCGAGTTATTGGAAGAGCAGGGTCTGCCTGGCCCGGCATGTTTTGGACCTCGGATTATGGGCGAACCACCCATTCCGAACTTCCAGTTAGCAAGAGGCACAAAAACATACAATGGAAGTACAAAGCCACAAGATTGGCTAATTGATTATGCCACAGCAGTAAAAATAGCAGGGGGAATTTGAGATGGGTTGTGAGATATGTGCCCTAGATGTTGGAAGGGTCGGCCCGGGTTTGGCTGAATATTTTGCCAACAGGTAGTATCAACTGCTGGTTGGATTTTGAGGAAATGTTTGTCAGTAACTTCAACAGTACATATAAGAGACCAAATAGGCCACAACAGCTTGCAATGTGCAAGAAGAAACCAAATGAGACTGATAGAGAGTTCTTAACTTGGTGGTGCAACCTCAGAAATTCATGTGAAGGAGTTATAGAATATTAAGCAATTATCTGGTTCGCTCAGGGATGCAGATATGGAAGTGTGTTGTGGTAGAGGCTGCAAAGAGATATGCCCACCATATTGGCGGAGACTATTAGAGTAGCAGATTCATATGCCTTGGGTGATCCGACTCACCCCGATCTTATGTCGACTGAACATTGTGAGCAGCAGGATCATTACGCCCGAGATGGTGCGGGTTCATCTCGGCGCAATGAGTACCGAGGTAAAAGAAAGGATGAGAGGCCGGATTACAGATATAGTTCAAATCAAGTGGCAGCAGTCGCGCGGGATTAGCCGAATCTTGGGAGCAATCAGCGGTAGTAGAATGGTCCTCAACAGTGGACACCAAGGAACGACGGGAAGAAACAGTGGACACCTGAGCAGAAAAAACAATGGCAAGAGAGGCCGAAGTACACGTTTGAGTCGATGCTAGATCAGCCTTGTAAATTTCACACGCCTAACCCAGCCAAGCCAGGCAACCACACCACTCGCCAATGCGCCTAGATGAAGAGCGCAATAGGAAACCCGGTAGCCTTGCAAGCGCCACAGCATCAAGTGCATCACCAACAACAGCCACAACTGACAGGGGGAAATGCGCAGCAGCTGATGTTACCTCCACCACTAATGACCCACAAGTATAGGGGGTGTATCACAGTACTTTCTATAAATAGGAGTGTCAATCACAATGAGGAGCAGAAGGTGTTGACTATTGGTATGGAGCAGGAACTCTTTGCAAATACTTAGCAAATGGATTTTTAGGGGTTTCTGATAAAGCAACAAAACAAAGTGCAAGTAATAAAAAACAAACGCAGCAAGTGGCCCAATCCTTTCTTAGCAAAGGACAAGCCGGTGGAAATACTTATAAGGACCAAACGTTCTCGAGGGCACATGGGAATTCTGTCAAGTGCTTTTGCTTCAAATAGCTGAGTACTCTTCTTTGGGTTGTAAGTGTTGTGTGGGTGAACCTGTGCTAATGTACCAACCTTACTTGGACTAATACATAATTGTAATTAAACCCCCTGCAAGCATCCGCAACTACGGGAAATTAATTAAGATATAAACCTAACCACAGCCTTAAACTCTAAGATCCTACACTCCCTTGTGCAAAGGTGTCCTAACGGGGGTTCAGGTTTCTGTCACTCCAGCAACCCCACAATTAGTAGCCAAATACACAATACATTCCCCTAGGCCCATAAATGGTGAAGTATCATGTAGTCGACGTTCACATGACACCACTAGAAGAATAGCACCACAAATTAAATACTAAACCATTGAATAATAACTCAACACAAATCCACTAATAACAACATGACTTCTCCCATGTCCTCAAGAACTAAACGAACTACTCACGAGACATCATATAGATCAAGATAAAAAATGATATGATAATGGATAACAATCTGAACATAAACAATAATCCAATGGTTCCACTCACAAGCATCAGCTACAATAGTAATCAACACCGGGAAAGTTTCCCCTAAGAACTAAAGCAATATCCAACACAATTGTTACAGCGGGACGGAGTGGTGATGATGGTGCTGGTGGAGATGATGGTGTGGATGATGATGATGATGATCGCGATGAAGCCTAGCTTGATGACGGTGTTGATGGCAACGATATCCCCTCTCCGGGAAGGAATTTCCCTGGCAGAAATCTGTCTGCCGGAGAGATCTTTCTCTCTCGGTGTTTTCCACCCCGCAGAGGCGGCGGAAATCTATCTGTGTTCGCTCCCCTAGTGTTAGGGTTCCGTGAGGAAGATATAGGCAAGAGGACGGAGTCGGAGGCCGAGCAGGTGGGCCACACCTGCCCTAGGCGCGGCCTAGGGGGACTCGCGCCTAGGGGGTGTGGGGCCCCTGTGGCCCTTCTTCGCCTACCCTTCTAGCTTCCTCTATCTTCTGGGAAAATATAATTTTCCCATATTTTTCTGGTATTTTTCTGATCTTCGTGAAATTGCATCAAAACACCTCCTTTTCCATCAGAATCTAGACTCCGGCAGTTCATCCTCCAAGAATCATCCAACATGCAAAAACAGTGGAAAATACATAAGTAATACCTCATAATAAGACATATATCAATGAATATAGGCAAATTATGATATAGAATGGTCATGCAAATTGGACGTATCAACTCCCCCAAGCTTAGACCTTCGCTTGTCCCCAAGTGAAAACTGAGCTCAGTAAACATGTCCACAGGTTTATGGAGTGAAGTGTCGATAAAAGAAATACGAACAAGAAGCATCACACTTACCATTAAACAACTCATATAATAAAGCAACTCACCATTATATAACTTAGCTTGCAACAAGTACAAGAGTCACAATAGAGATGTATAAAGATTAATCATAATTGGAATTGGCAAACTCTTGTTCTTGGTCAGAGAACAGCTGGCAAACAGTTTCATAAAAATCTTTTTGTAGAAGTTTTATAACAGGAGCACTCTTTGCTCAAAAAGGTTTTTCAATGAAGGCTTTCAAAGTAATACTCAATAGATAAGAGTTTTGTGCAAACAAGGAAGATAAAGAACATGATTGAATAAATCACCATATGAATGCTTGAAACACAACAACTCAAATGCTTGCTGGAGATAGAGAGGAAGTATGTTTACTGACTCAACTTAAAAAATAGGAGAAAGGTCCCTTCATAGAGGGAATCAGGTATTACAAGTCATAAAGAGCTTCCAAAAGATTATGGGCTTACTAGCTTTGAGACCTCATTGCCCTATCATAGGCATCTTGAGATTATTAAGGTTAAAGTGCACAAAGATGGAGTATATGCTTGACAAAATATAAGTTGGCAATCTTATGTCCCTTGAATATGAGGGCCACTCCTCATACTACTCAACTTCAGTCACCGGTAAGTCCTTGTCATTGTAAGTACATGCGTATCATAGAGAACCTCCAACGGGGTACCCCTTGCACATGGTACAGGAGCTATCCCATAACCAAAATGACAAGGCAAGAAGACAATGAGCACCTCAGCGATCGATTTATTTACTATATGCATAGCTTTTTATTGAGGATGCTTCATAGATAGCTCACTATGATGATGCTGCAAGTTTCCACCATGATTAGGCATAACTTAGGCTAGCGCCCAGGCGTTTCTCTAACACAAAATATAGACTCCATGGACTTACAAGTTCCCTCTTTATTTCACACCGTTGACATCCATAGACAAAAGAGCATGATATCAACTGAGTACAAAGTACAGGTGCAATGTTGAAAACGTTCCCCATGACAGCACGGTTCTGACAATTCCAACGTATATATGCAAGCATATACAACTTTGATGACACAATGGTTCAAGTCTATTAGGGGCAAGAAAATAAGGTGTGCCATCAAGTTCGTGAGAGCTTTACTAACTAGTTTTCACATAACAAAATACATTTTAATTCGAAAGGAAGATGAAACTTGAGAATTTGCTTGGAATAGCAAAAATTACTAGGTAGATATGGTGGACACAAGTGGCAAAGGTTTTGGTTCAAAGGGATTGGAAACATGAGAAGTACGCCTTCTCAAAATAGATTTTTGGCTAGCAAGGCTGGGTAGAAAGCAAGGGAGTTGAAAGAAACAAGCAAACATACAAATAATAAAGCCAAACATGCAATCTTTCTTGAAGAAACAAAAGATCTTAAATAGATAATACTAAGCTTATGAGACAACAAGAAAGAAAATAAATGATACAAAATACGTGTAAGCTTTTTCTCTTTTTTCTTTCAAACCTCAAAAAGTATTGCTACTGACCAGAACTCGGTTTGCCAAAACCAATTTAGATCCACTTGATGCTCCCAAAGTGATGCCAATACTGATCAACAAGATCCATCATATAATAGAGATTGCAAACTAAAAATAAGAAGTGCAAAAAGTAAAAGATGAAGCTTCTCATTAATATTCCATAAAGGCACTCACACCAAGGGATATATAGATAATCAACTAAAGTAGAGATACTTCCACATGCGAACCAAACTATAAGATAAATTCTCTACCAAAGATATGAATCCACTAAAAAGGTAAAAGATAAAAGATAATTATGGTGATACCGCGGAACTCCCCCCAAGCTTGGAACAAGCCAAGGGGATGCCAAACCTAATGACGAATTACTCCTTCGGTGGTGGTGGTGTTCTCTTGTCTAGGGTCAGAAGATCCTCCAGCATCTCACGAATCCTGTCATTCTCCTCTTGAAGCATATCCACCTTCATCCTTAAAGCACGGTACTTATCACAAAACTCGTCAGTGGTTCGAAGGGCTTCCACTGCCTCAGGACAGGATCTGAAGTCTGGAACTGAGGCTATGATCCCCTCCTCCACGGGCTTCTTGCCTTTGTTGGCGGAGGCCATGGTGCTCTAAACTTGAGAAGATTTCCTGACAGAAACAAATCGAGAAGAAAACACGACGATAACACGATGCACGAACCTCGGGGGATCCGGGGGGTTATATATTACAAAGTTTCAAAGCATAAGGAAGGTTTTGATACGAAAACGAGGCGGAGTCAGAGCTCGGGGGAGGCACACCCCCTCCAGGCACGGGGCAAGGTGGGCCTGCACCTGGGGTGGGTTTGGCAACCCCGGCCTCTGGTTCCTCCTCTATTCCGTCTCATAACTTCCCTTGTGTATTAAAAACGTCAAAAATATAAAAAAGATTGGGGTTTCACGAACCTTCTATTTTCACCACTTTTACCTATTCAAAGACGAACTCTGCAGACTCCTTTTCTCCTTCCTAGAATTTTCCTTTCCTCACAAGGCAATGCACAAACTTCAATGGCAACATTAGTGTAAGCAAAACAACAACCCTTTAGGTTCACACTTCAACTGAAATCTATCAAAACAAGGCTTCTATAAGAGGCAAATGTAAATGATAACAGAAATCTGTCAAAACAGGCCAGTAGGTAAAGATTGATTTTTTTGAAAACCTTCTGTTTCTCAAATCAAAAAGTGCAGAACTAATGAAAGTTGGGTAACAACCTGGAGAACAAGCTCAGAAACATACAGATCCATCCGACGTACTGAGCTCCCTCACGAATTTTTACAATACAGCACAAAAATCTGTCCCAGGACAGCCACTTTTCACAACTCCTCTACTTCTCAAAAGTAGTTGAACTTGACACAAAAACCAAAACAAAAATGATAAGGAGCGGTTATTACTAAAGTAATAACTTCCAAGACTCGAGAAAACTCTCGGGTTATCTCCCAACAAGTACTTTTCTTTATTTCCTTCAAGTTAGGCTTGAAAGTCTCAAAGATGCTCACAAAGGAGATATATATCTAGAGTGAAAGAGAGCATCTAGAAGCAAATAACCAACACATTTGAGTCTAACCCACTTCTTATGCATGGGGGTATCATGAGAAAACGAATTTTTGAAACAAAAAGCCACTAGCATAGGAAGACAAAACGAATGCAACTTCAAAGATTTTAAAATAAAACGTGGAAACTTAACATTATTGAGATGCATAAAACCATGTTTCCCTCTCTCATAATAACTTTCAGTAGCACTTTGAATAAAGTTGATAATGTAACTGTCACAAGAAACAACTTTACCATCATAATGAGCATACTTACAGTCACCAAAAAGAGGTCCAAGGTCATAAACTGGATCAATAGAAGCAAATTGTTCCATCCTGAAATCTTTATTAGGCAAGCTGTTTTCACAAGGAGCTTTAGCAAATTTGGAAAATTTAAACTCATAAGAATCTCCATCAAACTTAGTTAAAACTTTCTCCCTCTTACAATCTATAATAGCTCCACAAGTGTTCAAGAAAGGCCTACCAAAAATGATAGGACAAGTTTTGCTAGCTGCTAAATTAAGCAGTAGAAAATCAGCAGGATACTTAATCTTACCACAAAGAACCTCCGCATCTCTTACAATACCAATAGGGCAAATGGTCTGTTTGTTAGCAAGGTGAATAACCACATCAATGTCCTCAAGCTCACAAGGACCAATTTCATGCATAATTTCCCTGTAAAGCTCATAAGGAGTAGCACTAGAACTAGCACCAATATCACATAAACCATAGTAGAAATGGTCACCAATTTGAACAGAAAGCACAGGAACACTAGCTTTTCTAGCTTTACTAGGATGAGAGATAATATTAGAAGCGTCTTCATAGAAGACAATGTGCTCATCCTCTATATTTCTAGTGACAGGGTCTTTCACAATAGCTACCACAGGTTCAATATTCAATTAGTCAACAAGCTCCACAGTTTTCTTAGTACCTTTATTATTTGCACTAATCATCATAGAATACTCCTTTACCTTAGCTAGTAAAGGTATTTTCTCAACATAAGGTTCAGGCACAATATGATTAGTAGTACAAACTTCAGCACTTCTGACATCAACATGATTAACAACATCTTTATAAGGAGCATGGTACTTATTCCACTTCTTCTTGGGAATTTCTATGTAAGAGGCAAAGGCCTTAAAATAGTTAGCAATACTTTGGGAATCAAGACCAAACTCATTACTAATATCATGGAAGTCATCAGTTTCCATAAAAGATTTAATGCATTCATAATCATAGTTTATACCTGACTTTCTTCCTTTGTCATTTTCCCAAGCTTCAGTGTTTTCTTGAATACGGTCTAAGAGATACCATTTAGCTTCTTCCTTCATATGTGTGAATAATCCAGCACAAGAAGCATCTAGTAAATCTTTATCATGAAGAGAAAGCTTAGCATAAAAGTTATTGATAATAATATTGTTAGGGAGTTCATGAATAGGACATTTAAGCATTAGTAACTTCAATCTCCCCCAATCTTGAGCGGTACTCTCTCCATCATGAGGCCAAAAGTTATATATCAGATTTCTATCCTTATGAATCTCACTGGGAGGATAGAACTTATAATAAAAGAGAGATGCCATCTCCTCCCATTCCATGGATTGTCCATTCTTCAGCAGCTTATTCCATTCTTCAGCTCTCCCTTTCAAGGATATGGAGAGTAACTTCTTCTTTACCTGTTCAGTTGTGATACCTGCACACTTAAATAACCCGCATAATTCATGGATAAAAAGCAAGTGATCACCAGGGTGGACAGTTCCATCCCCAAAATAATAATTATCCATAACACGATCAACAATACTTGTAGGTATCTCAAAAGGATCTATCTCAACAGGTGGTGGTTCATCTACTACCCTAGCAGTGGTAGTAGTTTTCCCAAACAGAAAACCAAGTGGGTTATCCATATTGGGAACAAAGTAACAAGCAGTAACAAAAGCAATACTCACAGTAAAAGTTTCCATTAGCAGTTCCACTCTTCAATAGCGCTTCACTCCTCGGCAACGGAGCCATAAAATAGTCTTGATGACCCACAAGTATAGGGGGTGTATCGCCGTACTTTCGATAAATAGGAGTGTTGATCCCAACGAGGAGCAGAAGGTGTTGACTAGTGGTATGGAGCAGGAACTCTCTGCAAATACTTAGCAAACAGATTTTTAGGGGTTTTCTGAAAAAGCAACAAAACAAAGTGCAAGTAATAAAGAACAAACGCAGCAAGTGGCCCAATCCTTTCTTAGCAAAGGACAAGCCGGTGGAAATACTTATAAGGACCAAACTTTCTCGAGGACACATATGAATTCTGTCAAGTGCTTTCGCTTCAAATAGCTGAGTACTCTTCTTTGTTGTTGTAAGTGTTGTGTGGGTGAACCTGTGCTAATGTACCAACCTTACTTGGACTAATATATACTTGTGATTAAACCCCCTGCAAGCATCCGTAACTACAGGAAAGTAATTAAGATATAAACCTAACCATAGCCTTAAACTCTGAGATCCTACACTCCCTTGTGCAAAGGTGTCCTAACGAGGGTTCAGGTTTCTGTCACTCCGGCAACCCCACAATTAGTAGCAAAATACACAATGCATTCCCCTAGGCCCATAAATAGTGAAGTATCATGTAGTCGACGTTCACATGACACCACTAGAAGAATAGCACCACAACTTAAATACTAAACCATTGAATAATAACTCAACACAAATCCACTAATAACAACATGACTTCTCCCATGTCCTCAAGAACTAAACGAACTACTCACGAGACATCATATGGATCAAGATCAAAGATGATATGATAATGAATAACAATCTGACCATAAACAATAATCCAATGGTTCCACTCACAAGCATCAACTACAATAGTAATCAACACCGGGAAAGTTTCCCCTAAGAACTAAAGCAATATCCAACACGATTGTTACAGTGGGACGGCGTGGTGATGATGGTGCTGGTGGAGATGATGGTGTGGATGATGATGATGATGATCGTGATGAAGCCTAGCTTGATGACGGTGTTGATGGCAACGATCTCCCCTCTCCGGGAAGGAATTTCCCTGGCAGAAATCTGTCTGCCGGAGAGATATTTCTCTCTCGGTGTTTTCCGCCCCGCAGAGGCGGCGGAAATCTATCTGTGTTCGCTCCCCTAGTGTTAGGGTTCCCTGAGGAAGATATAGGCGAGAGGACGGAGTCAGAGGCCGAGCATGTTGGCCACACCTGCCCTAGGCGCGACCCAGGGGGACCCGCGCCTAGGGGGGTGTGGGCCCCCTGTGGCCCTTCTTCGCCTCCCCTTCTGGTTTCCTCTATCTTCTAGGAAAATATAATTTTCCCATATTTTTCTGGTACTTTTCTGATCTTCGCAAAATTTCATCAAAACACCTCCTTTTCCATCAGAATCCAGACTCCGACAGTTCATCCTCCAAGAATCATCCAACATGCAAAAACAGTGGAAAATACATAAGTAATACCTCATAATAAGACATATATCAATGAATAGAGGCAAATTATGATATAGAATGGTGATGCAAATTGGACGTATCAACCACCTCCGAGGTATGAGAATCAGGATCAGAGGGATACAGTTCATCAAGTAATAAATCAGAACCAAGATGGTAGAGGAAACACCAGAAATAATGGACGCAATGACTATAGGGAACACCACCAATCATTATGTGTGTTCACAATAGAACAACAAGATAGACAGAGCGTACAACGCCGACATATGGAAGTGAATGCAATTATGCCGGAAGTTCCGAGGTATATGCCATGGTCGGATCAGGAGATTACCTGGAGCATAAAGGATCACCCGAAAATCATGCCAAACCCAGGGTCATATGCTTTAGTGTTGGATCCGACATTTGTCGGGCCTAGTATTAATGTGAAGTTCTCAAAAGTACTGATAGATAATGGGAGCAGCATCAATATTATGTACAAAGACACAATGCATAAGCTCAGAATAACTCTGAATATGCTGCAGTCGACTAGGATAACATTCCATGGGATAGTGCTAGGACTGTCCTGCGAACCCATTAGAAAGGTCCAAGTAGATGTATTATTTGGCACGAGAGAGAATTGCAGAGCTGAAAATCTGGAGTTCAAGGTAGTGGATCTGGAAAGTTGTTATCATGCCTTACTCGGACGGTCGGCATTGGCCAAGTTTATGAGCAGATGTGACATTAGTTACTTGAAAATGAAGATGCCGGGACCATAGGGTGTGATAACAATAGCAGGAGATTATAGGAAATCAATGGAATGTGCTTCAGCCGGATCAAACCTGGCCGAGTCTTTGGTAATTGCAAGAGAGAAAAAGAGGATTCAGGAGGTTGCAGCTTTAGCTCAGTCAGCACAGCTTAACATGTCGGCACTTGCTAACCCACACGGAAGTGTATCATTCCAGCCGACTAAGGAAACAAAGAAGATCCAGATTGATGATCAATTCCCAGAGCGCACCATCACTATTGGTGCCGACCTGAATGACAAATAGGAAAGCAAGCTCACCAACTTCCTCCGTGAGAATCGAGATATCTTTGCATGGTCCACACAGGATCTACAAGGAGTGCCGAGGGAGTTGACTGAGCACTCTCTGCATGTAAGGCCAGGAGCAAGACCGGTGAAGCAACCTCTCCGCCGCTTCGCCGAAGACAAGAGAAAAATAATAGGAGATGAGATAGCTCGGCTCCTTGCGTCTGGGTTCATCATGGAAGTACTTCATCCGGATTGGCTGTCAAACCCGGTGTTGGTAGAAAATAAAAAGGATGATCCAAATGTAGTAGTCGTTTGGCGAATGTGTATCAATTACACGAACCTAAACAAGGCGTGTCCCAAAGATCCTTTTCCTTTACCTAGGATAGAAAAAGTCATTGATTCAACTGCAGGTTGTGAGCTGTTATCATTTGTAGACACGTACTCTGGTTCCCACCAGATACAGTTAAACCCGGGTGATCAAATAAAGACTACGTTTATCACCCTGTATGGGTCTTATTGCTATCGCACCATGCCATTTGGCTTGCGTAATGCAGGAGCCACATACCAAAGATGCATGCAAAAATGTCTGCATGACCAGATTGGAAAAAATATGCAAGTATATGTCGATGATGTGGTTATAAAAACCAAAGAGACCAACAAGCTCCTGGAATATATTCGGCAGACATTCACGAATCTAAGAAGGTTTTGAATGAAGCTTAACCCGGAAAAATGTACCTTTGGGGTACCAGCCGGAAAATTACTCGGTTTCCTCGTATCCAGCCGAGGTATAGAGGCAAATCCGACTAAGATTCATGCGGTTGAAAGAATGGAACTGCCGAAATGCCTAAATGATGTTCAAAAGTTTACAGGATGCCTTGCATCCTTAAGTCGGTCCATGAATCGGCTAGGTGAAAAGGCATTGCCTTTGCATTAGTTAATGAAAAAATCTGATAACTTCACCTGTACACCTCAGGCCAATAGTTCTTTTCATGAGTTAAAAAAGATGTTGGCTACAACGCCTATCTTAGCTTCTCCATTATCAAAAGAGCCTATGCTGCTCTATGTGGTAGCAACAAACAGGTTGGTAAGTGTTGGAATTATGCCCTAGAGGCAATAATAAAGATGTTATTGTTATAATTCTTGTTCATGATAAAGTTTATATTCCATGCTAGAATTGTATTAAGCGGAAACTTTGATACTTGTGTGGTTTATGAACAACACCGTGTTCCTAGTACGCCTCTATGGACTAGCTCATTGATTAATGATGGTTAAGGTTTCCTAACCATAGACATGAGTTGTCGATTAATAATGAGATCATGTCATTAGGAGAATGATATGATGGACAGACCCAAATCAAGCAGAGTAATTAGATCGTGTCATCGTGTTCATCTTTGCGAAGCTTTTTATTATGTCAAATATTGTATTCCTTAGACCATGAGATAATACAACTCCCTGGTATCGGAAGAAAGCTTTGAGGTCATCAAACGTCATCCTATGTGAGGGTGATCATAAAGGTGTCTCTCAGGTGATCGGAAAGTACTTGTTGGGTTGTATGTATCGAGATGGGATTTCCCTCCCAAGTCGGAGAGATATACTTCGGGCCCACTCGGTAATCGATATCAACACCGCTTGCAAGCACATGGTTAAGGAGTTGATCACAAAGTGATATCGTATTGCGGAACAAGTAAACTACTTGCCGTAAACAAGATTGAATTAGGTATGCTGATACCAACGATCGAATCTCGGGCAAGTAAAATATCGCGTGACGAAGGGAATATATATATGGGATTAAATGAATCTTGGCATCGTGATTCATCCGATATGATCATCGATGAATATGTGGGAGTCAATATGGGTTTCCAGATCCCGATGTTGATTATTGATAGAAGATCATGTCTGCATATTCTCGAACCCGTAGGGTCACACACTTAACGTGCCTCGACGCTAGGATAGAATGGATAACTGGTTTATGAGTTTTTGTTCGGAGTCTCGGATGAGATCCAGGACATCACGAGAGGCTCCAGAATGGTCCGGAGAATAAGATTCATATAAAGGAAAGCAGTTTTTGGATTTCGGAATCGTTTCGGAGTATTCGGTATTGTACCGGAAGGTTCTAGAAGCTTCCGGAGTGGGACCAACGTGGCCCCACTTGTCGGAGGGGTGCGTGGGCCTACGAGGGAGTGCCCTGGCCGCTTTGGGCCAGGGTCACAAGGCCCCATAGGCCCAGCCGGCCAAACCCTAGGGGAAACCCTAGGGAAACCTTCTAGAAGGGGGAAGACTTGCCCCCCACTCCACCCTTGGGGCCGCCGCCCTAGGGCTTGGAGGAAGGGACAAGGGGGCCGGCCAGCCCCCTATATAAGGTGGACAGGGGGTGCACCCTCCCCTCACCCCAAACCCTAGCCGCCAGCTGCTGCCCTTCCTCTCTCTCTCTCTCTCTCTCTCTCTCTCTCTCTCTCTCTCTCTCTCTCTCTCTCTCTCTCTCTCTCCCGACTGCGTGTAGGCAAAGCCCTGTTGCAGAAACTCTCCACCATAGCACCACGCTGTCGTGCTGCAGATCCAATCTATCTCCCCCCTCCCACTTGTTGGACCAAGGAAGGAGGAGACGTCACGGCACCGTACGTGTGCATCTCTCGGAGGCGCCGCCACTTGCGGCGTAGGATCGGATCGGATCGCGAGAAGGAGACGGCTAGTACGACTACATCAACCACGTTATGTTGAACATTTCCGCTGTGCGATTTCTTCAAGGGTATGAAGATCTCATCTATCCCTCTCATTGATTGCATCTCCTAGATTAGATCTTGGCTTTGCCGTCTGCATCCGTAGAATTTTTTTGATTTACTATGCTGAGAAACCCTTCAGTGGTATCATAGCTACATCTATGCGTATATGTGTTTCACGAGTAGAACGCAACATGCTTGTTGCGGGCGTTGATGTTTTCTGTTGCAAGCCTCTTGTTGTGTACTTCTTATGGTGCGGCATAGTGAGATCGAAGCGGTCCAGGCCAACTTTACGCGACCTTGTTCACAAGACCGGCTCCGCACTTGACGTGTGGCTTGTTCCACACATGCGGCTGGTGGATGCCAGTTTTTCTCACTATAGTATTCATGGGAATTACACCGGATGTTAGCAACCATAATATCACAGTTGTGGATTTCCGTAGGTAAGAATCGTTCTTAGCTTGTTACTCCCATAAGCCACGTAAAACATGCAACAACAAAGTAGAGGCGTCTAACTTGTTTTTGCAGGGAGTGTTTCGTGATATGGTATGGCCCAAGATATGATGTGTATGTTGTATGCAATGATCATGTTTTGTAATATTTCACGACTTGCATGTCGATGAGTACACAACCGGCAGGAGCCATATGGTTGTCTTTATAATTGTGTATGACATGTGTGTCAACTTCTTATACGCCATGTAATAGCTTTACTTTATCGCTAAGTAGTTAGCAATAGTTGTAGTTGCTATTCGTGGTGGAGGCAATCATGGTGAAGTGATGGAGATCATGCCGGAACGCACAAGATGGAGATCATTGCGCGAAGATTGGCTATACCATGTCACATAAAGTTATATGCATGTGATGTTTATCCTTTTATGTATCTTATTATGCTTAGATCGCGACGGTAGCATTATAAGATGATTCCTCACTTAAAGATCAAGATAAAATTGTGTTCTCCCCATGTATGCACCGTTGCGAAAGTTCGTCGTGTTCAAGCACCTCGTGATGATCAGGTGCTATAAACTCTACGTTCACATACAACGGGTGCAAGCCAGTTTTGCACACGCGGAAATACTTGGGTTTGACTTGACAAGCCTAGCATGTACAGACATGGCCTCGGAACACATGAACTGAAAGGTTAAGCATGAGTCATATGAATGATATGATCGACACTTGGTTTCCACCATTGAAATCACATCTCTTCTCGTGAAGATCGGATTAGGTGTGATGAATTTGGATCGTGTTCACTAAAACAACTTGAGGGATGTTGAATTTAGTGGGAGTTCATCTAGTAATTTGATTAAGTTGAACTAGTTATCATGAACATAGTATAAATTGTACTTGCAAATTTTGTAGATCAAATGGCTAAGTCCAACTTCAACTTAAACGTTTTTGCTGAGAAAGAAAAGCTTAAGAACAATGGGTCTAACTTCACCAACTGGTTCTGCAATGTGAGAATCATTCTCGCTGGCGGACAAAAGGACTATGTCCTTGAGAAAGCTCTAGGTGACGCCCCTGCTGTTGATGCGCCGGCTGATGAAAAAGCTGTTTATCAGTCGTGCAAAGATGATTATGGAGTGATTAAGAGTACCATGTTGTTTGCTATGGAATCGGACCTTCAAAATCGTTTTGACGAGTTCGCCGGGCCCTTTGAGATACTTGAGGAACTGAAAACCATGTTTCAGACTCAGGCCCGTTCTGAGAGATATGAGATCTCTGAGAAGTTCTTTAACTGCAAGATGGAGGAAGGGAGTTCCGTTAGTGAGCACGCCATTAAGATGTCGGGCTACACTCAACGTCTTGAGCAACCGGACTGCAAGATTCCAAAAGAGCTCAAGATTGACAGAGTTCTGCAATCACTCCCTCCTAGCTACAAAGGTTTTGTAGTTACTCACAATCAGATTGGTTCCACTGATACAATCACTGAGCTCTTCGCTAAGCTGAAAGCTGTGGAGGTGGATATCAAGAAAGATAATCATGTGTTGATGGTCAACAAGACCCCTAGCTTCAAGAAAGGTAAGGGTGCAAAGAAATCCTTCAAGAAAGGCAGCGGTAAGCGCGTTGCCCCTGCTGAGAAGAAGCTCAAGTCTGGACCTAAGCCGGACACTGAGTGCTTCTATTGCAAGGACAAGGGTCACTGGAAGCGCAACTGTCCGAAGTACTTAGCGGAAAAGAAGGCTGGCACCATTAAAGGTATATTTGATATACATGTTATTGATGTTTACCTTACTTGCGCTCGTTGTAGTGCCTGGGTATTTGATACTGGTTCAGTTGCTAATATTTGTAACTCGAAACAGGAGCTACGAAATAGACGACGGCTAGCAAGGGATGAGGTGACGATGCGCGTTGGCAATGGATCAAGAGTTGATGTGATGGCCGTCAACACGCTCTCCTTAGTTTTACCTTCGGGATTAGTTTTAAACCTTAATAAGTGTTATTATGTGCCTACGTTGAGCATGAACATTATATCTGGATCGTGTTTATTGCAAGACGGTTATTCATTTAAATCGGAGAATAATGTTTGTTCTATTTATATGAATAACATCTTTTATGGTCATGCACCTGCTGTGAATGGTTTATTTCTTCTGAATCTCGAAAGCAATGAAACACACATCCATAACATTGAGGCTAAGAGATGCAAAGTAGATAGTGATAATTCAACTTATTTGTGGCACTGCCGTCTAGGTCATATTGGTGTAAAACGCATGAAGAAACTCCATTCTAATGGACTTTTGGAGTCTCTTGATTTTGAAATCATTTGACACGTGCGAGCCGTGCCTCATGGGCAAGATGATCAAAACCCCGTTCTCCGGAATAATGGAGCGAGCAACGGACTTGTTGGAAATCATACATACCGATGTATGCGGACCAATGAGTGTTTCGACGCACGGTGGATATCGCTATTTTCTCACTTTTACTGATGACTTAAGTATAAATGGGTATATCTATTTAATGAAACATAAATCTGAAACGTTTGAAAAGTTCAACGAATTTCAGAACGAAGTGGAAAACCATCGTAACAGGAAAATTAAATTTCTACGATGCGATCGTGGAGGTGAATATTTGAGTTATGATTTTCTCACGCATCTTAAAGCAAGCGGAATCGTTTCGCAACTCACGCCATCCGGAACACCACAGCGCAATGGTGTGTCTGAACGCCAGAATCAAACTCTATTAGATATGGTGCGATCGATGATGTCTCTTACAGATTTGCCGTTATCATTTTGGGGTTATGCATTAGAAACCGCTGCATTCACTTTAAATAGGGCACCATCTAAATCCGTTGAGATGACACCGTATGAACTATGGTTTGGTGCTAAACCTAAGTTGTCGTTTCTTAAAGTTTGGGGATGCGAAGCTTACGTCAAGAAGTTGATGCTGGACAAGCTCGAACCCAAAGCGGAGAAATGCGTCTTCATAGGATACCCTAAGGAATCGATTGGGTATACCTTCTACCACAGATCTGAAGGCAAAGTGTTTGTCGCAAAGAATGGATCCTCTCTTGAGAAGGAGTTTCTCTCGAAAGAAGTGAGTGGGAGGAAGGTAGAGCCAGACGAGGTTACTGAACCTTCTCTCGAGTTGGAGAGTAGCGCAGCACCTGAAATTGTTCCAGTGCCGTCTGCACCAACAAGAGAGGAAGCTAATGACGAGGATCATGAAACTTCGAACGATGCTACTACTGAACTTCGCAGGTTGACAAGGTCACGTGCCACTCCTGAATAGTACGGCAACCCTGTCTTACCCGTCTTGTTGATAGACAACATTGAACCTGCGAACTATGAGGAAGCAATGATGAGCCCAGACTCTGAGAAATGGCTAGAGGCCATGAAATCCGAATTGGGATCCATGAGCGAAAACGAAGTATGGACTTTGGTGGACCCTCCTAGCGACCATAAGGCCGTTGAGTGCAAATGGATTTTCAAGAATAAAACTGACGCGGATGGTAATGTTACTGTCTATAAAGCTCGGCTTGTCGCAAAAGGTTTTCGACAAGTTCAAGGTGTTGACTATGATGAGACTTTCTCTCTCGTAGCGATGTTTAAGTCCATTCAGATTTTATTAGCAATTGTTGCATTTCATGATTATGAAATATGGCAGATGGATGTCAAGACTGCGTTCCTCAATGGCAACAATTATGAAGAGTTGTATATGATGCAGCCCGAAGGTTTTGTCGATCCTAAGGATGCTGATAAGGTGTGCAAACTTCAGCGTTCCATTTATGGACTGAAGCAAGCATCTCGGAGTTGGAACCTTCGTTTTGATCAAGTGATCAAGAGCTTTGGATTTGTTCCAAATTGCTATGAAGCTTGTATCTACAAGAAAGTGAGTGGGAGCTCAGTGACATTTTTAGTACTATATGTGGATGACATATTGATTATTGGAAATGACATTGGTATGCTTAACGATGCGAAGAGTTATTTGAATAAATGTTTTTCAATGAAAGACCTAGGAGAAGCTGCTTATATATTAGGCATCAAAATCTATAGAGATAGACAAAGACGCCTAATAGATTTAAGCCAAAGTACATACCTAGACAAAGTTCTAAAAAGGTTCATAATGGATAAAGCAAAGAAAGGTTCATTGCCCATGTTGTCAGGTAAGATGTTGAGCAAGGCTCAGTGTCCAGCTACGGTAAACGATAGAGAAACTATGAGAAAAGTGACTTATGCCTCGGCCATAGGTTCTATCATGTATGCCATGCTGTGTACTAGACCGGATGTGTCCCATGCTCTTAGTTTGACGAGCAGATACCAAAGTGATCCAGGAGTGGAACACTGGACAGCCATAAAGAACATCCTAAAGTATTTAAATAGGACTAAAGAAATGTTCTTGGTCTATGGAGGTGATGAGCAGCTCGTCGTAAAAGGTTACGTCGATGCTAGTTTCGACACCGACCCGGATGATTCTAAATCTCATACAGGATACGTTTATATTTTGAATGGAGGAACTGTGAGCTGGAGAAGCTGCAAGCAAAGCGTGATCGCGGGAACTTCAGTAGAATAAATACATGGCTGCTGTAGAAGCGTCAAGTGAAGGAGTTTGGATCAGGAACTTCATCTCTGAGCTTGGTGTGGTTCCAAGTGCCTTGGACCCACTGGAGATATTGTGCGACAACACTGGCGCCATAACACTGGCTAAGGAACCAAGAAATCATCCAAAGACCAAGCACATCAACCGTCGGTTTCATATAATTCGAGATTATATAATAGATGGAGATATGAAGATTAGCGAAGTACATACAGATCTGAATGTCGCAGATCCGTTGACTAAACCTCTTCCACGAGCAAAACATGATCAACACCTTAATGCCATGGGTGTTAGATTGTTGCCAGATGTAAACTAGATTATTGACTCTAGTGCAAGTGGGAGACTGTTGGAATTATGCCCTAGAGGCAATAATAAAGATGTTATTGTTATAATTCTTGTTCATGATAAAGTTTATATTCCATGCTAGAATTGTATTAAGCGGAAACTTTGATACTTATGTGGTTTATGAACAACACCGTGTCCCTAGTACGCCTCTATGGACTAGCTCATTGATTAATGATGGTTAAGGTTTCCTAACCATAGACATGAGTTGTCGATTAATAATGAGATCATGTCATTAGGAGAATGATATGATGGACAGACCCAAATCAAGCAGAGCAATTAGATCGTGTCATCGTGTTCATATTTGCAAAGCTTTTTCTTATGGAAAATATTGTGTTCCTTAGACCATGAGATAATGCAACTCCCTGATATCGGAAGAAAGCTTTGAGGTCATCAAACTTCATCCTATGTGAGGGTGATCATAAAGGTGTCTCTCAGGTGATCGGAAAGTACTTGTTGGGTTGTATGTATCGAGATGGGATTTGTCCCTTCCAAGTCGGAGAGATATACTTTGGGCCCACTCGGTAATCGATATCAACACCGCTTGCAAGCATGTGGTTAAGGAGTTGATCACAAAGTGATATCGGATTACGGAACGAGTAAAGTACTTGCCGTGAACGAGATTGAACTAGGTATGCCGATACCAACGATCGAATCTCGGGCAAGTAAAATATCGTGTGACGAAGGGAATATATATATGGGATTAATTGAATCCTGGCATCGTGGTTCATACTATATGATCATCAATGAATATGTGGGAGTCAATATGGTTTTCCAGATCCCGCTGTTGATTATTGATAGAAGATCATGTCTGCATATTCTAGAACCCGTAGGGTCACACACTTAACGTGCATCGACGCTAGGATAGAATGGATAATTGTTTTATGAGTTTTTGTTCGGAGTCTTGGATGAGATACAGGACATCACGAGAGGTTCCGGAATGATCCGGAGAATAAGATTCAAATAAAGTAAAGCAGTTTTTGGATTTCGGAATCGTTTCAGAGTATTCGGTATTGTACCGGAAGGTTCTAGAAGCTTCCAGAGTGGGACCAACGTGGACCCACTTGTCGGAGGGGTGCGTGGGCCTACGAGGGAGTTCCCTGGCCGCTTTGGGCCAGGGGCACAAGGCCCCATAGGTCCAGCCGGCCAAACCCTAGGGGAAACCCTAGGGAAACCTTCTAGAAGGGGGAAGACTTGCCCCCCACTCCACCCTTGGGGCCGCCGCCCTAGGGCTTGGAGGAAGGGGCAAGGGGGGCGGCCAGCCCCCTATATAAGGTGGGCAGGGGGCGCACCCTCCCCTCACCCCAAACCCTAGCCGCCAGTTGCTGCCCTTCCTCTCTCTCTCCCGACTGCGTGTAGGCGAAGCCCTGCTGCAGAAACTCTCCACCATAGCACCACGCCGTCGTGCTGCAGATCCAATCTCTCTCTCCCCCACTTGCTAGACCAAGGAAGGAGGAGACGTCGCGGCACCGTACGTGTTCATCTATCGGAGGCGCCGCCACTTGCGGCGTAGGATCGGATCGGATCGCGAGGAGGAGACGGCTAGTACGACTACATCAACCACGTTCTGTTGAATGTTTCCGTTGTGCGATTTCTTCAAGGGTATGAAGATCTCATCTATCCCTCTCGTTGATTGCATCTCCTAGATTAGATCTTGGCTTTCTCGTTCGCATCCGTAGAATTTTTTTGATTTACTATGCTGAGAAACCCTTCAGTAAGCGCAGTAGTTGTCGTGGAACGAAATGAAGAAGGTAAGTCGGTGCAAAGACCGGTGTATTACCTGAGCGAGGTATTATCGGCCTCCAAGCAGAACTGCCCTCAGTACCAGAAAATGGCTTATGGAGTATACATGTCGGCAAAGAATCTCAAACATTACTTCGAAGAACACCCCATAAAGGTGATTTGTGAAGCACCAATAGCCGAGATACTAGGCAACAAAGACACAAGTGGCTGAATAGCAAAATGGGCAATCGAGTTATCACCTTATGCCCCGCAGTTTGATAGGCGAGATGCAATCAAGTCTCACGTAGTGGCCAACTTTTTTGTAGACTAGGCCAAGGTGCAATATGAACCCCCATTGCCAGATCCGAACTATTGGACGATGCACTTTGATGGATCCAAGTTAAGAAATGGGTTAGGAGCAGGGATAGTGTTAACCTCTCCAAAGAAAGATCAGCTGAAATATGTACTACAGATACATTTCGCTGCATCAAACAATGTAGCTGAATATGAAGCACTTGTCCATGGCCTAAAAATGGCAAAAGAGATCGGCAACGTCGGATTCTCTGTTATGGAGATTCGGACCTTGTAATCCAGCAAGTATCAGGAAATTGGGACACGTTGGATGCAAACATGGCTCTATATTGGTTTCATGTACAAAACATTAGTGGTTATTCTGACGGATGTGAATTTCATCACATACCTCGAGCAGAAAATGACGATGCGGATACGCTATCAAAACTCGGATCAACCAGACAGTCAATTCCGCCTGGTATTGCCCTAGAACACCTGAGAAAGCTATCAATTGTACCCTCTTCAGAACCCGAGTCAATTCGCATCTCGTCAGATCAAATACCCGAGTGTGTCCCAATGGAAATTGACAAAGAATATGAGCCGAATTACTCGGGGACTGATTCGCTTAACCCAAAAATGGATTGGGATAAGCCGACGGATGTTATGTCGGCAGAAATAATGGAAATTGACAAAACAATTTCCCAGAAAAATTCATACCTGAATGGGCACAACCCATATTCTCGTTCCTCAAAAATAAGGTCCTGTCGGATAATAAGGTCATGGCTAGGCAAACAGTAAGAAGCAAAAGCTTACATGATCATAAATAATGAGCTTTATAAGAGAAGCGTGTCAAATATGCTGCAGCGATGCGTTGACTCAGCAGAGGGACAAGAGATCCTCTTGGATATACATCAAGGAGAGTGTGGGCACCATGCCTCGTCCAGAGCCCTTGTGGCCAAAGCATTCAGGCATGGGTTTTACTAGCCAAGTGCATTAAGGGAGGCAAAGGAATTGGTAACAAAGTGTAATGGCTGCCAGAGGTACGCCAGCAAAATACATATGCCTTCATCCGAGCTAAAAACAATACGAATCACTTGGCCATTTAAGCCGGCTCCCGGCGACATGACTCACATTTTGGTCATGGTGGACAAATTCACAAAGTGGATAGAAGTAAAACCCATAAGAAAATGTGTCGGGCCCACAGTGGTAAAATTCCTCAAGGATATCATTCTGAGATATGGTTACCCACACAGTATCATCACGGATAATGGCACAAACTTTGCTGAAGGAGCCTTTGCTCGATTCTGCCAAGAGAAGCACATAAGACTCGATGTTGCTTCGGTGGCTCACCCGGCATCAAATGGGCAAGTAGAAAGGTCAAATGGACTAGTACTGTCCGGAATAAATCCTCGGCTAATAGAACCACTGCAAAGGTTGGGAGGTTGTTGGATCGAGGAACTCCTAGCGGTATTGTGGAGCCTGAGGACTACCCTGAATAGATCAATAGGGTACACCCCGTTCTTTATCGTGTATGGGGCAAAAGCTGTACTTCCAGCCGACATAATGCATGACTCGCCAAGAGTCGCCCAATACACGAGCGCCGAAGTAAATGAAATATCTCAGCAAGATGATCTAGACCTGCTAGAAGAATCAAGAGAATTTGCACTATCAAGATCAGCTATTTATCAACAAGACCTCAGACGGTATCATAGGAAGAAAGTAAATCCAAGAGTTTTCAAGGAAGGAGATCTAGTTCTTCGGCTGGTGCAACGCACGGCCGACATGCATAAACTCTCACCCCCATGGGAAGGGCCATTCATCGTGAGCAAAGCATTGCACAACGATGCATACTACCTAATCGATGCTCAAGCGCCAAAAAAGAACAAGGCGGATAAATCAGGAGACGAGTCAAAAAGACCGTGGATTGTGGCATTACTTCGCATGTTTTACACTTAGAGGAAGTGTATTATATCCGGCAGTATTATGTATCAAGTTGATGTATTAGACATGAATTAATGAAACCTCGGTTGCCCGAGCAGTGACTCGGGGACTACGCAAAAAAAACTCGGGGACTACCTCGTATTGTTTGTCATTTTTGATTATGTATGAAACTTCGGTAGACCAAGCAGTAACTCGGGGACTACCCAGTATTGTTTGTCATTTTAATTATGCATGAAACCTCGGTAGCCCGAGAAGTGACTCGGGTACTGCCTCGTATCGTGTATCACCAATTATATGTGTAATATGAATGATTACTCCGGCAACCTGAGCAATAACTCGTGGACTGCCCCATATTTTTTACTATTATAATCGTACAAATGGTAACCTCGGCAATTCGAAATACAACTCAGCAAATACCACATTTATATTACCATTCGATGACTCGGATGGGTGGTAAGTCTATCCGACTAACTGATATATGGACATAGGAGTCATAGTCCTTGATTCAAATTTGTAAAACTAAAGTGTTGACAATAAGAATGGGTGAAAGACACAAGATGGATGAAGCAAGAGCCGACTGAAAATAAAACACATGGAAGTTTGATTCAAACTTTTGAAATTAAAATTTTGCGAACAAGGATACGCATCACACAAGCTCAACCAGAACAATGATAACATAACGATTCCTATAGCATATGATTCCAAAGTTATACGGATCACATAGTACCAAAAGAGGAAAATTGTCTTCAGACAGCATACACCCGGCATACCAGGGACTTAAACAAATAAAAGTTTTTTCGGCTCAGGCATTAGCAGTTGACGAATCACCCGCAGTAGGAACAGAAACAGCAGCGGAAGTCTCCGACATTGGTATCTTGGATGCGATAGAAGGAGCCTCGGCTTCTGTAGAGGGAACAACTTCAGGAGTTTCTTGGGCCTCTGCAGAAGTTACTTCAGCGTCGACCGAGGTAACCAGACTATCTTTGGCAGGGGCTGTTCGTTGTGAGACTCCACCTTGGGCTTGGGAGGCCTCAGTCCCCTTGGAGGAGGATCGAGCCTCGGCGTTCCCGTCCGACCTACCACTAGACTCGTCCGAGTCCTCAGAACTTTCATCCGAACTACCTTCATCGCCGGAATCTCCATCAGATTCATCTTCATCCATAGCCTCAACATCATCTTCGACATCATCAGGGAGAAAGCTCGGCCCTTCGTTCCATTGATGAACATTGGCATACTCAATAAGCTGATAGGCACGGGCTTGGCGGCAGGTAACATACTCCGGATTTTCGACCCAAGGAGAGCCGGTACGCAAATTCATCAAGGTATCGAGGGAGATATCCTCATACCATGAGAGAACAGCGGTAAGCGCCATATCAACCCTATTGGGGTTAGTAGCATGGAAAACAAAAAAATTCTACCGCATGCACATAAACAAGACAAGATCTATCTACTAGATTGTAACAACGAGTCGATTATAGTACTCACCCACGAAGATTCCAAAGCGGTTAACGAGAGCAGATTCTCGTGGGTGATGTAGTCATACACTTGCCGATCTCAAGATCGCGTAGACGATCCTTCCAGCGCTGTGTTCCGGCAGTGCTTATGCAGTCGGTCACACGTTCGGTACTCGATGAAGACCTTCCTCTCCCTTGTTCCAGCAGGCAGCGGATGTTGTAGTTCTCCCCTCGCGATTCCGGCAGCACAATGGCATGGTGTCGGAAGTAGAGAGAAAATCCTGCAGGGCTTCGCCTAAGCCGGAGCATGTTATGGTGGATCTAGGGTTTCCGGCGATCTAGGGTTTAGAGGGCCAGAGAGGAGGAGGCGTGACCGGCGGTGGATAGTGCGGCGGCGGTGAGCCGCCAGCGGCGGCTGGTGGCGGCGAGCGGCGGCAGCGGCGCTAGGGGGGCGGCGGCGAGGCTAGGTGGGGAAGGGCAGGTGTTTTGTGGCCTTGGGGCACCCCCTCCCCTCTATTTATGAGAGGGAGGGCATCTTGGGAGAGGGGAGTTTGAATCCTTCCCCAACTCCCTCTCCTTGTTGGCTTGTGATGGAGGGAAAGAAGGATTCTTTCCTTCCTCCACCAGGACACATTGTCCCAGTTTGACTTTTCAAACTTGCCTTTTGACTTTCAGTTTGGAGCTTGATTTCTTTCTTGCTAATGCCCAACCAAGTGACCTAGTACATGATCCAATCATTCCACTTATCCATGACACATTCATGTTCCCTTCCCCTTCCGGTCCGGTGAACCTTCTAGACCCTTCTAGAACCTCTCCGATGAAATCATCGGAATAATTCCCGATCTCCGGAATTGGTCTGTCCTTCTATGAATCTTATTCTCCAGACCATTCTGGATCTCCTCATGATATCCCGGATCCCATTCGAGACTCCGAACAACATTCGGTCTCCCTACTTACATTCCATATCTACTAAACAACATTGAATCCTTAAGTGTGTCTCCCTACCGTTCGTGAATTACGTGGACATGACCGAGACACTTCTCCGATCAATAACCAATAGAGGAATCTGGAAATTCATATGGCTCCCACATATTTCAACGATTACTTTGCGATTGAATGAACCACTTACATACGATACCAATTTCCCTTTGTCTCGCGATAGTTTACTTATCCGATATTTGATCGTCGGTATCTCTGCATACTTAGTTCAATCCGTTACCGATAAGTACTCTTTTCTCATTCATGTGATATGTGATCCCTTGTGAGCCAGTCACATGCTTGCAAGCTAATTGGATGACATTCCACCAAGAGGGCCCAGAGTATATCTATCTGTCATATGGATGGACAAATCCCACTCTTGATCCATGTGCCTCAACACATACTTTTCGAACTATCAACACCCGGATTTATAATCACAGATGCCTGCTATGCCATACATCACAATCCTAGGACTACCATTTTTGCGAGACATAATAGATTGGATATCACAGTACATCATCCATTACAAACCATACATAAGGTCTTACACAAATAAGGATCTCATAATCCAGTTCTTAATACAATTCAAGCAGCGGAATAACGTAATAATAATGATAGCGTACGCGAAGCTCCATCTTCATGGTCACAGGCAATGATGACGATGGGAGATGATCCTAGTTGTCGTAACCTTCCTGTTGTCCATCTTCCTGATACTCCTCTTCATAGTCTGGCCACGGGAATAGCCAGGAACAAAGCCATGAGTACTCTTCAAGTACTCGCAAACTAATACTAACAAGTGAAGTGGTTTTGAATAGGATATACTAAGTTCTACGGTTGTTTTGCAAAAAGCCAGATTTACCTCTACTAAGTTCAAAAGCAAAGAAAGCTAGTTGAAATCTTTATAACACCTAAGTGGGAACTTGAATTTCATGTCACAACTCTGTTGTGGTCAAGTCAAAGTCAAAAATCATTTCACAAGTCATTTTGAAAACATCTGACGATAGAACAGTATGACCAGTCCAACTGTCCATAACCGCGGACGCGGCTATTCGAATAGTTTGAAACTCTACAGAGATTGTACACTTTCACCACAACATTCGATACATCCGTCAGGAACAATCCTGAATTCACCATACTCAGTATGCGGATAATCAATCCTAACCTTTCAATTACACGCCCTAGTAAAGGCACCTCTCCTGTGAGTTTGGCCTCCCAACCATGACCAACTGTCATCTTGGGTACTGCATAGGTGGACAATCTTCACAAGGTATCCTCAGCTCAGACCATGGCCGCAAGGGAACCCATACTAAGGTATATAAATTTCCAGTCAAGCCCTACCTAATTTTTGGGTATTGTGGTTGTACGGTAAAATTGGAATGGTATCGCATCGAGACAACCATCAGTTTTATAAAGGGCTAAGACTCATGCCTCAACATTTTCATCATCAAAAATCACCTGGTGTTCGGAAACACATGTCAAAACATTTTAGTAGAATGACTCATCATTCTAAGGTTTTCATAACCATTTTCACCAAGTATTCCCATCTAAAGTTGATCAAGTTTTATGCTTAGCACTAGAATCTACAAGTGGGGGTAAATACTAATGAGGGGTGGTAAATAAGTGTATTTTATCTAAGTAAAATCTCATGCCTCATGATAATATCAAGATTATCTAACTTAGGCCAAATTTTATGCTCTTTATGCTACCTTTAATTATCTTTCTAGAATCTACAAGTCACTAAGTAAACTTTTGATGGAAAGCTTTTAATAAAGAAAAATAAAATACTAAGCTTGCAAGTAAAACTAGGATGGTGTGTCAAGTGGGTATAATCACATATGCTTAAGGCATATAGTTGGCATAGTAACAAGCAAGTAGTAGCTTGCTAAGATATCAGTATAAGATTGCTAAGTTGCAAGTGTTAGCTTGCCTTGTGCAGAGCGGTGGTTGAAGTTCTCCTTAGCTTCTTCCTCGTAGTATCCTCCTTCCTCCTCGTATCCTTGGTCGTTACTAGCGTCTATAAATAAATACGAGGTACACAATCACCAAACAATACTTAAATATTTCTAATCATCACACAAAGGTTCACACTAGATGATCTAGCATCATCACTAACATTACAAGAGTAAAGCACTTGTCTCATTTATTTTATTTTTAGAAAAGTAATTTCTACTCATTAAAAAACTACTTAAGATTTAATATTCTCCAACTCAAACATGGGATCATGTTGACACATGTCATCACCACATATTTCAGTACATGGGAATGTGATTTAAAGTGGTGTCACAATTTAATAAGGTTTAACATTTTTATTTTATTTAATTAAAGTGACTAGAAATGCCTATGTGGCATTCTTTTATTACTTGATCATTATTTTTGTAAGTAAACCTATATATTTTTATATATTCTAAAAGGTATGGTCAAATGTGATTTTTGAGAGTTGAAATCAACTCAAAAGCTTTCATGGTTGAATTTTGAAAAATGTTTGAATGCAGAAAAGCTTATGCCTTGTTATTTTTACCATGGGTGATCTATAATTCTAAATGGTTTGAATCCAACGGGCTTGGATTAAGCATTCCAGTACCATTCTAAAAAAATTGGTTTCATGCATTTTGGTTTAGTGAATCGAGCTAGGTTGATTTTTGAATCTAGGTACAGAACTAGGTTTGAAATTAAATGAATAAAACTAAATTTGAATTGTTGGGTCGCGCGGGAGGTTTAACTGGGCCGGCCCACTATGCACAGCGCACGCGCGGGCTGGTTAAGTGAGCGACCCAACTCGACAGTGAGACAGCAAGTGGCGAAGCGGTATGGGGTGATCTAGGCCGCACGATCTAACTTTAATCGAACGGCTTTGGTTCATCGTCCACGTCGGGCAGCGCCGGCGAGACAGAACCCTAGCGCGGCCGGTAGGGGTCGTGGTAGGATCCCCGGGGCTCAGGCGATGGTCGGCGACGGGGGAAAACGACGAAGTCGACGACGGCGATTCTCCTAGTACCGACAGCTTCTCCTGTGGCGGCTCCAATCGACGGCGCCTCTCCTCCTCTACAGCGGCGAACTCTGGTGAAATTCTGGCGATGCGCTGCTCGCCTTGCTCCGGGAGTGAGTGGGGGGTATCAGTGAGAGGTGGGGAGTGAACTGGTGTGAAGAAAACAAGCGGGGAGGTCTCCTTTTATAGTGGTTGAAGGGGACCGAAGGGTGCGAGCTGAGCTCGTCAGGGTCGGCTGCACAACGAGCTAACGGCATGGGCGACGATAGGGGCGGTGCTATCCTCCCTGGCAAAGCTCAAGGGCGTGGTGGTGAGGCGTGGGACGGTGCGAGATGGTCGGAACGTCACGGCGCTCTGGGCAGGTCCGACGGTGATTTTAATGGCGCACAGCGTCTACGGTCCGCGCGGCGGCGAACGGGCATGTCCGCGGGGTTGCTGGGGTGCTGGCGATCACGCACGCAAGCGACAAGGGCGGCTCGCGGTCTATGGGTGTGTGTCGCGGTTGGCGCACTAGCGCGCTCTCGGCTCGCTCGCAGAGAGGCTTGGCATGCTCGGGCAGTGTGGTCCAGGGGCTGGCAGTGCTCGAGGCTTGGACAGGGGGTGGCGGTGGACAGTGGAGTGCCTGCTAGACATGGTGGCTAGGCTTGGTGCTTGCTCTGGCTAGCTAGCCATGGTCGGCTGGCAAGGGTGCCTTCGGGTTGGCATGGCATGGTGCAATGGGTAGGGTCTAGGGGTGGTCAAGACACTAGTTGGCACTAGGGGAGACAAGGGTGATCAATGGTGAACAATGCTTAGCCAAATTACTTCTTAAAACAGTGAAGTTTGGCCAGTTTGATTTTCTGTCTCTGAGTGTTTGATGAAATGGACGCAAGAAATTCAAATTTTAATTTTGGATTCAAACTTGGGGGTTTTGCTAGGCACATACTAGGGAGTGTCTGGTTAATTGGATTGGTCAAGGGGCACTGGTTTGGTTAGGTTTTGAAAATGTGTGATCTTCACATATGTTAAAGATTCAATTTTGAATTGTCGTTTGAATGGGGTTGCTAAATGTTTCTGCAAGTTTGAAAGGTGGGCTTTGATTCACTTTTACTTGGTCTTGCAAGGGATGGAAATAATTGGAAAAGTTTCTATTTGAAATCTTGGACTAGAAACACCCAAAGTGGCCTAGTGAGCAAGATTGGCAAAAATGACCATTTGTTTTATTTGTTTTGTTTTTTATTTTCTCTTGATTTGTTTCTGCTTGGAAATGTTTTAGATGATGTTATTTTCATCCTTAAAGCATTCCTTACTATTTAGTTGAATCACACAAGTCCATTCATGCATTTATCAAATCATCACATACACATGCATTCATTTGGTTTTTATTTAATCAAAGTTTTTGTTAACCCTAATTTTAGTGATTAGAGTTTGATGATCATTGTTTCAGATTTTTGGGATGTTACATGAGCCCATGTCGAGCTCGCTCAGCGGCGCCATCATCGGCGAAGAAGAGCTCATGGTGGGACCGTAACGCGGCTCATGGCAAGGATCCACAGTCACTCGTCGGGAAACCAAGTGGTTGCGCAAGACGCGCAGGAAACAAAGCGCCTCTAATTTTCATCACATCACAGCACACCCCTGCAAAACAAAGTTATACGCCTCTAATTTGCTTTGCATGTTTTACGTGGTTTGGGGCTTTCAATAAGTGTCGTTCTAACTTACGAACAAGAACCACAACATTCATACTAGTATTGTCAATTACCCGTTGTAAATTGAATCTTCACTAAGTTGGGAGAAACAGGCACCCACAAAGCCACTTATGCAATACAAGTTGCATGTCAAGCATGGAGAAAGTCTCATGAACGATGTCACGTATGGTTAGCCTGGGCCGCTTTATCCCACCATCCCACAAGATGCAAAGTACACAAGAAGCAATCGACAACAAAAGCATCAACGCCCATAATTACCATTGTGTTCTACTCATGCAACAGATCTACATATAAACACGGCTCTGATACCACTGTTGGGGTTCGTAGCATGGAAAACAAAAAAAATCTACCGCATGCACACAAACAAGCCAAGATCTATCTACTAGATTGTAGCAACGAGTCGATTATAGTACTCACCCTCAAAGATTCCAAAGCGGTTAATGAGAGCAGATTCTCGTGGGTGATGTAGTCGTACACTTGTCGATCTCAAGATCGCGTAGACGATCCTTCCGGCGCTGCGTTCTGGTAGCGCTTCCGTAGTCGGTCACACGTTTGGTACTCGATGAAGACCTTCCTCTCCCTTGTTCCAGCAGGCAGCGGAGGTTGTAGTTCTCCCCTCGTGATTCCGGCGGCACGACGGCATGGTGTCGGAAGTAGAGAGAAAATCCTGCAGGGCGTCGCCTAAGCCGGAGCAGGTTATGGTGGATCTAGGGTTTCCGGCGATCTAGGGTTTAGCGGGCCGGAGAGGAGGAGGCGTGACTGGTGGAGGATAGGGCAGCGACGGTGAGCCGCCGGTGGCATTTGGCGGCGGTGACCGGCGGAGGCGGCGACGCGGCTAGGTGGGGAGGGGCTGGTGTTGTGTGGCCTTGGGGCACCCCCTCCCCTCTATTTGTGAGAGGGGGGCAGCTTGGGAGAGGGGATTTTGAATTCTTCCCCAACTCCCTCTCCTTTTTGGCTTGTGGTGGAGGGAAAGAAGGATTCTTTCCTTCCTTCACGAGGACACATTGTCCCAGTTTGACTTTTCAAACTTGCCTTTTGACTTTCAATTTGGACCTTGATTTCTTTCTTGATAATGCCCACCCAAGTGACCTAGGACATGATCCAATCATTCCACTTATCCATGACACATTCATGTTCCCTTCCCCTTTCAGTCTGGTGAACCTTCTAGATCCTTCTAGAACCTCTCCGATGAAATCATCGGAATCTTTCCTGAACTCCGGAATTGGACTTTCCTTATATGAATCTTATTCTCCGGACCATTTTGGATCTCCTCGTGATATCCCGGATCCCATTTGAGACTCCAAACAACATTCGGTCTCCCTACTTACATTCCATATCTACTAAACAACATCGAATCATTAAGTGTGTCTCCCTACGGTTCTTGAATTATGTGGACATGACCGAGACACTTCTTCGATCAATAACCAATAGAGGAATCTGGAAATTCATATGGCTCCCACATATTTCTACGATTACTTTGTGATCGAATGAACCACTTACATGCGATACCAATTTCCCTTTGTCTCGCGATAGTTTACTTATCCGAGGTTTGATCGTCGGTATCTCTGCATACCTAGTTCAACCTCGTTACCGATAAGTACTCTTTTTCTCGTTCCTGTGATATGTGATTCCTTGTGAGCCAGTCACATGCTTGCAAGCTAATTGTATGACATTCCACCGAGAGGGCCCAGAGTATATCTATCCGTCATATGGATGGACAAATCCCGCTCTTGATCCATGTGCCTCAACACTCAATGCCACCTTTATAGCCACCCAGTTACGGTGTGGTGTTTGATGTCATCAAAGCATCCATCCGGTGATGGTGATTAGCATGATCTCATGGTCGAAGGATTTAGATTACTATGTATCTGAAAGCTTATAGCAACTGAACTATATTAAATGACTTGATCTTTATGCTATGCTTAACTATAGGAGTATGTCCATCACACCATTCTCCTAATGATATGATCTTGTTGTTAATAACATATCTATGTTCATGATCAGGAAACCATGATCATATATTAACCAACAAGCTAGTTTAACAAGAGGCTTTACTAGGGACTATTTTATGTTTACAAATCACACAAGTATTAGTGTTTCCAGTTAATACAATTATAGCATGGTATGTAAACATTTATCATACATGTGAAGATATGATAATAACCTCTTTATTATTGCCTCTTGGGCATATCTCCAACAAGCCCCGGCTCGCCCGACCGACTCTCTCCAAAGATTCAACTGAACCTAAGATTCCATTAATTTTGCCACAAGTACTTCCACCTCGATGATCTTCGGTTCATTCGGCCAAAGCACATTGAAAGCACGAATGGCCGCTTTTACCAAATCTTTGCCCATAATTTTCATTGGCTCAATAGCAGCAGAAATGGCAACCAAGAAATTATCAATGAAATGTTCTTGATTTGGAATAACGGGAACACCTCGGCGGCCGCGAGCAGCGATCACAAATTTAGAACTCACAGATTTGGCTTCTGGAAAATGATCTATAAGGAAAAAACGTCAAAGAAGTCAAGGAAAGCAACCAGCAAAGAATGATTCGGATAGAAACAAAAAACTAATGGTGGATGTATCGTAGCATCTTATGGAGATCCATGGCCCAGTTAGCCCTATTCTTCTCAAAACGAGTGATTTCTTCAGTCGTCGCCTGATTCTTTATCTCGGTAGCATCAAGAAGTTCCTTGTCCTTCTGAAGTTGAAGGCTTAGTTGGTTCTTCTCCTAGGAAAACTCTTGATCAACTTTTTCTAGCTTGGATTTCTGAGAAAGTTTGAGGGATTCAACTCGGCACGGAGCCGGGTTATCTCCTCATCCTTTTCCTTAAGTTGCGTCGAGTGAGTTCCCGCTTGCTCTAAAAAATGCAGCATCATATCAGGCATAGATATGCACTCTTGATGCGACGCTGCAAATCTTTGTAACTCGGCTGAGACGAAGATGGGAAACCATGAGATACTTGAGATTTACTTCGAATGAAAATAGACAAATAAAAGGATGAAAGGGAAACTAACCTTCAAGAGTGACAACCTTCTTCGTAAGACGGGTATTTAGATTATTAATGTTAGCTGCACAACAATACACCAGAAATTAGTCGAGAAACTAGGTCTTGTACAAAAATAGAGGGCATTAAAAGCCAAATAATTTACCAGTCTTCTTCACAACAGGAACCATTTTCTCGAATTTATCTTGATGCTTTTTATGCGAGAAGAGTAACTTCTGGAATTTGGCCGTACGCCGATTATGAGCAACCTGAAATAACACCAAGTTATACAAAGAAAACCACAAAAAAGATCTGAATCAAGAAGAAACTTGACTTGGATCTTTTTTTTAGAACAACTTGTCTCGGATCTAGGTGGCTAGATATTCAAAACTAAAGCAAATCTGAATCAAGAAGAAACTTGACTTGGATCTAGGTGGCTGGATATTCAAAACTAAAGCAGATCCGAATAAAGAAGAAACTTGACTCGGATCTAGGTGGCTGGATGCGTTTTAATTCAAGACATGCATAGCAAAAACTATCTATTGCACAAGCAAGTAGCTATATTCTAATCTAGTAAAGCTTCCAAACGAATAACAAGTCATTCGGTTGCAAGCTCGGGGACTAGTGGGCATATAATATCTTCTAAGTAAAAGACGAAGTGTAAATTGAAGCGCATATCTCGTTCATTTTATCGCTTTCAAGAACAACCTTAGCAGCCATGTGCAATCGACTGCTAATGTCGGAAAGCTGAAAGGATTGGTTACTAGGGTTGCCTTTAATCTGATCAGCAGCATTCCAATTATTTGCATACTCTATCAATGATCCGAGGCTATTTCCACTTTCCGTGTGTGTCAAGACCTTGCCCTTGGCTTCTCGCGCCTGTTGCGCTGCTACCTCGGCCGCCGGACTCTTGTGAAGCACGAGCCGGGTATCGGCAGCAGAAACAGCTGCAGGATTGGACACAGAGGCCCCTTTGCGGAGCATGTCGGCAACAGTCGGTTGAGACGTACCTGACTTGCCCTTTTGAGATGGAACAGGCTTGGCTGCACCGTCCTTCTTGCTCTTGGCAGAGACTTTAGCAATGGGAATATTTTTGGAGCAAGGCATGGCACTTGCAGTAATAACTGCTGCGGCCGAGGTAGAACAAACTTCGGTAGCAGTTGGAGTAACAAGAACTTCGGCAGCAGTCGAGGTAGCGGGTACTTCAGCGGCAACCAAGGTAGCAGGAACCTCGGTAGAAAGAGTCTCAATAGGAGAAACTTCGGAGACCTTAGAGAAAGCTGCCGGATCAACTGAATGATCCGGCATATTTACATCGGCATTGGCACCAGGAGGAACTTCACTCCCGTCCCGCCGAGGCGGACTGATAGCCGACGGGGGAGGAGAATTGTCATGGGGAGGACTAGAAACATGAACATCTTCAGAACGTGATGGCGAAAGTGGCCGAGTTACGTGAGACGTCATACTCGGACCACTGGGTTTGATTTTGAGAGGGGCACTGCCAAAAAGAAAATAGAAACTAATTCAGATAAGGAAAGAAAGAAACAAGAGATACAAGTTAAAACGCGTAGGGAAACTTACCCAGAAATACCCGGCATGGTTCTGCGCTTGGGA
This sequence comes from Avena sativa, assembly GCA_916181665.1. Taxonomy (NCBI): domain Eukaryota; kingdom Viridiplantae; phylum Streptophyta; class Magnoliopsida; order Poales; family Poaceae; genus Avena; species Avena sativa. Next base: position 134,091,460 of record OV702298.1, read on the forward strand.
ATATGCTGGGAGGATTTCTTAGTTCACTTTTTAGGATCGCATCAGAAGGATCGTTAGAATTAGCATGCTTCTTCAATGGAGCGGCAGCCTCGGAAGCAAGGGGAACGGCTTCATGAACCTGGCCAGCCAAATTAGCTAGGAAAGAAGGAGCCGAAAATGCATAAGAGATAGGCATCACGGCAACTACCTCGAGAATTTGGACGTCGTCCGAATCACCTTCGTTTGTATGGGCCGAGGTTCTACCTCGGGTGCGAGCGGGAGTAGCCTCGGGCTTAGGAATAAATTCCTCCGGGCCAGGTTCCCCATTGTTCGGGTTACTATGATCAGCAACCCAAGGGAGATCCAGCACCTCGGCATCTTCCGTGGTTTGCTCGGCAAACCTCTATAGTAAGGGGAAACAAAGGTTAGCAGGATACTCGATAGGAAATAACCCGGATAAAACAATTCGCATCCAAATTACCTGAGGAGGAGGGTTGACACGAGAAAAGGGTCTCATTCCCCAAACCCATTCCTCGGACATCTCTGTTTTAAAGATAGCCCGGACACGCTTCTGGATTTGGACATCGTCGAGCTCAACTGTAGAAACTCGGTTGGGATCCAAAGGACCGCTCATATACCAAAGCTTGTGGGAGCGGAGTTGGAAGGGGAAGATTCAGCTGCTGATAAACACGGCCATCATATCCTCGCCACGAAGCCCAGCACGAGTTAACTCCTTTAGCCGAAGTTCAAATGCTTCGGCAAGAGCGTGGGTCTTCTTTGATTATAGAGCTAGTTCATTTTTGAAGGGGGCCAATGGACAAGGCAGGAAGCCGAATCTTGTCCTCTACTCCGGTATTCTTAACGTAGAAAAATGATCAGTGCCATTTTTTACAAGACTCTAGACCCGTAACTCGGGGGAACACAGAATTTTTCTGGGGTGTAATAGAAGTGGCCCCGCACTGAGTTAAAGACTTCTCGGAAGGATGAAGAGACTTAACCGACAATACATTGGCACGGATTTGAAAGAACTTCGACCATACATCTACTGAAGGCCAAAGGCCAAAGTATCCTTCAGAAGCCGAGATAAAGGCCGAGAAAGAGGCTACGACATTAGCCAGCAGATGATGCGGCTGAAGGCCGAAGTAATCAAGAAAATTCCTAGCAGAGTCGCTAAGAGGGAGGCCAAACCCTCTAGCAAAGTGCGACATGAAAACTACATATTCTCTGTCCTAAAAGGAGGGGGAAGATTCCTTGCCGAATAAGCGACACTGTACCTCGGCGGGAACCCAGCGCGTCTTGCGCAACCACTCGATTTCCCGACGAGTGACCGTGGATCCTTGCCACGAGCCGCGTTTCGGGCCCACCATGAGCTCTTCGTCGCCGATGATGGCGCCGCTGAGCGAGCTTGACATGGGCTCATGTAAAATCCCAAAAATATGAAACAATGATCATCAAACTCTAATCACTAAAATTAGGGTTAACAAAAACTTTGATTAAATAAAAAGCAAATGAATGCATGTGTGTATCTGATGATTTGATAAATGCATGAATGGACTTGTGTGATTCAACTAAATAGCAAGGAATGGTTTAAGGATGAAAACAACATCATATAAAAAAATCCAAGAAGAAACAAATCAAGAGAAAATCAAAAACAAAACAAATAAAGAAAATGGTCATTTTTGTCAATCTTGCTCACTAGGCCACTTTGGGTGTTTCTAGTCCAAGATTTCAAACAGAAACTTTTCCAATTCTTTTCATCCCTTGCAAGACCAAGTAAAAGTGAATCAAAGCCCACCTTTCAAACTTGCAGAAACATTTAGCAATCCCATTCAAATGATAATTCAAAATTGAATCTTTAACATATGTGAAGATCACACATTTTCAAAACCCAACCAAACCAGTGCCCCTTGACCAATCCAACTAACCAGACACTCCCTAGTACGTGTCTAGCAAACCCACCAAGTTTGAATCCAAAATTCAAATTTGAATTTCTTGTGGCCATTTCATCAAACACTTGGAGACAGAAAATCAAACTGGCCAAACTTCACTGTTTTGAGCAGTAATTTGGCTAAGCATTGTTCACCATTGATCACCCTTGTCTCCCCCAGTGCCAACCAGTGCCTTGACCACCCCTAGCCCCTACCCATTGCACCATGCCATGCCAACCCGAAGGCACCCTTGCCAACCGACCATGGCTAGCTAGACAGAGCAAGAACCAAGCCTAGCCACCATGTCTAGCAGGCACTCCACCGTCCACCGCCACCCCCTGTACAAGCCTCGAGCACTGGCAGCCCCTGGACCACACTACCCGAGCATGCCAAGCCTCTCTGCGAGCGAGCCGAGAGTGTGCCAGTGCGCCAACCGTGACACACGCCCACAGACCATGCGCCGCCCTCGCCGCTTGCGTGCGTGATCGCCAGCACCCTAGCAACCCCGCGGACATGCCCGTTCTCCGCGGACCGTCGATGTTGTGCGCCATTTAAATCACCGTCGGACCCGCCCAGAGCGCCGTGACGTTCCGACCATCTCGCATCGCCCCACGCCTCGCCACCACGTCGTTGAGCTCTGCCAGGTAGCATAGCACCACCCCTATCGTCGCCCATGTCGTTAGCTCGCTGTGCAGCCGACCCCGACGAGCTCAGCCCGCACCCTTTGGTCCCCTTTAGACACTATAAAAGGAGACCTCCCTCGCTCGTTTTCTTCACACCAGTTCACTCCCCACCTCTCACTGATACCCCCCCCCCCCCACTCACTCCCGTAGCAAGGCGAGCAGCGCATCGCCGGAATTTCACCGGAGTTCGCCGCTTCAGAGGAGGAGAGGCGCCATCGATTGGAGCCGCCCCAGGAGAAGCTGCCGGTACCAGGAGAATCACCATCGTCAACGTCGTCATTTGCCCCCATCGCCTACCATCGCCTGATCCCCGGTGAGCCTCCCACGACCCCCACCGGCCGCGCTAGGGTTCTGTCTCGCCCGCGCTGCTCGACGTGGACGATGAACCAGAGCCGTTCGATTAGAGTTAGATCGTGCAGCCTAGATCACCCCGTACCGCTTCGCCACTCGTTGTCTCACTAACGAGTGGGGTCGCTCACTTAACCAGTCCGCGCGTGCGCTGTGCATAGTGGGTCGGCCCAGTTAAACCTCCCGTGTGACCCAACAATTCAAATTTAGTTTTATTCATTTAATTTCAAACCCAGTTTACAACATAGTTAAGATTCAATTTACAATGGGTGATTGACAAGACTAGTATCAATGTTGTGGTTCTTGTTCGTAAGTTAGAACGAAACTTATTGAAAGCCCCAAACCACCTAAAACATGCAAAGAAAATTAGCGGCGTCTAACTTTGTTTTACAGGGGTGTGTTATGATGTGATATGGCCATGATTGTGATTATATATGATGTATGCAATGTTCCTTATTGTAAGTCGGCAACCGACAGGATCCATATGGTTGTCTTTTTGATTCCGTTAAGACATGCGTGTCTATTATTCAAAGTAGTTGTAATAGTTGATGCTGGTGGACGACAACCATGAAGCGACGCCATTGACCTTGACGCCATGACGGTGATGACGGAGATCATGTTCGTGCTTGAAGATGGAGATCGGAAGCATAAGAAGAAAGGCCATATCATATCACATATTATGAATTGCATGTGATGTTAATCCTTTTATGCATCTTGTGATTGGGATATGCCTACCGGGGTATACCCAGCAGGACGTTTCCTACTGGCCCAGGTGCCAGCGAGTGGGCCTGCAAGACGACGACTGGATCAAGATCTGGCGTGGACTCAAGCGACTGGAAGCTGAAGGCCCAGAAGCGTAGATAGGCCCAGTCGGATTAGGTTAAAGAATCGCTGAAACCTTAACTGATTCGGTGAGATCTGTAAACCCTAGGGAGGTGAGTCTATATAAACCTCCCTAGAGGACGCATAGAGGGTACGTTCCATCATACACCCAAGCGACTCGCTGCCTAGCTGACGAGCTCGCCCCATTGTACTCTCCCCATAATACAATCTAGCAGGAGTAGGTCTTTACCCTCCGGGAGGCCGAACCTGGGTAAATCCTTGTGTCTCAGCCCTCATCTCGCACCGAAGATGGCTGGCCGCCCTTGCCCCATGTTCTACTACTCGCTGCCGATTGCAGCATCTGCCGTGGTCATTCCCACGACAGTGGCGCCCACCGTGGGGCCTGGCCGGTCAGGCCGGTGTTCTGCGGCGAGATCCAATCTGCCCATCAACGAGACGATCGCCACCGGCCGCATGATCGATCGGCGAGATGCTCCAGATCTTGCCGAGCAGCTATGTCCCGGCGGCCTGGCCCGTCACGCATAGCATGATCCTGCCGGTCGGCACGATCAGCCTCTTCGTCGGCCTCACCGACTTCATCGTCTCGGAGGACTCGGCTCGCATCCGCGAGTCACCGCCATGCGACCGGCTCTCTGAGAGTCAGGTCCGCACGATCCACCGCCTCGCCTCCGAGTACGACTCAGCCCACAGCAACATGGCCGAAACCACCGCGACCGCGAAAGACGCGGCCCTCAACGACGACGCCGATTCGGCGACCCCGGCGTCACTCGCCGGGTCCATTGTCGCCGCGTCACCCGCGGGATCCATCACCCAGGTCTCCTATGTCGGAGACTTCGAGGATCCCTCTATTTTTGGGATCTTCAACTTCGACTCCGGGTCGAAGAACTCCGCCGACCTCCGCGATGGAACCGGCCGCCACGCCGCGACCTACATGGCGACTGGCGCCGACCCGCCGGAAGATCCATTCTCCACGCCGATCCCTCCCAACGCGACGGCAACGGAGGTCGAGGAACTCCGCCTGAAGCTGGCGGAAGCAGTCCGCAAGGAACAAGCCGAGCGCGAAAAATTTCGCCTCGAGCAGGTGATAGCGCAGGAGCTGTCGCGCTACCACCAGCTCCGAATCAGGTCGCGCCTGAACCCCACTATCCAGGGGTGCGCCCTGAATTTCGATGACGAGAACGACCCGGCCCGCGCGGCCGAGCGCGCGATCTGCGAGAACGCGCCACCAGGAGGAAGCACTCGGCCCCCACCAGGGTCAACGGCCAATGGCGCCCCGCCACCACCCAACCGCGCACCCCCGAGGGACCAGCCGAGGATCGTGGTCTCCTCACGGGAGCGAGACGCGAACGGCCTACCGCTGTTCTCCACCCCAATGTACAACCTCGTCGCGGGCCGAGCAGCAGTCGACAACATCGCAGCCACTGGTGAAGGCGCCCTGCAGATCCAGTACGCCAAGGCCCTGCTCGCAAAAACGGTCGAGCAACAAAACGCAGGCGTCGACTCATAGGGTCGGATGTACTCGCGTTCATCGGGTAGCAGAGCGGCCTCAAGCGGCCGACCCATGGCGGCAAACACCATCAACTGCCCGCCACCCGAACCACTACAGCTCCAACACCGACCCGCGAACGCGGCACTCTCCACCAACGACCTCCGGCCGGCGACCAACTTCGTCGCCGCCAACGGTCAACCCGTCGACGCCCGCACCCACATCATCAACAACCAGAGCTGGCGCGCACGCCAGCCCGACGACCTGCGACATACCCTCACCAACCGCCGCGACGGTGAGCCGAGGGGGTCGCTAAGCCGACTCGGGCCCCGGTGCTTCGGACCGATGATCCGAGGCGAGAGATACCCGGCGAACTTCAAAGCGCCGAAGGAAATAGAGAAGTACGACCCCTCGTACGATCCCTCCGTGTGGCTGGATACCTACCTCATGGCGATGGGGATCGCCGGCCACACCGATCTACTAGCCGCCCGCTACCTTCCCCTGATGATGGAGGGGGCGTGCAGGCAGTGGATCAACACTCTTTCCGCGGATAGCATCGACTCCTGGGAAGAGATGCGCGACGCCTTCATCAGGCACTTCGAGGGTTCATACACCCGCGCCACCACCATCGAGGACCTGGAACAATGCGTCCACGGAGCTCGCGAGTCGACCCGCAGCTGGGTCCAACGGTGGCAAGAACTGTGGTACAACGCGGTCGGCATCCACCCAGACACCACGATCCACTGCTTCATGACCTCGTGCCGCTACGATCCCCTGGTCACCAAGCTCAAACGAGCGTACCGCACACTCGACAACATACCGGATCTCCTGGAGATCGCCAAAAGGTATGCGGAGGAAGACCCAAACCAAGAAACCGACGATGAGTCGGGAGGACAACGCCGCACGAGCGACCACGACAATGGAACATGATCCGCTCTATGCTACAGCAACACTCGCCTCACCGACTTCATCGTCTCGGAGGACTCGGCTCGCATCCGCGAGTCACCGCCATGCGACCGGATCTCTGAGAGTCAGGTCCGCACGATCCACCGCCTCGCCTCCGAGTACGACTCAGCCCACAGCAACATGGCCGAAACCACCACGACCGCGAAAGACGCGGCCCTCAACGACGACGCCGATTCGGCGACCCCGGCGTCACTCGCCGGGTCCATTGTCGCCGCGTCACCCGCGGGATCCATCACCCAGGTCTCCTATGTCGGAGACTTCGAGGATCCCTCTATTTTTGGGATCTTCAACTTCGACTCCGGGTCGAAGAACTCCGCCGACCTCCGCGATGGAACCGGCCGCCACGCCGCGACCTACATGGCGACTGGCGCCGACCCGCCGGAAGATCCATTCTCCACGCTGATCCCTCCCAACGCGACGGCAACGGAGGTCGAGGAACTCCGCCTGAAGCTGGCGGAAGCAGTCCGCAAGGAACAAGCCGAGCGCGAAAAATTTCGCCTCGAGCAGGTGATAGCGCAGGAGCTGTCGCGCTACCACCAGCTCCGAATCAGGTCGCGCCTGAACCCCACTATCCAGGGGTGCGCCCTGAATTTTGATGACGAGAACGACCCGGCCCGCGCGGCCGAGCGCGCGATCTGCGAGAACGCGCCACCAGGAGGAAGCACTCGGCCCCCACCAGGGTCAACGGCCAATGGCGCCCCGCCACCACCCAACCGCGCACCCCCGAGGGACCAGCCGAGGATCGTGGTCTCCTCACGGGAGCGAGACGCGAACGGCCTACCGCTGTTCTCCACCCCAATGTACAACCTCGTCGCGGGCCGAGCAGCAGTCGACAACATCGCAGCCACTGGTGAAGGCGCCCTGCAGATCCAGTACGCCAAGGCCCTGCTCGCAAAAACGGTCGAGCAACAAAACGCAGGCGTCGACTCACAGGGTCGGATGTACTCGCGTTCATCGGGTAGCAGAGCGGCCTCAAGCGGCCGACCCATGGCGGCAAACACCATCAACTGCCCGCCACCCGAACCACTACAGCTCCAACACCGACCCGCGAACGCGGCACTCTCCACCAACGACCTCCGGCCGGCGACCAACTTCGTCGCCGCCAACGGTCAACCCGTCGACGCCCGCACCCACATCATCAACAACCAGAGCTGGCGCGCACGCCAGCCCGACGACCTGCGACATACCCTCACCAACCGCCGCGACGGTGAGCCGAGGGGGTCGCTAAGCCGACTCGGGCCCCGGTGCTTCGGACCGATGATCCGAGGCGAGAGATACCCGGCGAACTTCAAAGCGCCGAAGGAAATAGAGAAGTACGACCCCTCGTACGATCCCTCCGTGTGGCTGGATACCTACCTCATGGCGATGGGGATCGCCGGCCACACCGATCTACTAGCCGCCCGCTACCTTCCCCTGATGATGGAGGGGGCGTGCAGGCAGTGGATCAACACTCTTTCCGCGGATAGCATCGACTCCTGGGAAGAGATGCGCGACGCCTTCATCAGGCACTTCGAGGGTTCATACACCCGCGCCACCACCATCGAGGACCTGGAACAATGCGTCCACGGAGCTCGCGAGTCGACCCGCAGCTGGGTCCAACGGTGGCAAGAACTGTGGTACAGCGCGGTCGGCATCCACCCAGACACCACGATCCACTGCTTCATGACCTCGTGCCGCTACGATCCCCTGGTCACCAAGCTCAAACGAGCGTACCGCACACTCGACAACATACCGGATCTCCTGGAGATCGCCAAAAGGTATGCGGAGGAAGACCCAAACCAAGAAACCGACGATGAGTCGGGAGGACAACGCCGCACGAGCGACCACGACAATGGAACATGATCCGCTCTATGCTACAGCAACACTCGCCTCACCGACTTCATCGTCTCGGAGGACTCGGCTCGCATCCGCGAGTCACCGCCATGCGACCGGCTCTCTGAGAGTCAGGTCCGCACGATCCACCGCCTCGCCTCCGAGTACGACTCAGCCCACAGCAACATGGCCGAAACCACCACGACCGCGAAAGACGCGGCCCTCAACGACGACGCCGATTCGGCGACCCCGGCGTCACTCGCCGGGTCCATTGTCGCCGCGTCACCCGCGGGATCCATCACCCAGGTCTCCTATGTCGGAGACTTCGAGGATCCCTCTATTTTTGGGATCTTCAACTTCGACTCCGGGTCGAAGAACTCCGCCGACCTCCGCGATGGAACCGGCCGCCACGCCGCGACCTACATGGCGACTGGCGCCGACCCGCCGGAAGATCCATTCTCCACGCCGATCCCTCCCAACGCGACGGCAACGGAGGTCGAGGAACTCCGCCTGAAGCTGGCGGAAGCAGTCCGCAAGGAACAAGCCGAGCGCGAAAAATTTCGCCTCGAGCAGGTGATAGCGCAGGAGCTGTCGCGCTACCACCAGCTCCGAATCAGGTCGCGCCTGAACCCCACTATCTAGGGGTGCGCCCTGAATTTCGATGACGAGAACGACCCGGCCCGCGCGGCCGAGCGCGCGATCTGCGAGAACGCGCCACCAGGAGGAAGCACTCGGCCCCCACCAGGGTCAACGGCCAATGGCGCCCCGCCACCACCCAACCGCGCACCCCCGAGGGACCAGCCGAGGATCGTGGTCTCCTCACGGGAGCGAGACGCGAACGGCCTACCGCTGTTCTCCACCCCAATGTACAACCTCGTCGCGGGCCGAGCAGCAGTCGACAACATCGCAGCCACTGGTGAAGGCGCCCTGCAGATCCAGTACGCCAAGGCCCTGCTCGCAAAAACGGTCGAGCAACAAAACGCAGGCGTCGACTCACAGGGTCGGATGTACTCGCGTTCATCGGGTAGCAGAGCGGCCTCAAGCGGCCGACCCATGGCGGCAAACACCATCAACTGCCCGCCACCCGAACCACTACAGCTCCAACACCGACCCGCGAACGCGGCACTCTCCACCAACGACCTCCGGCCGGCGACCAACTTCGTCGCCGCCAACGGTCAACCCGTCGACGCCCGCACCCACATCATCAACAACCAGAGCTGGCGCGCACGCCAGCCCGACGACCTGCGACATACCCTCACCAACCGCCGCGACGGTGAGCCGAGGGGGTCGCTAAGCCGACTCGGGCCCCGGTGCTTCGGACCGATGATCCGAGGCGAGAGATACCCGGCGAACTTCAAAGCGCCGAAGGAAATAGAGAAGTACGACCCCTCGTACGATCCCTCCGTGTGGCTGGATACCTACCTCATGGCGATGGGGATCGCCGGCCACACCGATCTACTAGCCGCCCGCTACCTTCCCCTGATGATGGAGGGGGCGTGCAGGCAGTGGATCAACACTCTTTCCGCGGATAGCATCGACTCCTGGGAAGAGATGCGCGACGCCTTCATCAGGCACTTCGAGGGTTCATACACCCGCGCCACCACCATCGAGGACCTGGAACAATGCGTCCACGGAGCTCGCGAGTCGACCCGCAGCTGGGTCCAACGGTGGCAAGAACTGTGGTACAGCGCGGTCGGCATCCACCCAGACACCACGATCCACTGCTTCATGACCTCGTGCCGCTACGATCCCCTGGTCACCAAGCTCAAACGAGCGTACCGCACACTCGACAACATACCGGATCTCCTGGAGATCGCCAAAAGGTATGCGGAGGAAGACCCAAACCAAGAAACCGACGATGAGTCGGGAGGACAACGCCGCACGAGCGACCACGACAATGGAACATGATCCGCTCTATGCTACAGCAACACTCGCCTCACCGACTTCATCGTCTCGGAGGACTCGGCTCGCATCCGCGAGTCACCGCCATGCGACCGGCTCTCTGAGAGTCAGGTCCGCACGATCCACCGCCTCGCCTCCGAGTACGACTCAGCCCACAGCAACATGGCCGAAACCACCACGACCGCGAAAGACGCGGCCCTCAACGACGACGCCGATTCGGCGACCCCGGCGTCACTCGCCGGGTCCATTGTCGCCGCGTCACCCACGGGATCCATCACCCAGGTCTCCTATGTCGGAGACTTCGAGGATCCCTCTATTTTTGGGATCTTCAACTTCGACTCCGGGTCGAAGAACTCCGCCGACCTCCGCGATGGAACCGGCCGCCACGCCGCGACCTACATGGCGACTGGCGCCGACCCGCCGGAAGATCCATTCTCCACGCCGATCCCTCCCAACGCGATGGCAACGGAGGTCGAGGAACTCCGCCTGAAGCTGGCGGAAGCAGTCCGCAAGGAACAAGCCGAGCGCGAAAAATTTCGCCTCGAGCAGGTGATAGCGCAGGAGCTGTCGCGCTACCACCAGCTCCGAATCAGGTCGCGCCTGAACCCCACTATCCAGGGGTGCGCCCTGAATTTCGATGACGAGAACGACCCGGCCCGCGCGGCCGAGCGCGCGATCTGCGAGAACGCGCCACCAGGAGGAAGCACTCGGCCCCCACCAGGGTCAACGGCCAATGGCGCCCCGCCACCACCCAACCGCGCACCCCCGAGGGACCAGCCGAGGATCGTGGTCTCCTCACGGGAGCGAGACGCGAACGGCCTACCGCTGTTCTCCACCCCAATGTACAACCTCGTCGCGGGCCGAGCAGCAGTCGACAACATCGCAGCCACTGGTGTAGGCGCCCTGCAGATCCAGTACGCCAAGGCCCTGCTCGCAAAAACGGTCGAGCAACAAAACGCAGGCGTCGACTCACAGGGTCGGATGTACTCGCGTTCATCGGGTAGCAGAGCGGCCTCAAGCGGCCGACCCATGGCGGCAAACACCATCAACTGCCCGCCACCCGAACCACTACAGCTCCAACACCGACCCGCGAACGCGGCACTCTCCACCAACGACCTCCGGCCGGCGACCAACTTCGTCGCCGCCAACGGTCAACCCGTCGACGCCCGCACCCACATCATCAACAACCAGAGCTGGCGCGCACGCCAGCCCGACGACCTGCGACATACCCTCACCAACCGCCGCGACGGTGAGCCGAGGGGGTCGCTAAGCCGACTCGGGCCCCGGTGCTTCGGACCGATGATCCGAGGCGAGAGATACCCGGCGAACTTCAAAGCGCCGAAGGAAATAGAGAAGTACGACCCCTCGTACGATCCCTCCGTGTGGCTGGATACCTACCTCATGGCGATGGGGATCGCCGGCCACACCGATCTACTAGCCGCCCGCTACCTTCCCCTGATGATGGAGGGGGCGTGCAGGCAGTGGATCAACACTCTTTCCGCGGATAGCATCGACTCCTGGGAAGAGATGTGCGACGCCTTCATCAGGCACTTCGAGGGTTCATACACCCGCGCCACCACCATCGAGGACCTGGAACAATGCGTCCACGGAGCTCGCGAGTCGACCCGCAGCTGGGTCCAACGGTGGCAAGAACTGTGGTACAACGCGGTCGGCATCCACCCAGACACCACGATCCACTGCTTCATGACCTCGTGCCGCTACGATCCCCTGGTCACCAAGCTCAAACGAGCGTACCGCACACTCGACAACATACCGGATCTCCTGGAGATCGCCAAAAGGTATGCGGAGGAAGACCCAAACCAAGAAACCGACGATGAGTCGGGAGGACAACGCCGCACGAGCGACCACGACAATGGAACATGATCCGCTCTATGCTACAGCAACACTCGCCTCACCGACTTCATCGTCTCGGAGGACTCGGCTCGCATCCGCGAGTCACCGCCATGCGACCGGCTCTCTGAGAGTCAGGTCCGCACGATCCACCGCCTCGCCTCCGAGTACGACTCAGCCCACAGCAACATGGCCGAAACCACCACGACCGCGAAAGACGCGGCCCTCAACGACGACGCCGATTCGGCGACCCCGGCGTCACTCGCCGGGTCCATTGTCGCCGCGTCACCCGCGGGATCCATCACCCAGGTCTCCTATGTCGGAGACTTCGAGGATCCCTCTATTTTTGGGATCTTCAACTTCGACTCCGGGTCGAAGAACTCCGCCGACCTCCGCGATGGAACCGGCCGCCACGCCGCGACCTACATGGCGACTGGCGCCGACCCGCCGGAAGATCCATTCTCCACGCCGATCCCTCCCAACGCGACGGCAACGGAGGTCGAGGAACTCCGCCTGAAGCTGGCGGAAGCAGTCCGCAAGGAACAAGCCGAGCGCGAAAAATTTCGCCTCGAGCAGGTGATAGCGCAGGAGCTGTCGCGCTACCACCAGCTCCGAATCAGGTCGCGCCTGAACCCCACTATCCAGGGGTGCGCCCTGAATTTCGATGACGAGAACGACCCGGCCCGCGCGGCCGAGCGCGCGATCTGCGAGAACGCGCCACCAGGAGGAAGCACTCGGCCCCCACCAGGGTCAACGGCCAATGGCGCCCCGCCACCACCCAACCGCGCACCCCCGAGGGACCAGCCGAGGATCGTGGTCTCCTCACGGGAGCGAGACGCGAATGGCCTACCGCTGTTCTCCACCCCAATGTACAACCTCGTCGCGGGCCGAGCAGCAGTCGACAACATCGCAGCCACTGGTGAAGGCGCCCTGCAGATCCAGTATGCCAAGGCCCTGCTCGCAAAAACGGTCGAGCAACAAAACGCAGGCGTCGACTCACAGGGTCGGATGTACTCGCGTTCATCGGGTAGCAGAGCGGCCTCAAGCGGCCGACCCATGGCGGCAAACACCATCAACTGCCCGCCACCCGAACCACTACAGCTCCAACACCGACCCGCGAACGCGGCACTCTCCACCAACGACCTCCGGCCGGCGACCAACTTCGTCGCCGCCAACGGTCAACCCGTCGACGCCCGCACCCACATCATCAACAACCAGAGCTGGCGCGCACGCCAGCCCGACGACCTGCGACATACCCTCACCAACCGCCGCGACGGTGAGCCGAGGGGGTCGCTAAGCCGACTCGGGCCCCGGTGCTTCGGACCGATGATCCGAGGCGAGAGATACCCGGCGAACTTCAAAGCGCCGAAGGAAATAGAGAAGTACGACCCCTCGTACGATCCCTCCGTGTGGCTGGATACCTACCTCATGGCGATGGGGATCGCCGGCCACACCGATCTACTAGCCGCCCGCTACCTTCCCCTGATGATGGAGGGGGCGTGCAGGCAGTGGATCAACACTCTTTCCGCGGATAGCATCGACTCCTGGGAAGAGATGCGCGACGCCTTCATCAGGCACTTCGAGGGTTCATACACCCGCGCCACCACCATCGAGGACCTGGAACAATGCGTCCACGGAGCTCGCGAGTCGACCCGCAGCTGGGTCCAACGGTGGCAAGAACTGTGGTACAACGCGGTCGGCATCCACCCAGACACCACGATCCACTGCTTCATGACCTCGTGCCGCTACGATCCCCTGGTCACCAAGCTCAAACGAGCGTACCGCACACTCGACAACATACCGGATCTCCTGGAGATCGCCAAAAGGTATGCGGAGGAAGACCCAAACCAAGAAACCGACGATGAGTCGGGAGGACAACGCCGCACGAGCGACCACGACAATGGAACATGATCCGCTCTATGCTACAGCAACACTCGCCTCACCGACTTCATCGTCTCGGAGGACTCGGCTCGCATCCGCGAGTCACCGCCATGCGACCGGCTCTCTGAGAGTCAGGTCCGCACGATCCACCGCCTCGCCTCCGAGTACGACTCAGCCCACAGCAACATGGCCAAAACCACCACGACCGCGAAAGACGCGGCCCTCAACGACGACGCCGATTCGGCGACCCCGGCGTCACTCGCCGGGTCCATTGTCGCCGCGTCACCCGCGGGATCCATCACCCAGGTCTCCTATGTCGGAGACTTCGAGGATCCCTCTATTTTTGGGATCTTCAACTTCGACTCCGGGTCGAAGAACTCCGCCGACCTCCGCGATGGAACCGGCCGCCACGCCGCGACCTACATGGCGACTGGCGCCGACCCGCCGGAAGATCCATTCTCCACGCCGATCCCTCCCAACGCGACGGCAACGGAGGTCGAGGAACTCCGCCTGAAGCTGGCGGAAGCAGTCCGCAAGGAACAAGCCGAGCGCGAAAAATTTCGCCTCGAGCAGGTGATAGCGCAGGAGCTGTCGCGCTACCACCAGCTCCGAATCAGGTCGCGCCTGAACCCCACTATCCAGGGGTGCGCCCTGAATTTCGATGACGAGAACGACCCGGCCCGCGCGGCCGAGCGCGCGATCTGCGAGAACGCGCCACCAGGAGGAAGCACTCGGCCCCCACCAGGGTCAACGGCCAATGGCGCCCCGCCACCACCCAACCGCGCACCCCCGAGGGACCAGCCGAGGATCGTGGTCTCCTCACGGGAGCGAGACGCGAACGGCCTACCGCTGTTCTCCACCCCAATGTACAACCTCGTCGCGGGCCGAGCAGCAGTCGACAACATCGCAGCCACTGGTGAAGGCGCCCTGCAGATCCAGTACGCCAAGGCCCTGCTCGCAAAAACGGTCGAGCAACAAAACGCAGGCGTCGACTCACAGGGTCGGATGTACTCGCGTTCATCGGGTAGCAGAGCGGCCTCAAGCGGCCGACCCATGGCGGCAAACACCATCAACTGCCCGCCACCCGAACCACTACAGCTCCAACACCGACCCGCGAACGCGGCACTCTCCACCAACGACCTCCGGCCGGCGACCAACTTCGTCGCCGCCAACGGTCAACCCGTCGACGCCCGCACCCACATCATCAACAACCAGAGCTGGCGCGCACGCCAGCCCGACGACCTGCGACATACCCTCACCAACCGCCGCGACGGTGAGCCGAGGGGGTCGCTAAGCCGACTCGGGCCCCGGTGCTTCGGACCGATGATCCGAGGCGAGAGATACCCGGCGAACTTCAAAGCGCCGAAGGAAATAGAGAAGTACGACCCCTCGTACGATCCCTCCGTGTGGCTGGATACCTACCTCATGGCGATGGGGATCGCCGGCCACACCGATCTACTAGCCGCCCGCTACCTTCCCCTGATGATGGAGGGGGCGTGCAGGCAGTGGATCAACACTCTTTCCGCGGATAGCATCGACTCCTGGGAAGAGATGCGCGACGCCTTCATCAGGCACTTCGAGGGTTCATACACCCGCGCCACCACCATCGAGGACCTGGAACAATGCGTCCACGGAGCTCGCGAGTCGACCCGCAGCTGGGTCCAACGGTGGCAAGAACTGTGGTACAACGCGGTCGGCATCCACCCAGACACCACGATCCACTGCTTCATGACCTCGTGCCGCTACGATCCCCTGGTCACCAAGCTCAAACGAGCGTACCGCACACTCGACAACATACCGGATCTCCTGGAGATCGCCAAAAGGTATGCGGAGGAAGACCCAAACCAAGAAACCGACGATGAGTCGGGAGGACAACGCCGCACGAGCGACCACGACAATGGAACATGATCCGCTCTATGCTACAGCAACACTCGCCTCACCGACTTCATCGTCTCGGAGGACTCGGCTCGCATCCGCGAGTCACCGCCATGCGACCGGCTCTCTGAGAGTCAGGTCCGCACGATCCACCGCCTCGCCTCCGAGTACGACTCAGCCCACAGCAACATGGCCGAAACCACCACGACCGCGAAAGACGCGGCCCTCAACGACGACGCCGATTCGGTGACCCCGGCGTCACTCGCCGGGTCCATTGTCGCCGCGTCACCCGCGGGATCCATCACCCAGGTCTCCTATGTCGGAGACTTCGAGGATCCCTCTATTTTTGGGATCTTCAACTTCGACTCCGGGTCGAAGAACTCCGCCGACCTCCGCGATGGAACCGACCGCCACGCCGCGACCTACATGGCGTCTGGCGCCGACCCGCCGGAAGATCCATTCTCCACGCCGATCCCTCCCAACGCGACGGCAACGGAGGTCGAGGAACTCCGCCTGAAGCTGGCGGAAGCAGTCCGCAAGGAACAAACCGAGCGCGAAAAATTTCGCCTCGAGCAGGTGATAGCGCAGGAGCTGTCGCGCTACCACCAGCTCCGAATCAGGTCGCGCCTGAACCCCACTGTCCAGGGGCGTGCCCTGAATTTCGACGACGAGAACGACCCGGCCCGCGCGGCCGAGCATGCGATCTGCGAGAACGCGCCACCAGGAGGAAGCACTCGGCCCCCACTAGGGTCAACGGGCAATGGCGCCCCGCCACCACCCAACCGCGCACCCCCAGGGAGCAGCCGAGGATCGTGGTCTCCTCACGGGAGCGAGACGCGAACGGCCTACCGCTGTTCTCCACCCCAATGGACAACCTCGTCGCGGGATGAGCAGCAGTCGACAACATCGCAGCCACTAGTGAAGGCGCCCTGCAGATCCAGTACGCCAAGGCCCTGCTCGCAAAAGCGGTCGAGCAACAAAACGCAGGCGTCGACTCACAGGGTCGGATGTACTCGCATTCATCGGGCAGCAGAGCGGCCTCAAGCGGTCGCCCCATGGCGACAAACACCATCAACTGCGCGCCACCCGAACCACTACAGCTCCAACACCGACCCGCGAACGCGGCACTATCCACCAACGACCACCGGCCGGCGACCAACTTCGTCGCCGCCAACGGTCAACCCGTCGATGCCCGCACCCACATCATCAACAACCAGAGCTGGCGCGCACGCCGGCCCGATGACCTGCGGCATACCCTCACCAACCGCCGCGACAGTGAGCCGAGGGGGTCGCTAAGCCGACTCGGGCCCCGGTGCTTCGGACCGATGATCCGAGGCGAGAGATACCCGGCGAACTTCAAAGCGTCGAAGGAAATAGAGAAGTACGACCCCTCGTACGATCCCTCCGTGTGGCTAGATACCTACCTCATGGCGATGGGGATCGCCGGCCACACCGATCTACTAGCCGCCCGCTACCTTCCCCTGATGATGGAGGGAGCGTGCAGGCAGTGGATCAACACTCTTCCCGCGGATAGCATCGACTCCTGGGAAGAGGTGCGCGACGCCTTCATCAGGCACTTCGAGGGTTCATACATCTGCGCCACCACCATCGAGGACCTGGAACGATGCGTCCAGGGAGCTCGCAAGTCGACTCGCAGCTGGGTCCAACGGTGGCAAGAACTGTGGTACAACGCGGTCGGCATCCACCCAGACACCGCGATCCACTGCTTCATGACCTCGTGCCGCTACGAGCCCCTGGTCACCAAGCTCAAACGAGCGTACCGCACACTCGACAACATACCGGATCTCCTGGAGATCGCCAAAAGGTACGCGGAGGAAGACCCAAACCAAGAAACCGACGACGAGTCGGGAGGACAACGCCGCACGAGCGGCCACGACAATGGAAGATGATCCGATCTATGCTACAGCAACACTCGCCTCACTGGCAAGCGCCGCAGTGACGGGCGAGTCGACTTCGTCACCAACGCTGGATACGCGCAGCGCGAGCCCAAGAGCTTCCGCCGCGACGGGGGGAAACGCCACGACGGCGGCAACTAAAAGGCGAAGCCGAGGTTCGACCCCGCGACCCTTCTTAACCAACCTTGTGTATTTCACAGCAGGGAAGGAAAGCCCGCTACGCACACGACCGCCAACTGCCACTCTCTCAAGGAGATCGAGAAGGCACGACGCGCGCGGGAAGACCCTGACAACAACCTGCCAAACGGCGGAAAATTCGGCAGCATGGCCGGCTCGCTCCACACCTTCACAGGCTTCAACACGAAGCGCGAGAAGAAAGTCATCGCCCGCGCCGTCACCGTCAACGTGGTGGCCCGGGTGGACGTCCCCCAGTTCCTCAACTGGTCTGAGCAACCAATCACGTGGAGCCGCCAGAACCACTCACCACGGATCGAGTACCCAGGCCGAGTCGCCCTGGTGGTCAAGCCCAAGGTGGGAGACTACTGGCTCCCCAAGACATTGATGGACGGCGGCAGCTCCATCAACATCCTGTACCTGGACACCTTCAGGCGACTGCGGCTCCCGCAGTCGATGATCGAGACGACCTACACCACGTTCCACGACATCGTCCCCGGTCGGAAGGCGTACCCGGTCGGCAAGGTCACGCTGCTAGTCACCTTCGGCACACCGGCAAACTTCCACACCGAGCGGATCGTCTTCGAGCTAGTGCCCTTCGACAGCCCCTACCACTACGTCCTGGGGCACCAGGCGTTCGCCAAGTTCATGGCGGCGCCCCACTACGCGTACAACGCGATGAAGCTCCCCAGACCGCGCGGCGTCATCACCATCCACGGCGACCCCGACATGGCCGCTGAGTGCGAGGCCAAAGGAGCCGAACTCGCCGACGCCGTCATCGCGGCAGAGGCCAACCACGCCGACGAGCTTGCCAAGTACGCGAGCGGGGTCAACAACGATGACCCCACCATACTCAAGAAGCCCAACTCGGAGGGCGGCAACACCTCAGCCTTCGAGGAAACGACGCATACCCGCACCGTCGAGATGGTCCTAGGCGACTCCAGCCAGACGGTGACGATCGGGACGGGCATGAGCCCAGCATAGGAAGGCGCGCTCATCGAGTTCCTCCGTGAGAACAGGGACATCTTCGCATGGAAGCCCTCTGACATGCCTGGCGTCCCTAGGGAACTCGCTGAGCACAAACTCAACGCCGACCCTAAAGTGCGACCTGTCAAGCAGTCGCTGCGGCCCTTCAATGAAGAGCGCCGCCGAGCCATCGCCGAGGAGGTGCAGCGTCTACTCGCTGTAGGCTTCATTCGGCCAATCAAGTACTCCAAGTGGCTGGCAAACCCAGTCCTGGTCGACAAGAAAAATGGGACCTGGAGGATGTGTATCGATTACACAAACTTAAACAGTGCCTGCCCGAAGGAACAATTCGTCCTCCCACGGATCGACCAAATCATCGATTCCACCGCGGGCTCGGAGTCGCTATGCTTCCTCGACGCCTACTCTGGGTACAACCAGATCAAAATGGCCGTTGAGGACGAAGAAAAGACGGCGTTCATCACGCCATTCGGAGCCTTCTTCTACACTGCCATGACCTTCGGCCTAAAGAACGCCGGGGCAACATACCAGCGGTGCATGCAGGAGTGCCTTGCGAGCCAAATTGGCTGCAATATCCACGTCTACATCGACAACGTGGTGGTGAAGTCCGCTCGCCAGAGCGACCTACTCGCTGACCTGGCGGAAACATTCGCCAACCTACGGAAATACAAGATAAAGCTAAACCCAGGCAAATGCACCTTCGGCGTACTAGTTGGGAAGCTACTGGGATACGTTGTCTCCAAGCGCGGGATCGAGGCAAACCCCACCAAGATCGACACGATCGCTCGACTCGGCAAACCCGAGTGCCTGCGCGATGTCCAGAAGCTGGCCGGGTGAGTCGCGGCTCTCAGTCGCTTCATCCCCCGATTGGGCAAAAAGGCGATGCCCCTCTATCGCCTGATGCGCAAGAACCCCACCTTCCAGTGGGACAAGGAGGCGGATGATGCGCTCCGCGACCTCAAGAAGGTGCTACTCGTAGCACCGCTACTCGCCGCCCCCGTCGACAAGGAACCCATGCTGGTCTACGTCGCGGCTTCCGAGCGCGTCGTCAGCGCCGTCATGGTCGTCGAACGACCAGAGGAAGGAAAGGAGCGCCCGGTGCAGCGACCAGTGTACTACATCAGCGAAGTCCTCACCGAATCGCGCCAGCGCTACCCGCAATACCAGAAACTGGTATACGCGATCTTCAGAGCACAGCGGCGACTGCCACACTACTTCCAGGAGCACCCGATAACGGTCGTCTCCTCAGCACCGTTGCAGGACATCATCCGCAACCGTGAGGCGACCAGGAGAGTCGCCAAGTGGGCCGTCGAGATCGGCGTCCACAACATCAAGTACGAGCCGCGCAAAGCGATTAAGTCGCAGGCTCTCGCGGACTTCATCGCCGACTGGGAAGAGGCCCAACAGCCAGAAAAGCTGCCATACCTCCATTACTGGAGCTTACACTTCGACGGCTCCAAGAACGCGGACGGCGCAGGAGCAGGGATCGTGCTAACTTCTCCAAAGGGCGACAAGCTCCTCTACGTCCTCTGCCTAAACTTCACCCCCTGCACCAACAACATGGCCGAGTACGAGGCGCTACTCCACGGCATGCGAGCTGCCAAGGAAATGAACGTCAACCGCACGCGAAACCCTTCAGCCCCAAACACCACAAGAGCCAGCCCTCCCCACCCCGTGCGTCGTCGCCGCCTAGCCGCCGCTAGCCACCACCGCCGCTGGCCCGTCGCCGTCGCCCTAGTCGCTGCCTACACCTCCTCCTCCACTCCGGCCTTCTAAACCTAGATCGCCGGAAACCCTAGATCCACCATAACTCGCACCGGCTTAGGCGAAGCCCTGCGGGATCTTCCCTCTACTTCCGACACCACGCCGTCGTGCTGCCGGAATCGCGAGGGAGAACTACAACCTCCGCTGCCTGCTGGAACAAGGGAGAGGAAGGTCTTCATCGAGTACTAAACGTGTGACCGCGCTGCCGGAACGCAGCGCCGGAAGGATCGTCTACGCGATCTTGAGATCGGCAAGTGTACGACTATATCACCCACGAGAATCTGCTCTCGTTAACCGCTTTGGAATCTTCAAGGGTGAGTACTCTAATCGACTCGTTGCTACAATCTAGTAGATAGATCTTGGCTTGTTTGTGTGCATGCGGTAGAATTTTTTGTTTTCCATGCTATGACCCCCTACATCACCGCCCCCTATCGTCGCCCATGCCGTTAGCTCGCTGTGCAGCCGACCCCGACGAGCTCAGCCCGCACCGTTTGGTCCCCGTCGATTGGAGCCGCCCCAGGAGAAGCTGCCGGTACCAGGAGAATCGCCGTCATCGACTTTGTCGTTCGCCCCTGTCGCCGACCATCGCCTGAGCCCTGGTGCGCCTCCCCGACCCCCACCGACCGTGCTAGGGTTCTGTCTCGTCGGCGTTGCCCGACGTGGACGATGAACCAGAGTCGTTCGATTAGAGTTAGATCGTGCGGCCTAGATCACCCTGTACTGCTTCGCCACTCGCTGTCTCACTGACGAGTGGGGTCGCTGACTTAACCAGCCCGCGCGTGTGCTGTACGTAGTGGGCTGGCCCAGTTAAACCTCCCGCGCGATCCAACAATTCAAATTTAGTTTTATTCATTTAATTTCAAACCCCGTTCTGTACCTCTATTCAAAAATCAACCCAGCTTGATTCACTGAACGAAAATGCATGAAACCAATTTTGTTAGAAAGGTACTGGAATGCTTAATCCAAGCCCGTTGGATTCAAACCATTTAGAATTATAGATCACCCATGGTAAAAATAACAAGGCATAATCTTTTCTGCATTTAAACATTTTTCAAAATTCAACCATGAAAACTTTTGAGTTGATTTCAACTCTAAAAAATCACATTTGACCATACCTTTCAGAATATATAAAAATATATAGGTTTACTTACAGAAATAATGATCAAGTAATAAAAGAATATCACATAGGCATTTCTAGTCACTATAATTAAATAAAATAAAAAGGTTAAACCTTATTAAATTGTGACACCACTTTAAATCACATTCCCATGTACTGAAATATGTGGTGATGACATGTGTCAACATGATCCCATGTTTGAGTTGGAGAATATTAAATCTTAAGTAGTTTTTCAATGAGTAGAAATTACGTTTCTAAAAATAAAACAAATGAGACAAGTGCTTTAATCTTGTAATGTTAGTGATGATGCTAGATCATCTAGTGTGAACCTTTGTGTGATGATTAGAAATAGTTAAGTATTGTTTGGTGATTGTGTACCTCGTATTTATTTATAGACGCTAGTACCGACCAAGGATACGAGGAGGAAAGAGGATACTACGAGGAAGAAGCCGAGGAGAACTTCAACCACTGCTCTGCACAAGGAAAGCTAACACTTGCAACGTAGCAAGCTTATACTGATATCTTAGCAAGCCAATACTTGCAAGCTACTATTTGCTTGTTACTATGCCAACTATATGCCTTAAGCATATGTGATTATACCCACTTGACACACCATCATAGTTTTTCTTGCAAGCTTAGTATTTTATTTTTCTTTATTAAAAGCTTTATATCAAAAGTTTACTTAGTGACTTGTAGATTCTAGAAAGATAATTAAAGGTAGCATAAAGAGCATAAAATTTGGCCTAAGTTAGATAATCTTGATATTATCATGAGGCTTGAGATTTTACTTAGATAAAATACACTTGTTTACCACCCCTTATTAGTATTTACCCCCACTTGTAGATGCTACTGCTAAGCATAAAACTTGATCAACTTTAGATGGGAATACTTGGTGAAAATGGTTATGAAAACCTTAGAATGATGAGTCATTCTACTGAAATGTTTTGACATGTGTTTCCGAACACCAGATGATTTTTGATGATGAAAATGTTAAGGCATGAGCCTTAGCCCTTTATAAAACTGATGGTTGTCTGGATACAATACTATTCCAATTTTACCGTACAACCACAATACCCAAAAATTAGGTAGGGCTTGACTGGAAATTTATATACCTTAGTATGGGTTCCCTGCGGCCAAGGTCTGAGCTGAGGATACCTTGTGAAGATTGTCCACCTGTGCAGTACCCAAGATGAAAGTTGGTCATGGTTGGGAGGCCAAACTCACAGGAGAGGTGCCTATACTAGGGCGTGTAATTGAAAGGTTAGGATTGATTATCCGCATACTGAGTATGGTGAATTCAGGATTGTTCCTGAAGGATGTATCGAATGTTGTGGTCAAAGTGTACAATCTCTGTAGAGTGTCAAACTATTCGAACAGCCGCGTCCGCGGTTATGGACAGTTGGAGTGGCCATAATGTTCTATCGTCAGATGTTTTCAAAATGACTTGTGAAATGATTTGTGACTTTGACTTGACCACAACAGATTTGTGACATGAAATTCAAGTCCCACTTAGGTGTTATAAAGATTTCAACTAGCTTTCTTTGCTTTTGAACTTAGTAGAGGTAAATCTGGCTTTTTGCAAAACAACCCTAGAACTTAGTATATCCTATTCAAAACCACTTCACTTGTTAGTATTAGTTTGCGAGTACTTAAAGAGTACTCATGGCTTTGTCCCTGGCTATTCCCATGGCCAGACTATGAAGAGGAGTATCAGGAAGAAGGACATCAGGAAGGTTACGACAATTAGGATCATCTCCCATCGTCAGCATTGCCTGTGACCATGAAGATGGAGCTTTGCCTACGCTATCGTTATTATTACGTTTTTTCGCTGCTTGAATTGTATTAAGAACTGGATCATGAGATCCTTATTTGTGTAAGACCTTATGTATGATTTGTAATGGATGATGTACTGTGATATCCAATCTGTTATGTCTCGCAAAAATGGTAATCCTGGGATTGCGATGTATGGCATAACAGGCATCTGTGATTAAAAATCTGGGTGTTGACAACTCATCGGAGGAGCCAACTGAAGAGGGGTTGCTGGTAGCGGGGAGAGGCCTCGATACCCAAGGCCCAGTTGCAACGGCAACGAAGGCGGCGGCGGAGCGGAAAGAAAACCGCCGCCGGAGATTAATACAGAAGAGGAGCGCCTAGGGCGAGGACCTAGCAGCGGTGGCGCATCACGCGATGGAGAAGCGCAGCAGCAAGGACGCAAGAACGGAAACACAACAGTGTGCTCGCAAGAGCATAGGAACGGTGGCGTGGTTGTCGAGGCGAAGGTGCGGTGGCGCAGACACTAGAGCGCAACAACAAAAACTACAACGGCGCAAGGAGGAAGACGACGGGATTGGGGAAGGAGAAAGTGAATCGACCCACCCCCACTCCCCTACTTATAACCACATAGGGTGAACGTTAGTGGGATCGTGGATGCTCCACGGTAACCGCACGAACGCCTATATCACGCATCCACGAATGATGAGTGGAGCCACAACAAGGGTCACATGGTGCAAGAGGAGATCGGGCCGCCATGACCGTTGCAACGATCGAATCGTCACTGTGTCGACGCGACGGACGCAGTAATTACTGTAGCGTGTCAGCGTGCACTGTAGAAATACAAAAAACGAGACAAAGGTAATGATTGGTATGTTAGAGATATGCCCAAGAGGCAATAATAAAGTGGTTATTATCATATCTTCATACTTATGATAAATGTTTACATACCATGCTATAATTGTATTAACAGGAAACATTAATACTTGTGTGATTTGTAAACATAAAAGAGTCCCTAGTAAAGCCTCTTGTTAAACTAGCTTGTTGGTTAATATATGATGATGGTTTCCTGATCATGAACATAGAGATGTTATTAACAACAGGGTCATATCATTGGGAGAATGATGTGATGGACATACTCCTATAGTTAAGCGTAGCATAAAGATCAAGTCATTTAATATAGTTCATTTGCTATAAGCTTTCTGATACATAGTAACCTAATTCCTTCGACCATGAGATCATGTTAATCACCATCACCGGAAGGATGCTTTGATGACATCAAACACCACACCGTAACTGGGTGGCTATAAAGGTGGCATTGAGTGTTCGGAAAGTATGGGTTGAGGCACATGGATCAAGAGTGGGATTTGTCCATCCATATGACGGATAGATATACTCTGGGCCCTCTCGGTGGAATGTCATCCAATTAGCTTGCAAGCATGTGACTGGCTCACAAGGGATCACATATCACGGGAACGAGAAAAGAGTACTTATCGGTAACGAGGTTGAACTAGGTATGCAGAGATACCGACGATCATAACTTCGGATAAGTAAACTATCGTGAGACAAAGGGAAATTGGTATCGTATGTTAGTGGTTCATTCGATCGCAAAGTAATCGTAGAAATATGTGGGAGCCATATGAATTTCCAGATTCCTCTATTGGTTATTGTTCGGAGAAGTGTCTCGATCATGTCCGCATAATTCACGAACCGTAGGGAGACACACTTAAGGATTCGATGATGTTGAGTAGTTATGGAATGATGAGTAAGAGACTGAATGTTGTTCGGAGTCTCGGATGGGATCCGGGATATCACGAGGAGATCCGGAATGGTCCGGAGAATAAGATTCATATAAGGAAAGTCCTGTTTCGGGGTTGGAGAATGGTTCCGGTGTTTTCATCGGGAATGTTCTAGAAGGTTCTGGAATGTCCGGCACTCCGAAGGGGAAGGGTACATGAATGTGTTATATCAAGTTGGTATGATTGCATCATGTACTAGGTGTCATCGCTGAACAAAATAAAGGGTTTAATCAAATACTAGTTTGAAAAAGTCAAACGCCAATTTGAAAGTCAAACGGCTATTTTTGGGAAGTGGAGAGGGAGGTGGAAACCGAGTTGGGGAGGAGTCCCTCCTCCACCGCCGGCCCACTTGGGATCCGAGTTGGGGAGGGATTCCCCTCCCCTTGGCCGGCGCCTCCCACATATAAGAGGAGGGGCAGGGCTCCCCTCCTAGCACACAAGTTTTTCCCTCTAAACCTAAACCCTAGCCGCCGCCCACCATAGCCGCTGCCTAGGGT
Organism: Avena sativa; assembly: GCA_916181665.1. Lineage (NCBI taxonomy): Eukaryota > Viridiplantae > Streptophyta > Magnoliopsida > Poales > Poaceae > Avena > Avena sativa. The sequence continues at coordinate 134,117,035 of OV702298.1, forward strand.
TTCTCCCCTAGCCGCCGACTTGGGCACCTCCAAGCCCTAGCCGCCGGCCCAAGCACCTCCTCCTTGGTGTGTCTAAACCCTAGATCGCCGAGGAGCTCTCTCATATTCCACCATACTCACTCCGGCTTAAGGCAAAGCCCTGCGAGATCTCCCCTCTACTTTCGGTACCACGCCGCCATGCTGCCGGAATCGCGAGGAGAGTGCTACAACCTCCGCTGCCTGCTGGAACAAGGGAGAGGAAGGTCTTCATCGAGTACCAAACGTGTGACCGACTGCGGAAGCGCTGCCGGAACGCAGCGCCGGAAGGATCGTCTACATGATCTTGAGATCGGCAAGTGTACGACTACATCACCCACGAGAATCTGCTGTCGTTAACCGCTTTGGAATCTTCGAGGGTGAGTTCCTCTATCGACTCGTTGCTACAATCTAGTAGATAGATCTTGGCTTGTTTGTGTGCATGCGGTAGAAATTTTTTGTTTTTTCATGCTACGAACCCCTACAGTGGTATCAGAGCCGTGTCTATATGTACATCTATTTGCACGAGTAGAACACAATGGTCATTGTGGGCGTTGATGCTTTTGTTGTCGATTGCTTCTTGTGTACTTTGCATCTTGCGGGATGGTGGGATGAAGCGGCCCGAGCTAACCTTACATGTCATCGTTCATGAGACTTGCTCCACGCTTGACATGCAACTTGTATTGCATAAGTGGCTTTGCGGGTGCGTGTTTCTCCCAACATAGTTAAGATTCAATTTACAACGGGTGATTGACAATACTAGTATCAATGTTGTGGTTCTTGTTCGTAAGTTAGAGCGACACTTATTGAAATCCCCAAACCACGTAAAATATGCAAAGAAAATTAGAGGCGTCTAACTTTGTTTTGCAGGGGTGTGCTATGATGTGATATGGCCATGATTGTGACTATATTTGATGTATGCAATGTTCCTTATTGTAAGTTGGCAACCGGCATGAGCCATATGGTTGTCTTTAAATTCTGTTAAGACCCGCGTGTCTATTCAAAGTAGTTGTAATAGTTGAAGCTGGTGGACGACAACCATGGAGCAGCGCCATTGACCTTGATGCAATGCCGGTGATGATGGAGATCATGTTCGTGCTTGAAGATGGAGATCGGAAGCACAAGAAGAAAGGCCATATCATATCACATATTATGAATTGCATGTGATGTTAATCCTTTTATGCATCTTGTATTGCTTAGTTCACGACGGTAGAATTATAAGATGATCCCTCAAGCACACAATTTCAAGTTTTAAAGTGTTCATCCTTAGTAAGCACCGTTGCTAAAGCTCGTTGTTTCGAAGCACCACGTGATGATCGGGTGTGTTAGATTCTGCGAGTGTATACAATGTGAGCAAGCCAGATTTGCTCATGCGGAAGCTAAGGTTTGATCTTGACGAGCCTAGCATGTATAGACATGGTCTCGGAACACGGATCACCGAAAGGTAAAGCATGAGTCATATAGCAGATATGATGAACATGATGATTGTTCGCCATTGAAGCTACATCAACTCTCGTGATGATCGGTTTTGATGTGGTAGATTTGGTTCGTGTAATCACTAAAACAATGTGAGGGATATTGTTTTGAGTGGGAGTTCAACAGAAATATGATTAAAAGTTGAACACTATTTATCATAAATTAAATCAAAGTGAATTTGCATAATTGTTGTAGTTATTGGCATCTGTTTACCACCTTGCGCTTAGTTATAATTGAGATGATAGAACTATAAAATTCTCGTTAGTTACTTTACGAACTGGTATCGTATTGTTTTGAAGTGTTAATCTAAAGTTTAAAAGTCCTATTGCAAACTTTCAGTAAGTTCCGGTTACTCCATGAAGTTTAATAATTGGTATTAAAACAAGAGTGACAATTCCAAGAGTTAGTGTATGAGTATCATGTTTGTCTCCATGATTCTTGATATTCAAAAGATTGTCTTAATATCAAGGTTATCTAGGATCTGAAAGAGTTGTTTCAGAAACCATGATGTGTGGAAGATATTGTGATATCTGAAACGGAATTTTGGTTGCAACATGATAGAGTATAATATGGCAAAAGTCATGTTCTCATATTTGATGAGAATTTGCAACGGGTTGGAGACACTAGTTGTCCTGATCCACCAAAAGGTTTTGGAGAGCAACATTATACTCACGATTCATCTTTATAAGCTAAAAGTAGCTTGATCATGAATAATTCCATGATAAGGATGAATATTTGATGTTGGTAAAATATTTACCACACCAAGAGATTACTAAAGAATGGAATTTGAAAGTACACCAAACATTTGATGATGGTGATCTACTTCAAAGTGCAAGTCCAAAGACATTGGTATTTAATTATACACGCTTTGGACTATGTGTCATATGTATGACTCCACTATTGATGTTGATAGATTCTTTCAAACAGAAAAGGAAATACTGAAAGAGAATCTCATAAATATATGGCAGAAAAGAAAAGACTAGAATTGTTCAGTTTAAGTATATAGATGATATACATGTTATGGCTATATTCTTTGCTTATTAAACAATGTGGTTCTTAAGTATTTGATACTGAATTTGTTGGTGTGAATCATCATATGAAACAACACAATTCATGAACTATGGCCTAAGTAACTAGCAAAAGAATATGTGATGATGTTCATCGAGAACAAATAAAGGGTTATTGTGTTGCTCGTTAAACATCAAAGCTTGCCTTCAAGATTTGTTTTATCAGGTATTATGAGAATAAAAGGGTTGTTCAAATAATTGCCGTAATCCATAAAAGATGGATGATTCACAAATCTCGTTGGAAAAATCTCATCCATAAAACTAGTGCTAAAAATGTCGAAAGACAAATTGATTGAAAGATCACTTCGGAAGTGACATCGCCGTTTAAATTATATTGGAAAGAAAACATGAAGAAACTCCATGTGGATGGAATTTTGGAGTCTTTTGATTTTTGATCAAATGACGCTTGTGAAACTTTCCTAAAAGATAATTAAAACTTCGTTCATAGGCCAAAAGGGAATGAATGACTAGCTTATTGGAACTTGTTCATATTGTTGTACGAAGTCCATTATGTGTAGTCAAGAGCGATGGATTTCAAACTTCATATGCTTTCTCTGAAAATTTGAGTGAATATATGAATATTTACTTAATAAGGATAAAGTATGAAACACTTGAAAAGTTCAAAGACTTTCAAGATGAAGTGCAAGATCATTGTAACAAGAATATAAATAGTTTATGATAAGATCATAAAGGAAGATATTTGAGTTACAAGTTTAGCATAATACCTAAGATTTAAGGAATCGTTCCGTGGATTTGCATGTCCCGAAACACCATAAGAGTATGGAGCGTTCGAGATATGTAATTAAACCTTGTTTGACATGGTAAGATCGAAGGTGTAATTCATAAAACTGCCATTATATTTTAAAGATTAAAAGCTTTAGAGACTACCGTTTTTCCACTGAAAAGAGCTTCATCATAATCCGTTGAAATGACACCATATAAAGTTATGGTTTGGGATAAAACCCAAGTAGTCCTTTCTTAAACATTGGTATGCTATGCATAAGAAAGATGTTTACAACCAAAGTCGGATGAACCTGTCTTTGTATGTTATTTCGAATAATTGTTCCTCCATAACATCGGAAACAAAAGTGTTTGTCGCTTAGAATGTCAAGTTTCTTTGAGAAGGAATTTTTTCGTGAAAAGATAAGTGGGAGGACAATAGAACTTTGATAAGGTTAAAAGAACCTTAGCTATATGTGCAAAGTTGCGCAGCACCGAAAAGTGTTCCGGAGGCAGCAACAATGCTCATGGCTCACGTGCCTCAAAAGTTGTGGTTACGAAGGTCAAAGTTTCTATTGAACCAAGTAGGTCGGGTAAACAATCAAATACCAAGATTTGAGGGTTGAATCATTATTTGAGAATAATGAACAGACTACATGCAAAGAAGCGATGATGGGCCCTGACTCCGTAAAAAGGCTTGAAGCCATAAAATCCGTGATAGTTCCATACACGAGAAATCAAGTTTTGAACTTGAAGGACCCTCGAGAAAGGTGTAAGACCTTGCAGTTGTGTTTGGATCTATAAAATAAATAGACATGGATGTTGCACATCTATGAAATAGTCGACATGTTGGGAAAGAGTTCACAACAATGTTCAAAGAGTTGACTATGACAAGATCTGATCTTTCATTAAGCGATATTTAGTCTAGACGGATTAATGTAGCAACCACTACATATAATTTTGTTATGTGGCCGTTGAATAAACAAAACAAAGTTCTTCTAATAGAATTGTTGCCAAGGATGTGTGCATGACATGGTCCAAAGGTTTTTGTTAATTCAAAGGATGCTAAAAGCATATGCAAACTTCAATGGTTGAAGTAAGCATCGCGGAGTTGGAATCTTCACTATGATGAAACTGTTAAAAGAGTTTAATTTCATCAGAGACAATGAAGATGCTTGCATTTGCAAGAAATTAAGTGGGAGCGCTAAGACATGTTTCTAATACATTATGTGGATGACATATTGTTGATTAGAAATGATGTATCTTTTATTAACACGTATTAAGAATTTCATCCCGATGAAAGACTTAGGCAAAACCCAAATATTTGGCATCAATAGACGCTAATATGGTTGTGCCAGAAGTACATAGATGAGATATTGAATGAGTTCAATATAAAAACTACAAGAAAAGTTCTTGTCGCACAGAAAGGATTGAATGAGTTCAATATTGATGATATATTCAAGTGTATTGATACTTGGTAAGTGAAACAAAGATTCAAGTATAGATTGATACTTGATGTATAAAATCACAAAGAGTATTTATATCAATCATACTGTGATATGTACAAATCCAGATATGTCCTATACTCTAAATGTTATGAGCATATACCAGAATGATTCATAAGTTGATCATTGGACAATAGTAAGGATATTCTTATGATCTTTTGGAAGAACTAAGAGTATATTATTTGTAGAAGTGACAAATAGATGGTTAGTTCATTGTAAAAGTACTACATTGATACTAGTTTTGTCACAAAGTACAAATTAAGTTTATCTCAATCTAAACTAAGGGTGGCACAATATAATGGAAAGTAAGTTCCATAATGGATTTGGATGAGTTCCAAAGTTAAAGACATTGTGACAGATACTACAACAAAAGGCTAAGTATATGACTGTTATAATAGCAGCTAAAGAGGGCATTTGTGTCAAGTAGTTTGTTATCAAACTAGGTGTAGTTCACAGCGGGATAATACTATGAAGATATATTGTACGACAATATTATCAACATGTTTTAACCCCAAAGAACTAAAGGTCTCACCAAAGGACCAAAATTATACAAAGCCATCTCATTAGAGAATGAGTGATGCATAGAGACGCAAAGACATGCAATTACACACGGACCTGGAAGTGTCAGATCCGGAGATCAGTTGACCACTAGCAATAGTGTACATACAACACCGGAAAGCCATAGGTGTTGAATACACAAAGGTTTGAAACTAGATTATTGACTCTAGTGCAAGTGGGAGACTGTTGGAGACATGCCCAAGAGGCAATAATAAAGTGGTTATTATCATATCTTCATACTTATGATAAATGTTTACATACCATGCTATAATTGTATTAACAGGAAATATTAATACTTGTGTGATTTGTAAACATAAAAGAGTCCCTATTAAAGCCTCTTGTTAAACTAGCTTGTTGGTTAATATATGATCATGGTTTCCTGATCATGAACATAGAGATGTTATTAACAACAGGGTCATATCATTGGGAGAATGATGTGATGGACATACTCCTATAGTTAAGCGTAGCATAAAGATCAAGTCATTTAATATAGTTCATTTGCTATAAGCTTTCTGATACATAGTAACCTAATTCCTTCGACCATGAGATCATGTTAATCACCATCACCAGAAGGATGCTTTGATGACATCAAACACCACACTGTAACTGGATGGCTATAAAGGTGGCATTAAGTGTTCGGAAAGTATGGGTTGACGCACATTGATCAAGAGTGGGATTTGTCCATCCATATGACGGATATATATACTCTGGGCCCTCTCGGTGGAATGTCATCCAATTAGCTTGCAAGCATGTGACTGGCTCACAAGGGATCACATATCACGGGAACGAGAAAAGAGTACTTATCGGTAACGAGGTTGAACTAGGTATGCAGAGATACCGACGATCATAACCTCGGATAAGTAAACTATCGTGAGACAAAGGGAAATTGGTATCGTATGTTAGTGGTTCATTCGATCGCAAAGTAATCATAGAAATATGTGGGAGCCATATGAATTTCCAGATTCCTCTATTGGTTATTGTTCGGAGAAGTGTCTCGATCATGTCCGCATAATTCACGAACCATAGGGAGACACACTTAAGGATTCAATGATGTTGAGTAGTTATGGAATGATGAGTAAGAGACCGAATGTTGTTCGGAGTCTCGGATGGGATCCGGGATATCACGAGGAGATCCGAAATGGTCCGGAGAATAAGATTCATATAAGGAAAGTCCTGTTTCGGGGTTGGAGAATGGTTCCGGTGTTTTCATCGGGAATGTTCTAGAAGGTTCTGGAATGTCCGGCACTCTGAAGGGGAAGGGTACATGAATGTGTTATATCAAGTTGGTATGATTGCATCGTGTACTAGGTGTCATCGCTGAACAAAATAAAGGGTTTAATCAAATCCTAGTTTGAAAAAGTCAAACGCCAATTTGAAAGTCAAACGGCTATTTTTGGGAAGTGGAGAGGGAGGTAGAAACCGAGTTGGGGAGGAGTCCCTCCTCCACCGTCGGCCCACTTGGGATCCGAGTTGGGGAGGGATTCCCCTCCCCTTGGCCGGCGCCTCCCTCCTATAAGAGGAGGGGCAGGGCTTCCCTCCTAGCACACAAGTTTTTCCCTCTAAACCTAAACCCTAGCCGCCGCCCACCATAGCCGCCGCCTAGGGTTTCTCCCCTAGCCGCCGACTTGGGCACCTCCAAGCCCTAGCCGCCGGCCCAAGCACCTCCTCCTTGGTGTGTCTAAACCCTAGATCGCCGAGGATCTCTCTCATAGTCCACCATACTCGCTCCGGCTTAAGGCGAAGCCCTGCGAGATCTCCCCTCTACTTCCGGTACCACGCCGTCGTGCTGCCGGAATCGTGAGGAGAGTGCTACAACCTCCGCTGCCTGCTGGAACAAGGGAGAGGAATGTCTTCATCGAGTACCGAACGTGTGACCGACTGCGGAAGCGCTGCCGGAACGCAACGCCGGAAGGATCGTCTATGCGATCTTGAGATCGACAAGTGTACGACTACATCACCCACGAGAATCTGCCCTCGTTAACCGCTTTGGAATCTTCGAGGGTGAGTTCCTCTATCGACTCGTTGCTACAATCTAGTAGATAGATCTTGGCTTGTTTGTGTGCATGCGGTAGAATTTTTTTGTTTTTTCATGCTACGAACCCCTACATGGTACACGTAGGATGAGGCTTACTCAAGAAGCTAAAGGGATACCCCAGACGAAAGGGAATACGTGGAGAATGGGGCGCTTTTCAATGGAAGATAAATAGCGAAAGAGATATAAACTAAGAGGAACACCAGCTAAGAAATACGTCGGACAAAGAGATATGGAAAGTGAGTCTTTGGAAACTAATGTGGTCCGGCCGAGATAACTGGCAGGACCACACCAGCTTCGGGGACTAATGTTGGGGAGATGACCCCAGGTAGGGTCAATACGGGTAAGAAAGAGGAGAGGCCTTTCATATCCAGTGTCGAGTCACGGCATGGTTCGGCCGAATCACGCAAAGGATCGGCCGAATGAGATATGACTTGTCCTGAATCAGGTAATTGAGACATGATTCGGCCGACGTACGAATCATGTCGGCCAAGGCATCAATGATCAATGTAGGAAAAGGACGAGCCGAGTTACCCGAGGCGCGACTGAATCAGGAAAGCTTGAAGAGGAAGGAAGTATCTTTCAAGGTAAAACCCTAGCTACTATCTTAGTGGAATCTGCACAGTGCCAAGCGCTAGAGACAAGGAGCAGAGCAGTAAAGGAGCAGAGGAGCGTCATAGAGGTGACAGTCCCCAGGCCCGAGGCTTACATGTGATGGGCTCTGGGTCTTTGCCGTCGATAGAGGGGGGACATGGAAAGAGGTCCACCAAGTTACCATTTTGGGACAAGCATATTCCAAGAATATGCTTGCCACACCAGCCCTAAGAAGAACCAAGGGAGTCCTTTATAAGGAGAGGCAGGGCATCCTGGAGAGGGGATCGACTCATTTTTACTCTAGAGGGCTCATATTGTAACCTTCTTCCTCCTCTCTCTGATACAACTCAAGGAGCACTTGTAGCTCAATATAGGTGGAATAAAGATCTGTGTTCTAACTTGCTGTGTGTAGAAATCACTGTATGTTCCCTCCCAGATCCCACTAGCATTCATTGGCCCCAACTTAAGCCTACCCATGGCATCTGCCGTGCCACCACCAAGACACTTCCCGCTGTGGCCTTGGGAGGAATCAGAGGGACAAGCCCTTGGCGCGTACAGGGGCAGCTATCGCTAGCAAGACAAGTAGCGACGTGGTCTGCTAATTGGTGCGCACGTATGCAGATTCCCTAGTATAAATTCCTGCTCATCTGGGCCGCAATTTACCTGCTAAGGCCATACCAATGCCCCCAGCAAATGGATGCCACGCGTTTGAACTCGCCCTCTCGAACCGAGCCCAAGGCCCAACGCCCCCTCGCAAACTGACCGGACAGCGCGGCAGAGTCCGATTCGGCGCATATCGGGACAAAACTTGCATCTGGTTTGCGGGGGCTCGGACGTCGGCCTCGTCCGATGCGGTCCAGCGGAGTCTTCCTCGGGCCCTACCTGGCGGTGTCATAGAGTGAGGGACCGCGTCCTTTTTAATGGGACCGCGTCGTCCCCATCCACACCCACTCACCCACTCCACTCCCCACTTCCAAACCCCAAAACCCTATCCGCTCCCTCCCCGTCGACAAGCTCCCCTCGTCGGCACGCGGAGCACATGGCCCGGCGCGAGGCCATCGAGGCCCACCTCAAGAACCTCGCCGATGCCGACGAGGACTACTAGGAGGGGTCCCAGGAGGACTTTGCGTGGAGGACGGCGACGACGACGTCGACTTCCACTTCCAGGGGCATTGAGCATTTCCCAAGCAATAGTACAGTTTTTTTTGGACTTTGCTACCCGCAATCGGTCTTTTCAAATGACAAATCCTGGCGTGCAAACTAGACAGATTTCCATGCATGCAAATAAAACCAAAACTGCTGATGTCAGCCGCGTTTAATGCAAATATTAGAAAATTCAAAACGTTTTATAGTTCAATATGCTTATCCGATTGATGATCTGTTTTCACCGTTGGGCTAGTCTCGACGAGATCTTCGAAACTAGATCCCATGTCGATAGATTTCGAGAACTTTTTTTTCGGACCAAAAGGTTATTCACATGTAATACCTAAGTTATCCAGACGGTACTATATAAGTTATCCACCAGTTAACACATAAGTTATCCATCCTACGAACAGGTAATGTGTTTGAGTTTTTTATACGCGAAAAACACAAATATGAACTCTTCCAATTTGGGATCCGTTTTCGTCGAGTCGACATAATAAATATGGTGTTATACGCTACCACACACCATCCTAAGTCGTAGTCTAACAGCTCGGCCTCATCACCCATCGCCATTAACGCATCGACGATGACGAAATCTCGATATCCTAACACCTAAGTAACAATGTCTCAATTAAACTAGATTATAGCTCACATTTAATTAACTAAACTAAATATAGTACATGGGCAATCAAGATTTTATATAATACAAAAATTACCCACTTGAGCAATGCGATACCGTCTCTAAACCTATTTATATGATGCGTAACTTATATGTATCAGGATAGATAACTTAACTACTATGACATAGATAAGTCACATGTTAGGGATGAGTAACACGACTTTTATTTGCTCCAAAAGTTACTCACCAATAATACGAGAGTTATCCAGGCTTCAGTGTAGAAGTTACTCACCAAATAACATGTAAGTTATCCATCACTATAAAATTTTATTCACATATAAGATATAAAAATTATCCTAATAGTTTGGCTTCGTCGTCCATCGTCGCTCTTGTAGCGTACGTGCTACTCAACCTCAAAAGGCTATCACGTCAAACATTATTTTTTAAGAAATTAAATCTAATTTTTTTTTGCATATGATATAATAAAAAAAGTCTCGTACCCTAGCACTCACCATTTTAAGTCGTAGTAAACAAACATAACATTCAATCAGTAGTCTAGTTGCTCGGGTTCATCGTCCTTCGTCGCTATCGCGGTATAGGGTGATGAAGCCTCGAAGGGTGTTAGGATAATGCATCGACAACGATAAAGTCTTGATACCATAACATCCAGGGTACCATATTCCAATAAAACTTGCTCAACATGTATGTGATAAAACTTCTATCCAACACGTTTATATGGTGGGTAACTTATGTGTTACATGGTGGATAACTTACATATTATAACATGAATAACTCATGCCTTAGGGGTGAATAACCTTTTGGTCTAATTTTTTTTCATCGAAACATATCAACATGAGATCTAGTTTTGAAGATCTCGTCGCGACTAGCCCAACGGTAAAAACGGATCTTAAATCGGACAACGATTTAATTTATAAGATATTTCAAATTTTCGATTTAATCCTAAGCTGTCTCACAGCGCCTGTTCACACCTTCCGCCAGGTTTGGACAACCTAAGACTAACCTGAGGTTAGATTTGTCTTTTTTTTTTAAAGTGTCGTGTACTTTATTGACCAATAGTACAGTTTTTGTTACTTGATTAGTACAGTTAGTTGGTCCGTGAATACAGTGGAGGGATCGTGACCGACGTACACGTATGACGTCTCCACAAGGAGGGGCACGGCACGGGTACATCAAGCAACTTTGCCCTCTGCCGTGACGCGATACCTTTTTTGGGTGAGAGAAAGCTAGTGCTGGACCCCAGTCCCCTCCACTCCCTCTTCTCCTTCCTAGGGAAACTCACAGAGCTCCATCTCCATTACTCAGCCCCCGCTCTCCTTCCCTTCTTAAGCCACCGGGCCGTAGAAGACGAGAGAAACCACAGACCCATCTCCACAGCAAGCGAGCGGAGGAGGAGACGAGTCTCCTCGCCGAGCCGGTACTGCTCTCGCCACCGCTTCCCCAATCTCCGCTTCTTCGCCATTTTCCCTTGTATCTCTCTCTAGGTTTACGTAATGGGTTTTTTACCATGTTTTGTTTTCCTCCCCTAGTCCGCCGCACAGTTTATCTTCCTCTGCTATGCGATGCGACGCGATGAAATGCAATGCCGTGCATCACTCAACCCTAGTGTTTCCTGATTCAATCTTATTTTTCTCCCATTAGTTTTTTTTCGGGTACTTAGATTTCAAATCTGCGTGGATAGGGTTTTTAGGGTTCTTCCGTTTCATATATTGCCCTAAATAGGACGACATTCATTGCTTTGTCTTGCCTCCGTAAATCTCGGGGAAGTTTCTTATTTATCTCCTGGAGAAAAATAATGTACAGAGCTTCTTTCTTACTATCTCTCTTTCGGTTTCGATTAGACCAGCTTTTCTTCATATTCTTGCGGTCTTCCATTCTTGATTTTTTCTATGTGAACTACGTTAGGGGTTTGCTCTGGTTTTTCTCCTTTTTCTTTTCTACACCGCGAGTCTATTCTTTTTCAGGCAGATGTTTGCTTCCGCCCCTTATTTGAAAACATTTTCTTTGGTTCTCCGTATTCTTGCTGTCTCCCTTCTTTTCTATATGCACTACGTTGGGGGTTTGCTCTGTTTTTTCTCCCTTTTCTTTGTTTATTACTGCGACTCTTACCTTTTCTGGGCAGATGTATGCTTCTGCCCCTTATTTGGCAACATTTTCTTTGGTTCAGTGTCAACAATCTGCCTTGTCTTCTTTTTCTCCCCTCCTCACCCATAAATCTTCTTTTCTTTCGTTGGTATGGAAATGCTCACAGTATTACTACTTTGTAGGCACCACACCTCTGTGGGCTACTCTAATATGATAATTCGTACATCATTTTATTTATTTGCTTCCAACTGTATCATTTTATTGCAAGCACCAAGATTAATTATAATAAATGTGAACATATTTTTAGCAACATCTCGTAACATTTGGTTCAAGCTCGAGAGCATATCTTCTTTTTAAGGGATGGAGAGTAAATCTTCACATACACCATTTCCTTTTATGATCATAACACCAATGTCCGTCTTCGTTACTTCTAAAAAACACTGCATTGACCTTAATCTTCCAATTAATCGAAGTTAATAACTTGGATCCATGGTTCCTTTGTTATTGTTTCCGAATTAATCTTGTTTCCTGTTTCATACTAATCATTTCGTGCCCTTTTTACCAATTGCATCTGTAGGGGCTCCTTTTGTCCTCTCACCATGGACCCTCATGACGAGGAGTTGCCACCACCACCTCCTCTGCCTCCCAACGTGGTGCCCATCAAAGCCGAAGATGCTGCTCCACCTGACAAGCCACCAAAGCCTAAGAGGCTGCCGATGGCCAGGCCCGGATTGGGCAAGAAAGGACAGCCGATCCAGCTCCTGGCCAACCACTACAGAGTCTCTGTGAAGAGCTCAGAGGATTTTTTCTATCACTGCAATGTAAGCATATATGCTATCCCTAGTTTACCACCACCTAGTAGTACTTCAAAATGATACTACAAGTTTGTGACCTCAATTCATATCTCCATGCTTATTTGGTACTTGTTATTATGCTCTATCAATTAGGTTATTTTGAAGTATGAGGATGACCACCCGGTGGAAGCCAAAGGGGTAGGCAGGAAGGTGATTGACAAGCTGCAGCATATGTACCGCACTGAGCTCTCGAACAAAGACTTTGCTTATGATGGCGAGAAGAGCCTATTCACCATTGGGGCTCTCCCGCAAGTGAACAATGAATTCACCGTAGTTCTGGAGGACATTGGGACCGGAAAGTTCGTTCCATTCCTTGATGACCTACTTATCCTATCTGTACCTAAGTAATGCCATGCTGGCTCGGTGCTCCGTATAGCTCAGATCTTACATGGTTTTTGTAGGAGTGCTGCTACCAATGGGAGCCCCGGTGGCAACGACAGTCCTGGAGATGGTGGTGACCGGAAGAGGGTGAGGAGGCCGGGCCAGACTAAGACTTTCAAAGTGGAGCTGTGTTATGCAACGAAAATCCCAATGGCTGCGATCGCGCAGGCCATTAGAGGTCAAGAATCAGAGAACTCCCTGGAGGCGCTCCGAGTTCTTGATATCATACTCAGGCAGCATTCTGCGAAACAGTATGTGTCTTCGTGAATGTCTTTCTCCTAAGCATTCCTCCGTGCTTAGGCTTCTATATTGCTGTTCGTGTCACGGCTGTGGTTGATTCTTCTGAATATACACAGGGGCTGCCTCCTTGTCCGTCAGTCATTTTTCCACAACAATCCTGATAGCTTTGTTGACTTGGGTGGTGGTGTGATGGGGTGCCGAGGATTTCACTCGAGTTTCCGTGGTACACAGAGTGGACTCTCCCTGAACGTCGGTAATGCATCTCACTCTATAGTACTACTGTATGGCTCGATCGTTCATTTTGCAATGATCATGACAAACTTCTTTTGACCTGCAGATGTTTCCACTACAATGATTGTTAAACCTGGTCCTCTTATCGACTTTCTTCTCACTAACCAGAAAGTCGACCACCCTAACAGAATTGATTGGCAAAAGGTAAGTTGCATCTTTGGTGCTCTTGACAATATTACGCGAAATGTCGTCCAATCATATTTATTTTTGATGATTCTAATTTTGATGTTTGCCTAATAACAGGCTAAGCGTGCTCTCAAGAACTTGAGGATAAAAGCCGCTCCTGCAAATTCAGAGTTCAAGATTATTGGCTTGAGTGACAGAAAGTGTGATGAACAGACGTGAGAATTCCTCTTTTACCTTTTTATTCATTTTTACTAGTGCTTAAGTTAATCAATAATTTGGAAAGGATGTCCTACTTTTTCTAGATTGCCTACAATTTATTTTTCTGTACAATTTACTGCTATTTATTGATTGTGTTCTGATTGGCATGCTTAACTAGGTTTCCATTGAGGCAGAGGAATGGTAACAGCGGAGATGCTAATACTGTTGAAATAACAGTCTCTGATTACTTCAGGGTGCACAGAGGCATAGAACTCAGGTACTCTGGTGAGCTCCCCTGTATCAATGTGGGGAGGAAAAAGTGTGCAACGTATTTCCCTGTGGAGGTTTGTTTCAGTTTTTCTATTCTACATCCTCAAAGCCTCTGCCATTCTGATATTCATCCATTAATCTCAAGTCCTGGTTTTTGTATGACCAGCTTTGCACGCTTGTCCCTCTGCAAAGATACACCAAAGCTCTGTCTACGCTGCAAAGGTCCGCACTTGTCGAGAAATCCAGACAAAAGCCTCAGGAAAGAATGACAACCCTCAATGATGTGAGTTATCATCTAGATTTAATATAGCTCGCTGCAACCATATATAACTCCTGTTTTTAGTCATAATATTGGCAATTAACTGATATTCATGCTACCCTAAATGCAAGGCACTTAAACGTAGCAACTATGACTCTGACCCCATGCTGAAGGCATGTGGCATTTCAATTGCACAGAATTTTACCCAAATTGAAGGGAGGGTCCTGCAAGCTCCCAAGGTTAGTAAGAGAATTCACCTAACTTAGTTTAGCATGCTAATGCTTGATCTTTTCTAACCCTTCTTTCATGTAGATGAGGGCCGGTAACAATGATGATTTCCTCCCACGCAATGGACGTTGGAATCTTGCAAACAAGGCCAGCACGTTTTCTCTTTCTAACATGTCTCTATTACTTATTTATCATCGATGAACCTTCTGTTAATTTGCTGATTCTCTTTTTTTGTTTCAGAAGCTGGTTCAGACCAGTTCTGTCAAGCGGTGGTCAGTTGTTAATTTCTCTGCACGGTGTGATGTTCAGGGTCTTGTCCGAGACCTTAAAAGGCTTGCAATTGGAAAGGGACTGGTGTGTTTTACTTTGTCTACACCATCTTCAACTGTGCCTTCTTTTCTGTTGCTGAACTTTGTTTGTTTGCAGGATATAGATGACCCCTTTACTACAATTGAAGAGAATCCATCAAGGAGACGAGCGCCTGTGTCTGTTAGAGTGGATGAGATGTTTGATCAGATAAAATCCAAGCTACCTGGAGCACCCAGGTTCCTTCTGTGCCTTCTTCCTGAGAGGAAAAACTGCGAAGTCTATGGTTGGTTCATCTTTTTGATTGTCATTATTTGTTACCATCTTATAAGCATGGTTACCTGTTGCAGAATATAATATATGTATTTGCTTCAACCAGGTCCTTGGAAGAGGAAGTGTCTTGCTGAATTCGGCATTGTTACACAATGTCTAGCTCCAATGAGAGTCAATGATAATTACCTAAACAATGTGCTGTTGAAGATAAATGCTAAGGTTTGTTGACATGACCCTGTTTTCGTTTTGTATTTTTCATTGGCTACTGTATAGGCTGACGATATTTGTCTTTCACCTGCTGTTGCCCAGCTTGGTGGGCTGAACACATTGCTACAAATGGAAGTATCCCATGAGATACCTATTGTGTCAGAGGCGCCTACCATCATCTTGGGCATGGATGTGTCGCACGGTCAACCTGGCCAATCTGATCGACCTTCCATTGCTGCGGTAAGAGGGATGCAGTTTTACTCCCTGAATAGTAGCTCAAATGTCATCTGAATGATTGTAAATTTATAAGTGTTGTTATGACTCTACTTCTAACTGTGGCTTTGGATTCTGTTCAGGTGGTGAGTTCTCGTGAGTGGCCTCACATATCTAAATACAGAGCAACAGTGCACACCCAATCACCCAAACTAGAAATGATGTCCTCCTTGTTTAAACCACGGGGAACTGAAGATGATGGCCTCATTCGGTAAGACATGTCATTTGATCCAATCCAGTCTTGAGTTCAGTTCATTGTCAGTATTATGTGCATATGTCCCTGTGTGCTACTCCCTCCGTTTCAAAATATAAGATGTTTTAGCTTTGTGAAACAAATGTATCTAGACTTGTTTTAGTGTCTAGATTCACTCCAAACATGAGTGAACCTATGTACTAAAATAAGTCTAGATACATTCTCTTTACAAACCTAAAACATCTTATATTTTGAAACGGACGGAGTATGTTTTACTGCACACCTTCCTAATGGAATGGTATCATTGACTTGGAACTTGCAGGGAATCACTTATCGACTTCTACACTAGTTCAGGAAAGCGAAAACCAGACCAAGTTATTATTTTTAGGTATCAAGTTCTGAAATTACTATTTGCAACTACGTGTTGATTTTGCAGTGAAACTATGGAACTGTTTTTTTTACTGAAAATGGATTGTTTGATGATGTCTTAACCACTGTCATACTAATTTCAGGGATGGAGTGAGTGAAAGCCAGTTCACTCAGGTCATAAACATCGAGCTTGAACAGATCATCGAGGTAGTGTATTCATTTGATTCCAATGTGTGCTTATGGCAGATCCTGTACTGGTACTTATGCAGAAGTAATTATCGACACTGTTATTTCATCTACTGTTAATCACCACAGGCATGCAAGTTCCTCGATGAGAAGTGGGAGCCTAAGTTCACAGTGATTGTTGCCCAGAAAAACCACCATACCAAGTTTTTCCAGACTGGGTCTCCAGAAAATGTTCCTCCTGGTACGCTTTACTTTGATCTATCGACAAGGTTCCCTCTTTTTTTGGACGGAAACATAACCCCTGTGACGTGAATTGAATTTTCTGTGAGATGATGGTAAAAAGCAAGTGTTATCTAATCTCATTCCGTAGGGACTGTCGTGGATAAGCAAGTCTGCCATCCCAAGAATTTCGACTTCTACATGTGTGCACATGCTGGCATGATTGTAAGCAACCTCTCTTTCTACTCTGTTTTTTGCCATCATGTACCAGTACAGCGGTGGTGGTTTGCATGCAGTCTTAGGTTGTTGTGCAGTTTACGTGGGGCTAATTGTTTTGTGTTTGTTGTGTGTGCCAGGGAACATCAAGGCCTACACATTACCATGTTCTGCATGATGAGATCGGCTTCACGGCCGACGCGCTTCAGGAATTTGTGCATTCACTCTCCTACGTGTACGTAGACTGGTTACCACAATGACATTCCTGTAAAAAATGTTATGAAGCTATGTGCTGAACTTTGATGTCGCGGCCTTTTCAGGTATCAGAGGAGCACGACGGCGATATCAATCGGTACGTGACACCATTATTCGATTTGTCTTTGGCTAACAGTAAGTTGGCCATGCCATTCCTTGTATATTTAATTATTTATGGTGGTTTGTAATGGGTGCAGTTGCTCCGATCACATTTAGACTTCTAAAAAGGGAAGGAAAAAGAGCATGCAGAAGGCCGATCAGCTATGCGCATCTCGCGGCCGCCCAGGTGGGTACGTTCATGAAGTTTGAGGACATGTCAGACACATCGTCGAGCCAGGGTGGAGGGCACACGTCGGCGGGCAGTGTCCCGGTGCCGGAGCTGCCCCGTCTGCACGAGAAAGTCCGGGACACCATGTTCTTCTGCTGATGTGCTCCGGTCTCTGTAAAAGCCTAGCCTAGCTCAGTTAGCACCTTGAAACTTGTCGCTATGGGTGCGCCGTAGAACCAGTTGGTTATGTGTTGCTTGAACAGCTTGTCGTGTTGGCGTTGAACTACTAAACCTTGCATGGACCGAGTAGACTTTGATGATAATCAAAGGATGTTTCTAGTACAATGTTGTTGGTATTCGTTTTGCAGGTAGTACTGGGATAGGATGTTGTCAGCTCCCATTCTTGTGAATGTGAAGAAGATGCTGCCCTCCTTAGGGATGAATAATTGGGTCCAGGTGTAACTATCTTCAGTTTCAGTCTGGACTGGAACGGAGTCTGCGGCTTGTACTAGAATGAATGAAACTGGTGGTTTCGGGCATGGATAGCTCAAGTCCATACATAATCTAGTACATCATCTGTTCCTTTCCATTATGTAGGCAAACTGCCTAAACATAGTACTCTTTGATTCAAATGCCATTTGCATCAAACAAGTAAAGCTTTCAACCGGAGCAGAGGAGAGCCACAGAATAACAAGTCCTCTTTCATTGAAATGACATTAGCATCGAACAATCACCGCGGGGATCCCCAGCACGAGTCTTTCCTTCGGTGACTCTGATGACAAAGCTGTGCTGCTCAAGGGGACGCTCGACCGTGGTCTTGTGCTGCCAGCTGGGTTTCCGTTAGAGATGTCACAGACCGCGAAGCGCAGGCTGCATTAAGATCCAGGTGATCGAGGGGCCAGAGATGCAGGCAGCGGAGGAAGAATCAGCACCTCATCATCCGGCACCGAGATGAGGTCCAGTGCGCAGCCACCATCCCCGAGAGGCCCGCTCCTTTTTTTCTTCTAAAAACGGAGATAAAAGCTTTGCTCCAGTACTCTACTCCCTTCATTCCTTTCTATATAGTGCCTACGATGATGTGTGTTGTGTGCTACCCCGGAAGATTGAATGTGGTAGCTCGTAAATTGGCTCGTTCAGCTGAGCCTTCAGTCTGTAATTTCTCTGTCGATGTAATCCCAGAGTTTATTCGGGTTGAATTTTGTAATGATGTTATTTCAATAAAGACCACATTCTCTCTCCCTCAAAAAAAGTGATGCCTTACATTATTTATAGGCTTATTAAGCCTGGTGATGACCCAGCCTGCTGAGACCACTCCCAGCACAAAGATGCATATCCGTTGGATTTTGGACAGGAGGGCATCTGGGTCGTCAAACATGGGTGATCAGTTGGGATTTTTCTTACCGTGAGAGAAAGCTGTTCTGTTAGGCGTGATGGACCCATTCAAAAACCTGGCCCGCGATGCAGCGACCAAACGCCTGGTATATCGGGAAAACTACAGCGGCACCTCGATCATGCCGACCCGAACCCGACCCTGCTTTCTTCTCCCGTGCTTGGCCCTCTCCCATACCGCGCCGCCGCACCAAATTTCGTCCCGCCGCTACCACCCCGCAGCGATTACCGCCACCAGAGTGCAAACCGTTGCCCCGTCGCTGGCTCCCATCCAGATCCGGCCGATTTCCCGCACCTTCAGCCCGCCATGGTCGGCGGTGTCCCGAGTGCACCGGCCCGATGAATGGCAAAGGCTGCGTGAAGGATCAACCTCCGTGGGGCGACGTCTGCTGCATCCGGCCTTCCTCTCTACCATGCTGCAGCTTGCCCATCGGCCCCGGAGGCCCGGACGCGATGCTAACAGGGAAGGCGAGGTGGAGCTCGGCTCTGGCCAGCTCGAGTCGCTTCCGGTCCTCCCTTGCGTCGTTGGTGACTAGGGGGAGCCACCAGGAGCCGCGCATCCCTCTCCTGCCATTGAACCTTCCGGCTGCGAGACGATGGTGCCGCTGCCACCACCTCCAACATGTTCGGGGAAATGCCCAAACAGCCTCGAAAGAATATTCCGACCCTGTAGGTTTCGCTATTTCCCCCATGGCTCGAGGCTGCCGTCGCCGCCACCGCGCTGCCAAGCTCCCTCAGTCCCTGGCGGGTTTCTTCTACACCAGCACAACGGGAAGCGTCACCCGATGTCCGCCCTCCACTTTTTCAAAGTCTCCGGAATCGGGGGCAGCCAGCTGATGTACCCGACCATCACCACATCGTTCTCTTCGACTGCTGCAACGGCCTCCTCATCTTCCGCTGGTATGGCACCTCCGCTCAGGCCAACACAGAGTTCCGGTACATCGTTGCAACCTCGCCCATGACTGCGAAGTGTGCTTTTGTGCTCCTGCGTGCCAACGTTTGTGCAGCCAATGAAGGTCAGCGTATACTTACATACTGTATGAATCTGATGAAGTGACGAAGGACTGTTTTGCTCTATTTGGAATGGACGACCGGCTCAGTTTGCCCTTCCGTCGTTGTGCAAAATTTTGGTTTCAGGGGTTGTGCAAAATTTGGTGTTCTTTGTACCTCTTGATATTCCAGACACCAAAATTTGGTACGGCACCTCTTCTCGGGACATCATATTTTTTGCCTTGACAAGGTCTGAAGATATGTTTTCTCTTTTGCCAAAAAGATTTGGAGACCGGTGATATTTATTTCTTTGATAGTTACATGGAACTAGAAATGATTGAGGAACTAATTATCTGGGCGTTATTAAGGAATGATAGGTTGCATCAAGGTAGAGACTATTTTGCAGCAAAAAACGCAAATATGCTTTCCATATGACGTTGCCTTGTAGGATATAAATTGGTTTAGCCACAAGTTAACTTTTTAGCTATTATTTAATTAGCTCTTGCTTAGCGATCCAGTACTGTTAATGTTTTCTTTCATGCTGACCAAAAGACAAAACTTGCAAAACCTATCGGTTTCAAGTTTTACCCTACAACTGCCTAAAAAGCAGATTAAAGTTAAATCGTGTGATAGTTACAATATTTTCTTTTGTATAACTAGCTGGGTGAATGTTCAGTTTTTTACTGTTTTATCTGAAGGAATTAAAAATTGTTGTCAACATTAAGAAGTTAGAACTCATGGCCAAAGAATTATAAGTAGAAAATTATTATTGAAATTAACTTGGTTGTAACTTGATTATTTCATTCATGTTTGTTTATTGATCTCAGATCCTGATGTATTAAACATTAGCATGGTTTGATTTTTTTCTGCAAAATTTGTAGCATGCATCAGATTCACCAAAATATCTCCTTGCGGTACTTCATGGTCCGTCAGTGTGCTACTTGGTGATCTTGCTTCCGTGGTGTTTCTGCAAGCATTTGCGCATGGCCTTCGCTCTGCTGGGACGAGATGGTAGCGACCTGTGGTTGCCTTTGTTAGGAGAACTCCGAATAGCTGAGGAGGGTCCGGGTAGTGTCGACGGAGGTTAAGTACATTGGGTTATCAGACGCAAGCCCTGACAACATCAGTCATGCTTGACATCGAGCTTGAGACTGTGCCACTCGGCAGTTGAATTCGGCAATTCCAAAGTCTACTTGTGTTGTTCCGTAGTCGATAGTCCTTGTTTTGATTGGTAGCATCCATTCTAAGATGATGTTATTTATGTTCTTTTTGCAGTATAGTGGAAAGTGGATGGCCTGCGTTTTACTTTTGCAGCAAACAGGGATTTGATTGTTGATGGTGATTCCTTACATGTGTCCCAGCAGGTGCACCGATGGAGGGGTTCACATATCCATCAAGTTATCTGCTAAAAGGAGTTTATAGTGCCTAATATGAAGGTGACATGATAATTCCCTCCATTCCTCGCAAAAGCATTTTATTTAGCACCTATAATTCATTTATGTTTGACTTTAAGCTGGTTTACCCGAGTTTGAATGCATCTAATGTTTTTGTGAGTACATTGACCTGCTATTTAACCGACTCATCTCAGACTCTTATTCTGGGTTTTTTTTTCAACTCAAATTTGTTTTCCAGGATTTTCATGAAGAAAGTTTTTTATCGTTGTTCTATGGGAGTTTGTAATTCAAAATTACTTGTTGGCTCGAATAGATTCTTGTGGAGACATATACATGGGTATTTCTTTCTGATGATGACTGGGAACACATTTCAGGCAGTCTTTGGTGGAACTGCAGAAGATATTGCTGAAAAAAAGATGAGAGACTTGATTCAGCCTGTTTTTTTTTCTCGACCGGTTAAAAAAGGGTCATTTGTTTGATACAAACATGTATAATTATTTTTTTATTTGTACTTATCAGGCTAGAGATAGAATGATACTTTCGTATACACTTATGCAACTCTCTGATGGAAGCCTCCTGCAACATAGCATGTATATGGTCATCTTTGTTTTCCCTATTCTAAGTTTATTTGAATTTCTGTTGGACTTGAACATACACGCCTGAAAACATGACGTAATATGAATTTGAGGCCATTCATGGCAATCTGTAGATCAAGAGATTCTTTTGTTATTCAGAACCACATTTCACAGTAAGCAAGCTAAAAATATAATCTGAAGTGATATATATTGATGCAGAGATATGAATCACTGCAAGTAAAATGTTTTTGCAAAAAGAAAAAAATCTGTAAAATGTAGTTTCAGATCTGAAAGCATTTCACTTCTACTACAAGGACAAGCATTAGGAAAACATGTATGCACATTATTTTGATAGTGTGCAAAAGACTACTTTCATATAGTTATATATTTTGTTGTTACTATAATAATGTTGTATGTTTGTTCTACCATGAAAAAACAAGTAGATGTATGATTGACAATAGAGATGACCGTGTACTGCGATAACTGTGACTATGAGGGTTCCCGGTTTACCTTGCTGCAATAAAAGAACTCAATTAGGTCACTGGCCGACAACTAGGCTCAATCAGGTCACTGGCCGACAACTAGGTCGCACCCATATCCAGGACTGGCCCATCGCGGCTGACACAGAAATGCCAAACCCATATCCAGGACTGGCCCATCGCGGCTGACACAGAAATGCCAAAAGTATTGTAGGCGGCGCGGCATTACGCCGGGCTTACCATCTAGTATCTTCTCATGCTCAAATCTTCCCCATTATTTTTGCAATTCTATCTAGTCTAATGGGGCAGGCGCGTAGATTGCTTTGGATTCTCTTCTTAGCTCAATCATGGGTCCTTTGCCACGTTTGTAACAAACTCACGATTGAAGCAAAGCTCATCAAGCACCCAATTGACATCATTTACAAAACTATTGTGTTTATGTAGTTGTGGGTGTTAAACTCAAAACCGAAGGACAAGGAGGGTCTAAGCTGGATGGTTGCAAGGACTAAAACAACTGTAGGCCTCAAACGCACCGCCTAGATCGCAGCACCAATAGCTTGTCTCTTGGGCTTGTTTTCGGCATGCTGTCGTTGGGGAGGCCGACCACAGTTATCTCTAGCTTCTGTGTATGTTTTTTTTTTGAGATTTCGGTACTTTATTGATCAGACAAAATCAATACTTTCTCCGACGCATATTAGTTTAACTTTGTCTAGATACAAATACATCTAGACTAGATACTTAACTAGTTACATACGAATCTAAGCAAATTTGAGTCAACTAATATGGATCGGAGGACTCCAGAGCAACAGTACAAAAGAAACAACTACCAAACTGATCGGCTCTACGAGCAAGAGTATGTGTTGAATTATTAAATAGAAGGCTAATGTGACGAAAAGTAGAGGAGGACAAAGACTTGGCGATGAATTTGATATCCTCCACCACAACTCCAACAAGCGATCTATCCCGAGCCAGGTCATTGATACGCTGTATAATCGAGATACAATCAAGTGCTTCAGCAAGTTTGACCGCATCAAGTAACCGGCTGCAAGCAGCTAGAAAACTCCCATTGTGGCTGATCACAACGCCAACCCCCATCCGAGACGAATACGAGAACAAGGTTGCATCCACATTAACAACTATGGTGTTAGTCGGTTGTGAGACCATTGATAACTGGAACTAGCCTCAGCTTTTGCTTGACAGTAGGAGTAACCAGGTGCAACACAATTAGATGTATGTGTTATATGTTGATCCAAATTTTACAAAGTACAGATCGTCGAAGACCTAGGTTTCTACCGATATGTAAACCCCTTGTAAGCCGTCGGTTGGGAAGAGTTGCATCTGTGAAATCTCCGGCGTTTGTAAACACTCCTCAATATAGTGAAGTTTCGTTGGCTGACGCCCGTGGTTTTTTTTCTCTCTTTGTTGAAGAGGTTTTTCCACGTTAAATCTGTGTTCTCTTGCTGTGATTTCGTTTTCGTTCTTCGTTATTTACTTGTCGCAATTATAGCAAGTGGTATCAGAGCCCCAGGTTCTAATCTAGGGTTTGCGACATGTCGTCATTGAAGTTCGATCTACCACAGCTGGACTACACCACAAGATTCTCCTTGTGACAGGTGAAGATGCGGACGATTCTCGCCCAAACTTCTGATCTGGATGAAGCGCTGGATGGATTCGGCGCGAAGGATGCTAAGACCTGGTCCGCCGAAGAGAAGCGAAAGGACCGTAAGGCTTTGTATTTGATTCAGCTTCATCTGTCCAATAATATTTTTGCAGGAAGTACTCGAGATGAAATTTGCTGTTCCCTGTGGAAAAAACTGGAAACGATCTGTGTGTCAAAGGATCTAACCAGTAAGATGAACGTGAAGATGAAGTTGTTCTCGTATAGGCTGCAAGAAGGTGGATCGGTAATGAATCACATATCTGTTTTTAAAGAGATTGTTTCAGACTTGCAGTCTATGAAGGTAAAATATGATGATGAGGATTTATCTCTTCTACTCTTATGCTCGTTGCCTAGTTCCTATACACATTTTCGTGATACGATATTATTGAGCCGTGATGAACTAACCCTTGCCGAAGTACATGACGCCCTCAAACAGAGGGAAAAGATGAAAACTATGGTAGGGTCAGATGAGATGTCATCCAAGGCCGAGGCTCTGCAGGTTCGTGGTAGGACCGAGCAGAGGAACAACAACTATGGCAATAGAGATAAGAGCAAGGACGGCAGAGGTCGTTCAAAGTCCAAGGGAAAGGATAAATTCTGCAGGTATTGTAAGAAATCTAATCACGTTATTGATGATTTTTGGAAGTTGCAGAATAAGGAGAAAAGGAACGGAACTTACCAACCGAAAGATAGGTCTGAAGGTGCTGGTAAGGCTGCTGTTGTTTCTAATAGTTTTGATGGTGAATGCTTAGCTGTTTTTGCTGCTTGTGCTTCTCGTGATGATGAATGGATACTTGATACTACATGTTTGTTTCATATTTGCTGTAACAAAGATTGGTTCAGTTCATATGAGTCTGTGCAGACTGGAGACTTTGGGTGTATGGGGAATGATAACCCATGCCATATTGTTGGTGTTGGATCTGTTAAGATTAGGACACATGATGGCGTGACACGCACGTTGACTGAGGTGAAGCACATACCAATAATGGCCAGAAATTTGATCTCCCTGAGTACCATGGACGTTGATGGATACAAGTATGCTGGTGGGCATAGAGTTCTGAAGGTATCAAAAGGTTCTCTTATTCACATGATAGGTGATATGAATTCTGCTAAATTATATGTTCTTAGAGGTGAAAGAACATTTCTTAATCCCTAATGTTTTGTGTGTTAGATAACAATATCAAGGATTATTTTAATGTGTGTTGAAGTGTTGCAGCTCTCTCTAAGAAAAAGGGAAAAGTACCTGCCTTGGGGGGCGGATAATCCGCCCCTCCCTCTTCCCAAGCAGGCGCAAGCCCCAGAAGGGGGGGGGGAGTTTTGGCCGGATAATCCGCCCCTCTGGGGGGCCGGATAATCCGCCCCCCTTGCTCACCGCCAAGGCGCAAGCCCCAGAGAGGGGGCGGAGTGTTGGCCGGACTTTCCGGCCTGGCCGGATTATCCGCCCCCCAAGATCTTCACCAAGTCACGCAGGCGTCAGCCCCAGAGAGGGGGCGAAGTTTCTCCCGGAAAATCCGCTCTTGGGGCGGAGTTTTCCCAGGGGGGCGGATAATCCGCCCCCAAAGTTGCTCAACGGCCAGATCTAGGGAGGGGGTATTTAAGCCAGCCTTCCCCCTCCTGCCAGATCTCTTGATTTATTCGAAAAAGACAAGATATGATCTACAACCTTCATCCAAGAGAGCTCCACCTAGATCCACCCAAAGGCCCCGTCCCTTGGGGAATCGAAGAAGGAGAACTCGATCTTCATCATCAGCAATCAAGCGCTTCATCTCCTCTCCATTCATTTGGAGAATCACCGATCTAGTATTTCTTGCAAATACCTAGATACTTGTTTTGTTTATATTGATAAACCTTGTTCTTGTGACAGCTTGTTGTCATCTCGGGAGCCCCCAATTCGGTTGTGGGTGTGTGCCCCGGTAGCGTTGTAAAAGGCACCGGTTCCCGCCTCGAAGGGATCCAATAGTGGAGAAGGTGGATCATGCATCTCGTGGCGAGATCCATCAGAGAATAGGGTGAGGCCTATTGTGGCGTGGTGTTCTTAGAACCGCCCACCCCTCCAACGCAGATGTACTTTCCTTAACAAGGAAGGAACTGCGGTAAAACAAATCCCTGTGTCTCCGCGTGCTCCACTACGGTTCCTTCGCTCCTCACTTTACGTGCTTAGTAGTTAGGGTTGTATATAGGGAAATTCTCGTAGTTGCATATCTAGAGAATTTACTTTGTGACAAGACTAAAATTTAAAAAGTAATAAAAATTGGTTAGCACCTATTCACCCTCCCCTCTAGGTGCCCATACGATCCATTTCAATTGGTATCAGAGCCCCGGCTCTTATTTCGGGCTTAACCGCCTAAGATAAGTATGGGTTCCAAGGTAGATGGGAGTGATGCTCTGGATGTAGTCACCATGAACGATCTCAAGACGTTGGAAACAACCTTGGTGAGTTCAATGGAGGCTAAGATGGAAGAGATGCGTCAATTGATAATGCGTCTCTCCACGTCCACAGCATCACCTCCATCTAACTCTGAGGCTACCACTCCGCAATCCAAGGAAACGGGTAAAACCGATTCCAAAGAGAACGAAGTGGTTGGTGATGACACTAGCAAGAGTTCCTCCTCGAAAAAGGATAGTGGTAAGGATGGATACAATGAGGTTTCTCATGTGTATTCCCCTGATCATCCTATCCCCCACCCACTAAAGGGAATATGCCCGAGAGGCAATAATAAAGTGGTTATTATCGTATTCCTTGTTTATGATAAATGTTTATTTTGCATGATATAATTGTATTAATACAGAAACGTTAATACATGTGTGTTTAATGAACAAATAGAAAGTTCCTAGTTATGCCTCTCTCATAAACTAGCTCGTTGATTAACAAGATGATCAAGGTTTCCTGATCATGGACATTGGATGTTGTTAATAACAGGATCACAACATTAGTGTAATGGTGTGATGAACATTCATCCGATGTATAGCATTACGATCAAAGTAATTGAGTTTATATTGCTATAACAACTTACGAAGTGATCCTAATCCTTAGACCATGAGATCATGTCAATCACTAACACCGGAAGAGTTTCTTGATAACATCAAACGTCACACCGTAACAGGGTGATTATAAAGATGGATTCAGAACTAATAAAGTGTTATGTTGAGGCCCATGGATCGAGAGTGGAATTTGTTCATCCCGATGACGGATAGATATACTCTGGGCCCTCTCGGTGATATCACATTGATTAGCTTGCAAGCAAGTGATTTGATCACTAGAATGTTATATCACGGGAACGAGAAAAGAGTGCATGTCAGTAACGAGATCAAACTAGGTATGAAGATACCGATGATCGAATCTCGGACATGTAATATATCGTGAAACAAAGGGATTAAGATACTAGCGTAAAAAGGTTCCGATGATCACAAGAAAGTCATCGTTGAATGTGTGGGAGTCAGTATGGGTCTCCAGATCCCGCTTCTGATTATTGATCCGAGAGGGGTCTCGATCATGTACGAATTATTCACGAACCGTAGGGTGACACACTTAAGAGACACCGACATCCAATTGGAGCAAAAGTTTCATGCCGAAAGAATGAACAAGTGCAGGAATTTATTTCACTAGATACCGAAACGGGTTTTCGGGTGAAATTGCAGAAAGTATTTCTGCATGTGAAATGAAATACTAGCAAGGGGTTATATGTGAATGTTTGTCATTAAAGTAATTGACAAAATTCTGAATAAATAAAAGGAGTTTTATTTAATGAGAGCTTGCATTAAATTTGGTGGAAATTTAATGGGAATTTGAGTGGGTTTTTGAGTGGAGGGAATTGAAAGGCATTTGAGTGAGTGGAGTGTCCACCCACATGAATGTGGAAGAGGTGGGGGCAGACCCATGGCTGGGCGCATGGCCCCTTGGGTGCCCCCTATCCCTATAAAAGGAGCCCCCCTCCCTCTCTCTCTCACTCACACCTCCTCGTGAAGGATCTCTCTCCCCCTCTAGAATTTATCCCCCATGGTCTCAGACTAGCGAGATACATGTTCCCGGTGGCTATTTGGCAAAAAAGAGTTGTGCTTCCTCTGCATCGCTGGAGCGAGGAGGCGGAGGTTGCTCGGTGCCTCGAACGTGTGTGCGAGCACGGATGCGCTGCTGATTTGCGGCGCTAGGACTTCCTCTCGATCTTGAGATCGGCAAGAGATCATCTACATCAACCACGAGTTGAACTCGTTAAGCTTTGTCGGTCTTCAAGGGTATGTTCTCTACGGATATACATCCGCCCGTTGTTTGTATCTAATAGATAGATCTTGGTACACAGTTCACATCGTAGGAATTTTTTGTTTTCTATGCTGCGAACCCTACAGTGGTATCAGAGCCGGATCTATGCGTAGATACTTTGCACGGGTAGTACACATATGAGTATGTGGGCGATGATGATCATTTTATTGCTTCTTAGTTGTACTTTGGATATTGGTGGCATAGTGGGATGAAGCGGCCTGGACAAACTTTACATGTCCTCGCACATGAGACCTGTTCCACGCTTGACATGCAACTAGTTTTGCATAAGTGGCTAGCGGGTGTCTGTCTCTCCTACTATAGTCAATATCTAATTTGCAATGAGTTGTCAAAAATTTGGTTATCCCCATTGTGGTTCATGTTCGGAGGTAAGAACGGTTCTATCTTCGAAAGCCCTAAGCCACGTAAAACTTGCAATGGATAAATTAGAGGCGTCTAGTTTAGATTGTTGCTGGGCTAGTGTTATGATATGGTGATGTTGTAAGTATAAGTATAAGATGATACTCTTACAACACACATAACGTGTAAGTTCCATAGACCTTGGCCTTACACATAAAGGTATGATAGAGATCATACCACAGTGCACATGATGGAGATCATATGCGGGAACCATATCATTTCACTAATAAACATGTGATGTTTTGATTGCATCTTATATTGCTTGTTTGGCGTTTTATTAGCATAATAATATGATCCCTCATTTAGATATCAAGATAAGAATGTGTTCTTCCTTAAGTATGCACCGACAATGTTTCGTCGCTTCAAGACATCACGTGATGATCGGGTGTACTTGAATCCACGAGCATATCTCGGGTGTAAGACAGTTACACACGCGAATACTAAGGTTCTTACTTGACGAGCCTAGCATGTACAGACATGGCCTCGGAACACGGACCGAAAGGTTAAGCATGAGTCATATGTTTTGATATGATGACCATATGGATGCTCGCCTTTGAAGCTATACCGACTCACGTGATGATCGGACTTGGTGTAGTGGATTTGGTCCATGTAATCACCAAAAAGACACGAGGGATGTCGTTTTTGAGTGGGAGTTTATTTCTAATTTGGATTAGTAGAACTCAATTTATCATAAATTAAATCAAAGTGAATTTGCATAATTTGTTGTAGTCATTGGCATTCGTTCACCACCTTATGCTTAGTTATAATTGAGATAATAGAACTATAGAATTCTGGATATATACTTTACGAACTGGTATCGTATTGTGTTGAGTGTCAATCTAAAGTTTAAAGTCCTATTGCAAACTTTCAGAAAACTCTGTTTACTCCGTGAAATTTAATAATTGGTATTAAATCGAGAGTAACAATTCCAGTGTTAGTATCTTAAGTATCATGTTTGCCTCCATGATTCTTGATTATTTTAATATCAAGTTTATCGAGGAGCTGAAAGAATTATTTCAGAAATCATCATGTGTGGCAGATATAAGGATATCTGAAACAATGTTTTGGTTGCAATATGATAGAGTATAATATATGTTCTCATATTGGATGAGAATTTATGAAGGTTGGAGATGCTAGACATCCTAATCATCCAAAAGGGTTTTGGAAAGTAATGTTATACTCATGATTCGCCTTTATAAGCTACAGTAGCTTGATCATGAATGTCGTCATGATAAGGGTGAATAGAATATGTATGTAAAATGTTTACTACACTAAAAGATTACTAAGGAATATATTTTGAAAGAATACTGATCATTTTGATGATGGTGATCTACTTCAAAGTGCAAGTCCATAGGTATTATTATTTGAATATACACGCTTTGGACTATGTGTCATGTATATGGCGCCACTGTTGATGTTGATAAATTCTTTTAAAAAGGAAAAGGAAATGCTGGAAGAGAATCTATAAAATATACTTGGCGGAAAAGAAAAGATTGAAAATATCCAATTTAGGTATATGGATCATATACATGTTATGGTTGTATTCTTTGCTTGTTAAACAATGTGGTTCTTGGGTATTGGATACCGAATTGGTTGGTATGAAATTTCATACGGAACGACGCAATTCATGAACCACAATGGCCTAAGTAACTAGCAAGAGAATATGTGATGATGTTCATTGAAAACAAACAAACCGTTGTTTGTATTTCTCGTTGACATCAAAGCTTGACTTCAAGATTTGTTTTAATAATTGTTATTTAAATCAGGTATTATGAGAACAAAGGTTGTTCAAATAATTACCATATTCCATATAAGATGGATGATTTACAAATCTAGTTGGAGAAATCACATCCATAAAACCTAATGCTAAAATGTCGCAAAACAAATGATTGAAAGATCACTTACAAAGTGACATCGCCGTTTAAATTATATTGGAAAGAAAACATGAAGAATATCCATATTCATGTATTTTTGGAGTCTTTTGATTTGATCAAGTGACGCTTGTGAGACTTTCCTCGGGATAATTAAAACTTCGTTCAAAGGCCAAAGAAGAACGAACGACTAAAATATTGGAATTTATACATATCGATGTATGTAGTCCATTATGTATAGTCGTAAGCGATAGATTTCAACTTCATATGCTTTCTCCGGAAATTTGAGTGAATGTTCACTTAATGAGAAAGAAGTATGAAATATTTGAAAACGTTTCAAAGACTTTCAAGATGAAGTGCAAAATCATTGTAACAAGAAAATAAATGGTTTATGATTTTATCATAAGGGATTTGTTTGAGTTACAAGTGTAACAAGAAAATAAATGAATTATGATTTTATCATAAAGGGATTTATTTGAGTTGCAATTTTAGCAAAACACCTAGATTTACATCTCCCGAAACACCATAGGAGTATGGAGTGTTTGAGATTTGTAATGAAAACTTGTTTGACATGGTTGGATCAAAGGTGTTATTGGTAAAAATACCATTATGTTTTAAAATATTAAAGCTTTAGAGACTTCCGCTTTTACACTGAAAAGAGCTCCATCTTGATCCGTTGAAATGACACCATGGAAGTTATGGTTTGGGGTAAAACCCAAGTTGTCATTTCTTAAATTTTGGTATGCTAAACATAAGTAAGATGTTTACAACCGAAGGATGAGCATGTCTTTGTAGGTTATTTCGAATAACAATTGGTTATTCCTCCATAACACCAAGGACAAAAGGGTTTGTCGCTTGAAACATGAAGTTTCTTGAAGAAGGAATTTTTCATAAATGTTAAGTGGGAGGACAATAGAACTTTGATAAGGTTAACGGACCTTAGCTAAATGTGATGAGTTGCGCAGCACCGGAAATGGTTCTGGAGGCTGCCATAATGCTCATAGCTTATGTGCCTCAAAGGTTGCGGTCACGGAGGTCTAAAGTTCCTATTGAACCAAGAAGGTCGGATAAACAATCAAATGATTGAGATTTGAGAGTAAATCATTATTGTTTGACAATGATGAACCGACTACATGCAAAGAAGCGATGATGGGCCCTAACTCCGTCAAATGGCTTGAAGCCATAAAATCCGTGATAGTTTCATACACGATAAATCAAGTTTTAAACTTGGAAGACCCTCCGGAAAGGTGTAAAAACCTATCGGTCGTATTTGGATCTATAAAGAAACAGACATGGATGTTTCACATCTATGAAATAGTCGACATGTCGTAAAGTATTTTACGACAATGTTTAAGGAGTTGACTATGACAAGATTTGATCTTTCATAGCGATATTTAGTCTGGACGGATTAAAGTAGCAACCACTACATATAATTTGTTATATGGTAGATGAATAAACAAAACAAAGTTCTTCTAATAGAATGGTTACCTAGGACGTGTACATGACACGATCCAAAGGGTTTTGTTAATTCAAAGGATGCTAAATAGGGCATGCAAACTTCAATGGTTGAAGTAAGCATCGCGGAGTTGGAATCTTCACCGTGATGAAAAAGAGTTATCATCAGGAGACGATGAAGATGCTTGCATTTGCAAGAAATTAAGTGGGAGCGCTGAGACATATTTCTAATACATTATGTGGAGGACATCTTGTTGATTAGAAATGATGTAATTTTTATTGACAAAGGTTAAGAATTTCATTTCGATGAAAAACTTAGGAAAAACCCGAATATTTAGCATGAATGTCTATAGTGGATAGACTGTGATGCTAATATGGTTGTGCCAAACGTACATATATGAGATATTGAAGGAGTTTAATATAGAAACGACAAGAAAAGATTCTTGTCGCATGGAAAGGAATTGAATCAAGATTCAAGTGTATCGACACTTGATAAGTGAAACAAGATTCAAGTGCTTTGACACTTGATGAGTGAAATCACGAGAATGTTTTGATCAATCATACCATGATATGTACACATCCAGATATGTCCTATGCTCTAAGTGTTATGAGCATATACCAGAATGAATCATAAAATGATCATTGGACGATAGTGAGGATATTCTTATGATCTTTTGGAAGAACTAAGAATATATTTGTGTAGAGGTGACAAACAATTACAAATAGTTCATTGTAAAGCGTTACATTGATACTAGTTTTGTCACAAGATACAAATTAAGTTTATCTCAATTTAAACTATGGGTGGCACAATGTAATGGAAAGAAGATTCCGTGATGGATTTGGATGAAATCCATAGTTAAGATATTGTGACGAATACTACAACAAAAAGGCTGAGTATATGACTGCTATAGTAGCAGCAAAGGATGGAATTTGTGTCAAGAAGTTTGTTATCAAACTAAGGTGTGGTTCGCAACGGGCTAACACTAAAGATATATTGTATGACAATAGTATCGACATGATTTAACCCCAAGGAACTAAAGGTCTCATCGAAAGAACAAATTTATACAATGCCATCTCATTGGAGAATGAGTGATGCGTGAAGACGCAAAGACATGAAAATACACACGGACCTGAAGCATCAGATCCGTAGATTATGTTAACCACTTGCAATTGCGTATATGGAACACCAGAAACCCATAGGTGTTCAATACACAAAGTTTTCAAACTACATTGATGTCTCTAGTGCAAGTGGGAGACTGAAGGGAATATGCCCGAGAGGCAATAATAAAGTGGTTATTATCGTATTCCTTGTTTATGATAAATGTTTATTTTGCATGCTATAATTGTATTAATACGAAAACGTTAATACATGTGTGTTTAATAAACAAACAGAAAGTTCCTAGTTATGCCTCTCTCATAAACTAGCTCGTTGATTAACAAGATGATCAAGGTTTCCTGATCATGGACATTGGATGTTGTTAATAACGGGATCACAACATTAGTGTAATGGTGTGATGAACATTCATCCGATGTATAGCATTACGATCAAAGTCATTGATTTTATATTGCTATAACAACTTACGAAGTGATCCTAATCCTTAGACCATGAGATCATGCCAATCACTAACACCAGAAGAGTTTCTTGATAACATCAAACGTCACACCGTAACAGGGTGATTATAAAGATGGATTCAGAACTAATAAAGTGTTATGTTGAGGCCCATGGATCGAGAGTGGAATTTGTTCATCCCGATGACGGATAGATATACTCTGGGCCCTCTCGGTGATATCACATTGATTAGCTTGCAAGCAAGTGATTTGATCACTAGAATGTTATATCACGGGAACAAGAAAAGAGTGCATGTCAGTAACGAGATCAAACTAGGTATGGAGATACCGATGATCGAATCTCGGACATGTAATATATCGTGAAACAAAGGGATTAAGATACTAGCGTAAAAAGGTTCCGATGATCACAAGAAAGTCATCGTTGAATGTGTGGGAGTCAGTATGGGTCTCCAAATCCCGCTTCTAATTATTGATCCGAGAGGGGTCTCGATCATATTCGCATTATTCACGAACCGTAGGGTGACACACTTAAGAGACACCGACATCCAATTGGAGCAAAAGTTTCATGCCGAAAGAATGAACAAGTGCAGGAATTTATTTCACTAGATACCGAAACGGGTTTTCGGGTGAAATTGTAGAAAGTGTTTCTGCATGTGAAATTAAATACTAGCAAGGGGTTATATGTGAATGTTTGTCATTAAAGTAATTGACAAAATTCTGAATAAATAAAAGGAGTTTTATTTAATGAGAGCTTGCATTAAATTTGGTGGAAATTTAATGGGAATTTGAGTGGGTTTTTGAGTGGAGGGAATTGAAAGGCATTTGAGTGAGTGGAGTGTCCACCCACATGAATGTGGAAGAGGTGGGGGCAGCCCCATGGCTGGGCGCATGGCCCCTTGGGTGCCACCCTTCTCCCTATAAAAGGAGCCCCCTCCCTCTCTCTCTCACTCACACCTCCTCGTGAAGGATCTCTCTCCCCCTCTAGAATTTTTCCCCCATGGTCTCAGACTAGCGAGATACATGTTCCCGGTGGCTATTCGGCAAGAAAGATTTGTGCTTCCGCTGCATCGCTGGAGCGAGGAGGCGGAGGTTGCTCGGTGCCTCGAACGTGTGTGCGAGCACGGATGCGCTGCTGATTTGCGGCGCTAGGACTTCCTCTCGATCTTGATATCGGCAAGAGATCGTCTACATCAACCACGAGTTGAACTCGTTAAGCTTTGTCGGTCTTCAAGGGTATGTTCTCTACGGATATACATCCGCCCGTTGTTTGTATCTAATAGATAGATCTTGGTACATAGTTCACATCGTAGGAAATTTTTTGTTTTCTATGCTGCGAACCCTACACCCACATGTACATAATAGGGGTGATCCACCCAAACTTTCTGCATCTACTTTTACTCAATGGCAATTTTTGATGAAATCTCATGTGTGCAGTTCCTCCATTGAGTTGTGGAAAATCATAGAAAAAGGTCTTCATGTTGGAAACCCCAACAATCTCACAAGAAGAGAAGTTGTTGATAGCTAACTCAACGCTACAGCTCTACACATGATACAACTTGGTGTGGGTGACAAAGACATGCCACACATTCAGCATCTTAGCACAGCTAAGGAAGCTTGGGATGCCCTCACCGAGCTCTTCATCGGAAATGAAAGTATGAGAAGAAATAGATATGATGCTTTGAGCAACGAAGCTAAAGGATTCTATATGTTGGATGGAGAAGACCACGAGAACATGTATAGGAGGCTCAAAGCAATAGCCACAACTTTCAAAAACCACGGTGTAGCTCATGTTGATGATGCATGGATCAAGCGCAAGTACGTCAGTGCTCTTATGCCATTTGAGCCCAAAGATTTGAAAAGTCTCCAAGGTACGCATAACTATCACCTCATGACATCCAATGAGGTAATGCAAGAAATGGCCGCTTTCAAAGTGGCTGCCAAGAATGCCGAAGATGCTCGTGCTCGAGCTATGGGGATGCAAAAGGGGGTCAACGTGCCTTGAAGACTAGTGTGATTGATCATGATGAATATGCCATAGAAGGTCTGGACTGTCCCGAGGATATAAAAAGGATCCATGGACAATAATTGGCTCTTTATGCTAGAAACTTTTGGAAAGATCCAGCTGAAGGGATACAGGTAGGCTACACTAGCGCAAATGAAAAATTTTCTACCGCGTATACCAGGATTACTGTTGTCATAGATCACGGGATTACCACTAGACGCGCAGTTGCGGAATTGATGAAGCGCGTAGAGGCAGTGCAGACGTTCCATGTCTCCTCCTTGTCCTCGTCCCACGAGCAGCTTCCCTTGCGCAGCTTGTCCAAGCGCTACAGATGCAGCGCCTCCGAGGTATCCACACGTACAGGGTGGAAGCGTCAGACGCCGGACTGCTAGGTCTGCACGCGCGACACAGGCGTGAGGAGTGGCGGCTGGGAATGATCTGAGGTCTAAAAAACTAACCCTGGTCAGCTCGCCCCACCCTCTCTTATATAGGCGTCCCTAGTGGGCTTCTACATTAGCAGCCCATTAGTACCCTAAGCCTGGTCTAATTCGGATCCAATCCTCATTAGGCTTCCAGACCCTTAAGTGTGTAACCTATAGGTTCATATGCGTATAGACATGACACGAATACACTTTATTCTTTCAATAGTTGGTAGCGGCCTCTAGCAAGACGTGCCAACTCCTAAACGCATACAAAGATCATATCGAGCGAACCATCACAAGGTTTAGTACATGTCTTTCCTTTTGCCTCACGATATTTGGTCTAGCTCCAAGCTGACCTCCCTTTCTCGATACCGTGGTTCGGAATCCCTTTACTAGGTTAACTCTTAACCATATGTAGCACGGCCATGCATTTCTTGATCCGATCACTCGAGGGGCCCAGAGATATCTCTCTCAAGTAGAGAGGGGCAAATCCCATCTTGATTGACCATGCCTTGCAGCATGCTTCAGGACAAACCCGAAAAGCTACCTTTATAACTACCCACTTACGGTGCAGCATTTGATAGCCCCAAAGTAGGTCGATCCACATCTCAAGTACATGCGAAAATCTCAGGTCTAAGGACAAAACATACACGATGTGTAGAGAGAGAGCTGCAACTAATTGCCAGTCTCAAGTTGGGTCAGTCCAACCCCATGTTCATAACATGTGTCCACATCATTGGTTTGACATCTCCATGTCTATGACTTGCGAAACATAGTCATCAACCAATCTATGTGCTAGTCTTATATTCATGTGTGTCCTCACATGAACTCCGACTAGGGACAACTCTTAAATAACCATACAAGTAAAGAGTTTCACAAACAATTCACATAATTGCCAATCAATACAAGTTGCCTGATATGGATATTCAAGGAACATTACAATAATTCATGGATACATATGAAATATAATCATCTCTATGATTGCCTCTAGGGCATATTTCCTTCAGTCTCCCACTTGCACTAGAGTCAATCTAAAATGTATCTAATACCAATTGCTGTTGTGTGCGCTTCATGCGCGGGCTGCAGGAGAGGCTTAGTCAAGGGATCAGCAACATTTGAGTCCGTATGTATTTTGCATATCATGACACTACCATCCTCAACGAACTCTCGAATCTGATGGTAACGCATGCGAATATGTTTGTTCTTCTGGTGCTGTCTAGGTTCCTTGGCCTGTGCAATAGCACCATTGTTATCACAATAAATGTCCAAGGGATTGGACACGCCCTGAACCACACCGAGAGAGATCAGGAAATTCCTAATCCAAACAGCTTCCTTTACGGCCTCCGAGGCAGCAATATATTCAGCTTCTGTTGAAGAGGAGCTCACCGTATCTTGCTTGGAACTTTTCCAGCTCACAGCACCACCATTCATGACAAACACATAACCTGATTGCGATTTCGAATCATCTGAGTCGTTAAGGTAACTCGCATCTGTGTAACCCTTTACACTGAGTTCATCTTCACCTCCATAAACTAGGAACACATCCTTAGTCCTTTTTAAGTACTTAAGGATGTTCTTTACCGCTGTCCAGTGACCTTCACCTGGATCAGCCTGGTATCTGCTCGTAACACTTAGAGCATAGGAAACATCTGGGCGAGTACATATCATTGCATACATGATGGATCCAATAGCCGAAGCATATGGAACCCTACTCATGCGCTCACGCTCATCAGTAGTCGAAGGACACCGAGTCTTGCTGAGTTTTATGCCATGAGACGTGGGCAAGAACCCCTTCTTAGCCTCTTCCATGCTGAACCGTTTCAACACTTTGTCAATGTATGTACTCTGGCTTAATCCAGTTAGCCTCCTTGATCTATCTCTATAGATCTTGATGCCCAGAATATATGCCTCTTCTCCCAAGTCCTTCATCGAAAAACTATTTTTCAATGAGGTCTTAACAGACTCGAGCATAGGAATTGAAGGGTTTCGCAGCATAGTAAATCAAAATTATCTACGGAAGCGAACAGAGGGAAAGCCAAGATCTAATCTAGGAGATGCAAACAACGAGAGAGATTGGATTAGATCTTCATACCCTTGAAGATTCGCACAGCGGAACGTTCGTCGGAACATGGGTGATGTAGTCGTACTCGCTTCTCCACCTCGCGATCCGATCCGATCCAGCACCACAAGTGGCGGTGCCTCCGTGAGATGCACACGTGCGGCACCTCGACGTCTCCTCCTTCCTAGGACCAGCAAGTATGGTGGAGAGATAGATTGGATCTACAACACGACGGCGTGGTGTATATGGTGGAGAATTTCTGCAGCAGGGCTTCGCCCACAAACAGTCGGGAGGGAGAGAGGAGGGCAGCAGGGCAACTAGGGTTTGGAGAAAGGTGTGTGGGGGGAGGGGGCGCACCAGCCCTCTATATATAGAGGGGGAGGGGGCGGCCAGCCCTATCCCCCTCCTCCAAGCCTATCTCTAGTTTAAACGATTTAAACTCTCCCCTTATCTAGAAATTCTATCCCGAGATTTAAACGAGTTAAATCTCTCTAGAATCGGCTGGGCCCTATGGGGCCTTGTGCCCCTGGCCCAATGCGGCCAGGACACTCCCTCATAGGCCCATGCCCCCTCCCGGAAGGTGGGACCACGTTGGCCCCCTTCCGGAAGGTTCTAGAAGCTTCCGGTACAATACCGATTAACCCGGAACAATTCCGAACTCCAAAAACTGCACTGCCTTATATGAATCTTATTCTCCGGACCATTCCGGAACCTCTCGTGATGTCCCGGATCCCATCCGAGACTCCGAACAAAAATTCATAAACCAATTATCCAATCTATCCTAGCGTCGATACACGTTAAGTGTGTGACCCTGCGGATTCGAGAATATGCAGACATGATCTTCTATCAATAATCAACAGCGGGGTCTGGGCACCCATATTGACTCCCACACATTCATCGATGATCATATCGGATGAACCACGATGAAAGGATTCAATCAATCCCATATATATATTCCCTTCGTCTCGCGATATTTTACTTGCCCGAGATTCGATCGTCGGTATCGTCATACCTAGTTCAATCTCGTTCACAGCAAGTACTTTACTCGTTCCGTAATCCGATATCACTTTGTGATTAACTCCTTAACCACATGCTTGCAAGCGGTGTTGATATCGATTACCGAGTGGGCCCGAAGTATATCTCTCCGAATTGGGAGGGACAAATCCCATCTCGATACATACAACCCAACAGATACTTTCCGATTACCTGAGAGACACCTTTATGATCACCCTCTCATAGGATGACGTTTGATGACCTCAAAGCTTTCTTCTGATACCAGGGAGTTGTATTATCTCATGGTCTAAGGAATACAATATTTGACATAAGAAAAACTTCGCAAAGACGAACACGATGACACGATCTAATTGCTTCGCTTAGTTTGGGTCTATCCACCATATCATTCTCCAATGATATGATCTCATTATTAATTGACAACTCATGTCTATGGTTAGGAAACCTTAACCATCATTGATCAATGAGCTAGTCCATAGAGGCGTACTAGGGACACGGTGTTGTTCACAAACCACACAAGTATTAATGTTTCCGCTTAATACAATTCTAGCATGGAATATAAACTTTTATCATGAACAAGAATTATAATAATAACATCTTTATTATTTCCTCTAGGGCATAATTCCAACAGTCTCCCACTTGCACTAGAGTCAGTAATCTAGTTTACATTTGGCAACAATCTCACACCCATGGCACTGAGGTGCTGATCATGTTTTACACGTGGAAGAGGTTTAGTCAATGGATCCGCGACATTCAGATCTGTATGTACTTTGCTGATCTTCAGATCTCCATCTGCTATATAATCTCGGATTATATGAAACTTGCGGTTGATATGCTTGGTCTTTGGATGATATCTTGGTTCCTTAGCGAGTGCTATGGCGCCAGTGTTGTCACACAATATCTCCAGTGGGTCCAATGCACTTGGAACCACGCCAAGCTCAGTGATGAAGTTTCTGATCCAAACTCCTTCACTTGACGCTTCTGCAGCAGCCATGTATTCCGCTTCTACTGTAGATCCCGCGATCACGCTTTGCTTGCAGCTTCTCCAGCTCACAGCTCCTCCATTCAAAATATACACG
The DNA here is from genome assembly GCA_916181665.1 of Avena sativa. Taxonomy (NCBI): domain Eukaryota; kingdom Viridiplantae; phylum Streptophyta; class Magnoliopsida; order Poales; family Poaceae; genus Avena; species Avena sativa. The sequence continues at coordinate 134,157,109 of OV702298.1, forward strand.
TATCCTGTCTGAGATTTACAATCATCCTTGTCAGTGTCGAAACTATCATCGACGTAACCTTTTACGACGAGCTGTTCATCACCCCCATAGACTAAGAACATTTCTTTAGTCCTATTTAGGTACCTTAGGATGTTCTTCACGGCTGTCCAATGTTCCACTCCTGGATCACTTTGATATCTGCTCGTCAAACTAAGAGCATTGGACACATCCGGTCTAGTACACAGCATGGCATACATGATGGAACCTATGGCCGAGGCATAAGGCACTTTGCTCATAGCTTCCCTATCATTTACCGTAGCTGGACACTGAGCCTTGCTCAATATCTTACCTGACAACATAGGCACTGAACCTTTTAATGCCTTATCCATTCTGAACCTTTTCAGAACTTTGTCTAGGTATGTACTTTGGCTTAAAGCTATCAGGCGTCTTTGTCTATCTCTATAGATTTTGATGCCCAATATATAAGCAGCTTCACCTAGGTCTTTCATTGAAAAACACTTGTTCAAATAACTCTTCACATCGTTAAGCATGTTGATGTCATTTCCAATAATCAATATGTCATCCACATATAGTACCAGAAACGTCACCGAGCTCCCACTCACTTTCTTGTAGATGCAAGCTTCGTAGCAATCTGGAACAAATCCAAAGCTCTTGATCACTTGATCAAAACGAAGGTTCCAACTCCGAGATGCTTGCTTCAGTCCATAAATGGAACGCTGAAGTTTGCATACTTTATCAGCATCCTTAGGATCGACAAAACCTTCGGGTTGCATCATATACAACTCTTCATCAATGTTGCCATTGAGGAAAGCAGTCTTGACATCCATTTGCCATATTTCATAATCATGAAATGCAGCAATTGCTAATAAAATACGAATGGACTTAAACATCGCTACGGGAGAGAAAGTCTCATCGTAGTCAACACCTTGAACTTGTCGAAAACCTTTCGCAACAAGCCGTGCTTTATAGACGGTAACATTACCATCCGCGTTCGTTTTCTTCTTGAAGATCCATTTGCACTCAACGGCCTTTCGGTCGCTAGGAGGGTCCACCAAAGTCCATACTTGGTTTTCGCTCATGGATCCCAATTCGGATTTCATGGCTTCTAGCCATTTCTCAGAGTCTGGGCTCATCATCGCTTCCTCATAGTTCGTAGGTTCACTGTCTTCTACTAACAAGACAGTCAAGACAGGGTTGCCGTACCACTCAGGAGGGGCACGCGACCTTGTCGACCTGCGACGTTCAGTAGCAGCATCGTCCGAAGCTTCATGATCCTTGTCATTAGCTTCCTCTATTGTTGGTGCAGGCGGCACTGGAACAATTTCAGGTGCTGCGCTACTCTCCAATTCAAGAGAAGGTTCAATAACCTCGTCTAGCTCTACTTTCCTCCCACTCACTTCTTTCGAGAGAAACTCCTTCTCAAGAAAGGAACCGTTCTTTGCGACAAACACTTTGCCTTCGGTTCTGTGATAGAAGGTATACCCAATAGTTTCCTTAGGGTATCCTATGAAGACGCATTTCTCCGCTTTGGGTTCGAGCTTGTCCGGCATCAACTTCTTGGCGTAAGCTTCGCATCCCCAAACTTTAAGAAACGACAACTTAGGTTTATCACCAAACCATAGTTCATACGGTGTCGTCTCCACGGATTTAGATGGAGCCCTATTTAAAGTGAATGCAGCGGTTTCTAATGCATAACCCCAAAATGATAACGGCAAATCAGTAAGAGACATCATCGATCGGACCATATCTAATAGGGTTCGATTCCGGCGTTCAGACACACCATTGCGCTGTGGTGTTCCGGGTGGCGTGAGTTGTGAAACGATTCCACTTGCCTTGAGATGCGTGAGAAAATCATAACTCAAATATTCGCCCCCACGATCGGATCGTAGAAACTTAATCTTTCTGTTACGATGGTTCTCCACTTCATTCTGAAATTCTTTGAACTTTTCAAACGTTTCAGATTTATGTTTCATTAAATAGATCCAGAAACGTCACCGAGCTCCCACTCACTTTCTTGTAGATGCAAGCTTCGTAGCAATCTGGAACAAATCCAAAGCTCTTGATCACTTGATCAAAACGAAGGTTCCAACTCCGAGATGCTTGCTTCAGTCCATAAATGGAACGCTGAAGTTTGCATACTTTATCAGCATCCTTAGGATCGACAAAACCTTCGGGTTGCATCATATACAACTCTTCATCAATGTTGCCATTGAGGAAAGCAGTCTTGACATCCATTTGCCATATTTCATAATCATGAAATGCAGCAATTGCTAATAAAATACGAATGGACTTAAACATCGCTACGGGAGAGAAAGTCTCATCGTAGTCAACACCTTGAACTTGTCGAAAACCTTTCGCAACAAGCCGTGCTTTATAGACGGTAACATTACCATCCGCGTTCGTTTTCTTCTTGAAGATCCATTTGCACTCAACGGCCTTTCGGTCGCTAGGAGGGTCCACCAAAGTCCATACTTGGTTTTCGCTCATGGATCCCAATTCGGATTTCATGGCTTCTAGCCATTTCTCAGAGTCTGGGCTCATCATCGCTTCCTCATAGTTCGTAGGTTCACTGTCTTCTACTAACAAGACAGTCAAGACAGGGTTGCCGTACCACTCAGGAGGGGCACGCGACCTTGTCGACCTGCGACGTTCAGTAGCAGCATCGTCCGAAGCTTCATGATCCTTGTCATTAGCTTCCTCTATTGTTGGTGCAGGCGGCACTGGAACAATTTCAGGTGCTGCGCTACTCTCCAATTCAAGAGAAGGTTCAATAACCTCGTCTAGCTCTACTTTCCTCCCACTCACTTCTTTCGAGAGAAACTCCTTCTCAAGAAAGGAACCGTTCTTTGCGACAAACACTTTGCCTTCGGTTCTGTGATAGAAGGTATACCCAATAGTTTCCTTAGGGTATCCTATGAAGACGCATTTCTCCGCTTTGGGTTCGAGCTTGTCCGGCATCAACTTCTTGGCGTAAGCTTCGCATCCCCAAACTTTAAGAAACGACAACTTAGGTTTATCACCAAACCATAGTTCATACGGTGTCGTCTCCACGGATTTAGATGGAGCCCTATTTAAAGTGAATGCAGCGGTTTCTAATGCATAACCCCAAAATGATAACGGCAAATCAGTAAGAGACATCATCGATCGGACCATATCTAATAGGGTTCGATTCCGGCGTTCAGACACACCATTGCGCTGTGGTGTTCCGGGTGGCGTGAGTTGTGAAACGATTCCACTTGCCTTGAGATGCGTGAGAAAATCATAACTCAAATATTCGCCCCCACGATCGGATCGTAGAAACTTAATCTTTCTGTTACGATGGTTCTCCACTTCATTCTGAAATTCTTTGAACTTTTCAAACGTTTCAGATTTATGTTTCATTAAATAGATCCAGAAACGTCACCGAGCTCCCACTCACTTTCTTGTAGATGCAAGCTTCGTAGCAATCTGGAACAAATCCAAAGCTCTTGATCACTTGATCAAAACGAAGGTTCCAACTCCGAGATGCTTGCTTCAGTCCATAAATGGAACGCTGAAGTTTGCATACTTTATCAGCATCCTTAGGATCGACAAAACCTTCGGGTTGCATCATATACAACTCTTCATCAATGTTGCCATTGAGGAAAGCAGTCTTGACATCCATTTGCCATATTTCATAATCATGAAATGCAGCAATTGCTAATAAAATACGAATGGACTTAAACATCGCTACGGGAGAGAAAGTCTCATCGTAGTCAACACCTTGAACTTGTCGAAAACCTTTCGCAACAAGCCGTGCTTTATAGACGGTAACATTACCATCCGCGTTCGTTTTCTTCTTGAAGATCCATTTGCACTCAACGGCCTTTCGGTCGCTAGGAGGGTCCACCAAAGTCCATACTTGGTTTTCGCTCATGGATCCCAATTCGGATTTCATGGCTTCTAGCCATTTCTCAGAGTCTGGGCTCATCATCGCTTCCTCATAGTTCGTAGGTTCACTGTCTTCTACTAACAAGACAGTCAAGACAGGGTTGCCGTACCACTCAGGAGGGGCACGCGACCTTGTCGACCTGCGACGTTCAGTAGCAGCATCGTCCGAAGCTTCATGATCCTTGTCATTAGCTTCCTCTATTGTTGGTGCAGGCGGCACTGGAACAATTTCAGGTGCTGCGCTACTCTCCAATTCAAGAGAAGGTTCAATAACCTCGTCTAGCTCTACTTTCCTCCCACTCACTTCTTTCGAGAGAAACTCCTTCTCAAGAAAGGAACCGTTCTTTGCGACAAACACTTTGCCTTCGGTTCTGTGATAGAAGGTATACCCAATAGTTTCCTTAGGGTATCCTATGAAGACGCATTTCTCCGCTTTGGGTTCGAGCTTGTCCGGCATCAACTTCTTGGCGTAAGCTTCGCATCCCCAAACTTTAAGAAACGACAACTTAGGTTTATCACCAAACCATAGTTCATACGGTGTCGTCTCCACGGATTTAGATGGAGCCCTATTTAAAGTGAATGCAGCGGTTTCTAATGCATAACCCCAAAATGATAACGGCAAATCAGTAAGAGACATCATCGATCGGACCATATCTAATAGGGTTCGATTCCGGCGTTCAGACACACCATTGCGCTGTGGTGTTCCGGGTGGCGTGAGTTGTGAAACGATTCCACTTGCCTTGAGATGCGTGAGAAAATCATAACTCAAATATTCGCCCCCACGATCGGATCGTAGAAACTTAATCTTTCTGTTACGATGGTTCTCCACTTCATTCTGAAATTCTTTGAACTTTTCAAACGTTTCAGATTTATGTTTCATTAAATAGATATACCCATATCTACTTAAGTCATCAGTAAAAGTGAGAAAATAGCGATATCCACCGCGCGTCGAAACACTCACCGGTCCGCATACATCGGTATGTATGATTTCCAACAAGTCCGTTGCTCGCTCCATTATACCGGAGAACGGGGTTTTGATCATCTTGCCCATGAGGCATGGTTCGCATGTGTCAAATGATTCAAAATCAAGAGACTCCAAAAGTCCATCAGAATGGAGTTTCTTCATGCGCTTTACACCAATATGACCTAGACGACAGTGCCACAAATAAGTAGTATTATCACTATCTACTTTGCATCTCTTAGCCTCAATGTTATGGATGTGTGTTTCATCCCTTTCGAGATTTAGAAGAAATAAACCATTTACAAGGGGTGCATGGCCATAAAAGATGTTACTGATATAAATAGAACAACCATTATTCTTTGATTTAAATGAATAACCGTCTTGCAATAAACACGATCCAGAAATAATGTTCATGCTCAACGCAGGCACATAATAACATTTATTAAGGTTTAAAACTAATCCCGAAGGTAAAACTAAGGAGAGCGTGCCGATGGCCATCACATCAACTCTTGATCCGTTGCCAACGCGCATCGTCACCTCATCCCTCGCAAGCCGCCGTCTATTCCGCAGCTCCTGTTTCGAGTTACAAATATTAGCAACTGAACCGGTATCAAATACCCAGGCACTACAACAAGGGCTAGTAAGGAAAACATCAATAACATGTATATCAAATATACCTTTGATGGTGCCAGCCTTCTTGTCCGCTAAGTACTTCGGACAGTTGCGCTTCCAGTGACCCTTGTCCTTGCAATAGAAGCACTCAGTTTCCGGCTTGGGACCAGACCTGAGCTTCTTCTCAGCAGGGGCATTGCGCTTGCCGCCGCCCTTCTTGAAGGGCTTCTTTGCACCTTTACCTTTCTTAAAGGAGGGCTTGTTGACCATCAACACATGATTATCCTTCTTGATGTCCACCTCCGCAGCCTTCAGCTTTGCGAAGAGCTCAGTGATCGTATCAGTGGAACCAATCTGATTATGAGTCACTACAAAACTTTTGTAGCTGGGAGGGAGTGATTGCAGAACCCTGTCAATCTTGAGATCCTCTGGAATCTTGCAGTCCATTTGCTCAAGGCGTTGAGTGTAGCCCGACATCTTAATGGCGCGCTCACTAACGGAACTCCCTTCCTCCATCTTGCAGTTAAAGAACTTCTCGGAGATCTCATATCTCTCAGAACGGGCCTGAGTCTGAAACATGGTTTTCAACTCTTTGAGAATCTCAAAGGGCCCGGGATAGTTTTCAAAACGATTTTGAAGTTCCGGTTCCATAGCAAACAACATGGTGCTCTTAATCACACCATAATCATCTTTGCGCGACTGATAGACAGCTTTCTCATCAGCCGACGCAGTTGCAGCAGGGGGGTTACCTAATGCTTTCTCAAGGACATAGTCCTTTTGTCTGCCAGACAGAATGATTCTTAGATTGCGGAACCAGTTGGTGAAGTTAGACCCATTGTTTCTAAGCTTTTCTTTCTCAGCAAAAACGTTGAAGTTGAAGTTGGACTTGGCCATGTGATCTACAATATTTGCAAGTACAAATGAGACTATGTTCATGATAACTAGTTCAACTTTTAATCAAATTACTAGATGAACTCCCACTAAATTCAACATCCCTCAAGTTGTTTAGTGAACACGATCCAAATTCACCACACCTAATCCGATCTTCACGAGAAGAGATGTGGTTTCAATGGTGGACAACGAAGTGTCGATCATATCATTCATATGACTCATGCTTAACCTTTCGGTTCTTGTGTTCCGAGGCCATGTCTGTACATGCTAGGCTCATCAAGCTAGACCCAAGTATTTCCGCGTGTGCAAAACTGGCTTGCACCCGTTGTATGTGAGCGTAGAGTCTATAGCACCCGATCATCACGTGATGCTTGGACACGACGAACTTTCGCAACGGTGCATACTTGGGGAGAACACAGTTTTTATCTTGATCTTTAAGTGAGGAATCATCTTATAATGCTACCGTCGCGATCTAAGCATAATAAGATACATAAAAGGATAAACATCACATGCATATAACTTTATGTGACATGGTATAGCCAATCTTCGCGCAATGATCTCCATCTTGTGCGTTCCGGCATGATCTCCATCACTTCACCATGATTGCCTCCACCACGAATAGCAACTACAACTATTGCTAACTACTTAGCGATAAAGTAAAGCTATTACATGGCGTATAAGAAGTTGACTCGCAGGTCATACACAATTATAAAGACAACCATATGGCTCCTGACGGTTGTGTACTCATCGACATGCAAGTCGTGAAACATTACAAAACATGATCATCGCATACATTATACACATCACATCTTGGGCCATACCATATCACAGAAAACACTCCCTGCAAAAACAAGTTAGACGCCTCTACTTTGTTGTTGCATGTTTTACGTGGCTCATGGGAGTAGATGCTAAGAACGATTCTTACCTACGGAAAGCCACAACGGTGATATTATGGTTGCCAAACTCCGGTGTTAATCCCATGACAACTATAGTGAGAGAAACTGACATCCACCAGCCGCATGTGTGGTACAAGCCACACGTCAAGTGTGGAGCCGTTCTCGCGAACGACGTCGCGTAAGGTTGGCCTGGACCGCTTCAATCTCACTATCCCGCGTCATAAGAAGAACACAAACAAGAGGCTTGCAACAGAAAACATCAACGCCCGCAACAACCATGTTGCGTTCTACTCGTGAATCACATCTACGCATAGATCTAGCTCTGATACCACTAAAGGGTTTCGCAGCATAGTAAATCAAAATTTTCTACGGAAGCGAACAGAGGGAAAGCCAAGATCTAATCTAGGAGATGCAAACAACGAGAGAGATTGGATTAGATCTTCATACCCTTGAAGATTCGCACAGCGGAATGTTCGTCGGAACGTGGGTGATGTAGTCGTACTCGCTTCTCCACCTCGCGATCCGATCCGATCCAGCACCACAAGTGGCGGTGCCTCCGTGAGATGCACACGTGCGGCACCTCGACGTCTCCTCCTTCCTAGGACCAGCAAGTATGGTGGAGAGATAGATTGGATCTACAACACGACGACGTGGTGTATATGGTGGAGAATTTCTGCAGCAGGGCTTCGCCCACAAACAGTCGGGAGGGAGAGAGGAGGGCAGCAGGGCAACTAGGGTTTGGAGAAAGGTGTGTGGGGGGAGGGGGCGCACCAGCCCTCTATATATAGAGGGGGAGGGGGCGGCCAGCCCTATCCCCCTCCTCCAAGCCTATCTCTAGTTTAAACGATTTAAACTCTCCCCTTATCTAGAAATTCTATCCCGAGATTTAAACGAGTTAAATCTCTCTAGAATCGGCTGGGCCCTATGGGGCCTTGTGCCCCTGGCCCAATGCGGCCAGGACACTCCCTCATAGGCCCATGCCCCCTCCCGGAAGGTGGGACCACGTTGGCCCCCTTCCGGAAGGTTCTAGAAGCTTCCGGTACAATACCGATTAACCCGGAACAATTCCGAACTCCAAAAACTGCACTGCCTTATATGAATCTTATTCTCCGGACCATTCCGGAACCTCTCGTGATGTCCCGGATCCCATCCGAGACTCCGAACAAAAATTCATAAACCAATTATCCAATCTATCCTAGCGTCGATACACGTTAAGTGTGTGACCCTGCGGGTTCGAGAATATGCAGACATGATCTTCTATCAATAATCAACAGCGGGGTCTGGGCACCCATATTGACTCCCACACATTCATCGATGATCATATCGGATGAACCACGATGCCAGGATTCAATCAATCCCATATATATATTCCCTTCGTCTCGCGATATTTTACTTGCCCGAGATTCGATCGTCGGTATCGTCATACCTAGTTCAATCTCGTTCACAGCAAGTACTTTACTCGTTCCGTAATCCGATATCACTTTGTGATTAACTCCTTAACCACATGCTTGCAAGCGGTGTTGATATCGATTACCGAGTGGGCCCGAAGTATATCTCTCCGACTTGGGAGGGACAAATCCCATCTCGATACATACAACCCAACAGATACTTTCCGATTACCTGAGAGACACCTTTATGATCACCCTCTCATAGGATGACGTTTGATGACCTCAAAGCTTTCTTCCGATACCAGGGAGTTGTATTATCTCATGGTCTAAGGAATACAATATTTGACATAAGAAAAACTTCACAAAGACGAACACGATGACACGATCTAATTGCTTCGCTTAGTTTGGGTCTATCCACCATATCATTCTCCAATGATATGATCTCATTATCAATTGACAACTCATGTCTATGGTTAGGAAACCTTAACCATCATTGATCAATGAGCTAGTCCATAGAGGCGTACTAGGGACACGGTGTTGTTCACAAACCACACAAGTATTAATGTTTCTGCTTAATACAATTCTAGCATGGAATATAAACTTTTATCATGAACAAGAATTATAATAATAACATCTTTATTATTGCCTCTAGGGCATAATTCCAACAGGAATGTCATTTCCAACTAGCAATATGTCATCTACATATAAGATTAGAAATACCAGCGCTCTCCCACTTTCCTTCTTGTAAACACAAGGTTCTTGTTCGTTTTTGATGAAGCCAAACTCCTTTACAACTTCATCAAATCGAATATTCCAACTCCGAGATGCTTGCTTCAGCCCATAAAAGGACTTCAGAAGTTTGCATACCTTTCTAGCATTGTTTGGATCGACAAAACCTTCGGGCTGCATCATATACATGTCCTCAGTTAGGATTCCATTTAGGAAAGCCGTCTTGACATCCATCTGCCATATTTCATAGTCGAAATGTGCAGCAATGGCTAGAATTATCCGTATAGATTTAAGCATCGCTACGGGCGAGAAAGTCTCGTCGTAGTCAACTCCTTGAACTTGTCGAAAACCTTTTGCAACAAGTCGAGCTTTATGGATGTGAACATTTCCATCCATATCAATCTTCTTCTTATAGATCCATTTGCACTCGATGGCTTTAAAACCATCAGGCAGGTCAACCAAGTTCCAAACTTGATTGTCTCCCATGGACTCTATCTCGGATCTCATGGCGATCAGCCATTTCTCAGAGTCTGGGTCCACCATCGCTTCTGCATAGGTCGCAGGCTCATCATTGTCTAACAATAATAATTCCCGCGCTTCGCGGAACCTTGCCGACCTTCGTGGTTGTGGTGCTTCTGTTGCCACGGGTTCCTCAACTTGTTCTGCTACAATAGCATCACTCGTAGAAGCATCCCCAACTGGCTCATCTTGAACTTCTTCAAGTCGCACCGACCTTCCACTTGTTCCCTTTGTGAGAAACTCTTTCTCTAGGAAAACACCACTACGAGCGACAAACACTTTGCCCTCCTCTCGGTTGTAGAAGTAATACCCTAAGGTTTCCATTGGATATCCCACGAAAATGCACTTATCCGATTTGGGTGATAGCTTGCCCGACTGAAGTCGCTTGACAAATGCATCACAACCCCAAATCTTTAGAAAAGACAAACTGGGATTCTTTGTAGTCCACATCTCATATGGTGTCTTAACTACGGATTTAGATGGTACCCTATTAAGTGTCAAAGCTGCCGTTTCTAGAGCGTAACCCCAAAATGACAATGGTAAATCCGACTGGCTCATCATAGATCGAACCATGTCCAACAAAGTTCGATTACGCCGTTCGGAGACCCCGTTTCTTTGAGGCGTTCCGGGCGGCGTAAGTTGTGGAACAATTCCGCAACTCTTAAGATGATCGCTAAATTTGTGACTCAAATATTCACCTCCTGATGGGGATGTGCCTACCGGGGTATACCCAGCAGGACGTTTCCGACTGGCCCAAGAGCTGGCGAGTGGGCCTGCAAGACGGCGACTAGATCAAAGCCCAGCGAGGATCCAAGCGACTGGAAGCTGAAGGCCCAGGCGAGTAGATAGGCCCAGTCGGATTAGGTTAAACGAGTACCGAAGCCTTAACTGATTTGGTTGAGATATGTAAACCCTAGGGGAGGTGAGCTTATATAAACCTCCCTGTAGGGCGTGTAGAGAGACGTTCATCATACACCCAAGCGACTCGCCGCCTAGCCGCCGAGCTCGCCCATTGTACCACCTCCATAATACAATCTAGCAGGAGTAGGTCTTTACCCTCCGGGGGGCCGAACCTGGGTAAACCCCTGTGTCTCCGCCCTCATCTTGCACCGCAGATGGCTGGCCGCCCTTGCCCCTCGTTCTACTACTCGCTGCCGATTGCAGCATCTGCCGTGACCATTCCCACGACAGTGGCGCCCGCCGTGGGGCCTGGCCGGTCTGGCCGGTGTTCTGCGGCGAGATCAAATCTGCCCATCAAGGGTCGCCACCGGCCGCATGATAGCGATCGGCGAGATGCTCCAAATCTTGCCGAGCAGCTACGTCCCGGCGGCGCGACCCGTCACGCACAGCGTGATCCTGCCGGTCGGCACGATCAGCCTCTTCGTCGGCCTCACCGACGTCATCGTCTCGGAGGACTCGGCGTGCATCCGCGAGTCGCCGCCACGCGATCGGCTCTCCGAGAGCCAGATCCGCACGATTCATCGCCTCGCCTCCGAGTACAACTCGGCCCACAGCGACGTGGCCGAAAACTCAGCGGCCGCAGAAGACGCGGCCCTCAACGACGACGCCGACTCGGCGACCCTGGCGTCACTCGCCGGATCCATCACCGCGGCTTCACCCGCGGCTCCATCACCCAGGTCTCCAGCGTGGGAGACTTCGAGGACCCCTCCATCCTCAGGATCTTCGACTTCGACTCCGGGTCGGAAAACTCCGCCGACCTCCGCGACGGCGCCGGTCGCCACGCCGCGACCTACATGGCAACCGGCACCGAGCCGTCGGAGGAGCCCTTCTCCACCCCAATCCCTCCTAACGCCACGGCAATGGAGGTCGAGGAACTCCGCCTGAAATTGGCGGAGGCAGTGCGCAAGGAGCAAGCCGAGCGCGAAAAATTTCGCCTCGAGCAGGTGACGGCGCAGGAGCTATCGCGCTACCACCAACAGCGGATCAGGTCGCGCCTGAACCCCACCGTTCAGGGGCGCGCCCTGAACTTTGACGACGAAAATGACCCAGCCTGCGTGGCCAAGCGCGCGATCTGCGAGAACGCGCCACCAGGAGGAAGCGCCCGGCCCCCGGCAGGGTCGACGGCGATGGGCGCCCACCTCCACCCAACCGCACACCTCCCAGGGACCAGCCGCGGATAGTAGTCTCCTCACGGGAGCGAGACGCAAACGGCCTCCCACTGTTCTCCACCCCAATGGACAACCTCGTGGCAGGCCGAGCAGCAGCCGATAACATCACGGCCATGGGCGACGGTGCCCTACAGATCTAGTACGTCAGGGACCTGCTTGCAAAGGCCGTCGAGTAGCAAAACGCGGGCGCCGACTCGCAGGGTCGAGTATACTCGCGTTCTTCGGGAAGCAGAGCGGCCTCAAGCGGCCGCCCAATGGCGGCAAACACCCTCAACTGCCCGCCACCGGAGCCACTGCAGCTCCAACACCGACCCGCGAACGCGGCACTCTCCACCAACGACCCCAGGCCAGCGACCAACTTCGTCCCCGCCAACGGTCAACCCATCGACGCCCGCACCAACATCATCAACAACCAAAGCTGGCGCGCACGCCAGCCCGACGACCTGCGACACACCCTAACCAATCGCCGCGACGGCGAGCCCATGGGGTCGCTCAGTCGACTCGGCCCCAAGTTCTTCGGACCAATGATCCGAGGCGAGAAGTACCCGCCAAACTTCAAAGAGCCGAAGGAGATAGAAAAATATGACCCCTCGTATGACCCCGCCGTCTGGCTCGATACATACCTCATGGCGATGGGGATCGCAGGCTACACCGACCTGCTAGCCGCCCGTTACCTCCCCTGATGATGGAGGGGACGTTCAGGCAGTGGATCAACACCCTCCCCCAGGACAGTATCGACTCCTGCGAGGAGATGCGCGACGCCTTCGTCAGGCACTTCGAGTGCTCCTACACCCGCGCCACCACCATCGAGGACCTGGAGCGATGCGTCCAGGGACCCCGCGAGTCGACCCGCAACTGGGTCCAACGGTGGCAAGAACTCTGGTACAACGCGGTCGGCATCCACCCGGACACCGCGATCCATTGCTTCAAGACCTCGTGCCGCTACGAGCCCCTGGTCGCCAAGCTCAAGTGACACTCCCGCACACTCGACAACATACCGGACCTCCTCGAGATCGCCAAACGGTACGCGAAGGAAGATCCAAACCAGAAAACCGACGACGAGTCAGGAGGTCAACGCCGCACGAGCGGCAACGACAGCGGACGACGGTCCGACCTACGCTACAGCAACACTCGCCTCATTGGCAAGCGCCGCAGTGACGGGCGAGTCGACTTCGTCGCCAACGCCGGACACGCACAACGCGAGCCCAAGAGCTTCCGCCGCGATGGAGGACAACACCGCGACGATGGAAACTACAAGGCCAAGCCAAGGTTCGACCCCGTGGCCCTCCTTAACCAACCTTGTGCGTTTCACACACAACCGCCGACTGCCATACCCTCAGGAAGATCGAGAAGGCACGGCGAGCATGGGAGGACCCCGACAATGACCCGCCAAACGGCAGAAAATTCGGCAAAGTGGCCGGCTCGCTCCATACCTTCACAGGCTTCAACACGAAGCGCGAGAAGAAGGTCATCGCCCGCGCAGTCGCCGTCAACACGGTGGCTCAGGTGGACGTTCCCCAGTTCCTCAACTGGTCAGAGCAGCCCATCACCTGGAGCCGCCAAGACCACTCGCCACGCATCGAGTACCCAGGCCGAGTCGCCCTGGTGGTCAAGCCTAAGGTTGGCGACTACTGGCTCCCCAAGACATTGATGGACGGTGGCAGCTCCATCAACATCCTGTACCTGGACACCTTCAGGCGGCTGCGGCTCCCGCAGTCGATGATCGAGACGACACACACCACGTTCCATGGCATCGTCCCCGGTCGGAAGGCGTACCCGATCGGCAAGGTCACGCTGCCAGTCACCTTTGGCACGCCAGCAAACTTCCGCACCGAGCGGATTGTCTTCGAGCTGGTGCCCTTCGACAGCCCCTACCACTGCGTCCTGGGGCGCCAGGTGTTCGCCAAGTTCATGGCAGCGCCCCACTACGCGTACAACGCGATGAAGCTCCCTGGGCCATGCGGCGTCATCACCATCAACGGCGACCCCGACATGGCCGCCGAGTGCGAGGCCAAAGGAGCCGAACTCGCCGATGCCGTTATCGCGGCAGAAACCAATCACGCCGATGAGCTCGCCAAGTACGCGAGCGGGGTCAACAACGACGACCCCACCATACTCAAGAAGCCCAATTCGGAGGGTGCAAACACCTCAACCTTCGAGGCAACGACGCACACCCGTACCGTCGAGCTGGTCCCAGGCGACTCCAGCCAGACGGTGACGATCGGGACGGGCATGAGCCCAGTCTAGGAAGGCGCGCTCATCGAGTTCCTCTGTGAGAACAGGGACATATTTGCATGGAAGCCCTCCGACATGCCTGGTGTCCCTAGGGAGCTCGCTGAGCACAAGTTAATGCCGAGAAGAAGAACGGGACCTGGAGGATGTGTATCGACTACACAAACTTAAATAGCGCCTGCCCGAAGGAGCAGTTCGTCCTCCCACAGATCGACCAAATAATCGACTCCACCGCGGGCTCGGAGTCGCTATGCTTCCTCGATGCCTACTCTGGATACAACCAGATCAAAATGGCTGTCGAGGACGAGGAGAAGACGGCGTTCATCACGCCATTCAGAGCCTTCTGCTACACCGCCATGACCTTCGGCCTCAAGAACGCTGGGGCGACCTACCAGCGGTGCATGCAGGAGTGCCTCGCGAGCCAAATTGGCCGCAACATCCACGTCTATATCGACGACGTGGTCGTAAAATCCGCTCGCCAGGGTGATCTCCTCGCCGACCTGGCAGAAACGTTCGCCAACCTGCGAAAATACATGATAAAGCTTAACCCAGGCAAGTGCACCTTCGGTGTACCAGCAGGGCAACTACTGGGTTATGTCATCTCCAAGCGCGGGATCAAGGCGAACCCCACCAAGATCGACACGATCGCCCGACTCGGCAAACCCGAGTGCCTCCACGACGTCCAGAAGCTGGCCGGGCGAGTAGCGGCTCTCAGTCGCTTCATCCCCCGCCTGGGCGAAAAGGCGATGCCCCTATACCGTCTGATGCGCAAGAACCCCACCTTCCAGTGGGACAAGGAGGCGGACGATGCACTCCGCGACCTCAAGAAAGTGCTACTCGCCGCACCGCTACTCGCTGCCCCCGCTGACAAAGAACCCATGCTGGTTTACGTCGCAGCCTCCGAGCGCGTCGTCAGCGCCGTCATGGTCGTCGAGCGACCGGAGGAAGGAAAGGAGCGCCCAGTACAGCGACCAGTGTACTACATCAGCGAGGTCCTCACCGAGTCGCGCCAGCAATACCCGCAGTACCAGAAACTGGTATATGCGGTCTTCAGAGCGCAGCGGCGCCTGCCGCACTACTTCCAGGAGCACCCGATCACGGTCGTCTCCTCAGCACCGTTGCAGGACATCATCCGCAACCGTGAGGCGACCGGGCGAGTCGCTAAGTGGGCAGTCGAGATCGGCGTCCACAATATCAAGTACGAGCCACGAAAAGCGATCAAGTCGCAAGCTCTAGCGGACTTCATCGCCGACTGGGAGGAGGCCCAGCAGCCAGAGAAGCTGCCATACCTCCATTACTGGAGCCTGCACTTCGACGGCTCCAAGAACGCAGACGACGCAGGAGCAGGGATCGTGTTGACTTCCCCAAAGGGCGACAAGCTCCGCTACGTCCTCTGCCTCGACTTCACACCCTGCACCAACAACATGGCCGAGTACGAGGCCTTACTCCACGGCATGCGAGCTGCCAGGGAGATGAATGTCAACCGCCTACGCTGCTACGGAGACTCCGACCTTGTCGCTGGGCAAGTCGCTGGCACCTGCGACGCCGTCTCCCCCACCATGGCGGCGTACCGCCAAGCAGTGGACAAGCTGGGCGGACACTTCACAGGCTACTCCGTCGAATGGATCGACAGGCGGAAGAACGAGGAGGCCGACGCACTCTCTCGCATCGGGTCGACTCGACTCGCACCACCCGCCGGTGTCTTCCTCGACACGATCACCAAGCCATCAGTCTCTCCCCCGAGGGAGATCGACATCGGAGTCCCGCTACAACCGGAGGCAGCCCTGGTCGCACTCGTCAACGAGCCAGACGACTGGACCAAGCCCTACGTCGCCTACCTGGAGACCGGCACCTTGCCGGCAGACGAGACGGACGCTCGGATGATCGCGCGCTGATGCAAGTCCTACACCATCATCGATGGCGAGCTCCACAAGCGCAGCGTCACCGGCGTATTCCAACGCTGCGTCCAACCCGCCGAAGGACGCAAGATCCTCCACGACATCCACTCCGGCGACTGCGGCCACCACGCCGGCGCCCGCTCTCTGGTCACCAAGGCTATGCGGCATGGTTTCTACTGGCCTACCGCACAGGCTGATGCTGTCGACATTGTCCAGCGGTGCGCCGGGTGCCAGAAGTACGCCAACCAGACGCACATGCCGAGCTCAGCGCTCAAGACAATCCCCATCACCTGGCCATTCGCCGAATGGGGCATGGACATGGTAGGCCCCTTCAAGAAGGCTCCCTCCAGCTACACCCACCTCCTGGTCGCGGTTGACAAATTCACAAAGTGGGTGGAGGCCAAGCCAGTCCGGAAGTGCGACGGGAAGACCGCCACCAAATTCCTATGCGAGCTCATATATCGCTACGGGTTCCCAAACAGCATCATCACGGACAACGGAACCAACTTAGCCAAAGGAGCCATGGCCGAACTCTGCGAAGAGCACCACATCCGGCTCGACCTCGCGTCGGTCGCCCACCCGGAATCCAACGGCCAGGCGGAACGGGCCAACCAAAGCATCCTCCACGGCCTGAAGCCGCGACTCCAAGTACCACTCGAGCGCGCCGCCGGGTGCTGGGTCGAGGAGCTACCCTCCGTTATCTGGGGCATCCGCACCTTGGTCAACAGGTCGACATGATTCACCCCCTTCTTCATGGTGTACGGCACCGAGGCAGTCATGCCCACCGACCTTGAGCACGACTCGCCAAGGGTCGTCCACTACACGGAGGCTGCGAACGAACTCGCCCGCCAGGACGGAGTCAATCAACTCGACGAGGAACGTGACCTCGCTCGGTCACGCACCGCCATCTACCAGCAGGGACTCCGCCGCTACCACAGCCGGCGGGTGAAAACTCGCACCTTCCAAGAAGGCGACCTGGTGTTGCGCCTCATCCAGGACAAGAACGGCATGCACAAGCTCTCCCCTCCATGGGAGGGACCATTCGCCATCGGGCGAGTACTCGGCAACGACGCCTACTACCTCATCGACGTCCGCGGGGACAGCGAACTCGACGTCAAGCGACCATGGAATGTAAACCTCCTACGTAAGTTCTATCCTTAGAACCCCACATATGTACTCCCCAGTCGCTATGAAATAAAAAGAATCGGTTACCGCAAATTGCGCCTACTCTCCGTGTCTTGTGCCACTCGCACTCGTAATAACAGCGTCAAGCTAACCGCAGAAGTCAACCTTTGGTACAGCGATCGGCACGGCTAAGTAGTGCGGTGCAAGAGCACTGAGTCACCTCAGGTCTTGCATCATCCATGAAAAACGCCTACCCGGAGCCCCATTGGAGTCGCCCAGCCCGACTGGCTCTACGAGACAAGACAACTGCCTTCGCTTCTTACAGCGACCATGGTCCTCCGCATCCTCGACATAGCGACTCGAACGGCCAAGTACCACGCTCGAGGACTGACGACCAGTCCATCGCGAGCGGCTCGGGAAAACGCCAAGTAGGAGAGCATGCCCAGGACTCGCCACGCGACTGACCCAACGGGCCAGGCAGGAGTGATGCGCCCAAACTAACGCGCCAAGTCCTCACCCACCCTCGAGTCGCGCCTAGAACAACCAAGTACCACGCTCGGGGACTCGGCCACCCGACCCCGTTCGCGCAAGGGAAAACAGTGAAGTACAGAGCGTTCAAGGGAGTCGCCCTACGACTGGCTCTTCGAGTCCGGGCGAGTAGACCACAATAACAAAACATTCAAAAACCACAAACAAATCACACACGAGGTAAACCCCACAAAAGGGCGGACGCGCTCGGGGACTCGTTCAAACCTCAATCACAAAATACATGACAAATCCCAAAACTGACACGACGTCTCATTCAATAGCATGTAGCATTGTCTCAAATTACAAAATATGCCTAAACGGCAGACCTGCTACTAACGCCCCAGGGCAAACTATTCTATTCTGCAGGCTTCGACGACGACTCGCCAGCACCCTTGCGATTGCGGATGAACGGCGTGTACGGGTTCGACGGGTAGGTCGTCAACTCACCCGCCATCGCCGCTCGAAAGGGTTGCTCGACCTTGAAGTCCTGATACTGCGGCTCGGGCTCGTTGGGCGCGACGGCCGTCTCCTGATACGGAAGGAGGTCGCCCATAGCCCAGACACGCTCGGAGTACTTCGCGGCATGGTCCGTCAACTTGAGCACCTCGGAAAGCTCCACTGCGCCAGTCGACGACGGGTAGCCACTCGTCACATCGTCGAGGTCGAAGTCCTCCGGGAAGTGAGCAAGTCCAAGGCTAAGCGCCGTCGCTGCTCCGCACCGAAACGCTGATCGCGTCATGAACTCAACGACCGCGGGCGCCTTCTCCAAGTACTTCCACACCTCGACGAGGTCGCTGGGAATTACTTCCGTGGGTGAAATCTCCTGGAGATAGGCTCGGATGGACGTCGCCGACAACGTCGCCGAGTCGACGAGAGTAGCCACACACTGCCGCGCGTCGAATGAGCTCGCCTCTTCCGCGCTATCAATGATGCGGCCTGCGAGTAGAAGACAACAATGAGTACGACGGACATCACAAAAAGGTACACGCTACTGGCAGAGGCATATGCACTTACCAATCAACGGGCGGGCGAGATCCATGATGAAGCATTGAAGCGAAGTATGGTCGTCCTGAAGCCCAGCAACAAGGGCGTCCGACACTTTACGATCCTCTTCGGCGGCTGTAATGGCGGCCTTGGCTCGCCCATCAGCCGAACTCGCTTCCTCCTTCGCCTCCCGCAGCTCGCGCTCGAGATCGGCGATCCGCTTTTCAGCCGAGCTCAAAGCCGATTGTGCCGCCGCCAATTCACCTGCGGGGACAAGTCCCTGGCGAGCTTCCTCCGCCTTCGCGGCAACCGACTGAAGCCCCCTATTCGCCTCCTGGACGATGGCCAGTTCCTTCTCCGCGCGGTGCTTTGCTGCCAATCGGTCAGCCGATTCACGTTACAGACCCTGCACATCATTCAAACAGTTAATCAAAGCAACATCCTCAACGCCCACCCGCTGAAATTCAGCGAGTGCGCACTCGGGGACTGGCAATCAAAAAATTCCTAAGTTCCCACCCGCTAAAATTCAGCGAGTGCGCACTCGGGGACTGGCAATCAAAAAAATTCCTAAGTGCCCACCCGCTGAAATTCAGCGAGTGCGCACTCGGGGACTGGCAATCAAAAAATTCCTAAGTGCCCACCCGCTGAAATTCAGCGAGTGCGCACTCGGGGACTGGACGAGAAAAATAGCGATTATACACTAAAAGAATCAGACCGCTGCAACACACCGACCTGATCCTCGGGGACTGGACATACCTGGATGGCTGCGCCAAGCATGCCATGAAGTTGTATCGCGTCCACGGACGCGAGGAGAGCTGGCGTGTGCCCACGACGCTGCTCGACTTCCGCATCAGCGACCCCAGGTGCACGGCTCGAGGGCGAAGTCCCACTCGCTATGGCCGCTTTGGCCATGAAGCGCGGGAATGTCGCGATGGAGGCACCCGCACCAAAGGAGGTCGGCTCGGCTGCTCCAAGAATGGGAGCGCCCCCCTTCGTGGATGCGGCCGCCTCTGGTGCGGGTTCGGTCGGCGTGACCGCCATGTCATCAGAGATCGTGACGATATCGTCGCCCTTGGCCTTCTTGCTGCCATCCGCGGGGACGACGACCTCGTCCGCCTTCCTCTTTCAGGAAGGATCTTCCTCGCGGACGACGGACGACACCTTAGCCACGGTCGGGTGGTCCATCTTCTTCACTCCGGTCCTGTAAATCAATTACGTAAGCAAGATAAATTAAGCTACTATGGAAGACAAAGGTAGGTGAGTAAACTCACTTGGCGACTGGAATGAAGCGTAGCCCCGTGCGGAGGCCGGCCGGCTTCTCCAGTTCAGGGCCCAGTCGGCGGCTGAGCCCCATCTCCAGGACGTCGCGTGCCCAAGACACGCACGGCTTCCTCGTCGTCGAGGCCGCAACCGGAGCCTCTGGGGCATCTTCGGTAGGAGCTTCCCTGTGAGGCGAAGCCGCCGCAGCCGGAACACCCCCAGCCCAGAAACTGGGGCGAATGGTGGAGGCATCGAAGCCAGTGGCACCTCGACGGTGGCCGTGTCCAGCGCGGTTGCCGTCGGTGGTGCCTCGTCCTTGGCCGGTCTAGGGGCGTCGGAGCTGCTCTCCGAGCGCGGTGGCGAGGCCGGCCTCATCGGTTTCGTCTTCTTCTTCGGAGGGGCCCTTGCCTCCTTTTCCTTCTTCTTCTTGTTCTTCGACGGAGTAGCCTAGCGGCGCGAGGTGGTCTCCGGAAGTTCTTCATCGTCGTCATGACGCTCGAGGCGTTTGCTCGCCTCAAGCTCACGTTGACGTTGCCCGCGGGTCTTGCGGGCCAGCGGGGCGACCTCCTCCTCAGAATCGTCGTCGCCATCACTCTCGTCGCTCCCGTCATCGCCCTTGGCGGGAGGCGATTCGCCCATGTCCTGGACGGACGAGCTCGAATTCTCGTCGTCCGCAGACGGGAGCCATCCTTCCACCACTTGGAATAGCTGCGATAAACACAAAATGAAGTTAGAACGACCGCGACTGCAAAAACTGCGACTGCGAATGATGCGAGGTGACCTACCATTGGGGCTGGACGCTTTGCGGTGTAGGGGGCGACCCCAGCCTGTGCGTCCAGGTACACCGCCTGGGTGATCTTCTTCAGTGCTGCGGTGTAGTCCTCGAGTTTCCACTCGGCCAGGTTGGACTTCGTCGAGTCCTCCCGGCCCATGTACTTGTCACATCCCAAAATTTTCCTAATTTTGGAATGTGAAATAAATAAATAAGTTTGATTGATTGTTTGACTATGTTGAAAATTCTCAAAGAGAAGAAACTTTTTGAATAGAAAATCCTCTCAACCTTGAATTCAAAAGATTATATTCTTTTGTTATGACCTAAGTAGCCATATAGGCAAAAGGGCATGGATTGATTATGGATTGTAGAATTAGTGTGCAAGATTTCAAAATAAAAATCATGAAGCATTCATAAGCATTTCATTACATCCATGCAAAGATCTCACAAACTGAATCCAAATCCTGATATCTAAATCCTATAGTTGATTTTCCCAAATGTTCCTAAAGGAATTAAATTGACTTTATAAAACCCACTATTGCTAAAACAGCGATTATTGCTAAATTATAGCCTAAAAAGATTCAATTAATATTACAAAATTTTAGAAACAAAATTGAGCTCATTTGGAACTAGTATGAAAAAGTTATGGAACAAATACAAACACATAAAGATATAAATAAAATGGAATATACAAGGATTTATAAATCCATTACTTCCAAACTAGTAAAAAGATTACAAATTTGATCCTATAATGATCTATTCAATTTTAGAAAAATTTAGAAACAAGAATCGTATCATTTGGAGTTCGTATGCAAAAGATATAAGGGAAACAAGTAAATAGAAAAAGAAAAGGAAATAAAAAAACCTAATGGGCCGGCCGAGCCAGCCGGCGGCCCAGCTAGCCGACTGAGCCAGGCCAGTCACGTACGTGAGGTGCCCAGGTTCGTTTTAAAAAGCGTGCAATCGGTTTTTCTCTAACCTATCTCTACTCAAACTGCTATAACTTTTTATCTACAACTCCGAATCGACTTCCGTTTGTTTCTACTTGTTCCCTACTCCAATACCTATCTCTACAACATCTTAAATCTCCATATAAACTCGTGGAGCCACAGCTGTACGAGTTTCTTTCCTCGAAATCCCGAATCTACACATGCCCGAATCTTATTTCGCTTTTTAACCCATCTAGACTTCGTCGTTTTCCTTCGGTCAAAAAACGAAAGTTGAAGAACGCGTTGAAATATTTCAATCCCGACAAACCTCACCTCTTTTCATCCACACAGCCGGAGAATTTCGTATCGCAATATTTCAGATCTTACGGTGTAAATCCAAGATATACTCGCGCTCGTTTCTTTAAATCCAAATTCCTTTGGTGAGAAGGTAGGAATAATGATTCCCCACAACTTTTATGTTCTGAGTTTTTCAATTTGACCTACGGATTTGTCTCTCTAACACAGATCTATTTCTTGTCTATTCTGAGCCAAAATCGGGTCAATCTCTTCTTCTAGCCACCGGATCCTATCCAGACGGTCGAGATCCAATCAAACCGGTGCGTGCCATGTCGTCATCCCGGTCATCTTCCTCATCAACGCCACGTCAACGTAAGGTCAACATCTAGTCCCAGTCAGCATGCAAAATCAACCTGTCCAGTCAGCGGAATATTCCCTGGAATATTCCGTTCGAATTTAAAATTGTATATTATAGATCTAACTTGTAAAATTCATTAAAAATTCATACCATGTCCAAAAATTGCGTATAATATATCAAATTGAAGATAATTTCACGTAGAATCATCTTATCAGAATAGATCCAACTTTTACTATACGTGGTTACTGCAGTAATTTAATTAGTTTTAATGGTCTTTTAGGTTAATAAATTCATAAGAAATTATCTGTAACTCCGAAAAATATGAACAATATATCAAATTGAAGCTACTGTAATGTACATTGATAATATCTGGTTGGATCTAGCCTTTGACGACTATTTAACCCGTAGAAATTTAATTAGTTTTAATGGCTTTATAAATCATTAAATTCATTAAAAATTAATTTCTTGTCACAAAAATATAAATGATATACCGATGGAAAGATGGTTCCATGTAGATCATCAATATGCAATTAGTTCTGCCTTTGACTGTAAGGTTTTGCCGTGAAGATTTAAATGGTTTAATGGCTTATTTAGAGTAATAAATTCATAAGAAAATAAATACTATTCTGAAAATTACAAATAATATGTCCCTGGATTCACAATTCCGTGGAGATTACAGATATAATTTTAGTTTGATTTGTAGACAACAGAAACTATATGAATTATTTAAAACCGATTAAACACTATTTAAATCATACAAAAAGATCTATAACTCCGATTAGGGTGAATCCAACGCCAACTGGTTCGTATTAACGTCCTCTATCCAGTAAACCCAAGAAAGAAATTTAATTCTATAGTTAGAACAGTCGTTACAACAGAACTATTAAAAACCCTATATTGGCAAGTAATTATTAATAACAAGTACTCTATTGCATTAATTGGTCTCTTGCATGCATCATATACTCCAGTATTGTGTAGAGAACTAAAGTAACAACAATTGTGACTTATTAAATTGTCATGCATGCATTTGTTGCATTTGTTTGATCTCTATGTGCTATTGTTTATGTTGTATGCAATTGTTTGATCGATAGATTGCGAGGAGTGCAACGTGTGTGATTGCAACTACTATAATTGCAAGTATTGTGGTTATGATGAGAGCAACCATTATATCTGTGAGAATTGTGAGGATTATCTAATCGACTACATCTACAACAAAGGCAAGTGGTGCTATCTTGGTCATAAATGTCCTATTGTTTTCCTATGCATTGTAGATGCTTTTGTAGAATTGCATCTGTAGGAATTGATGTGTATATGCTATGCTATGACCCATATTATTCCCTAGTATTCCTTGTTTATGAGCCATCGTATTGGTAGATTGCTTAGTTATGCTATTTAGACGAGGAAGGGAATCACATCATGAAAAGTTATATGTTTTGAAAGGATTATGTTTTGATAAATGACAAACCAACATGTTTTAATGAATCACCTGGGCGGAATGGCATTGATTGGGTCCTCGAGTGTGGATTTTGGTGGGGAATGCCGCCCAGGACACTGAGAAATGATTGGTTTCTTTGTTTGGAAGCTTTCGTGTGCAACCATGTGCCAATAATGAAATGGGCGGTTGGTTGAACTCAGTAGGTTGTGGTAACTCGAACCCGCGTATCCAGAGATGTAGATAGTGTAGGTTGGACCGGTGCGCGTCGGGATTGGGGAGCTACTTCCCGAACAGTTCCTTCTTGGACTTCTCCCTATCATCACCCAATATGAGAGTGGTGGTACGAGCTGGGCTGGCCAAGTCACATGGGTAAAGTGTACTAACCCCTGCAGGGTGTATAAACTAAGTGCTTAGCCGTGTCCCCGGTTATGGACAAATTTGACCGACCTGATACTGATGCTATGATATTTCTCACTCATCCTTATTTCTTAATTACTTAAAACTTGTTGGGTGAACATAATTGGGTAGGAGCACCTGGGAGTGAACCAGGGTGTCCTATTTATCGTATTGGAAAACTACTTTGTTACAAACGTTAGGATAAAACTGTTGCTTTATGCAAATGAGCCTGAACTCCACTTGGCCAAATAAGCATGTAGTTGATAGATCTGTTGTTAACCACTTTAGCATACTTGCCATACATTCAATGTATTGACCATTCGTGGCTGCAACGTTTCATGTTGCAGGTTATATCGTATCTGAGTGATCGTTCATAGGTCGCGAGACTCCACTCAACATTTGTTCGCCTGTGGCACATTTGAAGGATGGAGATCTACCTTGTATTCGTTTTCCGCTGTGTACTTGTATAAATAATGTAAATTCTGGATCATATTCGTTGTATTTATGATGCACAGTTATATTTGGTATCATTTTGTACTGTGTGTGCCAGTGAACCGATCCAGGGATTGGCACTATACACATGAACTCAGCCTTATCAGGCGAGGGTGTTACAAGATGGTATCAGAGCTGTGTGTTGACTGTAGGATCGTGACCTTAGAAATGGATTAGTAATAAAAGACCTCTAATAGGAGAACTACCATATTTTCTACTTACTAGAGTTCTTATATTCCTTATCTATCTTTTCTAGAACCTCTTCCTACTCAAACATTTATAGTTGTCCATTCTTATGATACCTATATGAGAGTTGGCCTACAAGTAAATAACAAATAACATGACATAAATGAACATCTCACCAAGTTTGAGTAGGTCTGGACCACCATATTTTATCTCTTTAGGAGATCATCGCTATCGTGTTAGCATATTGTTCTTACCAACTTATGTGGTATGCCAATTTAGGTTGCTTGCTTGTTTATACTGAACCATATCGTGTGATGCCTTGTTTAGGATCTGTTGTTTTGAAACTCTAAAGTTGCTGGAGTTTTCGTGTGGTTTTAAAATTATTTTAATGATGTGAATTGATTGAAATTCGTGGAATTACTGCTGCAGTTTTCTGCATGACCTGTAGTACCGCGCGATTTTTCATATTTTATTGGTGACTCAGAAAAATCTATAAAAATAGGATCTGGAGCGTAATTACCTTTAGTACATGTACAAAAATTGTCTAAAATTCCTGACGCGTTTAGGTCGGTAAGAAAAATTCGTGAAGTCTGCTGTACCGCTTTGACAGATTTTGTTTATTGCTTATATGTTGCTCTATTTTACTCTAGTATTGTTCCCAATACTTTCAAACTATTTTGTGGTTATATACTAATAAATTTATACCTCTGTGTTATTGTTATGCAAGTGCTTGCTTGTGTGTTGATTTATTATGATTGTTTCCTTGTTTGTGACATTGATCGCTTCATATAGTTATGGGTAGGATTATTTTCTTAGTCGTTTCTTTCCTATAGAATCTATTCTTTCCTATCTTGAACCCTTAGAGATATAATGATGTGTTAAGTGGAAGGTTTGACAACACAATGCATTTAGGAAGGAGAATGCTTCACCTAATGGAAAAAAAAGATGTGGGAGTATGAAGTGTTGCACATGATGTTATGTAGTATATTACGCAACCTGAAAGTTGAAGTATCGTTAGTTTAGTTTTAGTAGTAGCTTTGTTGATTGAATACATGGGAGTCTACATCAAGAATTAGTTCGTGCCCATGGAAACATTCTTCAAGGCAAGTGAGAATGCCCGAGTGATAGAACAACGTGATTCACCTATCCTCATACAGGGTAATGATTTGGGTGCAGGATGGATTGATCACCATTCCTACTACTCTTATTATTCGCTCTTGTACTGTTGGCTTTGCGAATCTTGAGTGCCCTTTTCAACCCTAGCAGAGAGCCAGCGTTAAGCCTAGACCTTAGAATGGTATATTTCCCCTTTATAAAAGCACCCAGTGCTTAGCGTAGGAATATACGGTAAGGATGAATCCCAACTGTGAATTATGGGCATCGTGAAGTAGATGTTCCCTATTTGCCCACCATGAGAGTTTTGCTAGTTTAAGAAGTGCTTTCTCGGAAACTATAAATCATGAAGTTTAGAATGTGCAAGAGACGTTGTGTCAATAAAAGTCTAAACGAGAACCAATCTGAGTTAAGTGAATCCTCGAGAAGTGACCTAGTCAATTTTCTTTTAAGGGTGGTAGCATCCTAATGGATCCCGAACCTTTCGTTCTTTCTAGCCTTCCCAAATCTCAGGACGAGATTTCTTTTAAGGGTGGTAGTCTGTCACATCCCAAAATTTTCCTAATTTTGGAATGTGAAATAAATAAATAAGTTTGATTGATTGTTTGACTATGTTGAAAATTCTCAAAGAGAAGAAACTTTTTGAATAGAAAATCCTCTCAACCTTGAATTCAAAATCTTATATTCTTTTGTTATGACCTAAGTAGCCATATAGGCAAAAGGGCATGGATTGATTATAGATTGTAGAATTGGTGTGCAAGATTTCAAAATGAAAATCATGAAGAATTCATAAGCATTTCATTACATCCATGCAAAGATCTCACAAACTGAATCCAAATCCTGGTATCTAAATCCTATAGTTGATTTGCCCAAATGTTCCTAAAGGAATTAAATTGACTTTATAAAATCCACTATTGCTAAGACAGCGATTATTGCTAAATTATAGCCTAAAAAGATCCAATTAATATTACAAAATTTTAGAAACAAAATTGAGCTCATTTGGAGCTAGTATGAAAAAGTTATGGAACAAATACAAACACATAAAGATATAAATAAAATGGAATATACAAGGATTTATAAATCCACTACTTCCAAACTAGTAAAAAGATTACAAATTTGATCCTATAATGATCTATTCGATTTTAGAAAAATTTAGAAACAAGAATCGTGTCATTTGGAGTTCGTATGCAAAAGATATAAGGGAAACAAGTAAATAAAAAAAGAAAAGGAAATAAAAAAACCTAATGGGCCGGCCGAGCCAGCTGGCGGCCCAGCTAGCCGACCGAGCCAGGCCAGTCACTTACGTGAGGTGCCCAAGTTCGCTTTAAAAAGCGTGCAATCGGTGTTTCTCTAACCTATCTCTACTCAAACTACTATAACTTTTTATCTACAACTCCGAATCGACTTCCGTTTGTTTGTACTTGTTCCCTACTCCAATACCTATCTCTACAACATCTTAAATCTCCATATAAACTCGTGGAGCCACAGCTGTACGAGTTTCTTTCCTCGAAATCCCGAATCTACACATGCCCGAATCTTATTTCGCTTTTTAACCCATCTAGACTTCGTCGTTTTCCTTCGGTCAAAAAACGAAAGTTGAAGAACGCGTTGAAATATTTCAATCCCGACAAACCTCACCTCTTTTCATCCACCACAGCCGGAGAATTTCGTATCGCAATATTTCAGATCTTACGGTGTAAATCCAAGATGTACTCGCGCTCGTTTCTTCAAATCCAAATTCCTTTGGTGAGAAGGTAGGAATAATGATTCCCCACAACTTTTATGTTCTGAGTTTTTCAATTTGACCTACGGATTTGTCTCTCTAACACAGATCTATTTCTTGTCTATTCTGAGCCAAAATCGGGTCAATCTCTTCTTCTAGCCACCGGATCCTATCCAGACGGTCGAGATCCAATCAAACCGGTGCGTGCCATGTCGTCATCCCGGTCATCTTCCTCATCAACGCCACGTCAACGTAAGGTCAACATCTAGTCCCAGTCAGCATGCAAAGTCAACCTGTCCAGTCAGCGGAATATTCCCTGAAATATTCCGTTCGAATTTAAAATTGCATATTATAGATCTAACTTGTAAAATTCATTAAAAATTCATACCATGTCCCAAAATTGCGTATAATATATCAAATTGAAGATAATTTCACGTAGAATCATCTTATCAGAATAGATCCAACTTTTACTGTACGTGGTTACTGCAGTAATTTAATTAGTTTTAATGGTCTTTTAGGTTAATAAATTCATAAGAAATTATCTGTAACTCCGAAAAATATGAACAATATATCAAATTGAAGCTACTGTAATGTACATTGATAATATCTGGTTGGATCTAGCCTTTGACGACTATTTAACCCGTAGAAATTTAATTAGTTTTAATGGCTTTATAAATCATTAAATTCATTAAAAATTAATTGCTTGTCACAAAAATATAAATGATATACCGATGGAAAGATAGTTCCATGTAGATCATCAATATGCAATTAGTTCTGCCTTTGACTGTAAGGTTTTGCCGTGAAGATTTAAATGGTTTAATGGCTTATTTAGAGTAATAAATTCATAAGAAAATAAATACTATTCTGAAAATTACAAATAATATGTCCCTGGATTCACAATTCCGTGGAGATTACAGATATAATTTTAGTTTGATTTGTAGACAACAGAAACTATATGAATTATTTAAAACCGATTAAACACTATTTAAATCATACAAAAAGATCTATAACTCCGATTAGGGTGAATCCAACGCCAACTGGTTCGTATTAACGTCCTCTATCCAGTAAACCCAAGAAAGAAATTTAATTCTATAGTTAGAACAGTCGTTACAACAGAACTATTAAAAACCCTATATTGGCAAGTAATTATTAATAACAAGTACTCTATTGCATTAATTGGTCTCTTGCATGCATCATATACTCCAGTATTGTGTAGAGAACTAAAGTAACAACAATTGTGACTTATTAAATTGTCATGCATGCATTTGTTGCATTTGTTTGATCTCTATGTGCTATTGTTTATGTTGTATGCAATTGTTTGATCGATAGATTGCGAGGAGTGCAACGTGTGTGATTGCAACTACTATAATTGCAAGTATTGTGGTTATGATGAGAGCAACCATTATATCTGTGAGAATTGTGAGGATTATCTAATCGACTACATCTACAACAAAGGCAAGTGGTGCTATCTTGGTCATAAATGTCCTATTGTTTTCCTATGCATTGTAGATGCTTTTGTAGAATTGCATATGTAGGAATTGATGTGTATATGCTATGCTATGACCCATATTATTCCCTAGTATTCCTTGTTTATGAGCCATCGTATTGGTAGATTGCTTAGTTATGCTATTTAGACGAGGAAGGGAATCACATCATGAAAAGTTATATGTTTTGAAAGGATTATGTTTTGATAAATGACAAACCAACATGTTTTAATGAATCACCTGGGCGGAATGGCATTGATTGGGTCCTCGAGTGTGGATTTTGGTGGGGAATGCCGCCCAGGACACTGAGAAATGATTGGTTTCTTTGTTTGGAAGCTTTCGTGTGCAACCATGTGCCAATAATGAAATGGGCGGTTGGTTGAACTCAGTAGGTTGTGGTAACTCGAACCCGCGTATCCAGAGATGTAGATAGTGTAGGTTGGACCGGTGCGCGTCGGGATTGGGGAGCTACTTCCCGAACGGTTCCTTCTTGGACTTCTCCCTATCATCACCCAATATGAGAGTGGTGGTACGAGCTGGGCTGGCCAAGTCACATGGGTAAAGTGTACTAACCCCTGCAGGGTGTATAAACTAAGTGCTTAGCCGTGTCCCCGGTTATGGACAAATTTGACCGACCTGATACTGATGCTATGATATTTCTCACTCATCCTTATTTCTTAATTACTTAAAACTTGTTGGGTGAACATAATTGGGTAGGAGCACCTGGGAGTGAACCAGGGTGTCCTATTTATCGTATTGGAAAACTACTTTGTTACAAACGTTAGGATAAAACTGTTGCTTTATGCAAATGAGCCTGAACTCCACTTGGCCAAATAAGCATGTAGTTGATAGATCTGTTGTTAACCACTTTAGCCTACTTGCCATACATTCAATGTATTGACCATTCGTGGCTGCAACGTTTCATGTTGCAGGTTATATCGTATCTGAGTGATCGTTCATAGGTCGCGAGACTCCACTCAACATTTGTTCGCCTGTGGCACATTTGAAGGATGGAGATCTACCTTGTATTCGTTTTCCGCTGTGTACTTGTATAAATAATGTAAATTCTGGATCATATTCGTTGTATTTATGATGCACAGTTATATTTGGTATCATTTTGTACTGTGTGTGCCAGTGAACCGATCCAGGGATTGGCACTATACACATGAACTCAGCCTTATCAGGCGAGGGTGTTACAGTACTGGTACATGTAGTGGTCGCGCCGAGCCAGAGGGACGAGCCGCCGCCCGAGCCAGCAGTTATATAGGTTGATCGATTGGAGGCCCTTCTTCTTCAAACCGCGGATGGTTTGGAGCATTTCGTCCACGACCATCCGCTGGTCGCTGGGAAGCTTGCCGACTTGGAGACGGCGCGGCTCGGGCCGGTTGGCGGAGTACTGTGGGATCGCCGCCTCACCCTCCGGGGTCGCCTCGGCAACATAGAACCAAGACTTCTTCCGGTCGCTCACCGCCTTGGCGGGCAGCATCAAGTCGAAGAACGAAGCCTTCGACTTCAGCTGGAAGGTTAGGCCGCCCGCGGCAAGCATTGGGCCGCCCGCTTCCTCGCGGCTGATCCGTCCATGGAACAGATCTTGCCACAGAGGGAAGTAGGCTGGCAGCCCAAGTAGCACTCGCAGAACGCCACAAAGATGGCGAGCTGTTCGATGCTATGAGGGCCCAGGTCCGACGGATGGATCCCGTAGTAGGCGCAGAAGCGCCGGAAGAACAAAGACGTAGGGAATCCTAGCCCCTGTTCCAGGTGGCTGGTGAAGCAGATGAATTCCCCCTCGCGCGGGTTCGGGGTCACATCTCCGGCTGCGGGGATGCGCCAACAACCGGCACGCAGGATCCCGGCCTCCTCGAAGGACGCCAGCTGCGCCCTCGTACACTTAGATCTACCCCAAGGCTCTGTGGAGAGGGCCATGGCGGGAGGATTTGTGGGGGGTCGAAGGAATTCGGGTCGGTTGGATTGCGATGCGAAGGGAGGCAAAAAGTGCGTGCAATCGGAGGAAATGGCGAGAAGGTGGTTCTCCGATCGCATGCCATTCCCCTTATATAGCGGTTGTTACCCGCCAAATCAGGGAGCCGTTACTACGCGGTGATTACGTCAAAAAGTTACCGTTGGATTACCCCAACGGCTAGTTTGACCACGTTTAACGGTCCAACTTCAGCCACTCGGCTCGCCAACCTGATCACTATGACAGTGTTTCGCCGACTCGACTCGCCAAAGCTGCGACCTGGATGACTAGTTTTTCTCCTTTATACAGGAGCCCGCCGATGATTTGACTGGATGTCTACTCCGAAGCCGTATACTCCGACTGCCAGCAGCCACCTGCGCCTAATCGACAATGGCCTCGGGGACTACTGATGGGGATGTGCCTACCGGGGTATACCCAGCAGGACGTTTCCGACTGGCCCAAGAGCTGGCGAGTGGGCCTGCAAGACGGCGACTGGATCGAAGCCCAGCGAGGATCCAAGCGACTGGAAGCTAAAGGCCCAGGCGAGTAGATAGGCCCAGTCGGATTAGGCTAAACGAGTACCGAAGCCTTAACTGATTCGGTTGAGATATGTAAACCCTAGGGGAGGTGAGCTTATATAAACCTCCCTGTAGGGCGTGTAGAGAGACGTTCATCATACACCCAAGCGACTCGCCGCCTAGCTGCCGAGCTCGCCCATTGTACCACCTCCATAATACAATCTAGCAGGAGTAGGTCTTTACCCTCCGGGGGGCCGAACCTGGGTAAACCCCTGTGTCTCCGCCCTCATCTCGCACCGTAGATGGCTGGCCGTCCTTGCCCCTCGTTCTACTACTCGCTGCCGATTGCAGCATCTGCCGTGACCATTCCCACGACACCTCCACAATCAGATCGCCAGGCCTTTATTTTCTTGCCACGTTGATTCTCTACTTCACTCTGAAACTCCTTGAACTTTTCAAAAGTTTCAGACTTATGCCTCATCAAGTAGACATAACCATATCTACTGAAATCAGCAGTGAAAGTAATGAAGTAGTGATATCCTCCTCTGGCTGCCGTGCTCATTGGCCCACATACATCAGTATGTATGAGTTCCAACAAGTCTGTCGCTCTCTCGGGTAAACCCGAAAAAGGCGACTTGGTCATCTTTCCAAGTAAACAAGCTTGACATGTCTCGTATGATTCAAAATCAAACGAAGTTAGAAGACCATCACCATGGAGCTTCTTCATGCGCTTTTCACTTATATGCCCCAAACGACAATGCCATAAATAGGTAGGACTCAAATCATTAGGCCAAAGCCTTTTAGCACTAACATTGTAAACAGATGCATCATCAAGATTTAAAATAAATAACCCATTCACAATGGGAGCATTAGCCATAAACATACCATTCTTAGAGATTACACAACCATTGTTTGTACTCGCGAATGAATAACCATCCCTCATCAAACATGAAGGTGATAAAATGTTTCGACCCATACTAGGAATGTAATAACAATTATTCAACTCCATAATAAATCCTGACGGAAGGTGAAGTTGCATGACACCGACGAACAATGCAGCAACCCTTGCTTTATTTCCGACGCGAAAATCCACTTCGCCTTTCTGCACTTCTCTAGTCCTTATTAGCCCGTGCACCGAATTGCAAATATGAGCAACCGATCCGGTATCAAATACCCAAGAGTTAACATAGGAATCGGCGAGAAGAATGTCCACAACATTTACAACAAGCGTACCTGAGTGGGAAGTACTCTTACTTCCACTCTTCTTCAAAGAAGCCTGGTACTTGCTGCAGTTTCTCTTCCAGTGGCCATTTTCATGACAAAAGAAGCACTTAGTGTCTTCTACAGGTCCAGCCTTTTGCTTGGGTGCAGACTTAGGGATCGTATCCTTAGCCTTGCCCTTGTTCTTCCAAGAAGTACCCTTTTTCTTGAAGCTAGGCTTGTTCTGCACAGCCATCACATGGCTATGCCCTGCACACTTCTTCATGTCACTTTCTGTTGTTTTTAGCATCCCGCATAACTCATTAAGGCCCTTCTCCACCCCATGCATATGGTAGTTCAAAATGAACTGCCCATAGCTAGATGGAAGAGACGCCAAAATGAAGTCAGCGGCCAACTCTTGGCCTAGTGGAAAACCAAGCTTTTCTAAAGTCTGACTGTAACCAACCATTTTGATCACATGGGGGCCTACATCTGCTCCCTCTGCCAGCTTGCATTCGACAAAGGACTTGGCAACATTGTACCTCTCAGTCCTTGCCTAGTCTTGGAACATGTCCTTAAGCGCAACGATCATATCGTACGCATCCTGATCCTCAAACTTCTTTTGGAGTTCAGGTTCCATGCATGCAAGCATAAGGCAGCTAACCTCAAGAGAATCATAACATGCTCTCTTGTAGGCATTCTTTAGGGCAGCAGATGCATTATCAGCAGGTTCATCGGGGATTGGGGTATCCAGAACCGTTTCCTTTTTATCAGACTTGAGAACAATTCTCAGGTTACGGACCCAGTCCGAATAGTTTGTTCCGTTTAGTTTATCTTTGTCAAGAATCGAACGCAAAGAGAAAGGTGATGTAGTGTTTGGTGCCATTGATCTACAACAGAAAACATGAAAAATACTAAGCCATGTAACCATGAAAGAGTAAAACATATTAAACAATTTAATAGCATATACTCCCACTTAAATCAATATCCCTCTATTGATACTAAGTGATTCAAGATCCACAATTAACAAGTCGACTAGTGAGCTTTAGCATCACTGCTAGAAGACAAGGTAAATAGGTAAGCAACACTTGCTAATCATATCACATATGACTCTTGTTGTTGGGTGACATCTCTATGCCAAAACTAGGCGCCCAACCTTTATGACCCAAGGTCCTTAAATGTTAAGATGACCTTGTCAAGCTCACCAACCCTTATGCGTGTAGGTATCCGGTACAAACCCATCCAGCCAAGGAAAACCGCGGCACCCTAATTTCATAGGCCCACCAACGATTGTACAAGGCATAGGTTGGTGCAAGGTTTGATTGGGTGGGCATGGTTTAACTTAAACTTTGTGAGGGATCGTTCTACTTCTATCATCTAAGCATGCATAGTAGTAAAACGCATAAGAATAACATTCACATAGATGTGACACAGTATGGCCCATTTTCTCATGGTGATCTCCATCGCCATAGAACCTGTCCACCATGATGATCTCCATCTTCATGTTCCATGTGAGCCATCCTCCAAGTGATGAGTTCTCCAAGAACTAATACAAGCTATTACTCCTAACATCTAGTAATCAAAATTACATAGTATTGGGATCATCACAAGTTGGCACGCATATAATCGCATTCTACCAGATCATGTGACATCGCATCACCTAGTTACCTTAACGAGATACAAAAGGGGCTACGATTAAGGGGGGTCTAGGGGGTCTTCCCCTGCGGGGTTCGAAGGGGCAGCGCCCCTCGTGGTATCTCTGGGCGTCCGGAAAACCGTGAAAAATGAGAGATCGAATCTTCACAATTTTCTTTAAGGATTTTGATCGGCAAATCAAATTTACCATAAACCGACTCCTGTCCCGATTCAATCAAACTCCTTTGATCACGGTACATTGATTTTAGATCTAGGTTCCGATTCGATCAATCATATTGATCTTTGCGTGATTCAACAGGATTTATGTGACACTGTCTACCCCGATGGCGGAAACCGACCGGTAGGGGTAAGTCGTTCGACAACCTCAGAATCACGATCACGGAAACCAAGATCATAGATCAATCCTGAACCACCACAATATAAACGATCCCATCATTCATATCAATCTGCATATCACCATATGCAAACATCCCGAACCTATAACTGAACAGCATCGGCTCTGATACCATTAAAGGGATACAGGTAGGCTACACTAGCGCAAATCAAAAAAATTCTACCGCGTATACCAGGATTACTGTTGTCATAGATCATGGGATTACCACTAGACGCGTAGTTGCGGAATTGATGAAGCGCGCCGAGGCAGTGCAGACGTTCCACGTCTCCTCCTTGTCCTCGTCCCACGAGCAGCTTCCCTTGCGTGGCTCGTCCAAGCGCTACAGATGCAGCGCCTCCGAGGTATCCACACGTACAGGGTGGAAGTGTCAGACGCCGGACTGCTAGGTCCGCGCGTGCGACACAGGCGTGAGGAGTGGAGGCTGGGAATGATCTGAGGTCTAAAAAACTAACCCTGGTCAGCTCGCCCACCCTCTCTTATATAGGCGTCCCTAGTGGGCTTCTACATTAGCAGCCCATTAGTACCCTAAGCCTGGTCTAATTCGGATCCAATCCTCATTAGGCTTCCAGCCCCTTAGGTGTGTGACCCTATAGGTTCATATGTGTATAGACATGACACAAATACACTTTATTCTGTCAATAGTTGGTAGCGGCCTCTAGCAAGACATGCCAACTCCTAAACGCATACAAAGATCATATCGGATGAACCATCACAAGGTTTAGTACATGTCTTTCCTTTTGCCTCACGATATTTGGTCTAGCTCCAAGCTGACCTCCCTTTCTCGATACCGTGATTCGGAATCCCTTTACTAGGTTAACTCTTAACCATATGTAGCACGACCATGCATTTCTAGATCCGATCACTCGAGGGGACCAGAGATATCTCTCTCAAGTAGAGAGGGGCAAATCCCATCTTGATTGACCATGCCTTGCAGCATGCTTCAGGACAAACCCGAAAAGCTACCTTTATAACTACCCAGTTACGGTGCAGCGTTTGATAGCCCCAAAGTAGGTCGATCCACATCTCAAGTACATGCGAAAATCTCAGGTCTAAGGACAAAACATACACGATGTGTAGAGAGAGAGCTGCAACTAATTGCCAGTCTCAAGTTGGGTCAGTCCAACCCCATGTTCATAACATGTGTCCACATCATTGGTTGGACATCTCCATGTTTATGACTTGCGAAACATAGTCATCAAACAATCGATGTTCTAGTCTAATATTCATGTGTGTCCTCACATGAACTTCGACTAGGGACAACTCTTAAATAACCATACAAGTAAAGAGTTTCACAAACAATTCACATAATTGCCAATCAATACAAGTTGCCTGATATGGATATTCGAGGAACATTACAATAATTCATGGATACATATGAAATATAATCATCTCTATGATTGCCTATAGGGCATATTTCCTTCACCAGCCAAGGCTAAAGCTGAACTAGAACGCAAGAGTGGAGCCTATGGAAGAAAAGAAAATGGTCCCAAGCTGAGAACATGTTTCAACTATGGTAACCGGCTGCACTTTGTAGCTGAGTGTCCATATCAAAGTAGGGAAGATAATGGAGGAAGACTCATTTTCAAGGACAAGTCAAAGGCTCCATGCAAGAAACAATTTGTAAAGAAGAATGCTCCCTTCAAGAAGCAACCAAAGATTTTTCTAGTGGCTCAAGAAGAATATTCATTGGGAAGTGAAGATGAGGACGAGGACGATAGCTCTCAAGAGGTGGCTGCTATAGCCACCACATCTACATCAACATCTCTCTTCGACTCTTCGAACAAAAACATCATCAACAAGAATGCTACTTGTCTCATGGCAAGAAGCTCCGAGGTAACGACTTCTAACTCTTCTTTTCCTAAGGCTATGATTGAAATGGATGATCCTACTAGTCTTAAGGTTAAAGAAGAGATTATTGCTTTGGATTACTTCTACACTAACTTGCAAGGTGAGCACAAAGTTCGTTTTGAAGCTCTTACGGATCAGCTGGCCCAAAACGAAGCTCTTCTCAAAGAAAAGGGTAGAATTGAAAGGGAGGATGCAATGGAAATTGCATCCTTACAAAATGCTCTTGAGGAAGAAGAAGCTCGGGTCTCTCTTGTAGAGAGACTTGAGTCCATTGAAGAGTCACATGAAGAAATTGTGGCTAAACTTGTTAAGGAACGTGACAATGCAGTCACCAAAGCAAAGAAGCTAAATAAGGAAAAGATTGACTTTGGGGCTGCTCATGATAGACTCTCCGAAGAATTGGAGAAACTTGACAATGCTCACAAGGCGTTGAAAAACGATTTCTCCATTCTCAATGAGTCACATGATCAGCTTCAAAGTCGATTGGCCAAATATGATGCTCCTAGCTCATCCAACTCAACATATAGTCACAAGGAAAATGCTAGTGTGGAAAAAGAAGTGATCAAGGACATCACTCCCAAGGATAAAGGTGTGCTTGATGAAGTCCTTGGCAAGCAAAGGTCAAATCATGGTAAAGAGGGACTTGGGTATGTCACCAAGTCCAGAAAAAGAAAACCAAGAAGAACAAGACCAAGAATGTGCAATCAAAGACAAGCACCACTGAGAAGAATGTCACAAAAGACAAGACTAACAATATTGGTTTTGCAGGGTCTCACAATCCAAATTACGAACTCTTTTGTGATGATTATGGCGATGTTTATGATTATTATTTCGGTCCCTTTGATGAATATATTGCTTGGTCTATTTGGGTCCCAAAGACCCTTGTTACTAACATGAAAGGACCCATTGAAAAATGGGTACCTAAAACCAAGAAGTAATTCTCTTGCAGGGCTTCCGGTGGGTTGAAATGGGTGCTGGATAGTGGATGCACTAGTCATATGACCGGAAGCAAGGAGATCATCACGGAGATGCGTCCAAATCATGATAATATCACAGTCTCCTATGGTGATAAGTCTAAATCTCAGGTATTGGGTCTTGGCAAAGTTGTGGTTGCTCACGATATCTCTCTCGTGGATTTCATGCTTGTTGAGACCCTCGGTTACAATCTTTTTTCTGTTCGTGCCCTTGGCAAGATGGGTTTTGCTGTTTTTATCGATGATGATTTGGTGGTACTCTTGTGGAGCAAGTCTCTAAAGGCTGCTTTCGTTGGATACGTCGAAAATGACCTGTATGTGGTGGACTTTTCGGGGAAAAGCATTTCGGGTCCGATGTGTCTATTCGGAAAGGCCGACGTGGGCTGGCTATGGCATCGCCATTTAGCCCATGTCAAGATGAGAACTTTGCAAAGTCTCCACAAGGGTGGCCACATCCTTGGACTAAAATACAATGTCTCCTTTGCCAAAGATCGTGTTTGCAGGGCTTGTGTTGGAGGCAAAATGCACGATTCTCCCCACAAGAGGAAGACTATTGTGTCTTCAAAGAGGATCTTGGAATTACTTCATGTGGATTTATTTGGTCCTCCTTCTCATGCAAGTCTTGGTGGGAAGAAATATTGCTTGGTCATTGTCGATGATTACTCAAGATATACATGGGTCTATTTCTTCAAACTAAAGAGTGAGACTCAACAAACTGTCATTGACTTTGCCAACGAAGTTCAACGTCAACACAATGTCCCTATCTTGGAAATAAGAAGTGACAACGGCTCCGAATTCAAGAACTGCACTTTGAATGAGTTTCTTAGTGAAGAGGGGATTAGACATCAATATTCCGCTGCGTACACCCCTCACCAAAATGGTGTAGCCGAGAGGAAGAACCAGACTTTGATGGATATGGCATGATCAATGTTGGCTAAATTCAAGTCTCCTTACAATTTTTGGGCTGAAGCCATATCCACTTCTTGTCACTCATCAAACCGGCTCTACCTCCAAAAGATTTTGGACAAGACTCCATATGAAATACTTACCGGTAACAAGCCCAACATCTCATACTTCAGGGTATTCGGGTATAAGTGTTTCTTTCTTATTAAAGGTGTCCGCTTGTCTAAATTTGAGTCCAAGGATTTAGAAGGTATTTTTGTTGGTTACGGTGCCGAATCCCACACTTACAGAGTCTACAACAAGCTCACTGGGATTGTTGTAGAATCTTGTAGTGTGGAGTTCGATGAAAATAACGGCTCCTTTGTAGGGCAAGTTGATGTTTGTGATGCAGATGTTGAAATACCCCAAGATGCCATAAGAAGAATGGGCGTGGGATTTTTCCGCCCCATTGAGAAACTCCTTGTGGCGGATCGGGAAGGACAATGCTCCACTCAAGTGGAGCCCTCATCTACACAAAATCAACAAGCTCCTACTGTTGGAGAAAACTCTGCACCAACACCGCAACCTGCTAAAGATCATCAGTCTCCTGGACAAGATGGTAGTCCCAGGCCGGACAATCCGCCCCCTCCAAGGGGCGGACAATCCACCCCTGGAACTCCAACTTGTTCTAGGGGATCCAAAGAAGACAACAGCCAAGAAGCTCCCAGGCCGGATTCTCTGGCCCCCGAGGGCGGATTATCCAGCTCTGGTTCTCCAAGTCCTGTCAAGAATTCTCAGGAAGAAGGCGCTGGTGCTTCATCTCCCAGGCCAGATAGTCCGGCCCCTCCAAGGGGCGGATTATCCAGCCCTGAAGAACAAACTCTGCAACAACCTCCTGGTGTTAACCCAGATCAAGTTCAAGGGCAAGGCAGTGGTCAAGACAAGGATACAAATACTGAATCAACTCCTTCTAGAAATAATAAGGACATTGAGGCTCGTCGCAAGGCACGTGCTGATCGGAACCTTGAACTAAGGGGTTACACTCTTGACAAGGTTGTTGGTGATGTACGAAGAAGGGTGTCTACTAGAAGAGAACTTGCAAGCTTCTGTGATCATCAAGCTCACATTTCCATGGTTGAACCGAAGAAAGTCTTTGATGCTCTTGAAGATCCCGATTGGGTGGTTGCTATGCATGAAGAATTAAATAACTTCAAACGCAACAAAGTTTGGAAGCTCGTAGAGAAACCCAAGGATTGCTGCAATTTTATCGGCACTAAGTGGATCTTCAAGAACAAACAAGATTAAAATGGCATTGTTGTGAGGAATAAAGCAAGACTCGTGGCTCAAGGATTCTCTCAAGTGGAAGGAATTTATTTTGGCGAGACTTATGCTCTTCTGGCTCGTCTTGAGTCCATTCGTATCCTTCTTGCATATGCAGCCCATCATAATTTTAAATTACAACAAATGTATGTTAAGAGTGCATTCCTTAATGGTCCTCTACATGAGTTAGTATACGTCAAGCAGCCCCCGGGTTTTGAGGACCCCAAATTTCTGAACCATGTCTACAAACTCGATAAGGCGCTCTATGGCCTTAAACAAGCCCCACGTGCGTGGTATGAGCACCTTAAAGAGCTTTTGTTAGACCGTGGATTCGAAGTTGGGCAAATCGATCCCACTCTTTTTACTAAGAAGGTTAATGGGGAGCTTTTTTATGCCAACTTTATGTAGATGACATTATTTTTGTCTCTACTAACCAAGCTTTTAACGATGAATTTTCAAAGCTTATGACTGGCATGTTTGAGATGTCAATGATGGGTGAGTTGAGGTTCTTTCGTGGATTCGAGATCAAACAACTTAGGGAGGGAACCTTTATTAATCAAGCTAAGTACATCCAAGACATGCTCAAAAGGTTCAAGATGACGAATCTCAATGGCGTTGCTACTCCAATGCAAACAAAGTGTCATCTTGAGCTCAATCCCAAGGGTAAAGACGTGGATCAAAAGGTATACCGATCCATGATCGGATCTCTCCTTTACCTTTGTGCATCTAGGCCCGATATCGTGTTAAGTGTAGGAGTGTGTGCAAGGTACCAAGCAGTTCCTAAAGAAAGCCACTTAGTGGCGGTCAAACAAATCTTCAGATATTTGGTTCATTCTCCAAATTTTGGGTTATGGTATCCCAAGGGTTCAAGTTTCTCTCTATGTGGTTACAATGATTTAGATTGGGCTGGTGACAAAGATGATAGGAAATCAACCTCTGGTGCATGTCAATTCTTGGGCAGGTCTCTAGTGTGTTGGTCTTCAAAGAAACAGAATTGTATTTCACTCTCAACCGCCGAAGCTGAATATGTTGCTGCTGCAAGTGCTTGTACACAATTGTTATGGATGAGGCAAACTTTAAAGGAATATGGTGTCAATTGTGACAAAGTGCCTCTATTATGTGACAATGAAAGTGCTATCAAAATTGCTTACAATCCCGTGCAGCATACAAGAACAAAACATATAGAGATTCGCAACCACTTCATTCGGGATCATGTTGCTCGTGGTGATATTTCCCTATCCTTTGTGAGCAACAAGAACCAACTTGCTGATATTTTCACGAAGCCCCTTGATGAAGCAAGATTTTGTTATTTGAGGAATGAGCTAAATATCATAGATTCAAGGAGCTTGGCTTGACTACTCTTGCACACTCACCTGCTCTTATTCATGTATTTGGTTTAGATGCAGGCATAGACATAGGGGGAGTGTGGTCCTAATTGATTGGGCCAACCCTCCCCCCATAATGCCGAAAGAAAGTAAAATCATTTCCCTTAATATCATTTTGTGATGTGTGGGTCATCGATGAGCATTGGTTTTGAACTCAAGATACATCTTCGCGGTGTCATGCCATGCGCTCCAACATGGTGGCTTCGGCCACCGCCGTCTTCCTAGTGAAGAGTTGGTTTCTCATGGGTCTCTTTGATTTTCTTGCATATCTCTTGTTCTTATGGAAAACACACTCAATTTTGACTTTTGTTTGATTTGATTCTTGCAAATTTGGCTGTGTAGTACCATCTCAGTTTGATGCTCTCAACCCAAGCCTTTCTTTCCCTCCTTGAACCATCTATTCTTGCACACAAGTCCTCTAAACACCATCGAGGGGTTTTGCTAGGTTGCTCCGGCCTGAATCTGTAATTAACAGAATTTTCAGAGGGGGGGGGGCGGACTTTCCGCCCTAA
Organism: Avena sativa; assembly: GCA_916181665.1. Taxonomy (NCBI): domain Eukaryota; kingdom Viridiplantae; phylum Streptophyta; class Magnoliopsida; order Poales; family Poaceae; genus Avena; species Avena sativa. The sequence goes on from OV702298.1 coordinate 134,199,001, forward strand.
GTGGGGGGCGGATTATCCGCCCCGATGAAATCTGCCTGTTAAATGCAGGGTCAGGGAGGGAAGGCTCAAACAGAGCAGCCAGTCCTCCCCCAACCCTCCCTCAGCCCCCAGTCGCCGCCGGAGCATCCGCCCCTCCCGGAGTCGATTTGACCACCGGATTCTCTGGGCTCTCCCCGGATCTTCTTCACCTCGCCTCCGAGTATCTTCTCCTCCGCGATTTTCCTCCAATGAGCGAGGGTAACTCCCTCATCTCTCTCCTTTTGTATGGGATGCATTTTATTTGGTGGAAATCTCGTTGTAGAAGATCCTTGGTGTTGTTCCTTACATGCTAGAATCAGTAGAATTGCAACCCTAGTGCCCGATCTGTTTTGCCATGGTAGATCTGGGCTAATCCAGAAAATTTCTGCGGGGGGCGGATTATCCGCCCCTGCCAGGGCCAGATAATCCGGACTGGAGATTGAACTCTGGTCTGGTTTGGTCCTGACTCCTGCAATGCACATCATTGGTTTATGGATTGCTTTGCTACTCTTTGTATTGTTTTTCTCCTGGACTTGTGTGTATGCTTATCTCCATGCTATCCCTCTCATGCTTTTCACAGGTGGTTCCAAGCCGACCAAGACCTTCTCCCGTCGTTCGCGTGCCCGTTATCTCAAGCCCACTGCAGAAGGGAAGTTCATTGACGAAACCGAGGTTAGCAGAGCAGCAAGTGAGGCTGCACGGATGGCAGAGGCAGGAAGGAAACCTAAGAGGGCCGCATCTCGCAAGGGCAAACAGTCTCAGCCCAATTACAAGACTATGGACAGTATTCAGTATGCCACCATTCGCCAGATGGATTACTATGATGAGGTTGACAGTGATGGTCCCCCCGAGGACTCTATGTTTTGGAATGCCCACTTTCGGGATATTCATGATGATGTGTATGCCACCCTCACTACTAGAAAAACGCCTATTCGTGGCGCACCTGAAAAGGCCTTCCGTGGCGCACTAGAAGTGCGCCACGGGCCTCGCACTACGGCTATCTCGTAGCCGTGGCGCACTGCATGGTGCACCACGGTTATATCGAGATAGGCGTGGCGCACTACCAGGTGCGCCACGGGTAGGGGTACAGGTGCGCCACGGATGTTTTTTTCAAAAATAAAAAAAATGCAAAAAACACCCTCGTTTTGAATTGCAAAAGCAATCGGGTCCGCATCGCCGCCGTCGTGTCGCCTCACTGGAGCATGGTGGTCGTGGCCACGACCTACGACTGCAGGGAGGTGCGGGAGGCCGTGGCCGTGCTACTCCTTGCCGGCATCGAGGAAGAGAGGGAGAATGAGGTGTGGCTGGAGAAGGGAGGAGGTCGCCGCAAGGAGAAGGAGGTCGTCGGCGGTCGTCGGAGCTCATCGTTGCTCTTCGTGACTGCAAGGAGGAGGAGGCCGCAAGGAAGGAGGTCGTCGCCGTCGTGACTGCAAGGAGGAGGAGAAGGCCGCAAGGGAGGAGGAGAAGGTCGCCGCCGCCATCGCCATCGTCACCGTCACTGCAAGGAGAGGAGGATGCCGGAGCAAGGAGGAGGAGAAGGCCACCATCGCCATCGTCAGTGCAAGGGAAGGAGGATAAGGAAAGGAGGAGGAGGAGAAGAGAGAAGGAAAAGGAGGAGGAGAAGAGAGAATGAAAAGGAGGAGGGAGGAGAATGAAAAGGAGAAGAGGAAGGGAATAGGGGTAGGTGGGCGGGGTGGGGATTCAAATTTTGAATCCCGCCCAACTTACTCGTATCGCACTAGGTGGTGGTGCGCTACGGGTAAGTTGCCCTCTATTTTTTTCTGCGGGAAAAAATGGTCTTTTGACCGTAACTTTTTACTCTTTTCGAATTTTGAAAATCTAAATAATCGCTAAACGACCGTAGGTGGTTGCGAGCGGATGCGAAATCTCGTTCTCGTCATTTTGGTATATTATACGATTTTTTCGATATCGTATGCAAAATTTACGGCCTTTTTATCGTGGCGTGACTTTTTTTTGCAAATAAAGTCGAAACTCATGTTTGTTAATTTTACTAGAAGCTATACCACATTACCTACCTAAATATGAAAGGATTTAATTTTTTGAAGTGTTTATCATTTTCTTTTATTTTTTGCAAAGCCTAAAAAGGCGATCCACAGGGGGGGGTGGAGTTGGTGCAGGATAGTTAGACGTAGGACACTAGGGCAAGGTGCCCTACTACTAAGTTTATACATCTGTGGCGCTCATGCCATAGTGCGCCACGGATGTGTATGGCCGTTTCACAGTAGAGAGGGGCATGCGCTTAGGCGTAGCGCACCCCCTCCATGTGCGCCACGGTTGACGCTAACAACCGTAGCGCACCTACCCTATGTGCGCTACGGATGTCTGGCGTGCGGCCAACAGGGCCCTGACCCACACATATCTGTGGCGCACTATGGTCATGTGCGCCACGGTTGTTCTAGTTACTAGTAGGGCACTGCCCAGAGGTGAGCCATGCCTGTTTTAGCCGTGGGGCACTTCAACCATGTGAGCCACGGATGTGCTGATTACCTATAGCCATTTTCCTAGTAGTGCCTCAGGATTCGCCCCATGCACCCCATCAACTTGTCTGAGGCTCAATCCAAGGCAAGGCTCCTTGAGGCATTGGATGTGACCAACAAGATGGGGCTCCACCACCTTATGACCATTCAATGCAACTATGACTCTTCCGTGGTGCGGCAGTTTTTCTCGACTCTTGTGATTTGCGGTGATGAGCGCCGCACTATGAAGTGGATGACCGGGACCACAATGATTCAGTTGGACTTTCGCACCTTTGGGCAGGTTCTTGGTTATGCATTCCATGGTCGTGACACTCCCTCTGGCCACCGCATCATTTATCCACTAAAGCCATCCAAGGACACTGTGCTCGCCCCTTGCCTTACTTCTAATGGTATTGCTGGTACTTTCGCTGGACTCTCTCCCTTGTATGCCTCCCTTGTTGGCATATTTAGGGACTGCATCGCTCCTAGTGGTGGCAACAATGACAATATCCGTGGCCACCTGGTTCCTCTCCTTGCTTTTTCTCACGAGTGTGCCACTAACTCTGGATCAACCACAGGTTACAAACTGGACATTGTGGACTACATTTATCATGAGATGACGGATGCTATGATCAACAAGCTCTCTATTCCTTATGCTCCTTTCATCATGATGCTCATCAAGCATATGTTGCCCCATGAGGATTTTGGCACTGCTCTGGATGGGGTTCACAAGCCCAAGAAAATCTACAACAAGGCTCAGAAGATCCATCACCCTTCCATTGCCCCGGAGTCCTTCATGCGTGATGCATAGGCTAGTGGTCGTCGTTCCACGGTGTCCCCAATGGCACGCGAGGTTAAGCAGCTCACTTGGTTCCAGCGGCACATTCTTTGCATGGACATTGACACTCACAAGGGCCAATATGAGGCGTACCGCAGGGATCACGAGAGGGATCACACACAACAGCTTATTCTCCACCATGTCTCAGGTGCCACTGGCCATCCACCTCCTCCCACTGCTCCGGAACCGTATGCTCAGTGGAACACTTCAGGGATCAACTACGGCGAGCTCGAGAGTTGCCTCTTTCCCCCACCACCGAGGGCACCCACTCCTCCAGCTGATGACGATGATGATGAGTATGATGAAGAGGAAGGGGACGGGAATGACTACGACGAGGAGGAGGAGGAGTGATCTTCAGGGGCGTTAGCATCGCTCTTCTTCCTTTTTGGCGTTTCGATGCCAAAGGGGGAGAAGTAGTTCTATTAGGTCTCGTGGATTTGCAAGGGTCGGGCGCAAGCATCTATCTTTCAGTCGTTTTATTTGCTTGCTTGTGCCTTTTTAGCGTGAACTTATTTGCTATTTGTGTTTGATTATGTAAGACTATGTCGTGCTCCACTATGTTTGGTACTATGTTTGGTATTCATGGAATTCTAGATTTATCTATTGTGGATCTCATGGAATTATGGATTTATCTATGGAGCATATTTTATGGCATATGGATTCATGGGATTATCGAATGTATGCATCAGTATTGTTGGGATGTGCTTGGAGGCTATCAAGCTAATTATTTTCTTTGGCTATAATCACATCCCGGTGGTATGACCTTGTTTCCCAACCCACCTTGTTTCAATTATCTTTGCTTTGAAAGTTGTGTTCTCTCTAGTGTGTGTCTTTGTATTCAAATGCAAATTTTAAAATATGCACACATCTAGGGGGAGCGTCTTTCATTTTAAGGTGGCGTTAGCCGATTTCTTTGCAAATCCTAGTATTGTCATCTAACACCAAAAAGGGGAGATTGAAAGAACATTTCTTAATCCCTAGTGTTTTGTGTGTTAGATAACAATATCAAGGATTATTTTAATGTGTGTCGAAGTGTTGCAGCTCTCTCTAAGAAAAAGGGAAAAGTATCTGCCTTGGGGGCGGACAATCCGCCCCCACCAGGGGAGGATAATCCACCCCTCCCTCTTCCCAAGAAGGCGCAAGCCCAAGAAGGGGGGCGGAGTTTTGGCCGGATTTTCTGGCCCCGCCGGATAATCCGCCCCTCAGGGGGGCCGGATAATCCGCCGCCTTGCTCACTGCCAAGGCGCAAGCCCCAGGATAATCCGCCCCAGGAGGGGGCCAGATTATCCGCCCCCAAGATCTTCACCAAGTCACGCAGGCATCAGCCCCAGAGAGGGGGCGGAGTTTCTCCCGGAAAATCCGCTCTTGGGGCGGAGTCTTCCCAGGGGGCGGATAATCCGCCCCAAGTGGGGGCAGATAATCAGCCCCCAAAGTTTCTCAACAGCCAGATCTAGGGAGGGGGTATTTAAGCCAGCCTTCCCCCTCCTGCCAGATCTCTTGATTCATTCGAAAAAGACAAGATATGATCTGCAACCTTCAACCAAAAGAGCTCCACCTAGATCCACCCAAAGGCCCCGTCCCTTGGGGAATCGAAGGAGGAGAACTCGATCTTCATCATCAGCAATCAAGCGCTTCATCTCCTCTCCATTCATTTGGAGAATCACCGATCTAGTATTTCTTGCAAATACCTAGATCCTTGTTTTGTTTATATTGATAAACCTTGTTCTTGTGACAGCTTGTTGTCATCTCGGGAGCCCCCAATTCGGTTGTGGGTGTGTGCCCCGGTAGCGTTGTAAAAGGCACCGGTTCCTGCCTCGAAGGGATCCAATAGTGGAGAAGGTGGATCAGGCCTCTCGTGGCGAGATCCATCAGAGAATAGGGTGAGGCCTATTGTGGCGTGGTGGTCTTAGAATCGCCCACCCCTCCAACGCAGATGTACTTCCCTTAACAAGTAAGGAACTGTGGTAAAACAAGTCCCTGTGTCTCCGCGTGCTCCACTACGGTTCCTTCGCTCCTAACTTTACGTGCTTAGTAGTTAGGGTTTCATATAGGGAAATTCTCGTAGTTGCATATCTAGAGAATTTACTTTGTGACAAGCCTAAAATTGAAAAAGTATTAAAAATTGGTTAGCACCTATTCACCCCCCTCTAGGTGCCCATACGATCCATTTCAAGAGGTAGCACTTTGCCTGGTATTGTTGCTGCTGTTACTTCTAATGATTCTGATGATTGTGGTAAAACACATCTATGGCATATGCATCTTGGGCATCTGAGCAAACAAGGCATGGCAGAGTTGGTCAAGAGAGAGCTGATTAATGGTTGCAACTTGAGTAAGTTTGAGTTCTGTGAGCACTGCATCTTTGGTAAGCATAAAAGAGTTAAATTCAATGCTTCTGTTCATACCACCAAAGGCATATTAGATTATGTGCATGCTGATGTTTGGGGTCTGTCCCGTAAGACTTCTTGGTGGTGCTAATTATATGCTTACTATTATTGATGACTACTCAAGAAAAGTGTGGCCTTATTTTCTGAAGCATAAATCTGATGTTTTTGATACTTTTAAGAAGTGGAAAGTTATGGTTGAAAAGCAAACTGAGAAGAAGGTAAAGGTACTACGTACTAACAATGGTATGGAATTCTGTTCTAATGAGTTTGAGGATTTTTGCAGTAACGATGGCATGATCAGACATCACACCATCCCATATACTCCTCAGCAGAATGGCATGGCTGAGTGCATGAACAGGACCATCATCTCGAGGGCTCCCTGTATGTTGTCTAATGCAGGTATGCATAGGCGTTTCTGGGCTGAAGTAGCCAACACAGCGTGTTACCTCATCAATAGGTCACCTTCTATTCCACTTGAGAAGAAAACTCCTACTGAGGTATGGTCAGGTTCACCTGCTGATTATTCACAGTTGAGAGTTTCTGGCTGCACTGCATATGCTCACGTTGATAATGGAAAATTAGAGCCTAGGGCCGTTAAGTGCGTATTCCTTGGTTATGGTTCAGGAGTTAAGGCATATAAACTATGGAATCCTGAAACTAAAAAGATTTTGCTAAGTAGAAATGTTGTTTTTAATGAGTCCTTTATCTATCATGATAGCTTGCCATCAGATACCTCTCCTGTTGCTGTTGGAGAGGAGGGAGTTAGTGTGCATGTGGAGAACCCGCAGAAAACTGTTGATAATGATGCTATCTTTGAAGATACACATGAGAAAAACATTGATGATATTATTGTTCAGCACTCACCTACTGTTTTGCAGCAGCCACATGAGTCCATTGCTACTGATAGACCGAGGAGTAACTGTGGTCCTCATCCTCGTTTAATTGAACTGTGTAATCTTGTTCATTATGCTTTGAGTTGTGCTGAACAGGTGGAGAATGATTCTAAACCTGCTACATACAATGAAGCCATTGCATCTGTTACCCGCGAGAAGTGGATTTCTGCTACTCAAGAAGAGATGCAGTCGTTTGAGAAAAATGGCACATGGGATGTTGTGCCCTTGCCCAAACAAAAGAAGGCGATCCACTGCAAGTGGATCTTCAAGAAAAAGGAAGGTCTGTCTCCCAAAGAGCCTTCAAGGTACAAGGCAAGGTTAGTAGCAAAAGGGTTCAGCCTGATTCCAAGTATTGATTACAATGATATGTTCTCCCCAGTTGTAAAACATAGTTCCATTCGTACTTTCTTTAGTATTTTGGCTATGCGTGATCTTGAGCTTGAGCAGTTAGATGTCAAGACTGCTTTTCTGCATGGAGAGCTTGAGGAGGAAATATACATGGACCAACCAGAAGGGTTCATAGTGCTTGGTAAAGAGGATCTTGTGTGCAAATTTATGATCTCACATGGTTTTGAGAGGTCTAAATATGATAGTTGTGTTTATATCAAGTTTGTTGATGGGTCACCTATATACTTGCTGCTATATGTTGATGATATGTTAATTGCTGCCAAGGGCATGAAAGAAATCACTACTTTGAAGGCACACCTAAGTAGGGAGTTTGAGATGAAGGATCTTGGTGCTTCTAAGAAGATCTTAGGTATGGAGATTACCCGAGATAGAAAATCTGGTTTGTTATTTTTTAGTCAGCAAAGTTACATTAAGAAAGTTCTTCATCCTTTTAATATGGATGGTGCCAAGTCAGTTAGTAATCCTATTGCTCCTCATTTTAAATTGCCAGTTTCTCAATGTCCTACTACTGATGAAGAGTTTGAGTACATGTCAAAGGTGCCATATGAAGGGATACGGGTAGGCTACACTAGCGCAAATCAAATTTTTTCTATCGCGTATACCAGGATTACTGTTGTCATAGATCACAGGATTACCACTAGACGCGCAGTTACGAAATTGATGAAGCGCATCGAGGTAGTGCAGGTGTTCCACGTCTACTCCTTGTCCTCGTCCCACGAGAAGCTCCCCTTGCGCGGCTCGTCCAAGCGCTACAGATGCAGCACCTCCGAGGTATCCACACGTACAGGGTGGAAGCGTCAGACGCCGGACTACTAGGTCCGCGCGCGCGACACAGACGTGAGGAGTGGCGGCTGGGTGGAATGATCTCAGGTCTCACCCTGGCCAGCTCGCCCCACCCTCTCTTATATAGGCATACCTAGTGGGATTCTATATTAGCAGCCCATTAGTAGCCTAAGCCTGGTCTAATTCGGATCCAATCATCATTAGGCTTCCAGCCCCTTAAGTGTGTGACTCTATAGGTTCATATGCATATAGACATGACACAGATACACTTATTATGTCAATAGTTTGTAGCGGCCTCTAGCAAGACGTGCCAACTCCTAAACGCATACAAAGATCATATCGGACGAACCATCACAAGGTTTAGTACATGTCTTTCCTTTTGCCTCACGATATTTGGTCTAGCTCCAAGCTGACCTCCCTTTCTCGATACTGTGATTCGGAATCCCTTTACTAGGTTAAGTCTTAACCTTATGTAGCACGACCATGCATTTCTGGATCCGATCACTCGAGGGGCCCAGAGATATCTCTCTCAAGTAGAGAGGGGCAACTCCCATCTTGATTGACCATGCCTTGCAGCATGCTTCAGGACAAACCCAAAAGCTACCTTTATAACTACCCTGTTATGGTGCAGCGTTTGATAGCCCTAAAGTAGGTCGATCCACATATCAAGTACATGCGACAATCTCAGGTCTAAGGACAAAACGTACACGATGTGTAGAGAGAGCTGCAACTAATTGCCAGTCTCAAGTTGGGTCAGTCCAACCCCATGTTCATAGATAAAATTCCTTATTCGACACTACTTCTTAATATAGTTCCTTATTTGACACTACTCCAAAATTACTTCCTTACATGACCATTTGTGTAATTTTTTTGCCTTATATGACACCGCCGTTAGTTCCGTTAGACTCTTCCGTTAGTTTATTTTTTCAAGGACCAAACTACCCACGGCTTGATTTTATGTGTTCCTACACCCTTTTTATGATTATCATTGGGTAAATATAATGGTACGACATGTTAGACATTGCCTCGTTCCGTCCGCAGGGAAGCCGCTGCAGCCTGGCACCATAGTATAGTTCGATCACGTAGCATTTCAAAATTTGTTGTACCGGTTTGTGTTTGTGGGCATGCACCCGGCGATTGACTCTCAAGATTTTCTATGTACATATATAAAAAGAGAGAGAAATATCTGCATGTAGCACATCCGGCCGCCGCCAGTGTTTCTTCATCGACAGCGACAGAGACAATAAATGGTGGAATTGATCAAGCGATCCTTTTATCAACGTCGTTGCATCTGGTCCGGTCTCAAGCTTCAGGTGCTGGGTCGTAACTTTTTTGCAATAATTTATACAATTTTAATGTTAATTCTCCGTATTCTTTTCATGCTATTCTAGCTTGATGTGCGCAGGGCAGCAGGAGGACGGACGTCGAGACCGCAGGGCGGCATGACGAATATGACATGCATGCGACCACGGCTGGTCGATAACGAAGACTACATGCGATGCGTTCGACAACACAGACAAGATGCAACTATACCTCTTCTAAAAATCAGCAAATATACCTTTTCTAAATACTAGCTAAATAGCAGTATATACCCCATGTTAATATATTACAAAATTGATCTAAAAATATACATTACAAATTTTTTGTGTAGAAACTTCATTGTTCTGACATATGTTACAAAGTATATTTCATCTTCTAGATATATTTCATGTACAAACTACTTTAACTGAACATATGCGATTGTATACAATTTCAAAATTAGTACTACACGGGCTGTCCCACGATTTTAGGCTCAAGGAGTTGCATGCGGCCATGCAGATCAAAGTTTTTATCTAGGCGGTTGGTATGCTAATGCGGGTATATCCAATCCAAGATATCTATTAGGAGGTGGGAGTATGTACCTGAGAGTATAAAAGAGGAGTCCAATAAAATCATATATAAGACACCAAAATATATTAGCATATATTTCTTCACGTTCGTCAATTTAATCTCCGTATGCTTGGGCATGCCCATCACATCTGCACACGCTAAACAATGCACACCATTTTTGAATTATATACTCGGTTCCATCACATGTACAATACCGTTTCTTGTAATTTTGTCACATTATGCATCAGGGGCAAACATGTCTTTGTAGGTCCTTGTCTAACCCTGTTAGCTCTTAAAATACACTAGAATGTCGTATAAGGCAACAAAATTACACAAATGGTCAAATAATGAAGTGAAAATTTTTTAGTGTTAAATAAGGAATCATATTTGGAAGTAGTGTCAAATAAGGAATTCTCTCATGTTCATAACATGTGTCCACATCATTGGTTTGACATCTCCATGTCTATGACTTGCGAAACATAGTCATCAACCAATCCATGTGCTAGTCTAATATCCACGTGTGTCCTTACATGAACTCCGACTAGGGACAACTATTAAATAACCATATAAGTAAAGAGTTTCACAAACAATTTACATAATTGCCAATCAATACAAGTTGCCTGATATGGATATTCAAGGAACATTACAATAACTCATGGATACATATGAAATATAATCATCTCTATGATTGCCTATAGGGCATATTTCCTTCAGTCTCCCACTTGCACTAGAGTCAATCTAAAATGTATCTAATACCAATTGCTCTTGTGTGCGCTTCATGCGCGGGCTGCGGGAGAGGCTTAGTCAAGGGATCAACAACATTTGAGTCCGTATGTATTTTTCATATCATGACACTACCATCCTCACCGAACTCACGAATCTGATGGTAGCGCATGCGAATATGTTTGTTCTTCTGGTGCTGTCTAGGTTCCTTGGCTTGTGCAATAGCACCATTGCTGTCACAATAAACGTCCAAGCGATTGGACGCGCCCTGAACCACACCGAGAGCGATCAGGAAATTCCTAATCCAAACAGCTTCCTTTACTGCCTCCGAGGCAGCAATATATTCATCTTCTGTTGAAGAGGAGGTCACTGTATCTTACTTGAAACTTTTCCAGCTCACAACACCACCATTCATGACAAACACATAACCTGATTGCGATTTCGAATCATCTGAGTCATTAAGGTAACTCGCATCTGTGCAACCCTTTACACTGAGTTCATCCTCACCTCCATAAACTAGGAACACATCCTTAGTCCTTTTCAAGTACTTAAGGATGTTCTTTACCGCTGTCCAGTGACCTTCACCTGGATCAGCCTGGTATCTGCTCATAACACTTAGAGCATAGGAAACATCTGGATGAGTACATACCATTGCATACATGATGGATCCAATAGCCGAAGCATATGGAACCCTGCTCATGCGCTCACGCTCATCAGTAGTCGAAGGAAACTAAGTCTTGCTAAGTTTAATGCCGTGAGACATGGGAAAGAACCCCTTCTTAGCCTCTTCCATGCTGAACCGTTTCAACACTTTGTCAATGTATGTACTCTGGCTTAATCCAATTAGCCTCCTTGATCTATCTCTATAGATCTTGATGCCCAGAATATATGCCGCTTCTCCCAAGTACTTCATAGAAAAACTATTTTTCAATGAGGTCTTAACAGACTCGAGCATAGGAATGTCATTTCCAATCAGCAATATGTCATCTACATATAAGATTAGAAATACCAGCGCTCTCCCACTTTCCTTCTTGTAAACACAAGGTTCTTGTTCATTTTTGATGAAGCCAAACTCCTTTACAACTTCATCAAATGGAATATTCTAACTCCGAGATGCTTGCTTCAGTCCATAAATGGACCTCAGAAGTTTGCATACCTTTCCAACATTGTTTGGATCGACAAAACCTTCGGGCTGCACGTCCTCAGTTAGGATTCCATTTAGGAAAGCCGTATTGACATCCATCTGCCATATTTCATAGTCGAAATGTGCAGCAATGGCTAGAATTATCCGTATAGATTTAAACATCGCTACGGGCGAGAAAGTCTCGTCGTAGTCAACTCCTTGAACTTGTCGAAAACCTTTTGCAACAAGTCGAGCTTTATGGATGTGAACATTTCCATCCATATCAATCTTCTTCTTATAGATCCATTTGCACTCGATGGCTTTAGAACCATCTGGCAGGTCAACCAAGTTCCAAACTTGATTGTCTCCCATGGACTCTATCTCGGATTTCATGGCGATCAGCCATTTCTCAGAGTCTGGGTCCACCATCGCTTCTGCATAGGTCGCAGGCTCATCATTGTCTAACAATAATAATTCCCGCGCTTCGCGGAGCCTCACCGACCTTCGTGGTTGTGGTGTTTCTGTTGCCATGGGTTCCTCAACTTGTTCTGCTACAATAGCATCACTCGTAGAAGCATCCCCAACTGGCTCATCTTGAACTTCTTCAAGTCGCACCGACCTTCCACTTGTTCCCTTTGTGAGAAACTCTTTCTTTAGGAAAACACCGCTGCGAGCAACAAACACTTTGCCATCCTATCGGTTGTAGAAGTAATACCCTAAGGTTTCCCTCGGATATCCCACGAAAATGCACTTATCCGATTTGGGTGTTAGCTTGTCGGACTGAAGTCGCTTGACAAATGCATCACAACCCCAAATCTTTAGAAAAGACAAACTGGGATTCTTTCCAGTCCACATCTCATATGGTGTCTTAACTACGGATTTAGATGGTACCCTATTAAGTGTGAAAGATGCCGTTTCTAGAGCGTAACCCCAAAATGACAATGGTAAATCCGACTGGCTCATCATAGATCGAACCATGTCCAACAAAGTTCGATTACGCCGTTCGGAGACCCCATTCCTTTGAGGCGTTCCGGGCGGCATAAGTTGTGGAACAATTCCGCAACTCTTAAGATGATCGCTAAATTCGTGACTCAAATATTCACCTCCACGATCAGATCGCAAGGCCTTTATTTTCTTGCCACGTTGATTCTCTACTTCACTCTGAAACTCCTTGAACTTTTCAAAAGTTTCAGACTTATGCCTCATTAAGTAGACATAACCATATCTACTGAAATCATCAGTAAAAGTAATGAAGTACTGATATCCTCCTCTGACTGTCGTGCTCATTGGTCCACATACATCAGTATGTATGAGTTCCAACAAGTCTGTCGCTCTCTCGGGTAAACCCAAAAAAGGAGACATGGTCATCTTTGCAAGTAAACAAGCTTGACATGTCTCGTATGATTCAAAATCAAACGAAGTTAGAATACCATCACCATGGAGCTTCTTCATGTGCTTTTCACTTATATGCCCCAAACGACAATGCCATAAATAGGTAGGACTCAAATCATTAGGCCGAAGCCTTTTAGCACTAACATTGTAAACATATGCATCATCAAGATTTAAAATAAATAACCCATTCACAATGGGAGCATTATCCATAAACATAGCATTCTTAGAGATTATACAACCATTGTTTGCACCCGCGAATGAATAACCATCCCTCATCAAACATGAAGGTGATAAAATGTTTCGACCCATACTTGGAATGTAATAACAATTATTCAACTCCATAATAAATCCTGACGGAAGGTGAAGTTGCATGATGCCGACGAACAATGCAGCAACCCTTGCTTTATTTTCGACGCGAAAATCCACTTCACCTTTCTGCACTTCTCTAGTCCTTATTAGCCCCTGCATCGAATTGAAAATATGAGCAACCGATCCGGTATCAAATACCCAAGAGTTAACATAGGAATCAGCGAGAAGAATGTCCACAACATTTACAACAAGCGTACCTGAGTGGGAAGTACTCTTACTTCCACTCTTCTTCAAAGAAGCCTGGTACTTGCTGCAGTTTCTCTTCCAGTGGCCATGTTCATGACAAAAGAAGCACTCAGTGTCTTCTATAGGTCCAGCCTTTTGCTTGGGTGCAGGCTTAGGGATCGTATCCTTAGCCTTTCCCTTCTTCCAAGAAGTACCCTTTTTCTTGAAGCTAGGCTTGTTCTGCACAGACATCACATGGTATGCCCTGCACACTTCTTCATGTCACTTTCTGTTGTTTTAAGCATCCCACATAATTCATTAAGGCCCTTCTCCACCCCATGCATATGGTAGTTCGAAATGAACTGCCCATAGCTGGATGGAAGAGACACCAAAATGAAGTCAGTGTCCAACTCTTGGCGTAGTGGAAAACCAAGCTTTTCCAAAGTTGACTGTAACCAACCATTTTGATCACATGGAGGCCTACAGCTGCTCCCTCTGCCAGCTTGCATTTGACAAAGGACTTGGCAACATTGTACCTCTCAGTCCTTGCCTGATCTTGGAACATGTCCTTATGCGCAACGATCATATCGTACGGTTCCTAATCCTCAAACTTCTTTTGGAGTTCAGGTTCCATGCATGCAAGCATAAGACAGCTAACCTCAAGAGAATCATCACATGCTCTCTTGTAGGCATTCTTGAGGGCAGCAGATGCATTATCAGCAGGTTCATCGGGGATTGGGATATCCAGAACCGTTTCCTTTTTATCAGAACCGAGAACAATTCTCAGGTTACGGACCCAGTCCGAATAGTTTGTTCCATTAAGTTTATCTTTGTCAAGAATCAAACGCAAAGAAAAAGGCGATGTAGTGTTCGGTGCCATTGATCTACAACAGAAAACATGCAAAATACTAAGCCATGTAACCATGAAAGAGTAAAACATATTAAACAATTTAATAGCATATACTCCCACTTAAATCAATATCCCTCTATTGATACTAAGTGATTCAACATCCACAATTAACAAGTCGACTAGTGAGCTTTAGCATCACTGCTAGAAGACAAGGTAAATAGGTAAGCAACACTTGCTAATCATATCACATATGACTCTTGTTGTTGGGTGACATCTCTATGTCAAAACTAGGCGCCCAACCTTTATGCCCCAAGGTCCTTAAATGTTAAGATGACCTTGTCAAGCTCACCAACCCTTATGCGTGTAGGTATCCGATACAAACCCATCCAGCCAAGGAAAACCGCGGCACCCTAATTTCATAGGCCCACCAACGATTGTACAGGGCATAGGTTGGTGCAAGGTTTGGTTGGGTGGGCATGGTTAAACTTAAACTTCCTGAGGGATCGTTCTACTTCTATCATCTAAGCATGCATAGTAGTAAAACACATAAGAATAGCATTCACATAGATGTGACACAGTATGGCCCATTTTCTCATGGTGATCTCCATCGCCATAGAACCTGTCCACCATGATGATATCCATCTTCATGTTCCATGTGAGCCATCTTCCAGGTGATGAGTCCTCCAAGAACTAATACAAGCTATTACTCCTAACAGCTAGTAATCAAAATTACATAGTATTCGGATCATCACAAGTTGGCACACAGGCCATTACAATAAATGACAACACATATGGCTCCAGCTGTGTTGCCCTACTCACGACACGCAGGTCATGCAAATTTTCATACATGCATCACATACATATATGGGCCATACTGATCACATACATCCTGCAAAACAAGTTATGCATAGAATCGCATTCTACCAGATCATGTGACATCACATCACCTAGTTACCTTAACGAGATACAAAAGGGGCTACGATTAAGGGGGGTCTAGGAGGTCTTCCCCTGCGGGGTTCGAAGGGGCAGCGCCCCTCGCGGTATCTCCGCGCGTCCGGAAAACCGTGAAAAATAAGAGATCGAATCTTCACAATTTTCTTTAAGTATTTTGATCGGCAAATCAAATTTACCATAAACCGACTCCTGTCCCGATTCAATCAAACTCCTTTGATCACGGTACATCGATTTTAGATCTAGGTTCCGATTCGATCAATCATATTGATCTTCACGTGATTCAACAGGATTTATGTGTCACTGTCTACCCCGATGGCGGAAACCGACTGGTAGGGGTAAGTCGTTCGACAACCTCAGAATCACGATCATGGAAAGCAAGATCATAGATCAATCCTGAACCACCGCAATATAAACGATCCCATCATTCATATCAAGCTGCATATCACCATATGCAAACATCCCGAACCTATAAATGAACAGCATCGGCTCTGATACCACTAAAGGGATATAGGTAGGCTACACTAGCGCAAATCAGAAATTTTCTACCGCGTATACTAGTATTACTGTTGTCATAGATCACGGGATTACCACTAGACGCGCAGTTGCGGAATTGATGAAGCGCGTCGAGGCAGTGCAGACGTTCCACGTCTCCTCCTTGTCCTCGTCCCACGAGAAGCTCCCCTTGGGCGGCTCGTCCAAGCGCTACATATGCAGCGCCTCCGAGGTATCCACACGTACAGGGTGGAAGCGTCAGACGCCGGACTGCTAGGTCTGCGCGCATGACACAGGCGTGAGGAGTGGCGGCTGGGTGGAATGATCTCAGGTCTCACCCTGGCCAGCTCGCCCCACCCTCTCTTATATAGAGTGGGCTTCTACATTAGCAACCCATTAGTAGCCTAAGCCTGGTCTAATTCGGATCCAATCCTCATTAGGCTTCCAGCCCCTTAAGTGTGTGACCCTATAGGTTCATATGCGTATAGACATGACACGAATACACTTATTCTGTCAATAGTTGGTAGCGGCCTCTAGCAAGACGTGCCAACTCCTAAACGCATACAAAGATCATATCGGACGAACCATCACAAGGTTTAGTACATGTCTTTCCTTTTGCCTCGCGATATTTGGTCTAGCTCCAAGATGACCTCCCTTTCTCGATACTGTGATTCGGAATCCCTTTACTAGGTTAACTCTTAAGCTTATGTAGCATGGCCATGCATTTCTGGATCCGATCACTCGAGGGGCCCAGAGATATCTCTCTCAAGTAGAGAGGGGCAAATCCCATCTTGATTGACCATGCCTTGCAGCATGCTTCAGGACAAACCCGAAAGCTACCTTTATAACTACCCTGTTATGGTGCAGTGTTTGATAGCCCCAAAGTAGGTCGATCCACATATCAAGTACATGCGACAATCTCAGGTCTAAGGAAAAAACGTACACGATGTGTAGAGAGAGAGCTGCAACTAATTGCCAGTCTCAAGTTGGGTCAGTCCAACCCCATGTTCATAACATGTGTCCACATCATTGGTTTGGCATCTCCATGTCTATAACTTGTGAAACATAGTCATCAACCAATCCATGTGCTAGTCTAATATCCACGTGTGTCCTCACATGAATTCCGACTAGGGACAACTATTAAATAACCATACAAGTAAAGAGTTTCACCAACAATTCACATAATTTCCAATCAATACAAGTTGCCTGATATGGATATTCAAGGAACATTACAATAACTCATGGATTCATATGAAATATAATCATCTCTATGATTACCTCTAGGGCATATTTCCTTCACCATATTCTAGTGCTATTGGTTCTTTGATGTATGCCATGGTTTGTTCTCGTCCTGATTTATCATATGTTATGAGTTTGATAAGTAGATACATGGATAATCTTGGTAAAGAACATTGGAAGGCTGTTCAGTGGGTTTTCAAGTACCTTCTACACTTCCAATGCTTATTTGAAGTTTGGCAGAACAGTTGATGGACTCGTCGGCTATGTGGATTCAGATTTTGCTGCCGATTTGGAAAAGAGAATATCCCTCACAGATTATGTGTTTAATGTTGGTGGTTGTGCTATTAGCTGGAAGGCTACGTTGAAGGCTATTGTTGCACAATCTACTACTGAAGCTGAATACATGGCTATTGCTGAAGCTTGCAAAGAATCTGTTTGGTTGAAAGGTTTGTTTGCTGAGCTTTGTGGAGATGATTCTTGCATTACTTTGTTTTGTGACAGTCAAAGTGCCATATACCTTACAAAAGATCAGATGTTCCATGAGAGAACTAAGCACATTGATGTCAAGTACCATTTTGTTAGAGACATTGCTGCTCATGGTAAATAAAAGGTATGCAAGATCATCACTCATGATAATCCTGCTGATATGATGACTAAACATGTTCCTGTTGCTAAGTTTGAGCTTTGCTCGAACTTAGTTGGCTTAACTGATTAGCCCAAGTGGCTATTGGCGCCGAAAGTATTTGCTTTATTTGTTCCGAAATATGGTTGTTGTTGATGCTACAAGGAGGAATTTGTCTCAAGGTGGAGTTTGTTATATGTTGATCCAAATTCTACAAAGTTTAGGGCCCACTCTGTGCCCAACAGGGACGCCTGTGGGGGGGTGCGGGGGCGACAGCCCCCACGGTACAGTACAGATCGTCAAAGACCTAGGTTTCCACCGATATATAAACTCCTTGTAAGCCACCGGTTGGGAAGAGTTGCATCTATGAAATCCCCGGCGTTTGTAAACACATCTCGATATAGTGAAGTTTCGCTGGATGGAGCCCGTGGTTTTTTCCTCTGTTTGTTAGAGAGGTTTTTCCACGTTAAATCTGTATCCCCTTGCTGTGATTTCGTTTTCATTTTTTTGTTATTTATTTGTCGCAATTGTAGCAGTATGTATGCTTTGATTTGCTCAGCTAGACTATTCAGATGCTTCCTCTTCTCCTTGTTGCGGACAACATTTCTGGCATCTCACAGGTGCCAGGCCGTAACAACCAGGGTGACCGCCTCACAGTCGTTCGATCTCGCAAGAAAGTCCAGGAGCCAGCATTTAGTAGTGACAAATTGGCTTTGACAGAGACAAACAGGGAACACTGATTTGACCCCACGCCAAACTTCCCACGCATATGGGCAAAAGAACATAGTGTGCTCAACCCTCTCCTCCCGATGGCAGAAGGTACATGCATCGGAAGCAGGGATCTGGTGATGGCGGAATTGTTGCCCACTCGGCAAGCAATCATGGGCGAAACGATAGAGCGTAATTTTCATTTTCCCGAGCGCTTTGATTCTCCACAATTTATTCCAAAGCATAGTGTCTTCACTTGCATCGATTTGTAAACCGCACCCAGAAAGGCTCCTTTGTTCAATGAACTTGTTTGTCCTCTCAAGATTTTAAGTAGACCTGACTGTGTAGATGCCGCAACGTGCATGCGGCCACGAAGAAAAATCAGAAACCTTATGGCGGCTCAGAGGGATGCTAACAATACTCGAAGCAATATCATCAGTGAAGAGGAACGAATCAGTTCCATCTTCCACTCACCATTTTCTGTGTCAATCAGCAGATCCATAGTAGCATCAATTGCAGGGGGCCAAGCGGCGAGACCATGTCAGGCGTCCAATCAGGGATCCAATTGTCCACCAGGATTCTAGTGGTGCTTCCGTCCCCGATGCCCCAGCGGATGCCTTGTTCGACTAACTCCTTTCCAACGAGAATGCCACGCTAGGTAGTAGATGAGGATTGTGGCCTTGCAGCACTTCAGAAGTCGCTGTTCAAAAAGTAACACCCCTTCAAAACACAGGCGCAAAGGGATTCAGGTTTAGTAATGAGGCGCCAGACTTATTTCCCCAGCATAGCTTGATTGAAGAGCTGAAAATCACGGAATCCTAGGCCTCCAAGCTTGTTCGGCGTTGACAGCCATTCCCAAGAATGTCAATGCAGCTTCTTCAAACCATCCTCAAAGCCCCACCAAAAATCGGCGATCATCTTCCGCAGTGCCAACCAGGTCGCCACTAGGAGGAGGAAGCCACACATAACATATGTAGACAGGGCTTGAATGACAGCTTTCATAAAAACTTCCTTACCGGCCTTTGATAAAGGCTTACCAGAGCAGTTATTCATCCGCTTCCAGGCTCTATCCAATAGAAAACCAAAGGTGCCAATTGATGAGTGCATATTTGCATCATGTTTTAGATTATTATTTTGCATCATAGATGTAGGACCTTGGTATTTTACGGTGTTCGCACGCACTTTTTATGTTTATTTTCACCAGGACACAATTCTTGGACCAGTTATATTGGAGTGAAAAGAAGCCAAAACTACGTAAATTGCTTATTTGGAAAATATTAATAACACCAAAAGAAAACCCAAAGCGAGCAAAGGAGACAGAAGGTTTAAGGACCAACTATATGGGCCACTGCCATATAGTTGCGGCCGTATAGTTGGCGCCGTCTCTGCCTCCTCAAATAGTTTTATCCCGTGCAACTGGATCGGAGAGACGACATGCATAATACCCAGAAATCGCCGAAAACCTCACCTCCGGAAGGGATCTAGAGGGGGAACTTGCCATAGGGATCCATCTTCGCCCTAAGCAGATCTGAAATGCCAAGGCATCAATCTCCATCTTCATCAACCGCTGCATCTCCATTACCACCATCATCTCCATCCATCCCATCTAGATCTTGTTGTAATTCTTGCACTAATTGTGGATTTATATAAGTACTATTCATCGATAATCATTTCCATTACCAATGTCATGATGCTGTTTGTCTCCATGTATGAGTAGATCTAGTTCTTGGGGAGATGGAGAAACCCTAGTACATGATTGAGATGAAATAGGGATTATTATGTTATACATCATTATATGTATGTGTTAATTGTCTTCATCTTGATGTTGAGAGTTGTGCACATCCTTAATATTTGCCTCTCGTGGGGACTCGATGAAGATGATTACTTGTTGGTAGACAGAGGGATGATATCACTTACTGTGACTATAAAGTCGTTGTCATCCTTTATGTACTAACTTGGGAAAGCAAGGATAACTCATTAAGCCATGTCCATGCCGCGGAAGAAATCCCTTAATAGCGGGATAATACGATTGATGTCGTTTATCTGTCAGCTATGGTTATGAAGGATGGTCTGAGCAGTGGTTGCTGCCTAATCATCCATATATGGAGCTCCTCCCACATACATGCATATCATGAGAATATTCGTTATAATAATCTTGATCACTTAGTATAAATTGCTAGCGGTGTATCCACCACTCCCTGAGAACACCTTTTTCCCTATTGCAGTTTCAGTCTTTGTTAAGCACGCGATTACTACTTTCTGCATTAAATTTTACTTCACTTTACTTTACTATTTCAATCAACCAAAAACCCAAAAACAATCCTACTTTTCTTGCATCTTAGAATTATTCCTTAAGTACTTCGTTTAGTTTTAGTTAAAAGCATTTTAGTATTTCGCCTACTGCTCCCTGTGGGATCGATATCTTTATTTCGAAACTAGCTACAAACGATCTGTGCACTTGCAGTCATCAAGCTATTTTCTAGCGCCGTTGTTGGTGAGCTTAGCGCTATAAGTAACTTTACTTTTAGTTATTTACTTTTGTTGTACTAATTTTTGATTTGAGTTGCAGGACCATACCAATGGACAATACTCAACATTTAATGCAGCTTGAGGTAGTAAGGAATATGGGTTCGCCCATGGACGGTTTTATAAATATCAATAGAAGTATAAACCCCGACGGTATTGAGATCCATCCTTTATTATTTGAGTTACTTAACTCTAAAAATTTTTCAGGGACCAATGAAGAGATTCCATATGGATACTTACAATTCTTTGAAGATGTTTTTGGTTCCTTCATATTTGATGATTGTGACCTTGATAAGGTTGAAATTCAGTTGTTTAGACAAACTCTCTCTAATAATGTTTGCAACTGGTATAGATCCTTTTGTGCAAAAGCACCAAGGACGTGGACGGATTTGACAACCAATTTCTTGTCAAAATATTACTCAGAAAGCAAAGCTCACAGGATGAGAGGTATTATTATTAGTTTCAAAAATAATCCCGATAGGAGTTTATATGAAGGCTATCTAAGGTATAAAAGCTATCTAGACAATTGCCTCATCGTAGTTTGCTTGATTGGTTAATCACCCATACTTTCTATGGAGGGCTTAATAATAAAAATAGAACGAGCCACATACCGCTTCTAATGTAGTTTCCTATCTTATACCTATGATGAAGCTTGGAAATTAATAATGAAAATGAGGGAGACAACAGAAAGTCATGAAAATAGGGAAAGCAATATGAAAAGTTCTTCTAAATATGCTTGTGTTAACGACTTTCTAGATGAAAGAACTTGTGCGATGATTAAAACCCTCGTTATTGATTTTTATTCGGTAAAAAAAATATTGAGTATTATGTAGGGCATTTACAGGTACCTGCAGGATGGGAGCCTCACAAACCCCTCGAAGAAAAGAAGCGATCAAGAGAGGACATATCATTGGTAGAATTTTCCTCTAAACCTATTCAAGAGAATATTAAGAAAAAGTGCAGGGAGGAAGAACGTATAAGGAGAAGATCAAAGAAACCGCAAAAGAACCCTAAAGCTGGCAATGCAAATATTGTTATATTTAAGGATCTTATGGAGGCAAGAATCATGGAAAATGAAGTAGTTATGCTAGATTCTGAAACTTCAGACTTCATTACAGGTAAGATACAATGTAAAGAAACTTCTAAACCCATGAATCCTATATATTGTGGAGAAACTTCCTTATACGGAATTTGTGAGCCGATTTCCACTATAAATATTATTCCTTCATCACTTTATGAGGAACTTCGCTATAATTTAAATAATCCAGATGTGGAACCGGTGGACACTACTATTAAATTGTTTAGTAGAACTAATATAAAACCGAAAGGTGTTATTCGAAATATCTATGTTTTTATTGGACCACTCATGTACCCTCTCGATTTCCATATTGTTAATATGACTCGAGATACTTTTTGTCCTATTCTTTTAGGCATGCCTTTTGTCTCTATAACTAAAGCTCGAATTGATAATAAGGAGGAGGATATTTCCATGATGTTTGGAGAGGAGGAAATGACATTCCACTTCGCCAAACTTAAAAAGAGGCCATATGAAATAGATGATATCAAGGAAGAGAAAGCAATTGCCGAGCTAGCCGCAATTCATTTCAGCACTCCCCAAGATGAATTACAAAGGAGCGTAATCAATTGGGAAGAGACACTAGATGATGAGGAAAGAAAAGACATGGATGATTACCTTGACTCCATTCCGGAAGCACAAAACCCACATGACTATGAAGAACTGGTAAGAAAAGGGGACGAAGAACCTCCGCCAATTGAATTGAAATGGCTTCCAGACAATATGAGGTATGAATTTTTAGATAATGAAAAGAAATGTCCTGTTATTATTAGTAAAAGTTTATCAGAAAATTAAACAAATAAACTTATTTCAGTTTTGATCAAACATCGTGAAGCATTTGGGTATACTCTAAGTGATATTAAAGGAATAGATCCATCCATTATAACACATAAGATTAGCATGCTTGAAGATGTTGTACCTGTAGTTAACACAAAAAGAAGGCTTAATCCGAAAATAAAAGAAGTAGTAAGAAAAGAAGTTATACGCTTATTAGATGCCGGCATAATATATCCTATTTCTGATAGTAAGTGGGTTAGCCCAGCTCATTGCATACCAAGACATGGGGGTCTTGATGCTGCTATGAATAAGGATGGTGAGTTAGTCCCTATAAGGCCTATTGTTGGGTATCGCATGTGCATCGATTTTAGAAGACTAAACCGAGAGACACAGAAAAATCATAAACCTATACCGTTCATGGATAGAATTTTAGAAAGACTAAGCAATAATTCTTATTTTTGTTTTGTTGATGGTTATTCTGGTTATTCTCAAATTGCTATCCAGCCCGAAGATCAAGAGAAAACAACTTTCACATGTTCTTATGGTACTTATGCTTATAGATTAATCCCATTTGACTTATCTAATGCAGTTGCAACCTTTCAAGAATGTGTTTTAAAAATCTTTTATGATCTTGTTGAGAATACTATGAAAGTTCTAACAAATGATTTCGTTGTTGTTGGAACAACATTTGATAATTGTCTCTATAATTTAACCAAGGTTTTGCAGAGATGCAGGCAAGCAAACTTAGTTTTTAATTGAGAGCAATGTCAGTTCATGGAAAGAGAAGGTAAAGTTTTTGGACATAAGGTTTCAGAAAAAGGTATAGAAATAGATAAGACCAATATAAGTGCTATAGAAAATCTTCCCATACCTCAAGACATTAAAAAATTAAAAATGTTTCTGGGACATGTAGGTTTTTAAAAGCATTTTATACAAGATTTTGCTAAAATAGCTATGCCTCTCACTAACCTTCTTGATAAAGAAACTCCGTTCTATCTAGATCATGACTGCATTGCAGATTTTGAAAATCTTAAGAACAAATTAGTTTCAGCACCTATCATGCAATCTCCAAAGTGGGATGAACCTTTTGAAATCATGTGTGATGTTAGTGACTATGCTTTAGGAGCTGTATTAGGATAGCGAGACGGGGAGAATTTAAATGTTATTCATTTCACTAGTAGGACTCTTAATAAGATTCAGAAAAATTATGCTACTACTGAGAATGAGTTCGTTGCTATAATTTTTGCTAGTGACAAATTTAGATCTTATATTATTAATTCTAGAGTTATAATTCATACAGATCACCAAGCTTTGCGTCACATTCTTGTGTAAAAGGATGCAAAACCCCGGTTGATTAGGTGGGTATTATTACTATAAGAATATGGTTTACAAATAGTGGATATGAGGGGTAAGGATAATCCAGTAGCAAATCATCTATCTAGAATGGAGGGAATAATTACCGACCCCGTACCTATAAATGAGTCATTTCCGGGAGAATACTTAGAAAAAATTTAAGTAGTCGATCCGTGGTATGCAGATTATGCTAATTATCTTGCATTAAAATTTGTACCTCCTGGTATGACAAGAAATAAAAGAATTAAATTATTTAATGATCTCAGATACTACTTTTGGGATGATCCATTTCTTTATCATCATGAACCTAATGGAATGATTCTAAAATGTGTTCCTAACCATGAAATGAATGCAATTTTACAAGCTTGTCATGGCAGCCCGTATGGAGGACATCGTGCAGGTAGACGAACTATAGAAAAGGTACTTCAATCCGGATTCTATGGGCCCACCTTGTTCAAGGATGCACAAAGGTATGTGGAATATTGTGATGCTTGCCAGATAAGAGGTAATATAGGCAAAAGACAAGAGATGGCAATGAATTATAGTCTTATAATTGAACCATTTTATGTATGGGGAATGGATTACATGGGACCCTTTATAGAATCAAATGTCTACACTCATATTCTTGGTGTTGTCGATTATGTTACTAAATGGGTTGAAGCTATCCCAAATAATCATGCAAATGTAGCTACCTCCATGAATATGATCAAGGATGTCATATTTCCCAGTTTTGGAGTTCCTAGATTTTTAATTACTGACGGTGGTTATCATTTTATGAAGGGAACTTTCAGGAAAATCCTCAACAAATATGGAGTAACTCATCATGTTGCTTCACCATATCATCCTCAAACAAGTGGTCAAGTAGAACTCTCTAATAGAGAACTAAAGACCATACTCGAGAAGACGGTGGATAAATCAAGAAAAGATTGGTTATACAAGCTAAATGACACTCTTTAGAAATCCGATGGGTATGACACCATATAAAATGGTATACGGTAAGGCATGCCACCTACCATTAGAATTGGAACATAGAGCCTTTTGGGCAATCAAGAGCCTAAACTATGATCTTAAAGCAACAGGAGAAAAATGTTTATTAGACATACATGCTTTAGATGAGTTTAGGAGTGAGGCTTATGAAAATGCTAGATTGTTTAAGGAAAAAGTAAAAAGATGGCATGATAGAAAAATCGAATATAGAGTCTTTAAAAATGGAGATAAAGTTTTGCTCTATAACTCTCGCCTTAAGTTGTTTCCAGGGAATCTCAGATCAAAGTGAGAAGGTCCCTATATAGTTGAAGAAGCTTATGCATTGGGAGTAGTGAAGCTCCAGGGGAAAACACCCTATCTTTCGTGGATAGTGAACGGACAATGCTTGAAGAATTATCATGCAAAAGAAGATATAAGTGCAATCACTTACGAATAATTACCCTAGAAGAGTTGATTGAGCAAAAATATAGAAGGAATGGTAACTGGAAGAAAGACAAGGTCGAGACGAAGTGAGCTACACTATGGTCAAGCTATAGACCATAAAAGAGCGCTTCATGAGAGGCAACCCATCTGAAATAAAGGGACTAGTAAGTTTTAAATTTTCAAGTAAGTTTTAGCTAAGTTTGAGATTGAATAAAGGAACACTTGAAGCTCTTGTGAAATAAAAGAAATTTGTCCATGATAAAAATCTCGTCCAATGAATGTTAATGTTGGTCGAAAATTTAAGTTGTCATTTCTCTGTCAAAACTTGGTATTCCATTAAGTTTCAGACTAATAAAGAATTCCGATAGAAACAGATAAATTTTGATATATACTGTAACCTTAAGTATGATTTTACTTGCACTTGATGATAGCAATAGGAGTCTTCCACACCATTGGTATTAATGGAACATATAAAGATAATTTGATCAATATGTTGTAGGTCAATGGTTTGATTTACAAAAAGGATAAATTATCTAATTAATTAAGATGGAAAAGAAAAACCTTGAACAAAGGATTAATTATAAGCGATATCAAATAGAGTGAGAACAAGTTTGAGGTAGAATACTCAAGTTACAAAGATGCTTCATATATATTTGGAATTTGATAATTGAGATCATTAAACTTTGAAATTCCTACATGAAGTGGAATATATGGCTAGATCCTTTGCACAACACTTAAACAAAAGTGTGAGCACAAATATATATATAAAGAAGAAAAAGAGCGAATGTGCAAAGAGCAAATAGGCATATACCACTATATTGTAGTAAGACAAAGAGACGTTTGAGATTTTGAATCCCAAGTGAATATTTTAATCCTAAAAACACTTCGGACTACCTCACTAACTCATTCGGTTGAACCGAATACTTTTACATCATGTTGAGAATAATCTTTTATGAACTATTAATTACTAAAGGTGTGGAAGCCTACTAATATTATTCGGATGGTTCGAGTAAGGTACTATTCATGAATTTATTTATATGTATCCTTTATGATAAATACATGCTGCAACTATCTCATTTATTTTATCGACTCAGCTTCATGAATGAGGATCACATCCATTAAGCTAAACTTGCTTAGTGCATATTTGCATCATGTTTTAGATTATTATTTTGCATCATAGATGTAGATCTTGGTATTTTACAGCGTTCGCACCCACTTTTTATGTTTATTTTTACCAGGATCATGTCATAGATGGATCCGATGGACACAATTCTTGGATCAGTTATATTGGAGTGAAAAGGAGCAAAAAACTAAGTAAATTGCTTATTTGGGAAATATTAATAACACCAGAAGAAAACCCAAAGCGAGCAAAGGAGACAAAAGGTTTAATAACCAACTACGGGCCGCCACCGTATAGTTGACACCGCTTTCGCCTCCTCAAATAGTTTCACCCCGTACAACTGGATCGGAGAGATGATATACATAACACCCAGAAATCACCGAAAACCTCACCTCCGGAAAGTATCTGGAAGGGGAACTTTCCCTAGGGATCCATCTTTGACCTAAGAAGACCTGGGAGTCCAAGGCATCGATCTCCATCTTCATCACCACCATCATCTCCATCCATCCCATCTAGATCTTGTCGCAATTCTTGCACTAGTTTTGGATTTATACAAGTACTATTCATTAATAATCATTTACATTACCAATGTCATGATGCTATTTGCCTCCATGTCTGAGTAGATCATTAGTTCTTGGGGAGATGGAGAAACCCTAGTATATGATTGAGATCAAATAGGGATTATTATATTACATCATTATATGTATGTGTTAATTGTCTTTATCTTGATGTTGGGAGTTGTGCACCTCCTTAATATTTGCCTCTCATGGGGACTCGATGAAGGGGATTACTTGTTGCTAGACGGAGGGATGATAGCACTTACTGTGACTATAAAGTCGTTGCCATCCTTTACGTACTAACTTGGGGAAGCAAGGAGAAATCATCAAGCCATGTCCATGCCACGGGAGAAATCCCTTAATAGAGGGATAATACGATTGATGTCGTTTATCTGTCAGCTGTGGTTATGAAGAATGGTGTGAGCAGTGGTTGCTTCCTAATCATCCATATATGGAGATCCTCCCACATACATGCATATCATGAGAATATTCGTTATAATAATCTTGACCACTTAGTCTAATTTGCTAGCGGTGTATCCACCACTCCCTGAGAATGCCATTTTCCCTATTGCAGTTTCAATCTTTCTTACGCACGCGATTACTACCTTTTGCATTAAGTTTTACTTCACTTTACTTTACTATTCCAATCAACCAAAAACCCAAAAACAATCCTACTTTTCTTGCAGCTTAGAATTATTCCTTAAGTACTTTGTTTGGTTTTAGTGAAAAACATTTTAGTCTTTCGACTACTGCTCCCTATGGGATCGATATCTTTATTTCGAAATGAGCTACAAACTATCTGTGCACTTGAAGTCATCACAAATAGGAGCTCACCCCACATTAGTAGGCATACCTAGATATGTCTCTTCAATGCTTCATTTCGAACACCCAGGCTTAACATAGCTCGGTTTTTGATGGACACTCCCAAATAAAATGGACGATTTATCCAAGTTATTTTTCTAACCTATGGCATCACAATACGTCTGCAGAGTAGATTGAAGAGCATTCACGCTATTTTGATCACTCCGAGCAAACAAAATGCTATCATCAGCAAAGAGCAAGTGGGAAATAGATGGACCATATCGCCTATTACGAATACCTTTTAAAACCCCATCACTCTCTTTTTGGTGTTTTCAAATTATCTGGATTGGTTACCTTGGGGATGATAACGATGATAGATTCACATAACCCCTCTGTAACACTGTATCCCTCCAGAAAACCTCGCACCGCAGTACAGATTTCTGTCTTGAAGAATATCCAGTGAGTTTGATAGAAGAGGGCAGGGAAGCCATCAGGCCCGAGGGCTTTTGTCGGCCCCATTTGGAAAAGCATGCCCATGAACTCTTCGTTCGAATAAGGTAGGCGGAGGGCATCGTTCATATCCCTTGTCACCCTTTCAGGAATCACATCAAGGACCGCATCTGGGTCAGTGCATGGCTTGGTAGAAAATAGTGAGCTATAGAAATCCTCCACCCGAGCCTTGATCTCCGTTAGATCAGGGCATTTAGAGCCATCATCTCGCACTAATGATTTGATTCTATTCGTGTGCCGATGTGCCGATGCTCTAGCATGGAAAAATAAATTGTTATGATCACCTTCCTTTAACCAATTGTCACATCCCAAGATTTTCCAAATCTTATAATGTGAAAAACAAATAAACAAAATAAATAATTATTGAAATTTAGGGTTAAAAGAAACTTTTGTTTCTAAATGGAAACTTAAAATCCCATCTTGAACAAACATTGGTTAATGTTTGAATCCAAACTATATTCAAATCAAGTGAAATGCATTCTTCATAAATGCATCTGGAAATTTAAACACTTGGAAAATAAACCAAAACCCTAAAAACCTAATGGAATAAAATCATTTCCAAGATATCTCTAAGACTATGGATCTGATCCATATAAAAATTTGTCAACAAACATTTACAAATGATCAAGAATGACAAATAGAAATATTATAAAACCATAGAAATTGGTTTCACTTAATTTGGAGCCATAAATAAAATCTTATGAATTTAATAAGATAAGGAAATAGAATTTCCAGAGCTAATAAAGCATCTATCTAGAAATCCATGCCCAATGGTGAGCAAATAATCCTAAAAATATTTAAAAGGATAAAAAAATATTAAATAAGATTTGACAAATTGGAATCACCAAGTTTGGATCTATAAATAAAAAGATATGGATTTTATAAGATAAAGAAAGAAATATTAAATGAGGAATATTTAAAGGCCAAATTAACTCTTGACCTAATCCATAAGCAAATGGAATAAATATAATCCAAATCCAAATAAATTAATGGATAAGGAATTTTCAAATTAATTAAGAGGGCATTAACCAAATCCTATTCTATTTGAATAAAGATAAAATCCCTATTAGAAATAATAAATTAAATCATGGGAAAATAATAATTGGAATTTACCCAAGTGGAATAAAAGTTGTTTGATTAACTTAAATAAGATCAAAGAAAACTTCCAAATAAAATTTATGGAATTAAAACTATATTTAATTTCATGAGAATAAAGGACAATTACCCAAATTAAAAATGATTAATAAATCATTTTCCAAATAAGTCAAGGTGAATTATTTGACACCCTATTAGATAAATAAACCTACTAGAAAGGTTTTGTGAGAATTGAAATTAAATAAGGGTCTAAAATATATTTGATATTAATTGAATTTAAATGCATGGGCCTACTATTAAATAATTAAAATACCCTAAAAGAATAAAAGAAATATTCTAATTTTGACTCTAAAATGAACTATTAATCAGTATTTGAATCTACACAAATTTTGGTTGAGGTTTGAAATCAAATTGATGTTTAAAATAATTAAACAAAATCAAAACAGATTAATAGAAATGAAAAAGGGAAAAAGAATCTGTACAAAAAAAATAAACAAAAGCAGCCCAGCCCAGCTAGCCCACTAAGTCCAGCAGCCCACCTCTCCTTTTCCGAAGCGTTTTCTCTCACTCACGAATTGACCCGCACAGCGAATGACAACCGGACCCCACCCCACACTCTCTCACTTGCTGACTAACCAGGCCCATGGCCACGTCGTCGTCGTCCTCACCCGCCGCTGACCGCTCCCCCCTCTCTGGCCATTACTGCCGATTGAAAGCCGGCGTGAATTCGTGTTAACTATGCCATGAAACAGCCCCGCGACCTTGCCTTCTTAAGCGCCTCTCCCTCCTCTTCTTTTCCCCTCAGATCCCACTCGACCGGAGCCACTAGCCTGCCCAAATTACAACCTCGACTGCCCCTATCTCCGACGAACTCCCTGACAAATTCCGGCCACACCTCGCTGCCCCTCGCCCCATCGACCACACGAGCGTGATCCCCCGCCTCTGGCGCACCTCCCTGTGCTTCCCATTCATCCGCGCGAACACCAGAGCGTCGACAACGACAACAACCAGCAGCGCCACCGTCTGCTCCAACTCCGACGAGCTCTACTGGTAACATCCGACCGCGCCGCCCCCTCTCTTTGATGCTCCCGTACTCCCTACCCTTCTACGCGTCTAACAGCACCCTCTGTTCCCTCTCCCGTGCTCTGTAGCAATGTCCCCGACGACGCCAGTGCGAGCCCGACGCCAGGTAGAACTACGGCGAGGAATCCTAGTCGACTCTGTGCGCCCCTTCAGCAACGACAACCGCCTTGAGCTTCCCCACGATGCTGCGAACACTATAAGCATCTTCTCTCCCTCCTTTCCTCCCTGCTTCGCCAGAACCACCACGAACAGAGCGCGCGCCGCCACCTGCCGCCGCCAGCGCCGCCACTCGATGGCTAGCGTGTTGTGCACCATAGGATGTAGATCCAAGCGCCATGATAGAACATGATCGAAGGGGTACGGATGCCTCTGCGCCGCACGATCTGTTTAAAATCCAGCGCACCAGAGAGATCGATCCAACCGAAACGGTATGGACCAATAGAAACGTTCCACGTGGCCCTGTCTGTTTTAATAAAAACAGATTTGATCTATTTGTTGTTCAATTTTGTAAAATTCATAACTTTCAAACCACACGTCCAAATTTCGTAAATTTTATATAAATGGAATCAGAAAGACAAGCCCTATCCAACCATGCACTTTGTTTAGTAAATTGCTTCTGTTAAATTGGTTGTTTTTGCAGAAACTTGTGTAGGCATGTTTTGGATATAAAATTCTTTGTAAAATTATTTTGGTGATAAAATCTTTGGAAAATGGTTTGTTTTGAACCTACTGACCATAGAAATCAATTTGTGGTTTCAAAAATATATTTGGTGAAGCAAAAGAATAAATCTTTGAATAAAAGCATTTCTAGCCAAATAAAAATGTTGTTTATGATTTAAAAATGATTTTGGAGGAAAACCTTTGGAAAATGTTTTGATTCAAACTCTCTGACCCCAAACACCAAGTTTTATGATTTGAAAATGTATTTGGTGAACCCTATAGAGATTGTTACTTTGTTAAAGGAATTTTCAACCACATAAAATATTGATTTGGTTTAAAAGTGGTTTATAGATAAAATCTTTTGCAAATGGTTTTGCCACTTTATAGAATGACCAATAGGTGTTTTCAAATGTTTATAACCTATTAGAAACCACTCTTCCAAATAAAACAATCTTTGGCATGCTTGCATGCATTGTTTTGTTTCTATTATTTTATGTGATGTTTGCTTGAATGGTAGATTGAAATATTGCTTGCTTGATTGAATTGTAGTGATTTGAAGAGTGTGAATATTGCAAGATCAAGGAATGAACTTATACTCTCTACCAAAAATGCAAGTGATGCTTCATACTTTTGTCCCATTATTTTCCATATGCATTAGTGATATTTCTAAGTAGGACTTGCATGGAATTTTGCTAAGTATAAACTATGCCATGGGAAATCCTAGTAGATGAAACCTTAGTAGAATTTTTCCTAAGTTAAGGTTCCTACTACTATCATGCTTAGCTTAGCTAGTAGAAAACAAGGGTGGAGTATATATTCATACTATGGAATATTTCTAAGTCAAGGACTTGTGTTTTGTTTAATAAAACAACTAAGTGAATGAATCACCTGGGTGGAATGGAAGGAATGGTTTGTGTTGAGTGGTTCACAAGGCCCATTTCTATGGTTACCTTGTGTATCTCACTTGTGGATGGCCACCCAGGAACAAAGAGATTTGAGATGTCAAATGTTGAGAAGCTTCAAGTGCAGCCACTTGGCATTATGGGCTCTGCCTGGATCATATAGGTTGCAATAACTTAGCCAAATGGACAGTTGGTGGTAGGGGATGATAGGTTGGAACGCGTCCATTCTGGTCTAAGGGAAGGCTTCTGAAAGATCTTGTCTTGGTGAAACCAAGTCTTGTGGGGAAAGTGCACCACCTCTGCAGAGTGTAAAATCTAAGTACTTAGCCATGTCCCTGATAAAGGACAATTTGAGCATCAAGACATGGAAGCTATCAAGAATCTCCTCATCCAAATTTCTAAGTTAAAAACTTGTGGTTGAACAAGGGTTGAAGGATCACCAATTTCTATTGGGAGATGCCTTGGGTGATTTTAGTCAAGCAAAAACTTAGTGTTTTCAAATGATAAGGAAAATCAATTTTGAGCAAGCAAGCCTAAGCTCCACTTAGCCAAATGCATATAGATGATAGACTCCACTATACTACCATAGTATCACTTGCCAATACAATTCAAATGTATTGACCCTTGTGGCTGTAACTTATTATGTTGCAGATTTGTTTGATGTTAGTGAAGTTTATTGATTAGGATTACAAGTCTACAACCAACATGACTGCCTGTGGCACTTTGAAGATGAAGGACCCCATGCTATTGTTATATTCTGCTGCATTGTAATGAGATAGCCAAATGAGCTATGTAAGATGTAATAAATTATTTTATTCCTGATTATAAAGTTGTATTATGACCTTTGTATCTTGATATTACATCTTAACTGTGGATGCTAGCTATTGATCCAGGGACTAGCATTGTAAACACAGGGATCTCTACCTTATTAAAGGTTGGGAACCTTACACAAATCCACTCAAGAGCGTTGACTTGACATGATTTCCTCGCGTTCGAACAGCTCGCAAAGCTCCCGCTCCACATCCCCCCTCGGTGTCCGTACTATCCCATGGTGCCAAACAAAGAGAGATCATATTCCTTTCAAGTTTTTGGATTTTTTCCGGACCTCACCAAACGAATCTCTGCTCCATTGGGTCAGCGATGTCGCTACCCGTCGAAAGGTATTACAAGTGATCTGTAGCATTGTCGCCCCTCCCGGGCCGTCCTTCCAGATCTTCTCAAGGACATGGACATAATCAGACGCCCATATGCAGGCCGCCTCAAATTGGAAGCCCCTTTGAATCGGCCTGCTAGCAACAATATCATGATAGTTTTTTAGGCTGATCACAATAGCATAGTAGTCAGACGTTGTAGTAATAACGTTCCCCACTTGATAGTCATCAACCAAGTGAGTTAAAGCCCCATTGTCCATGGCATGGTCCAACCTTACCCTGATATTACTTTCATTCTCCTACTTATTAGTCTAGGTGAAACTAGGGCCGGATTACCCTAGGTCGGACAAAATGCAATCATCAAGACACTCTTTAAACACCAGCATTTGAGCCACTGAACGATCACTAGAGCCAAAATGCTATTCTTGGCTGAGAGCTTCATTGAAGTCTCCATAGCAAATCCACGGACCCGTCCAACTAGTACAGAGTGAACGCATCAGGTCCCAGAATTCATGTCTCTTCTTTCTACGGGGTTCTCTAGCTTTTGTGTTGAGACTCTAGTTTGTGTGGGGTTTATCCTCCTTTCCCTTCGTTAAGATGTATGCCTCAGCATGTAAGTTTGTTTGTGTGTGTGTCGACTCTAGGCTTTATTAATTTAAAATCGGGTACTTGGTGACTTTTATGTATCCCTCGGACCCATATTATTTTACTTAGATTCATCTAAAAACGAATGTATCTAGCAAAGTTTAGTGCTAGATACATCCGTATCTAGAAAAATTTGAGTCAACTAATATGGGATAGAGGAACTAAAAAAATTTAGTGCCTACAGTTTTTCGTATAGAAATAAAAAACATACGCATAGAAAATTACACCAGTTTTGGGAAGGATTAATCTTGGTTAATTGACTAAAAATAGAGAAGGTTTCATGTGATAAGGAAACATAATTAAATCCCTAAGAAAATGTCAAGATGAGTTGTGTAATGCAATATACCTTATAATTTAGACTTAAAAAACAAAACTATAAGTACTATAGAAATAAGGGATTTCTATTTTTGTGCCCCTATTTTGTTATTGTACCCACTTTTCCTCAGCCGCTTAACCTTTTCTCACTTTTTCCCAACCTCTTGTCCAAAATTCTCATACGTTTTGAAACTCACTGTCCGTCAGCCTTGTCGTTACGTGCTGACAAGTGGGGCCGTGTTCAGTTGGGTCTCGTAGTGGACATCTCTCTCCACTTATCTAGATCAGCGTGGGACTGCCACCTTATCCACGTGAGCGCCAGACCTAACTTACCCAGGTTGGTATTGCAAGATGGGAGACCGAGCCAGCCCCATGCTCATGCCCGTATCATTGCCTCCCCTTTCTTCCTCTTCTCTGGCGAACTTAGCCCTTCTCCGATGATGGTAGCCCTTCTCCGGCCGACGAGTTATGTCTAGCTTCACTTCGGCCTCCCGTTCGTCCTAGCCGCAATATGGTGCCGTCCCGTTGACCTATATGAAGGATGAAAATTGCAACCGTGCGCAGGAAAGGTTAGATATTGCACCAAATTGTTCCGATTAGAGGGGGCGCTTGCTGTGGACAATCAATTGACGCAACTCGGGAGCTCAATTGGGCACGCGCTTGTTGTGGAGAATGCGACTGACAGAGAAGACGTTCCGATTATTTAATTTGTTTACCGAGTTAGTTTCTCGGTTGCAATCAAGTGAATCTATGAGGTGAAATTCAAACTTTAAGATTTAGAGAGATTGTAGTATAAGAAATAAGAAAATGATACAACTCTTGAACACTTTCAAATTAAAAAAGTTATACAAATATCAATATAAAAGAGAGTTTATAATTTTTAGAGGTGAAAAGTAATGCCTTCACTAAAATCTTTATGTCTCGTGCATATACCAAAATTATACAAATCTTAATCGCTTTCAAATTATAATTTGGACATGATAATGTTGTCCTAAGAAAATCTTGAGAGTTTACCATTTTTAGAGCGTGAAAAGTAATGCATAAACTAAAGTGATCCCTAAACTAAAATCTTTATGTATCGTGCATATACGAAAATTATACACTTTTGAACACTGTGAAATAACACTTAGGACATGATAATTATGTGCTAAGAAAATCTTGAGAGTTTATCATTTTTATAGAGTAAAATGTAATGCATAAACTTGCATATATCAAAATTATACACCTTTGAACACTGTGAAATCACACTTAGGACATGATAATGATGTGCTAAGAAAATCTTGAGAGATTATCATTTTCATAGACTGAAATGTAAAGCATAAACATACATATATGAAAATTATACACCATTGAACACTTTGAAATCACTCTTAGGACATGATAATGTTGTGATAAGAAAATCTTGATAGATTATCATTTTCATAGAGTGAAATGTATATACGAAAATTATACACCTTTGAACATTTTGAATTCACACTTAGTACATGATAATGTTGTGATAAGAAAATCTTGAGAGATTATCATTTTCATAGAGTGAAATGTAATGCATAAACTTTCATATACGGAAATTATACAACTTTGAACACTTCGAAATCACACTTAGGACCAGATAATGTTGTGCTAAGAAGATCTTGAGAGATTATCATTTTCATAGAGTGAAATGTAATGCATAAACATGCATATACGAAAATTATAGACCTTTGAACATTATGAAATCGCACTTATGACGTGATAATATTGTGCTAAGAAAATCTTGATAGTTTATCATTTTCATAGAGTGAAATGTAATGCATAAACATGCATATACGAAAATTATACAACTTTGAACACTTTGAAATCGCACTTAGGACATGATAATGTTGTTCTAAGAAAATCTTGAGAGATTATCATTTTCATAGAGTGAAATGTAATGCATAAACTTGCATATACGAAAATTATACACCTTTGAACACTGTGAAATCGCACTTAGGACGTGATAATGTTGTGCTATGAAAATATTGAGAGTTTATGATTTTCATAGAGTGAGGCGGTTTAAAGTTTTACGAGATGGGCTTAACAATGGCGGAATAAAACTAGCATTTTATTTTTTCAAGCACAAAGCCTATATATACTAAGGTTCACCTATGTGCACCAAAAACTTATGCTAAGCAAGACAAACAACAATGTGATAGAAAGATAGATTACTTCAAGCACGAAGGCTATCACAATGTAAAGTGCATAAGTAAAGAGCTCAGGTAAAGAGATAACCGAGACAGGCGGGGATGGCGATATTTTATCGAGTTCCTTCCAACATGGAAGTACGTCTCTTTGGATGGGTGGGTGGTACTAAGACCACCAACGCCACAAAAGTCCTCACCCTATTATCCCGAGCACTCGCCGCATGGCAAGCACCTGATCAACTATACGGTGGCCTTCAAGGTGGTGACCGGAACATTTACAACTTCGTTGAATAGACCTCCACAACACTCGGAGTCTCCCAACACGATCCCGAAGCTTTACAAACAATGTCCGAGCTCCGAGACTGATCCCTTCCACACAACCGTTTAGGGTTCCAAGAACCCAAGAGGGACAAGCTTCTTTTGATTTCACCAACCAAATCCTCTAAGGAGAACTCAAACCGATACACCTAATGCAAATTGCAAGAACACCACAAAGATTCTCCAATTCTTCACTCTCAAGTTCCAACAAAGCTATTAAAGCTATTGGGGGAAGAAGAGAGGAAGAACACAAGGAGAACAAAAAATCCTCCAAGATCTAGATCCCAAATATTCACTCACAAAGAGATGAATTGGTTAGGTCAAATTATAGATCTAGATCTCCTCTATCTTCCTCCCAAATATAGGGAAGAATCATTGGAGGGAAGAGATTAATCAAGATCAAGATATGTAAGAAAAAAGGGGCCAAGCTTGAATAAATAGAGGAACTAGAAGTAAATAAAAAGGAGAGAGAGAGCCATATAAAGGGGAGAAGGAAATCAGCCCATTGGGGGGGAGGCTGGAACCCAACTTGGGCCGGTAGTACCACTGTCGGCTGGTACTACCGCCCAGGGACCAAGCAGCCCGAGCAACAGGCG
The DNA here is from genome assembly GCA_916181665.1 of Avena sativa. Taxonomy (NCBI): domain Eukaryota; kingdom Viridiplantae; phylum Streptophyta; class Magnoliopsida; order Poales; family Poaceae; genus Avena; species Avena sativa. The sequence goes on from OV702298.1 coordinate 134,236,361, forward strand.
CTAGAGACCTGGCGTGCAAGCGAGCGATGCAAAAAAGGGGATCGGTGGGGAGGGGCCGCAACGAGCGAGAGGATATCGGGAGGAGCCCCTCGCACGCGAGATCGAGAGAGCGGCGTGCAGGAGCAAGCACACGCGTGGAAGCGTGCGGAGACAAATGGTCTAGGGAGCTAGGAAGGCGCAGGGTGGGCTGGCCTAGTAGTACCGTCCCGACCGGGCGGTACTACCGTGTTGGGCCGGTACTACCGGCCAGGCCTACCGGGCAGGCCAGAAGGGAACGGGCCGCACACAGCAGCAGTAGATCCGGTAGTATCGCTTAGGACCAGAGAAAACAGATATTTTCCTTTTCTTTTTAAAAGAAAGAAGAGGCAAATTCAAATGGCAATAACTCGAGCTAGGAAACTCCGATCAACATGAAACCAATTTTGTTGAAAATACTGGCTACCACCAAGTGATAATATTTTGATGTATTATAATGTGAGATACCTCACTTGGTGAGAAACCGGAAAACCTCCAAGATAAAAAACGCGATAAGATACAAAAGGGAAATCCGTTTTTGATAAACTAGAGCTTGTTATGGATATTACCACAAGCTCTAGAGCCTCATAAGGATAAGATCCAAATAACAACCAAATACGATGATGCAAGGTATGAAAAAGTTTTAGCTGTCTCCGAACGATATGTCGAGTTACTCACTCGAGAGTCCCTCTTGATAGAACGACTATCTATCCTAAACCCGGTCTCCCAACTAACTAAATGAGACCGGCAAAAGGTAAAACCTATCAAGATTATACATTTTCCTTAAGCATTCCACTTGAGCTCGATGTAGACGATCTTTCTCTTCTCAAGATGGAATGCCTTTCTTGATCGCTCTTCGTCGATCCAAGACCACCTAGGATGGCAAGCAACAAACATTAGATCTTCTAGAGATGACACATTTTGATCTTGCAAAACACTTCTTCTTCTTCATATCATCTACATTGAAGCCAACATATGCTTCAAGCGATGCCAATGGAAAATTCCTACAAATGCAACTTAATACACACGTTAGTCCATAAAATTGTCATTAATTACCAAAACCACACATGGGGGCCCACATGCTCTTTCTGTTGTGCTAAGAAAATCTTGAGATATTATCATTTTCATAGAGTGAAATGTAATGCATAAACTTACATATACAGAAATTATACACCTTTTGAACACTTTGAAATCACACTTAGGATGTGATAATGTTGTGCTAAGAAAATCTTTAGAGTTTATCATTTTTATAGAGTGAAATGTAATGCATAAACTTGCATATACAAAAATTATACACCTTTGAACACTTTCCCTTAAAATTATATCTAAATTCATTTATTTATGGAGTTAAAGTACCGGTGGCAAACTCGTTATTTTGCATAGATAGTGGCCACCGCTAGATATAGGGTTATCCTGTCCTCTAGATCACAAGGGATCAATGGTTGGTGGGCAATCCGCATGACAACTGTCTCGTCCAATTAGAGCGTAGCAACCAAAATAAGCACAAGTATGAGAGTTCATGACTAAGAGAGAGGGGAAAACTGAATAGCACTAAAAAACAAGGGTAAAACTGATAAAGGATTCAAATAGAAAATGAAAACAAATTTAAAAAAAATGGAAATGCTTTTTTTATACAATGAAATACATCTTGGTATACATCAAATTATTTGTAATTCAAATATATATGAGTGTGCCAATTATTACCTCATTCAAACAAACTATATTTAGGGGAGGGATGTTTTGGGAAGGGGCTTGAGTAGAAAGCCATGAACCTTCATACATAGTAGGTGATTTGAGAAGTAGTGATTTAGGTTAAAACTTGATTTCTCTATGTTTCTTATGGCGGCAGGTCATATAAGAAGACTTCCTGGTTAGGTGCCACTATGTTTTGATATTTTTTAAATTTGTTGTGCATAAAATTACTCAATTATCTAGATAAATCCCATTCATTGACTCTTAGTTGACTAGCCAGCGGAGGGTAAAACTGAGTATATTGCATAAGACAGTGTTAGTAATGAAGGGAAAAACTGAGTACAACCAAATGACCAGTGTTACTCTCGAGGGTATAACTGAGTACACCTAAGTCGCCAGGGTTAGACACGAGGGAAAAACGTGACGTACAGTACGCGTGTCGTGGTGCATGGGGTGGTAGCGGACGTGTGTCGTCGTGCACGGTGCAGTAGCATCCACGGTTATGCGATGCACGGTAGTGCAATGAAACGTCCCTTTGCTTTACCTTTATAGAGGCCCTATCCCTCTCCCTCTCCTCCTCCCCACTGTTACTCACTCACTTACTCATGCAACTGTCTCCACTTTCCCATCACCTTCTACAAAACCCCAAGAAAACCCCAACCGCGCCGGTGATGGAGAAGAATGGCATGGTGGCTATCGTCGCCTCTAAGGCCGCCGACAAGGAGGATCCCATCCCCTTCCATGCCCCTGTCGAGGCATCGAAGGCATCCGCCGTCCCCGTCGAGGCCCCCGTCCCTGCTCCCGTCGTTGCGGTCGGCGAGGAGGCCCCCGCCGATCGCGGGCAGATCTCGCTCGACCGGGACCCCTACGAGAAGGAGGAGTACATATGGCCGGAGAAACCCTATGGAAATAGCATCGTAGAACTATGGTCAGAGGTAACTGGTGTTTTATCCCCTTCCATTGTTCTTCCCCCATTCCCATCGTTGGATGCTAGATCGTGTGTTATTAGGGTTCGGCTGTTCATATTTTCAATCATTGTATGCTAGATTTTTTTTACAGAAGGTAACCCTCTTGTGTTTCGATGAACCCTGTTCGTATTTTGATAATATTTTATTTTTCCCCCGATTTGTATTTAAGGGGTTCCCTAGTAACATGGGTATGACCTATCGGATCCCTATGATTAGTTACCCTAGGAGCATAAAGGCCTATGGCCCATGACGCCCAAAGAAGTCCAAGGAGAATTTGACAGATAGAAGCTTGTCTTGCTAATCAAGAAAGGAATACAAACCGACATAAATTTTGTATTGTAATTGTAAACCTGTAACCTCTTCGTATACGGCTCCAGGACCCAACCTCTCATATAAAGGCTGGGAGGACCGGACGGAGAGATCACCTTAGTTTTCGAGAAATTCACCACGCGCTAGCTCGCAACTAGCGAACACGGTGACTTTGTAATCGTGTTTCCACCATAATTAGACTACATAAACTCCCTTGTTTGTCTGATCATCGAACCAAATCCCCAACATTTTTTTCCATGAAACCCTAAGTCTATAATCATGGTATTGCCGAGGTTACACCTCGTCAATTGGCGCCGTCTATGGGAAATCTGAGCACTGGAGTCATGGATTCGGTGGCTTACTCTTCACCAAGTAGCAACCTGATGATTGAGGTTGGTGAGGGCTGTTACCCCTCTTCACCTAGTTAGTACTAGCACCGATCTGTAGTTGGGATCCGTATTTGATTTTGTTTGAGATTTAGGGATTGGAGAATTTAACCCACTCTGTTAATTTATGCCAATAATCATGGGATCTCAATGGGTTAATTTATGCAAATAATCAATTCCAATAATCAAGGTATCTCAATCATATCCTTATTGCACATTACTATTTTTCCAACAGGTGGAGCGCAGCGACGTTTGCATTGACGAAGAGTCTAGGCACACCAAGACTCATCAGGTGCTGAGGAAGCTGAAGTCTGGCAGGTACAATGCCTACTTTGTCGGCGACGTCTATAGGTGACCCTTCTGCAATAGGAGACTCAGTGCCACCAACTTCAACTGCGTTGTGACACATGCTGATGACGTGAGCTCCTGCAACCCGAACATTGGCAAGACCGTGACATCCACGCCTTCAGAGCCAAGCACAAGGCGCTCGACATTCACCTCCACAACCTCCATAAGGTGGACATCGAAGAGGTTCGCATGCCCCCAATCAAGCCCAAGGTTCCCAAGATCAAGGAACTAGGCAACAACAACTAGTGGAAGAGCCAGAGGGATGAGGCGGAGGCCAGGATGGTGGGGGCCATGAGGTGCTACTGATCTTGTGTGATGCTACTGTAAAGCAGCTTCTTTTGTTTTGTTTGTGCTGAACTTGTGCGCTGCTGCTGAGCAGCCAAATTGTAGAACCTCATCAAGTATTATACTACCTATCCTATATTAGTCTCTTTATCTACAACTACTTTGTTTACTGAATGTATTTATGCTGGTAGTTAGATTTGCTTCTCTATATTTGCTACCACATTGGGCAAAATGAGGGCCAAAAGGAACAATGAATGAAGAGAGAAGCTGCTCTAGATTCACTATCAATTTGGGAAAAACATAATTGTTAGCGAGAGAGAGGGAAAAGTCGCTCTTAAAAAGGCCAATTATAACAACAATAAAAAACTTCAAATTAGGCGAGAGGTGCGCATGTAAGTACTAAACACGCCCACATGGTCCCACACTATGTCCCCCACGTCAGCATAACACGGCCCGACCAACCGGACCCACATGGTCCCACATGGCACGGTTCCACATGTTAGCATAACATGTTCCCGACCAATCGACCCACATGGTCCCACACCACGTGGCCCCACACTCAGCCAATGGTCAACCTGACGGCACCTGCCGTTCAAGCTCTTTGATGAGTTTCAGAGAAGAAGTTGGACAAAAGAGATGAAAATTTAAGCGGCTGGAGAAAACTGAGTACAACTAAAGAACCAAGGGTCTAAACTTTTCCTCATTTTCCCCACTCTTATCTCAAACCCTCACGACCGCTCGAACGAAGGGTTGCCGTCGGGTCAAAGCCTTGACCGTTACATGATGATGGTAGGGACACACAGGGAAGGGTTGTCGTCCCTTGACCGTTACATGCTAACGGGTGGGGCCGCGTAGGGCAGGGTCCCATAGTGACACCTCCGACATGCGGGCCGCTTTATAAAGGGACGATTATGCACTGACTGGTGGTTTGCTTTATAAAGGGACGATTATGCCGCTGCAACCAATGACAGCGAGGCCGATGGTTGGGTATGATGGGATCTTGAGAGAGAGAGAGAGAGCTCCGAAGTGATTGCATGCAATGCACGTGGCTTGCGATGGTGCCGAGATGCAAGCGACTACCACAAAGCACCCTAGGAAGCGAGACCTGGTGCACTAGATAGATGGGAAAGGGACGCGTTCGACAGTACCAAGAAGAGGATAACCGGTGGTGGACATCGACGACAAGCTCCACTCCTCTATGAAGGTGTCAGATATATGGGTTCTAGTATGGACATATGGGTTTAGTATGGACATATAGGTGAGAAATGGAGAGAGAAGTAGTCTCTATCCGTTCTAGTATGGACATATGGGTTCTAAGAGAGTGTAGTGGTGCATGAAAAGAGAGTGAGGTGGTCTGCATAGTAAAATAGAGATGGAGCATTTGCACGGTGCTCCGCTTTGCGTCTGCGCATTTTGGACCATAGAGTGGTGGTACACGGCTCGGCCACGGCGGGAGTGGCTGGTGTGGCTATGCCCACGACATCATGCACACGGTGAGTTGCGATGTCTGGGAGGGAGAGAGAGAGAGTGGAGCAGTGCATCATCATAGAATACTGGCCGTACTATGGGGAGTGGTGCCAATGCATCGATCATGCACGATAAAACTCATTTTGCATGATCAACCAGAGCCCATAGATAGATCTTGTCATCGATCATGCATGACACAACTTAATGTGCACGACCTGAATTGACCACATCTAGTTTAAAAAAAAGCTAGAGTATGCATGCCTAATTTACACTAGAAAATGAAGTGTATGCTAGTTGCCTCCCTAAAACTACATAAAATATCATGCAAAGTAGTAACTTGGCATTTGATCATGTTGTTCACTTCACGTTTCTAAAAGGTCCAAGGAAGACAAAGTGAGTTGGCAATTTATCTATTGGCATTTGATCTCGATTTACTCAAACGAATTTTAGAACTTTAAGATTTATATATGGAGATATAAGAAGATGATTAGTAATGAGTGAGTAACAACTGAGTTTATCATGTCAAGCACATGATTGTGAGAAGCAGAGAAATGTAGAGGTTTAGGTGTTGTTTGGTTTCTAACCTAAGTTTACTGAAGCCATGCATATACCTAGCCTCAAGTCTTTCACTGAAATCACCAAGGTATAAGTTGCGACAATACATCTTTCACTGAAACCACCAAGGTATAAGTTAAGGCAGTACAAATCTTTATGTCTCATGCATATATCAAAGTATTGATCTCATATATTCCACACTCAACTCCATCCAATATTTGAGTGAACACCTCTATTTTATTAGACAACAATGTCGAAACAAGTTTTTTATCTTTTTATATTATGAAAAATACAAATGGGCTTATTTTTGCACCACCCTCTGGGATTATTTTTGCACCACCCTTTGGGCTTATTTTTGCACCATCCTTTATTCATATATTTCTTTGCAAGAGTGAGCGAGGGTGGTCCATGGCTTGACTATTTGTTGAGTAATTGTACATTCAAACTGAAATTATTTAGAGGGTGGTACAAAACTTGACTTTTTGTTCCTATATTTTTGTTGAGTAATTGTATGTTCAAATTCAATTGGGCATTTTTAGTGTGGCAAACTCGTTATTTCGCGCCATGGAGGTGGCCACAGTCAGACGAGCGAGACAGGGGGGGTGCCACTGGCCACGATCAGCCGACAAACACACACACACACACACAGTACGAACGAGAGAGAGAGAGAGAGAGAGAGAGAGAGAGAGAGAGAGGTGGAGTGGAAGTGGGCTGAGGGGTTATCCTACCCATTAGATCACAGAGGACCAAAAATTGGTGGCCACGATCCGCGTGACAACGGTCTCGACCAATTAGGAAAGCGCAACAGCCGAAGTGAGCACTATTGTGAGTTTGTCCGAGAGTATCAAACAATAGATAGGGCAAAACTAAGCACATGTTCACATCCGGGAGGAAACTGAGTACAACTCATGAACAAAGGGCACACAAATATAAAACAGACTAAGCGAATTCAAATTTTGACACGTAAAATGTGTGTTTTGTACAAAGAAATCCATATTGTCCTACATGAAACTATTTGCAATAGAAAGATACACTAGTGTGCTAAATATGGCCCCATTCAAACAAACTATATTTTGGGAAGGGATTGAGTCGAAAGCCATACATCTTCATAGCTAGTAGCTCATTTTGAGAAGTGGCTTTGGAAAAAACTTCATTACTCCGTATTTATTATTTTTTCTAAGTGGTAGATGACATAACAAGACTCCATGCCAATGTGCCACTAGCTTTTGATTTTTTAATTAGTTGTGCCTAAAATGACTTTGCACTAACCCTAAACCTAGCAAAATCGGAAGAACTTCTATAAAATACTTGGAATATATAGGAATGTATTTTGTTCAACCCTGTGGTCATATGTACCTAGAAAGTGATCTAGTATTTTTGTATCTAGGGGTGTTCTGCTTTTAGGGTGGGGTTTTTGGTTGCTCCTTCACAAATAAAACGAGTTTCTACACTTAGAAAGTAAAAAGTATTGTTGATGCAAAAGCATCCATGTTGGACTACATCAAATTGTTTGCAATCCAAAGATACATAAATATGTCAAATTTTGGCTCATTTCGATAAAGTTTGATATATTATAAGCCATTAGCTAGTTAAAACCCATCCTATGACCCTACGTTGACCATCCACTAGAGGTTAAAACTCAATATAACAAACTATATCAGGGGTAGTACTGAGCGATAAAAGCGTGTCCGCGGTGCATAGTGCAACATATGTGTGTAAAAGGTGCAGTACGATATGCGTGTCCGTGGTGCATGGTGACGCATACGCGTATCTCTGGGAGCACGATACGTCGACATTAAATATCCACACATAGTGCCCATGTCTCTGTGCCTCCCTACTCACTACCATTTTCTCACGCAACTGCTCCCTCCCCAATATGCAATGAAAAATCCTCTCTCAATCTATCCCCACCCCCGACGATGGAGAATGCCACCACCATCACCACCTTTGAAGCCATCGGCGCAGCTGATGGAGTGCACCAATCGGAGGCCCCCGTCAGCGCTGCAAATAGAGTTCGTGCCCCCGTCCCAGTCCCACCTTCCACTCATACCAGTGAGTTGCAGGAAGCTACTGGCGATGGAGAAGGAGGTCACGGGAAGCTGTCGTTGGACTTTGACCCGTACGAGGAGGAACCTTACATTGGTTCATCATACCCCTACGACCCCGACATCGTCGACCCCCTTCCTGAGGTAACTAGGATTTGGTCTTGTTCAAATTGTTCATGTGGATCTTGCCATGTTCATTTTAATCCACTGTTATTTGTGCTTTGGTTGATAGTTAGAGTTTAGGAAACCCTAGTTGATTTCTGGATCTATAATTTGGATCTATAGTTGATTTTATTTGAAGTTTGGGGATTGGGGAATTAAACTAAATACTCGATTTATGCAAACTCACTCGAAAAATTTATGCATGTTAGACATGAAAATTAATAAGGGGATCTGTTCAGGGTTAGACATGCAAGTTAGACTTTGATATGATTTTCCCCGACGATGAATTGTTGGACATGATGAATATGTTCATAGTGGGGTTAGTGAATCATTGATTTTTACAAATTCATTGTGCATGATCTTTGGTTCACTAACATCATCTTGAAAATAAGTGTCCAATGTTAAACTGAGGCTGCCTCATTTCATTTTTTCATGTTCATATTAGGATCATCTTTAATTTGGTTTCATCACGTTTCAAATCACTATTATTTAAATGTTGCTATGTAATAGGAAAAGGACAAAGATGTTTCTACATGTTTGTTATGTTATATGTTGGTGGTGTGAAGTTACAAATTGAACAAAAAGGACAAAAGAGAAAGAGAATTTTCTCTAGATTTGCCACCAAATTGGGCAGAAATGAATGAATGAGGTGAGTGAGACAAAAAGTACTGCTTTGGTTTGTTCCATAAAGAGAGACACGAGATTAGCTATGAAAGGTACTCTAATTTATTTTCAAAGTGGGCAATGAGGTGAGAGGGATAGAGATAGAGCCCCACACGTCCCCATTGAACGACAGCAACACACTGTTTTATCCTTTTGTGATACTTTGGGACAAGATCTTGGGAAAAAGTGAGCAAAATTTTAGAGCCCAGGAAAACTCAGTAGAACTAAGGAATCAGGGAAACAAAAATAGAAATCCATATTAATGTTTTTGTGAATAGGACTTTGGCATTAAAAACAACATACTGTATAAAACACCTCAATAAGAACGAAAATTACATTGAAATCCTTGAGGTGCCCTTCATACTCAACCTCCAAACTATGTTGACGGCGCACCATCGTTGCTGCTCCTCTAAAATCCGGCCTGACGTTGTTTCTTGTGGGCGGAAAGTCGCCGAACGGCCCTAGAATGCCATGTTCACCCCGAAGACGAAGAAGGATGAACTGCCGATGAAGCTCCTTGGTGATCCGAAGATCTCCATAGCCAGAAGAAGTCCTTGAGGACCACACCACTCCCGAAGCTTCTCAACATCGCTGTCAAGATGGGACTGAAGCCGGGAAGACTTTATTGAAGAAGACGTCATTGCCACCACCTGAATATATCCCCACCAAACTTTGAACCTAGTAATAATATGAAAATGGAGCCCTCTAGCCAACGGAGGTCGAGATCCACCCTGCCTCCATGGCCTGAAGTAAAGCAGATTTCCAGCGCTGCCGACGGGAAGCACAAAAACCCTAATCGCCTCCTTAGACTCCTTGGAGGCGAAGGGATATGTCACGGATACAAATAACATGTTCAAAAATCCATATTAATTAAGCAAGAGAATTTATAATAAAGCAAACGGTTGCAATAATACAAAATCCACCACTCTCCCAGAATAATTTCACTCATTAATTTTGCTCTCGCGACAATCCAAAATTTTCCTCTTGCTTGATCTTTGCTAGAAGAATCATATAGGAGGTGCATGCTGGTTATTGAAGACTTGTATTTATCTCGTTCCAACTTTCCCAAGAGACAAGGAGGGTGAGGAAGGTTGGGCCTTTTCGCTTTCTCATGATTGACTGATGGGGATGCGTCTACCGGGGTATACCCAGCAGGACGTTTCCGACTGGCCTAAGAACTGGCGAGTGGTCCTGCAAGACGGCGACTGGATTCAATCCCAGTGAGGATCCAAGCGACTGGAAGCTAAAGGCCCAGGCGAGTAGATAGGCCCATTTGGATTAGGTTAAACGAGCACCGAAGCTTTAACTGATTCGGTTGAGATATGTAAACCCTAGGGGAGGTGAGCCTATATAAACCTCCCTGCAGGGCGTGTAGACACGCGTTCCATCATACACCCAAGTGACTCGCCGCCTAGCCGCCGAGCTCGCCCATTGTACCACCTCCATAATACAATCTAGCAGGAGTAGGTCTTTACCCTCCGGGGGGCCGAACCTGGGTAAAACCTTGAGTCTCCGCCCTCATCTCGCACCGCAGATGGCTGGCCGCCCTTGCCCCTCGTTCTACTACTCGCTGCCGATTGCAGCATCTGCCGTGACCATTCCCACGACAGTGGCGCCCACCGTGGGGCCTGGCCGGTCTGGCCGGTGTTCTGCGGCGAGATCCAATCTGCCCATCAACGAGACGGTCGCCACCGGCCGCATGATAGCGATCGGTGAGATGCTCCAAATCTTGCCGAGCAGCTACGTCCCGGCGGCGCGACCCGTCACGCACAGCGTGATCCTGCCGATCGGCACGATCAACCTCTTCGTCGGCCTCACCGACGTCATCGTCTCGGAGGATTCGGCTCGCATCCGCGAGTCGCTGCCACGTGATCGGCTCTCCGAGAGCCAGATCCGCACGATCCATCGCCTCGCCTCCGAGTACAATTCGGCCCACAGCGACGTGGCCGAAAAATCAGCGGCCGCAGAAGATGCGGCCCTCAACGACGACGCCGACTCGGCGACCCCGGCGTCACTCGCCGGGTCCATCACCGCGGCCTCACCCGCGGGCTCCATCACCCAGGTCTCTAACGTGGGAGACTTCGAGGACCCCTCCATCCTCGGGATCTTCGAATTCGACTCCGGGTCGGAGAACTCCGCCGACCTCCGCGACGGCACCGGTCGCCATGCAGCGACCTACATGGCGACCGGCACCGATCCGCCGGAGGACCCCTTCTCCACCCCAATCCCTCCTAACGCCACGGCAACGGAGGTCGAGGAACTCCGCCTGAAACTAGCGGAGGCAGTGCGCAAGGAGCAAGCCGAGCGCGAAAAATTTCGCCTCGAGCAGATGACGGCGCAGGAGCTATCGCGCTACCACCAACAGCGGATCAGGTCGCGCCTGAACCCCACCGTTCAGGGGCGCGCCCTGAACTTCGACGACGAAAACGACCCGGCCCGCGTGGCCGAGCGCGCGATCTGCGAGAACGCGCCACCAGGAGGAAGCGCCCGACCCCCGCCAGGGTCGACGGCGATGGGCGCCCCGCCTCCACCCAACCGCACACCCCCCAGGGACCAACCGCGGATAGTAGTCTCCTCACGGGAGCGAGACGCAAACGGCCTCCCACTGTTCTCCAACCCGATGGACAACCTCGTGGCAGGCCGAGCAGCAGCCGACAGCATCACGGCCACCGGCGACGGCGCCCTACAGATCCAATACGTCAGGGCCCTGCTCGCAAAGGCCGTCGAGCAGCAAAGAGCGGGCGCCGACTCGCAGGGTCGAGTATACTCGCGTTCCTCGGGAAGCAGGGCGGCTTCGAGCGGCCTCCCAATGGCGGCAAACACACTCAATTGCCCGCCACCAGAGCCACTGCAGCTCCAGCACCGACCCGCGAACGCGGCACTCTCCACCAACGACCCCAGGCCAGCGACCAACTTCGTCGCCGCCAACGGTCAACCCATCGACGCCCGCACCCACATCATCAACAACCAAAGCTGGCGTGCACGCCAGCCCGATGACCTGCGACACACTCTGACCAACCGCCACGACGGCGAGCCCATGGGGTCGCTCAGTCGACTCGGCCCCAAGTGCTTCGGACCAATGATCCGAGGCGAGAAGTACTCGCCAAACTTCAAGGCGCCGAAGGAAATAGAAAAGTACGACCCCTCGTACGACCCCGCCGTCTGGCTCGACACATACCTCATGGCAATGGGGATCGCAGGCCACACCGACCTGCTAGCCGCCCGTTACCTCCCCCTGATGATGGAGGGGACGTGCAGGCAGTGGATCAACACCCTCCCCCAGGACAGTATCGACTCCTGCGAAGAGATGCGCGACGCCTTCGTTAGGCATTTCGAGTGTTCCTACACCCGTGCCACCACCATCGAGGACCTGGAGCGATGCGTCCAGGGACCCCGCGAGTCGACCCGCAACTGGGTCCAACGGTGGCAAGAACTCTGGTACAATGCGGTCGGCATCCACCCGGACACCGTGATCCATTGCTTCAAGACCTCGTGCCGCTACGAGCCCCTCATCGCCAAGCTTAAGGGACACTCTCGCACACTCGAAAACATACCGGACCTCCTCGAGATCGCCAAACGGTACGCAGAGGAAGACCCAAACCAGGAAACTGACGACGAGTCAGGAGGTCAACGCCGCACGAGCGGCAACGACGGCGGACGACGGTCCGACCTATGGTACAACAGCACTCACCTCACCGGCAAGCGCCGCAATGACGGGCGAGTCGACTTCGTCGCCAACTCTAGGCACGCACAACGCGAGCCCAAGAGCTTCCGCCGGGACGGCGGACAACGCCGCGACGGCGGCAACTACAAGGCCAAGCCAAGGTTCGACCCTGCGGCCCTCCTTAACCAACCATGTGCGTTTCATAGCAGGGAAGGGAAGCCCGCAACGCACACAACCGCCGACTGCCACACCCTCAGGGAGATCGAGAAGGCAAGGCGAGCACGGGAAGACCCCGACAACGACCCGCCAAACGGCGGAAAATTCGGCAAAGTGGCCGACTCGCTCCATACCTTCACAGGCTTCAACACGAAGCGCGAGAAGAAGGTCATCGCCCACGCCGTCGCCGTCAACGCGGTGGCCCAGGTGGACATTCCCCAGTTCCTCAACTGGTCGGAGCAGCCCATCACCTGGAGCCGCCAAGACCACTCGCCACGCATTGAGTACCCAGGGCGAGTCGCTCTGGTGGTCAAGCCTAAAGTCGGCGACTACTGGCTCCCCAAGACATTGATGGACGGCGGCAGCTCCATCAACATCCTGTACCTCGACACCTTCAGGCGGCTGCGGCTCCCACAGTCGATGATCAAGACGACTCACACGATGTTCCACGGCATCGTCCCCGGTCGGAAGGCGTACCCGATCGGCAAAGTCACACTGCCAGTCACCTTCGGCACACCAGCAAACTTCCGCACCGAGCGGATCGTCTTCGAGCTGGTGCCCTTCGACAGCCCCTACCACTGCGTCCTGGGGGGCCAGGCGTTCACCAAGTTCATGGCAGCGCCCCACCACGCGTACAACGCAATGAAGCTCCCCGGGCCGTGCGGCGTCATCACCATCAACGGCGACCCCGACATGGCCGCCGAGTGCGAGGCCAAATGTAGCATCCCAATTGTCTAACAATTGTAATGCTACTTGGTCTAGTAATATAATGGCTACTTCCTATATATAAATGTTGCATCATAATTATATCATGCTCATGTCATCATGCCACCTTGCATTTGAGCATCATATAAAACCCTCTTTCTTTGGTTCTTCTCTCATATGCATTGTAAATTGTATTTGCCTTTTGATATTGTATTTGGATATTGATATATTGTTTAAATGCCCAAGTTGAGTTGGGGGCATATCTTTTATTCCACTCCACCACCTTTTCTTTCACCACCTTATAATTCCACCATCCAACTAAATATGAGCTTTGCACTTTATTGGGATTTTACCTCTAGCTCATGTGTGTTGGGACGGATCCAATTCTATTTCCACATGCTCTCATATTAGCATCATGTTGTTTTCACATTATTGATATGTGGAGCCACCTTTACATGCATTATGAGTAGTGCTCCTTTTTCCTAGCTTTCATATGGATTATTATGGATTTATGCTCATGTTGGGATATTTTTGGGACTATCAAACATCTAGTGGAATATACACACTAGCAAGTCCCAATTATAATCATGTATGATCATCTCCATCTACTCCACTTGGAACTTTCGTTTAGATTCTTTTTCTTGGCCTTACTCCACATTTTGGGTAATGCATAGGAATAATGCCATGTTAATAATATTGTTTTCACAAGAATAAGCATGGCATTAATTATTTTGCATGGGCCATGCAAGCACCACCACATCCTAGTCTTTTGGTTTTTTATTTGAATTGTTGAGTGGTGTATATCTCTTTTGGATCTCTCCCTCTTCTCTCTCAACTTTTCCACCTTGTTGTTTTTCCTTGCCTTGTGTCTCTTTCTTCATCTCCTTGGTTATGCCTTGCATGATCAAGTGTGATCGTAACCAACACCCTCATCTAAACCCCCTCTCTCTAAATCTCCTATCTAAGACCATAACCCTAATCACCTACCCCACTATCACCATACCCCTTCCTCCAACCCTAGTTCCAAACCAAACCATAACCACACCTCCCCTCCCACTCTCTACCATGTTGGCCCCACCTGGCCACCCTGGCCCCACCTAGCTACCCTATCCCAACCCTAAAACCCTAAACCGAGGCTACCCTACCCTAGCCCGAGCCTCCTCTCTCCTCTCTCTTCCTCTTCTCTCTTCCTTGCGTGCCCCACCCGAGCCTACCCTCCTTGGACGCTCCCTGGTCCCACCTGGCAGCCCTACCCGTGCCTGCCCTGGCCTCCCACGCCGAGCACATGCTCGAGAAGGACAAGGCAGGAAGGTGGCACCCGAGCCACCTTTTTCCCTTCACCTCACCCCCACGGCACCCTCCCCTCTCCCTCTGCTACCTACCACCACCTCCCGTCTCCTCGACCTCTCCCAGATCTCCCCAGGCCACCCCTTCCTCTTCGTCTACCCCTACCACCGTCTACCCCATCGCCGGCCACCGTCGGTCTCCATCGTTTCCCCCTCCTGCAGCCGGTGGCGAGGTGCTCTGGGTGTCGAGGAAGACCGAGGACCCTCCCCTGCTTCGTCCTGTACGTACCAGCGAGGAGGAGGAGGACCAGAGCCCCAGGACCATCACCACTCGCCGAAACCCTAGATTGCCGGTCCGCCAGCCTCGTCGTCGATCCGCTGCTCCTCTGCCCGATCCGACCGCCCCAACAACCTCCTGGTGAGCTCCTCCTTCTCCCTGACACCTCCGTCCTCGCCGTGGCTCCCTGTTCTCGCCAAACCTTTCGTCGAGCGGCCTCTGAGCATCGGCGTGCACGCGCGTCTGCTCGTTGCGCGCCGCGGTAGCTACACCTAGCCGTGCCGCGCTTACCCTGCATCAACCCCCGCCTAGTCCAGTGGTCGCCGCCGCCTGCGCGCGCGCCACAGGTCGCGTGTTCGATCCCCCGCCCCGCGCCGCGCACCGATCGGTCGCCAGCGACGCCGAGAAGATCCACAGTACGAGCCTGTGGACGTTTTGCATATAGCCCCCTTTATGTTTTTCTGCTCAACCCGCGGTACCACCGAGCCCACCGTCAGCCTCTCTGTCCATTTTGCAGAAACACCCCCGCAGATTTGAGCACTTAACCTGCACTCCCTCGGATCTGCCGCGTGTCACGCCCCGGCTGGCGCGCCCGCGTGTGGGTCCGCGTGTACTCCGGCCCCACCTGTCATTTGCTGTGGCTGGATAAAGCCGCGGTGAGAAAACCCGTTCCCTGCGCGCTGTTTCGCCAAGTCAGCCTGGCCCCACCTGTCACTGGCTGTGGCTAGATCTGCGTGAGTAACAAAAGACTTTCTGTTTTCTGTTTTAATTTAAACTTTTCAAATTTTGTTTTAAATTTCAAATTCAATCTGTATTTAAATAACTTTTGAAATATAATTCCAAATTAAACATATGATATATGTTTTGAAATCAGAAAAATGTGAGGAATTCAAATATGCCATCCAAAATATATTTTGAACACTTTAAATTTCGAGTTGATTAAAATTACAACAAAATGCCCTTTTTCTTAATAAATTAATAACTTTTGTTTTATAACTCCAAATTTGACAAATAATATGTCTAAAATGATCAGCTCGACGAGACCTTTCTGTTTATGCATTCCTTGTTCTAAATTGCAGCATGCATCATATAAATATAAAGTATACAACAACTTAATTGAGGTTAAAATATGATTAAAACTCCATAAAATGCCTTATTCTTGTAGTCCACACCTCACCCATGCCATGCTACTTTATTGCCATGCAAATTGTGCATCATTCATCATGGCATGATTGTTTGCTTGTCGCATTTTAATCATATGCTTGTGCACTTTATTTATGTTGGCCCTTGTTTGTTTGGTTCTTCTTCGAATAGACGCTGAGCAGGGGATATATCAAGAGACCCAGGAGCACTACCCAGATCCTTCTCACGCTTCAACTGAGCTGCCAGGCAAGCACTACCACATGCTTGCATACATATAGTACCTATTGCCTCTATCTTATTCTTGCATTATTGAGTCGCGATTGCATTAAATTGAATCCCAAGTACTGCATAGCCTTTACTTTTAAACCCCACCGAAGCTTGTTCCTCCATCCCATGAGCCATTACTACAGGAGTTGTTTGAGCCATGCGAGTCGTAGAACCGCATGTGTAGGGTATGTGAGTGTCTGATGGATAACGAGGTACCTAAACAACTTAACCTGAGTAGTAATGGGATAACTAATGAAAGTGGCACCCGTGAGCAATATCTGCTATTTGGTTTTTCATGCTCACTTGTGTCCCGTAGGACCCCGAGTACTTGATACCTGTTCCTTGAATATTCGCGCTATCCACATCCGGGAGGCTTATGACGCCCCCTGAGTCAGAGCTTGATTCATTCTTATTTCTTGGGGCCACAATTTGTTTGGGGCTTTATTACTATCCTGTACTTATGCCATGCTTTACTGTTTATTTAAGATTGTGCGTGGAGCACCTATACTGTTTAGGTCCGTGACACGTTTTCGCTGTATCGACAAGCCCAGTCACACTTTCGGGTTCCCAGTCGTTTACCGCCGTCCACACAAACCTTGAGTCCGTCTCGGAGTCGGCCAACTTCGTCGCGGGTAGCTTAATGGGGTGGCCCCCCTGAAATATTTCTGAATCCTGTGATCGCTTTGTCGTGAATGCCTCGTTGGGTTTTGATTTGGTTTTTCCGAGGTTGATCGAGTGTGTGTTGCTATTTGTGCACCCCTGCAGGGTAAAACTTTCTGAAAGCCGTGTCCGCGGTTATGGACGACTTGGAGCACAGTTTCTCGATCATAGACAAGTATAACTAAAGAACCGCTTTTAATTTGATTAAGTATCTGACTAGTAAATAGCACAACACTCATGGAATGGATAATAAAACTGCCAACGGGTGGGGTGTTGTTCGTCTGCTTCCTCGTTGGTAAGCGAGGAGGAGGATGGATCTGTTAATATTACTGTTATAACTGTTGTTATTAATTCACGGACATCCGTCTATCTATGGTTACGCGGATGGTTAGCGAGTATCTATAGAATTGTGAGGGTTTATCTTTTGCTGCAATTGCGTCACCCCAGGTTGTGTCCCCTTTAGAGGCATAAAGACTTGCTGAGTACCCCTAGGGTCTCACACGATAAATTGTTTGATTCAGATGAACAGGTAACCTCGCAAGATGGATACTGGGTGGAGGAGACGGACGATGTTGGCCACGATCACTCGGTGTAGAGATTCCGGGAACGGGGATCCGTGAGATCTGTGGGCGGGATGTGTTTATTTATGGGGCATCTTATGCCGATTTGCTTCTTATCCGTACTCGGATCTTGTTTTCCGCTTCCGCCTGATACTCTGATGTTTGATGTATGAGGAGATATCCTAAACTATTATATCTATCTAGGATAATTGGATCTTGCCGTATGGCGTTGCAATATTTCTATTTCTTTTAGATGGAATGGCTCTGAGGACTGTTGTATGGTGGCTTGCATACATACTCATTTGTGTATGTAGTTGATCCCTTCGCTTGCTGATTACGCCGCCCGTTCTTGTCCCGATGTTTGGAAATGGTTAGGACGGCCGAAAGGTCTACCTGTGAGTGGCATTTGGGCCCCACCGTACTATTTTAACCATTTCCGCTCATCCAGGCTTGTAACTAGGAGCATAATTCACCGAGGTAGTTACAATTGGTATCAGAGCCATCCCGCCCTTCAGGGTCTCAGCCAAATGGTCGTTGTCAGTCTAGCAAATATTTTTGGTAGCTATGTATACTAGGGAAAAACAAAACGCGAGAGTAGGACTGCTTCCACTTTTCTTCTTACCCACCCACCCACCCTTTTCTGGTAAGGAAGTGTAACGTTTTCAATCCTCTTCTTAAAAATTCAAACTAGGATTCACGTGTTCTGGGTTTCCGTAGTACCATAGAATGTGTGTGTGTGTGTAATTCCTTGTCTATCTGTTGCATCCAACTTGTTATCACAATCTGCCTTTGGTTATCAACTGTTGGTACATTCCATACCGACAGGCCTTTGCAAACCGACGCGATCTATCTGATTCGTTGTATACAGCCGCGATCTGTCTTACTCTTTGTTGTCCGACGTTATCTTGTTTGGGGTGTTCGTTTCCGTGGTTACTAATCTTTAGGTTCATCTTGAGAAGAAGGTGTTGGGATATGTGTTCTACTTATTCATGTGCGGAGTAATGATTTGAGTGCGGGATGGAGTCACGACCATACCACTACTTTTATCATTCGCTCTTGTATATTGAATTGGTAGAGTCACTAATCTTGATTCGTTAAGTGATTTTGCGCATCTATTGGTATTTTAATGCCGAAAATTGCGGAAATTTTTTCTTTGATAGTTGTGTACCACACTCCTTTTCAGTCGTGTGCGATATGCTTAATATCTTTGAGGTGCTATGAACTTTGTTGATATTTTAATATCATCTTAGTAAATTGTATCCTTTAATCTTGATTAATTCCATCTTGGTACTATTTTGGATTATTATTATTCTCCATTATAGTACTGACTTGTGTTTTATATCAATCACAGGATGGCACCACCACGCCGTTCTGAGGAGGACATACAACCTGAATTGGGGGCCGCGTTGTCAAGCATCGCCAATGCCTTGGCAGCAATGCAGCAGAACCAGCAGCATTTTGAAGAAAGTGTCAGGAGGAATGAGTTTGTTCCGCTACCTCCACCTCCCAAGCGAGGAGACATCAAGAGCTTCCTGAAGTTCAACCCATGCCAATTTGATGTGTCCGATCAACCACTTGATGCTGATGATTGGTTGCGTGAGATGTCAAGGCTACTGGTGACTGCTGATGTTCCTGAGCAAGAATGGGTAAAGTGTGCCACTCACCTTCTGAAGGGAGATGCAACTCTGTGCTGGGAGAATTACCTGAAGGCAAACTGCACTGGTTTTCAGCCTACTTGGGGACAGTTCACTGGAGCTTTCAAAGAGCAGTATCTGTCAGAAATTGTCATGGAGAGGATGAAGGAAGTGTTTCTCAACCTCAAGCAGGGCAATGACAATGTCAATACCTACATCAGAAACTTCATGAACCTTTCTCGTTATGGTGGCGATGAGATCTCTGATGACAAGAAGAAGCAAAAGAGGTTCCGGCAAGGGCTCAATGCATCGATTAAATATGCAATCACACATGCAAGGCCGGCGTCTTTTCTGGAACTTCAGCATACAGCTCTGCAGGAAGAAGCAAGTAGGCAAGTGTTTGAGGAGTCAAAGAAACACAACCGCGATGCAGCAGGCTCTTCAGCTATGTCAACTCCTTCTAAGCGTCGTGTCTGGGTTCCTAACACCCCACCGTCGCTCCCGGCTCCACCAAGACCTTCAAGCTTTGCGGCAAGGCCACCAAACTTCCTCACTGCTGCTCCCAGGGGCTACAACCACCACTACCCTGGAGCGCCTGGCGGAGTCCCTGGCTACGTTGCTCCACGTCCACCTGGTGCTTGTTACACTTGTGGAAACACTGGGCATCATTACTGGAACTGTCCGATGAAAAACAAAGCTCTTCCTCCACCACCTCCAAGATCTGCGGCAAGCTCTCCTATGGTTCGTGCACCACCACCTCGGGCTCTCAACATCAACACCAAGCCTGGGTCTACTGTTGCTCGTGCCAACTGTGTCAACGCCGCTCAAGCTGAGCATGCACCTGGAGTTGTGATGGGTATGCTTCCCGTTAACTCAGTCCCTGCACGAGTTTTGTTTGATTCTGGTGCTTCGCATTCTTTTGTTTCGCATAAGTTTGCGCATGAGCATGATTTGGATATGGTTCCCTTATCACATTGTTTGGTGGTACAATCTCCTGGCTCAAACATGAGGGCTGCTCATATCAGCCATGGCAATCAAATTGAGATTGGTGGCTCTTCGTTCTCGGCGTCCTTAATTATTCTGGGCAATTCTGACATTGATGTCATCTTGGGCATGGATTGGTTGACAGCAAATGCAGCTGTGATTGATTGTGCTGAACGCTCGGTTTCTCTGAAAATTCCTGAAGGCCATATAGTCTATTCTCCAAGTCTGACTCCTGCTGTTCAGCTTTTCTCTTTGGCGGCTCTGAATGATGATGCTATGGAAGCTATTCAGAGTGTTCCGGTGGTCTGTGAGTTCCCAGATGTCTTTCCTGAAGAGTTGCCAGGTATGCCTCCGGATCGTGAGGTTGAGTTTGTAATTGAGCTTGAACCTGGAACGGCCCCTATCTCCAAGCGGCCTTATAAAATGGGCCCTGCTGAGTTGGCTGAACTCAAACGTCAGCTTGATGAACAAGAGAAGTTGGGTTTCATTCAACACAGTACCTCTTCTTGGGGTAGCCCAACCCTCTTTGTGAAGAAGCGAGACAAGACTGATAGACTTTGTGTTGACTATCGGGCTCTCAATATTAAAACCATCAAGAATAAATATCCCCTTCCGCGGATTAATGATCTCTTCGATCAGCTAGCTGGAGCTGTGGTATTCTCTAAGCTGGACTTGAGAAGTGGTTATCATCAAATCAAGATTCGCAAGGAAGATGTTCCTAAAACAGCTTTCACCACCCGCTATGGCCTGTATGAGTACACGGTCATGTCTTTCGGCCTCACCAACGCACCTGCCACCTTCTCGAGGCTCATGAACTCGGTTTTCATGGAGTATCTTGATAAGTTCGTTGTGGTCTATCTGGATGACATCCTAGTCTATTCTAAGTCAAAGGAAGAACATGAAGAACACCTTCGGTGTGTCCTAAACAAGCTTCGTGAGAACCGCCTGTATGCAAAGTTCTCCAAGTGTGAGTTTTGGCTGCCTCAAGTAACCTATCTTGGTCACGTCATCTCTGCCAAGGGCATTGCAGTCAACCCGGAAACTATAAAGACAATTGTTGACTGGCTTCCTCCTGTAAATGTCAAAGAAGTCCGGAGCTTCCTTGGTTTGGCTAGTTATTGCCGTCGCTTCGTTCAGAACTTTTCGAAGATAGCGAAGCCTCTTACCGATCTCCTCAAGAAAGGCAAGAAATACCTTTGGACTCCTGCATGTCAAGCAAGCTTTGAGACACTCAAAGAGAAGCTCACTTCCACACCAGTCTTGGTTCCTCCAGATACATCTAAGCCTTTCCAGATATTCTGTGACGCCTCTTTGCAAGGATTGGGTGCGGTCCTTATGCAAGAAAAACAAGTTGTTGCTTATGCCTCTCGACAGTTGAAGACGCATGAGATCAACTATCCTACGCATGACCTCAAACTCACAGCAGTTGTCTTTGCTTTGAAAGTATGGAGGCATTACTTGCTGGGCAACCGTTGTGAAATCTTTTCTGATCACAAGAGTCTGAAGTATATCTTCACGCAGCCTGATCTCAACCTTCGTCAGAGGAGGTGGATTGAAGCAATCAATGATTTCGATCTGACCATCAACTACACTCCAGGCAAAGCTAATGTCATGGCCGATGCTCTCAGCCGCAAAGCTTATGTCAGCAACCTCATGATGGAAGAACAACAGCCTCTCTTGTGCGAGGAATTCCGTCAGCTCAACCTTGAAATTGTAGAACAAGGGTATCTTCTGAACCTTCTGGCAACCCCTCTCTTGGAAGAAAAGGTTCGCTCTTTTCAACTTGGTGATCCGTACACCAGAAAGGTCATCTCCAACATCCAGCTTCTGAAGTATGAGTCCTTCCACGTCGATGATCAAGGCACGCTTTTCTTTGAACACCGGATGTTTGTTCCGAACTACCCGGGTTTGAGAGAGCAAGTTCTCAAGGAGGCGCATGATTCTGTTCTTTCTATCCACCCTGGCAGCACAAAGATGTACATGGACTTGAAAACACAATATTGGTGGCCGGGATTGAAAAGATATTGTGCCAAGTATGTCTCGGAGTGTGACGTCTGCCGCAGAGTTAAAGCTGTCCATCAGAAACCTTCCGGTCTTCTACAGCCATTGAAACCCCCGGAATGGAAATGGGAGAAAGTAGAGATGGACTTCATCACTGGTTTTCCAAGGTTGCAGAAGGGCAACAATGCAATCTTTGTTGTCATTGACAGGCTTTCTAAAGTGGCTCACTTCTTCCCCGTCAAGGAAACAATTTCTGCAATTCAGTTGGCTGAGCTCTATATCAACAGAATTGTCTCTCTGTATGGGGTTCCCCTTGAGATCAGTTCAGACCGTGGAAGCATCTTCACTTCCAAGTTCTGGGAAAGTTTCCAAAATGCTTTGGGAACAAAATTGAACTTCAGCACAGCTTACCACCCTCAGTCGCAAGGACAAGTTGAAAGGATCAATCAGATTCTGGAGGATATGCTCCGTGCTTGCGTCATCTCTTTTGGCATGAAGTGGGAAGAATGTCTTCCTTATGCTGAATTCTCTTACAACAACAGCTTCCAGAAAAGTCTAAAGATGGCAACATTTGAGGCTCTCTATGGTCGCAAATGCAGAACTCCGATTGGTTGGTCGGGTGCAGGGGAGAGAATATTGTTTGGCCCTGACATTGTAACTCAAGCGGAGGAGAAGGTTCACATCATTCTCGAAAATCTGAAGATTGCTCAAAGTCGCCAGAAGAGCAATTATGACAGAAAGCACACGGACATGGAGTATGTCCCTGGTGATCTCGTTTACCTTCGTGTCACTCCCATGAGAGGCACGCACCGCTTTGGTATCAAAGGAAAGCTGGCTCCTAGATACATCGGTCCATTCAAAATTTGTGGAAGAAGAGGAGAAGTTACTTATGCTCTTGAGCTCCCGGAAAAACTCAAGGTCCATGATGTTTTCCATATCTCTCAACTCAAGAAGTGCTTCACGGATCCCGGCTGGACCGTGGACCATGAGCTTATCAATCTCCAAGAAGACCTGCCTTATCAAGAACACCCCACAAAAATCCTTGAAATCGCAGAAAGAAGGACTCGCAACAAGTCCATCAAGTTCTGCAAGGTGCAGTGGTCACACCATTCTGTTGATGAAGCCACTTGGGAACGTGAAGATGAGCTCCGTGCCAAGTATCCTACCCTCTTTGAGTCTTCTTCTTCTTCCTAGAATCTCGGGGCGAGATTCCTGTTTAGTGGGGGAGAGTTGTAGCATCCCAATTGTCTAACAATTGTAATGCTACTTGGTCTAGTAATATAATGGCTACTTCCTATATATAAATGTTGCATCATAATTATATCATGCTCATGTCATCATGCCACCTTGCATTTGAGCATCATATAAAACCCTCTTTCTTTGGTTCTTCTCTCATATGCATTGTAAATTGTATTTGCCTTTTGATATTGTATTTGGATATTGATATATTGTTTAAATGCCCAAGTTGAGTTGGGGGCATATCTTTTATTCCACTCCACCACCTTTTCTTTCACCACCTTATAATTCCACCATCCAACTAAATATGAGCTTTGCACTTTATTGGGATTTTACCTCTAGCTCATGTGTGTTGGGACGGATCCAATTCTATTTCCACATGCTCTCATATTAGCATCATGTTGTTTTCACATCATTGATATGTGGAGCCACCTTTGCATGCATTATGAGTAGTGCTCCTTTTTCCTAGATTTCATATGGATTATTATGGATTTATGCTCATGTTGGGATATTTTTGGGACTATCAAACATCTAGTGGAATATACACACTAGCAAGTCCCAATTATAATCATGTATGATCATCTCCATCTACTCCACTTGGAACTTTCGTTTAGATTCTTTTGCTTGGCCTTACTCCACATTTTGGGTAATGCATAGGAATAATGCCATGTTAATAATATTGTTTTCACAAGAATAAGCATGGCATTAATTATTTTGCATGGGCCATGCAAGCACCACCACATCCTAGTCTTTTGGTTTTTATTTGAATTGTTGAGTGGTGTATATCTCTTTTGGATCTCTCCCTATTCTCTCTCAACTTTTCCACCTTGTTGCTTTTCCTTGCCTTGTGTCTCTTTCTTCATCTCCTTGGTTATGCCTTGCATGATCAAGTGTGATCATAACCAACACCCTCATCTAAACCCCCTCTCTCTAAATCTCCTATCTAAGACCCTAACCCTAATCACCTACCCCACTATCACCATACCCCCTCCCTCCAACCCTAGTTCCAAACCAAACCCTAACCACACCTCCCCTCCCACTCTCTACCATGTTGGCCCCACCTGGCCACCCTGGCCCCACCTAGCTACCCTATCCCAACCCTAAAACCCTAAACCGAGGCTACCCTACCCTAGCCCGAGCCTCCCCTCTCCTCTCTCTTTCTCTTCTCTCTGCCTTGCGTGCCCCACCCAAGCCTACCCTCCTTGGACGCTCCCTGGTCCCACCTGGCAGCCCTACCCGTGCCTGCCCTGGCCTCCCACGCCGAGCACATGCTCGAGAAGGACAAGGAGGGAAGGTGGCACCCGAGCCACCTTTTTCCCTTCACCTCACCCCCACGGCACCCTCCCCTCTCCCTCTGCTACCTACCACCACCTCCCGTCTCCTCGACCTCTCCCAGATCTCCCCAGGCCGCCCCTTCCTCTTCGTCTACCCCTACCACCGTCTACCCCATCGCCGGCCACCGTCGGTCTCCACCGTTTCCCCCTCCTGCAGCCGGTGGCGAGGTGCTCTGGGTGTCGAGGAAGACCGAGGACCCTCCCCTGCTTCGTCCTGTACGTACCAGCGAGGAGGAGGAGGACCAGAGCCCCAGGACCATCACCGCTCGCCGAAACCCTAGATCGCCGGTCCGCCAGCCTCGTCGTCGATCTGCTGCTCCTCTGCCCGATCCGACCGCCCCAACAACCTCCCGGTGAGCTCCTCCTTATCCCTGACACCTCCGTCCTCGCCGTGGCTCCCTGTTCTCGCCGAACCTTTTGTCGAGCGGCCTCTGAGCGTCGGCGTGCACGCGCGTCTGCTCGTTGCGCACCGCGGTAGCTACACCTAGCCGTGCCGCGCTTACCCTGCATCAACCCCCGCCTAGTCCAGTGGTCGCCGCCGCCTGCACGCGCGCCCCAGGTCGCGTGTTCGATCCCCCGCCCCGCGCCGCGCACCGATCGGTCGCCAGCGACGCCAAGAAGATCCACAGTACGAGCCTGTGGACGTTTTGCATATAGCCCCCTTTATGTTTTTCTGCTCAACCCGCGGTACCACCGAGCCCACCGTCAGCCTCTCTGTCCGTTTTGTAGAAACACCCCCGCAGATTTGAGCACTTAACCCGCACTCCCTCGGATCTGCCGCGTGTCACGGCCCGGCTGGCGCGCCCACGTGTGGGTCCGCGTGTACTCCGGCCCCACCTGTCATTTGCTGTGGCTGGATAAAGCCGCGGTGAGAAAACCCGTTCCCTGCGCGCTGTTTCGCCAAGTCAGCCTGGCCCCACCTGTCACTGGCTGTGGCTAGATCTGCGCGAGTAACAAAAGACTTCCTGTTTTCTGTTTTAATTTAAACTTTTCAAATTTTGTTTTAAATTTCAAATTCAATCTGTATTTAAATAACTTTTGAAATATAATTCCAAATTAAACATATGATATATGTTTTGAAATCAGAAAAATGTGAGGATTTCAAATATGCCATCCAAAATATATTTTGAACACTTTAAATTTCGAGTTGATTAAAATTACAACAAAATGCCCTTTTTCTTAATAAATTAATAACTTTTGTTTTATAACTCCAAATTTGACAAATAATATGTCTAAAATGATCAGCTCGACGAGACCTTTCTGTTTATGCATTCCTTGTTCTGAATTGCAGCATGCATCATATAAATATAAAGTATACAGCAACTTAATTGAGGTTAAAATATGATTAAAACTCCATAAGATGCCTTATTCTTGTAGTCCACACCTCACCCATGCCATGCTACTTTATTGCCATGCAAATTGTGCATCATTCATCATGGCATGATTGTTTGCTTGTCGCATTTTAATCATATGCTTGTGCACTTTATTTATGTTGGCCCTTGTTTGTTTGGTTCTTCTTCGAATAGACGCTGAGCAGGGGATATATCAAGAGACCCAGGAGCACTACCCAGATCCTTCTCACGCTTCAACTGAGCTGCCAGGCAAGCACTACCACATGCTTGCATACATATAGTACCTATTGCCTCTATCTTATTCTTGCATCATTGAGTCGCGATTGCATTAAATTGAATCCCAAGTACTGCATAGCCTTTACTTTTAAACCCCACCGAAGCTTGTTCCTCCATCCCATGAGCCATTACTATAGGAGTTGTTTGAGCCATGCGAGTCGTAGAACCGCATGTGTAGGGTATGTGAGTGTCTGATGGATAACGAGGTACCTAAACAACTTAACCTGAGTAGTAATGGGATAACTAATGAAAGTGGCACCGGTGAGCAATATCTGCTATTTGGTTTTTCATGCTCACTTGTGTCCCGTAGGACCCCGAGTACTTGATACCTGTTCCTTGAATATTCGCGCTATCCACATCCGGGAGGCTTATGAACCCCCCTGAGCCAGAGCTTGATTCATTCTTATTTCTTGGGGCCACAATTAGTTTGGGGCTTTATTACTATCCTGTACTTATGCCATGCTTTACTGTTTATTTAAGATTGTGCGTGGAGCACCTGTACTGTTTAGGTCCGTGACACGTTTTCGCTGTATCGACAAGCCCAGTCACACTTTCGGGTTCCTAGTCGTTTACCGCCGTCCACACAAACCTTGAGTCCGTCACGGAGTCGGCCAACTTCGTCGCGGGTAGCTTAATGGGGTGGCCCCCCTGAAATATTTCTGAATCCTGTGATCGCTTTATCGTGAATGCCTCGTTGGGTTTTGATTTGGTTTTTCCGAGGTTGATCGAGTGTGTGTTGCTATTTGTGCACCCCTGCAGGGTAAAACTTTCTGAAAGCTGTGTCCGCGGTTATGGACGACTTGGAGCACAGTTTATTGATCATAGACAAGTATAACTAAAGAACCGCTTTTAATTTGACTAAGTATCTGACTAGTAAATAGCACAACACTCATGGAATGGATAATAAAACTGCCAACGGGTGGGGGGTTGTTCGTCCGCTTCCTCGTTGGTAAGCGAGGAGGAGGATGGATCTGTTAATATTACTGTTATAACTGTTGTTATTAATTCACGGACATCCGTCTATCTATGGTTAGGCGGAAGGTTAGCGAGTATCTATAGAATTTTTAGGGTTTATCTTTTGCTGCAATTGCGTCACCCCAGGTTGTGTCCCCTTTAGAGGCATAAAGACTTGCTGAGTACCCCTAGGGTCTCACACGATAAATTGTTTGATTCAGATGAACAGGTAACCTCGCAAGATGGATACTGGGTGGAGGAGACGGACGATGTTGGCCACGATCACTCGGTGTAGAGATTCCGGGAACGGGGATCCGTGAGATCTGTGGGCGGGATGTGTTTATTTATGGGGCATCTTATGCCGATTTGCTTCTTATCCATACTCGGATCTTGTTTTCCGCTTCCGCCTGATACTCTGATGTTTGATGTATGAGGAGATATCCTAAACTATTATATCTATCTATGATATTTGGATCTTGCCGTATGGCGTTGCAATATTTCTATTTCTTTTAGATGGAATGGCTCTGAGGACTATTGTATGGTGGCTTGCATACATACTCATTTGTGTATGTAGTTGATCCCTTCGCCTGCCGATTACGCCGCCCGTTCTTGTCCCGATGTTTGGAAATGGTTAGGACGGCCGAAAGGTCTACCTGTGAGTGGCATTTGGGCCCCACCGTACTATTTTAACCATTTCCGCTCATCCAGGCTTGTAACTAGGAGCGTAATTCACCGAGGTAGTTACACCAAAGGAGCCGAACTCGCTGACGCCGTCATCGCGGCGGAGACCAACCACGCTGATGAGCTCGCCAAGTACGCGAGCGGGGTCAACAACGACCACCCCACCATACTCAAGAAGCCCAACTCTGAGGGCGCAAACACCTCAACCTTCGAGGCAACGACGCACACCCGCACCGTCGAGCTGGTCCCAGGCGACTCCAGCCAGACGGTGACAATCGGGACGGGCATGAGCCCAGCGTAGGAAGGCGCGCTCATCAAGTTCCTCCGTGAGAACAGGGACATCTTCGCATGGAAGCCCTCTGACATGCCCGGTGTCCCTAGGGAGCTCGCTGAGCACAAGCTAAACGCCGACCCCAAAGTGCGACCCGTCAAACAGTCGCTGCGGCCCTTCAATGAAGAGAGCCGCCGAGCAATTGCCAAGGAGGTGCAGCGTCTACTCGCTGCAGGCTTCATCTGGCCAATCAAATACTCCAAATGGCTGGCAAACCCAGTCCTGGTCGAGAAGAAGAACGGGACCTGGAGGATGTGTATCGACTACACAAATTTGAATAGCGCCTGCCCAAAGGAGCAGTTCGTCCTCCCGCGGATCGACCAGATAATCGATTCCACCGCGGGCTCGGAGTCGCTATGTTTCCTCGATGCCTACTCCGGGTACAACCAGATCAAAATGGCCGTCGAGGACGAGGAGAAGACGGCGTTCATCACGCCATTCGGAGCTTTCTGCTACACCGCCATGACCTTCGGCCTCAAGAACGCCGGGGCGACCTACCAGCGGTGCATGCAAGAATGCCTCGCGAGCCAAATTGGCCGCAACATCCACGTCTACATCGACGACGTGGTCGTAAAGTCCACTCGCCAGGGTGACCTACTCGCCGACCTGGCAGAAACATTCGCCAACTTGCGAAAATACAAGATAAAGCTCAACCCAGGCAAATGCACCTTCGGTGTACCAGCAGGATAACTACTGGGGTACGTCGTCTCCAAGCGAGGGATCAAGGCGAACCCCATGAATATTGACACAATCGCCCGGCTCGGCAAACCCGAGTGCCTGCGCGACGTCCAGAAACTGGCCGGGCGAGTAGCGGCTCTTAGTTGCTTCATCCCCCGCCTGGGCGAAAAGGCGATGCCCCTATACCGCCTGATGCGCAAGAACCCCACCTTCCAGTGGGACAAGGAGGCGGATGACGCGCTCCGCGACCTCAAGAAGGTGCTACTCGCTGCACCTCTACTCGCCGCCCCCGCCGACAAAGAACCCATGCTGGTTTATGTCGCAGCTTCCGAGCGCGTCGTCAGCGCCGTCATGGTCGTCGAGCGACCAGAGGAAGGAAAGGAACGCCCAGTACAGCGACCGGTGTACTACATCAGCGAGGTCCTTACTGAGTCGCGTCAGCGATACCCGCAGTACCAAAAGCTGGTATATGCGGTCTTCAGAGCTCAGCGGCGCCTGCCGCACTACTTCCAGGAGCACCCGATCACGGTCGTCTCCTCAGCACCATTGCAAGACATCATCCGCAATCGCGAGGCGACCGGGCGGGTCGCCAAGTGGGCCATCGAGATCGGCGTCCACAACATCAAATACGAGCCACGAAAAGCGATCAAGTCGCAGGCCCTAGCGGACTTCATCACCGACTGGGAAGAGGCCCAACAACCAGAGAAGCTGCCATACCTCCATTACTGGAGCCTGCACTTCGACGGCTCCAAAAACGCGGACGGCGCAGGGATCGTGCTAACTTCACCGAAGGGCGACAAGCTCCGCTACGTCCTCTGCCTCGACTTCACACCCTGCACCAACAACATGGCCGAGTACGAGGCCTTGCTCCACGACATGCGAGCTGCCAAGGAGATGAACGTCAACCGCCTACGCTGCTACGGAGACTCCGACCTCGTCGCAGGGCAAGTCGCAGGCACTTGCGATGCCGTCTCCCCCACCATGGCGACATACCGCCAAGCAGTGGACAAGCTGGGCGGACACTTCACAGGCTACTCCGTCGAGTGGATAGACAGACGGAAGAACGAAGAGGCTGACGCCCTCTCCTGTATTGGGTCGGCTCGACTCGCACCACCCGCCGGCGTCTTCCTCGACACGATAACCAAGCCATCAGTCTCTCCCCCGAGGGAGATCGACATCGGAGTCCCGCTACAGCCGGAAGCAGCACTGGTCGCACTCGTCACCGAGCCAGACGACTGGACCAAGCCCTACATCGCCTACCTCGAAGCCGGCAGCCGAGACGGAGGCTCGGATGATCGCCCGCCGATGCAAGTTCTACACCATCATCGACAGCGAGCTACACAAGCGCAGCATCACCGGTGTGTTCCAACGTTGCGTCCAACCCGCCGAAGGACGCAAGATCCTCCACGATATCCACTCCGGTGACTGCGGCCACCACACCGGCGCTCGCTCTCTGGTCACCAAGGCTATGCGACATGGTTTCTACTGGCCCACCGCACACGCCGATGCCGTCGACATTGTCCAGCGGTGCGCCGGGTGCCAGAAGTACGCCAACCAGACGCATGTGCCGAGCTCAGCGCT
This sequence comes from Avena sativa, assembly GCA_916181665.1. Taxonomy (NCBI): domain Eukaryota; kingdom Viridiplantae; phylum Streptophyta; class Magnoliopsida; order Poales; family Poaceae; genus Avena; species Avena sativa. Next base: position 134,267,076 of record OV702298.1, read on the forward strand.
CAAAACAATCCCCATCACCTGGCCATTCGCTGTGTGGGGCATGGACATGGTAGGCCCCTTCAAGAAGGCTCCCTCTGGCTACACCCACCTCCTGGTCGCGGTCGACAAATTCACAAAGTGGGTGGAAGCCAAGCCAGTTCGGAAATGCGACGGGAAGACCGCCACCAAATTCCTACGCGAGCTCATATATCGCTACGGGTTCCCAAACAGCATCATCACGGACAACGGCACCAACTTCGCCAAAGGAGCCATGGCCGAATTCTGCGAAGAGCACCACATTCGGCTCGACCTCGTGTCAGTCGCCCACCCGGAATCCAACGGCCAAGCGGAACGGGCCAACCAAACCATCCTCCACGGCCTGAAGCCGCGACTCCAAGTACCACTTGAGTGCACCGCCGGGTGCTGGGTCGAGGAGTTGCCCTCTGTCATCTGGGGGATCCGCACCTCGGTTAACAGGTCGACAGGATTCACCCCCTTCTTCATGGTTTACGGCGCCGAGGCAGTCATGCCCACCGACCTCGAACACGACTCGCCGTGGGTCGTCCACTACACGGAGGCCGCAAACGAGCTCGCCCGCCAAGACGGGGTCGATCAACTCGACGAGGCACGTGACCTAGCTCGGTCATGCACCGCCATCTACCAGCAGGGACTCCGCCGCTACCACAGCCGGTGGGTGAAAACTCGCACCTTTCAAGAGGGCGACCTGGTGTTACGCCTCATCCAGGACAAGAAGGGCATGCACAAGCTCTCCCCTCCGTGGGAAGGGCCATTCGCCATCGGGCGAGTACTCGGCAACGACGCCTACTACCTCATCGACGTCCGCGGGGACGGCAAACTCGACGTCAAGCGAGCATGGAATGTAAACCTCCTACGGAAGTTTTACCCCTAGAACCCCACATATGTATCCTCCAGTCGCTATGAAATAAAAAGAAACGGTTATCGCAAATTGCGCCTACTCTCCATGTCTTGTGCCACTCGCACTCGTAATAACAGCATTACGCTAACCGTAGAAGTCAACCTTTGGTACAGCGATCGGCACGGCCAAGTAGTGCGGTGCAAGAGCACTGAGTCACCTCAGGTCTTGCATCATCCATGAAAAACGCCTACCCGGAGCCCCATTGGAGTCGCCTTGCCCGACTGGTTCTATGAGCCAAGACAACTGCCCTCGCTTCTTACAGCGACCATGGTCCTCCGCATCCTTGACATAGCGACTCGAACGGCTAAGTACCACGCTCGGGGACTGCAGACCAGTTCACCGCGAGCGGTCCGGGAAAACCCAAGTACGAGAGCATGCCCAGGACTCGCCACGCGACTGACCCCACGGGCCAGGCAGGAGTGATGCGCTCAAACTAACGCGCCAAGTCCTCACTCACCCTCGAGTCGCGCCTGGAACAACCAAGTACCACGCTCGGGGACTCGGCCACCCGACCTCGTTCGCGCAAGGGAAAACGGCGAAGTATAGAGCGTTCAAGGGAGTCGCCTAGCGACTGGCTCTTCGAGTCTGGGCGAGTCGACCACAATAACAAAACACACAAAAATAACAAACATATTACATACGAGGTAAACCCCACAAAAGGGCGGACGCGCTCGGGGACTCGTTCAAACATCAATCACAAACACGTGACAAATACCAAAATAGACACGATGTCTCATTCGTTAGCATGTTGCATTGTCTCATATTACAAAATATGCCCATATGGCAGACCTGCCGCTAACGCCGCAAGGGCAAACTATCCTATTCTACAGGCTTAGACGACGACTCGCCAACACCCCGGCGATTGCGGATGAACGGCGTGTATGGGTTCGACGGATACGTCGTCAACTCACCCGCCATCGCCGCGCGGAAGGGCTGCTCGACCTTGAAATCACGATGCGGTGGCTCGGGGTCGCTAGGCATGACTACCGTCTCCTGATACGGAAGGAGGTCGCCCATTGCCCAGACACGCTCTGAGTACGTGGCGGCGCGGTCCTGCAACTTGAGGACCTCAGAAAGCTCCACCGTGCTAGTCGACGATGGGTAGCCACTCGTCACATCGTCGATATCGAAGTCCTCGGGGAAGTGGGCAAGTCCAAGACTAAGTGCCGTCGCCGCTCCGCGCCGAAACGCCGACCGCGTCATGAACTCAACGACCGCGGGCGCCTTCTCCAAATACTTCCACACCTCAACAAGGTCGCTGGGAATCACTTCCGTGGGCGATATCTCTTGGAGATAGGCACGAATGCACGTCGCCGACAACGTCGCCGAGTCGACAAGTGTGGCTACACACTGCCGCGCGTCGAACGAGCTTGCCTCTTCCGCGCTATCGATGATGCAACCTACGAGTAGAAGACAATAATGAAAACGACGGACACCACAAAAGGCACGACTACTGGCAGAGGCAGTTGCACTTACCAATCAACGGGCGTGCGAGATCCGTGATGAAGCACTGAAGCGAAGTATGGTCGTCCTGAGGCCCAGCAACAAGGGCGTCCGACACTTTGCGATCCTCTTCGGCGGCTGCAATGGCGGCCTTGGCTCGCCCGTCAGCCGAGCTCGCTTCTTCCTTCGCCTCCCGCAGCTCGCGCTCGAGGTCGGCGATCCGCTGTTCAGCCGAACTCAAAGCCGATTGCGCCGCCGCCAGTTCACCCGCGGGGACAAGTCCCTAGCGAGCTTCTTCTGCCTTCGCAGCAACCGCCTGAAGCCCTTTGTTCGCCTCCTGGACGATGGCCAGTTCCTTCTCCGCGCGGTGTTTCGCTGCCAATCGGTCAGCCGATTCAAGTTGTAGTCCCTGCACATCACCCAAAAAAGTTAACCAACGCAAAATTCCTAAGTGCTCACCAGCTGAAATTCAGCGAGTGCGCACTCGGGGACTGGCAATCAAGAAATTCCTAAGTGCCCACCCGCTGAAATTCAGCGAGTGCGCACTCGGGGACTGGCAATCAAGAAATTCCTAAGTGCCCACCCGCTGAAATTCAGCGAGTGCGCACTCGGGGACTGGCAATCAAGAAATCTCAAGTACCCACCCGCTGAAATTCAGCGAGTGCGTACTTGGGGTGTGGATGCGAAAAATACAAATAAGACACTAAAAGAATCAGGCCGCTACAAAGCACCGACCTGATCCTCGGGGACTGGACATACCTGGATGGCTGCGCCAAGCATGCCATGGAGTTGTATCGCGTCCACGGACACGAGGAGAGCCGGCGTATGCCCACGACGCTGGTCGACTTCAGCATCGGCGTTCCCAGGAGCGTGGCTCGAGGGCGAAGTTCCACTCGCCGCGGCCGCTTTGGCCATGACGTGTGGGAAGGTGGCGATGGAAGCACCCGCCCCAAAGGAGGTCGGCTCGGCCGTTCCAGGCAGGGGAGCGCCCTCCTTCGTGGACGCGGCCGCCTCCTTTACGGGTCGAGCCGGCGCGACCGCCGTGTCGTCAGAAATCGTGACAACGTCGTCGCCCTTGGCCTTCTTGCCGCCATCCGCAGGAGCGGTGACTTTGTCCGCCTTCCTCTTCCGGGAAGGATCTTCTTAGCTGACGACGGGTGGCACCTTAGCCACGGTCGGGTGACCCATCCTCTTTACTCCGATCCTGCACATCAATCATATAAGCAAGATAATTCAAGCGATTATGGAAGACAAAGGAAGGCGAGTGTACTCACTTGGGGACTGGAATAAAGCGCAGCCCCGTACGGAGGCCGGCTGGCTTCTCCAGTTCAGGGCCCAGTCGGCGGCTGAGCCCCATGTCCAGGACGTCGCGTGCCCAAGACACGGACGGCTTCTTCGTCGTCGAGGCTGCAACCGGAGCCTCTGTAACATCTTCGACAGGAGCTTCCCTGCGAGGCAAAGCTGCTACGGTCGGAGCGTCCCCCAGCCCCGAGACTGGGGCGAATGGCGGAGGCATCGACGCCAGGGGCACCTCGATGGTGGCCGTGTCCAGCGCGGCCGTCATCGGCGGCGTCTCATCCTTGGCCGGGCTGGGGGCGTCAGAACTGCTCGCTGCATGCGGTGGCGAGGCCGGCCTCGTCGGCTTCATCTTCTTCCTCGGAGGGGCCTTCGCCTCCTTTTCCTTCTTCTTCTTTTTCGATGGAGTAGCCTGGCGGCGCGAGGTGGTTTCTGGAAGCTCGTCGTCGTCGTCGTGGCGCTCGAGGCTTTTGCTTGCCTCAAGCTCGCGTTGACGCTGCCCACGGGTCTTGCGGAGCAGCGGGGCGACTTCCTCTTCGGACTCATCATCGCTGTCGCCTTCATCACTCCCGGCATCGCCCTTGGCGGGAGGCGACTCGCCCACGTCCTGGATGGACGAGCTCGAGTTCTCGTCGTCCGAAGGCGGGAGCCATCCTTCCACAACTTGGAATAGCTACAGTGAACACAAGACGAAATCAGAATTACCGCGACTGCAAAAACTGCGACTGCGAGTGAGGTGAAGCGATTACCGTTGGGGCTGGACGCTTTGCGGTGTAGGGGGCGACCCCAGCCTGTGCGTCCAGGTACACCGCCTGAGTGATTTTCTTCAGTGCTGGGAGGTAGTCCTCGAGCTTCCATTCAGCGAGGCAGGCCTTCGTCGAGTCGTCCCGGCCGGTATACTGGTACATGTAGTGCTCGCGCCGGGCCAGCGGGACGAGCCGCCGCCCGAGCCAGTAGTTGTACAGGTTTATCGTCTGGAGGCCCTTCTTCTTCAGACCGCGGATGGTCTGAAGCATCTCGTCAACGACCATCCGCTGGTCGTTGGGGAGCTTGCCGATTTGAAGGCGGCGCGGCTCAGACCGGTTGGCGGAGTACCGCGGAATCGCCGTCTCGCCCTCCGGGGTCGCCTCGGCTACGTAGAACCACGATTTCTTCCAGTCACTCGCTGCCTTGGCGGGCAGCATCAGGTCGAAGAATGAAGCCTTCGACTTCAGCTGGAAGGTTAGGCCGCCCGCGGCTAGCATTGGGCCGCCCGCTTCCTCGCGGCTGATCCGTCCATGAAACAGATCTTGCCACAGAGGGAAGTAGGGCCGGCAGCCCAAATAGCATTCGTAGAACGCCACGAAGATGGCGAGCTGCTCGATGCTGTGGGGACCCAGATCCGATGGCTGGATCCCGTAGTAGGCGCAGAAGCGCCGGAAGAACAGGGACGTGGGGAACCCTAGCCCCCGTTCAAGATGGCTGGTGAAGCAGATGAACTCCCTCTATCGCGGGTTCGGAGTCACCTCTCCGACCGCGGGGATGCGCCAGCAGCCGGCTTGCAGGATTCCGGCCTCCTCAAAGGAAGCCAGTTGCGCCCTAGTGCACTTCGATCTGCCCCAGGGTTCGGTGGAGAGGGCCATGTCGGAAAGATTTGTGGGGGCTCGGAGGATTTCCGGTTGGCTGGGTCGCGATGCGGAGGGAGGCGAAAGTACGTGCAGTCGGAGGAAATGGTGGGAAGGTGGTTGTCTGATCGCCTGCCATTCCTCTTATATAGCGGATGTTACCCGCCAAATCAGGGAGCCATTACTACGCGGTGATTACGCCAAAAGTTACCGTTGGATTACGCCAACGGCTAGTTTGACCACGGTTAACGGTCCAACTTCAGCCACTCGGCTCGCCGACTCGTTCACTATGATAGTGTTTCACCGACTCGACTCGCCAAAGCTGCGATCAGAACGACTAGCTTCTCTTTATGCAGGAGCCCGCCGATGATTCGACTGGATGCCCGCTCAGTGGCCGCATACTCCGACTGCCAGCGACCATCTACGCCCAATCGACGACGGCCTCGGGGACTACTGATGGGGATGCGCCTACCGGGGTATATCCAGAAGGACGTTTCCGACTGGCCCAAGAACTGGCGAGTGGGCCTGCAAGACGGCGACTGGATTGAAGCCCAGCTACGATCCAAGCGACTGGAAGCTGAAGGCCCAGGCGAGTAGATAGGCCCAGTCGGATTAGGTTAAACGAGCACCGAAGCTTTAACTGATTCGGTTGAGATATGTAAACCCTAGGGGAGGTGAGCCTATATAAACCTCCCTGCAGGGCGTGTAGACACGCGTTCCATCATACACCCAAGTGACTCGCCGCCTAGCCGCCGAGCTCGCCCATTGTACCACCTCCATAATACAATCTAGCAGGAGTAGGTCTTTACCCTCCGGGGGGCCGAACCTGGGTAAAACCTTGAGTCTCCGCCCTCATCTCGCACCGCAGATGGCTGGCCGCCCTTGCCCCTCGTTCTACTTCTCGCTGCCGATTGTAGCGTCTGCCGTGACCATTCCCACGACATTGACCATCGTGTGAAGATTGATTGCATTGGACATATGTTGAGGTCGATCCCGTGGACCAAAAGTGTTTTACGTTTGTGGGAACATTGACGTCGTACTCATAGCCGACCTCAAGGTCGTATTGCTCCTCGCATGTCACCTCCTGGCTCTTGCTCGACAGGTCCGGTGCCACAAGTGTCAGCACCTCCGAGGTTTCGCACACGTTCGGTACCCGACAACGACCTCTGTTCTCCCTAATCAGCCAGGATGCAGAAGTAGACCTTCTAGAACTAGGTTCTAGCAGCGTAATAGCGTGTCGAGGTGGTGTTGTATATCAGGCGCCCAGTTCTTCTTGGAACCACACATGCAATATTTAATATAGAGAGAGGAAAAATCCCTAAGGAAAAATATTTTAGGAATTTCCCAATTCTGCCAATGTGGGACTAAAGGAGGAGGAGGCCACACGGTGGCCAAGTGAGGTGGCGGCTCTGACTGGGTGGGCCAAACCCTCTATGCACGCAAGCGGCCTAAGATGGCTGTGGCGGCTGGCCGGGGTGGGCCCCACCTACCTGCCCGCCACCCCACGCGGCGGCCCAAGGCCGGGCTGGTGGGAGCCCTAGGCGGCGGCTGCCCTTATGGTGGCCTCCCACTTGGACCCTTTCCCTTCGGGGATTTGAACCATTAGTGGAAGCTACCCAAAAATTAATTTTAAATATTTTTTTATTAATTCCAGTAATTAATATTAAAAACATATTTAAACATTTCCTCATGATAAAAACTACTTTTTGATCACTCCGAACATCTTTAGACTTTACCCGGAACACTTCCGGTTTTCTCTCTTCTTTACGATTTTGATCCCAACGATTCCATAATGATATCAAGCGTCATAAGACCCTTAAGTGTGTTACCCTATGGTTCGGGAATGTCACACACATGATCGTATCAATGATCATCGGCGGGACCGAGATGCCCATAATGACCCCCATGCATTCCACGAAGTTCTGTCATTTGAACCGCAAACCTTCAAGTCCAATTCCTTTTGTTTCTTTGATACATAACTTGTATGAGATTTGATCATTGGCATCATTATACCAATCTCGTTACCGACAAGTTAACTTAACTCGTTACCATGACTATCACATCCTATGACCTAGTCATTCACTGCATCTTATCAGATGCAATGTCACCGAGAGGGCCTAGTGTATCTTCCGGTCACTCGGGAGAATAAATCCCGATATTGATGCATACTCCTCAACGTGTCCCTATGAAATACCCAACATACACCGTTATAGTCACCCTGTTATGATGTGATGGTTTATGCAATCTAAGAAGCCTCGGGGAAAATGATTAAGCATGATCTCACAGACTTTGGAGAAGGTCTGTTAGTTTCTAACTATTACAACTGTAAATCTCATGACTTGATCACATTATAATACTTACATGGGTAATGTCCATCATGCCGTTCTCCAGTGTCATGATCTCTTTGTCAACTGGCATAAATGCTCCATGATCATAGAACCTTGATCATCGGTTTTCCAACAAGATAGTACATATAGAGGCTACTAGGGACTTGGTTTGTTTGCATACAACACTTGTATCAATGTTTCTGCTTGATAGTATTATGAACTAATTGAGATATGATAATACAATCTATTTATTATTTGCCTCTAGGGCATATATCCTTCACATGCATCATCATTTGGCGCTTGCTTATGCTCCATTTCCCCCTTTGAAGACTCATATATAAGAGGAGTTGTGTCTTTTTTAACCATGGAGCCTCCCAAAAGGTGTCTCTTTCCCATTATCTACCGTAATTGTAGTAGACACACAAAAGAGGTACATATCTACATTGGTGGACGAGTTTCCCAAGCCCATCCAAATCTTTGTTGGATCTTTCAATTCAAGCCATAGCCATCAAAGCCCAAGAGCCCTTGCAAAGAGGTCGGTGTTGAGCACACCGAGACCTCCAATCTCCTGGGATCTACAAACTGTATTCCAATTCACCTCACATTGCCCACCGGAGACTTTGTCGGTAGTCGCCCAAAAAAAATCTCGCTCAATTTACTTGATATAGTTGGTGGTTCTGGGAGGAACAATGATTGAATTTAAGTGATAGATAGAATGCGACGTGAGCACCTACTTGGCGAGGGGGGTGTAACCCGCCGTTGTAATGTATTTGCCATTCCAAGTTGGGATTTTCTCAATAACCTTGTCTTCAAGATGTTGGAATTCTACCCTCTCTAGCCTCCAAATCTATAGCAGCAATCCAATATATTTTAGTGGGAAGGTTGCATATTCCACCAAAAGACCCCAATAACATCATCAAGATTAATTTGTCAGCATCAGATCGGTACCACCTTTAAAAATCATGAAAGATGATGAATAGGTTTTGCATGTCTTCTTTAAAGGGAGCTATACAAAGCGCAACATCATCCGCATATAGAGAAGGTTCTCTCTTTTTTGGAATGTAAAATCACCCCTTGACATGAATTGAATTTTCTATGAGGTGTTGGCAAAAATTTTGTTAATTAATGTCATTCCATAAAGACCATTGTGGATAAGAAAGTCTGTCATCCCAAGAATTTTGACTTCTACTCCCTCCATTTCAAAATATAAGATGTTTTAGCTTTGTGAAGCTAATGAATCTAGAATTTTTTTTAGTGTGTAGGTTCACTTCGAACCTCTTTGAACCTACATACTAAAATGGTCTAGATACATTAGCTTCACAAAGCTAAACCATTTTATATTTTGAAACGGAGAGAGTACATGTGTGCACATGCTAGCATGATTGTAAGCAACCTCTCTTTCTAGTCTGTTTATTTTTTCATCATCTACCAACACAATGGTGGTGTTTTGCATGTCTTAGGTTGTTGTATAGTCTACGTGAGGCTAATTGTTTTGTGTTTTTTGTGTGTGCGAGGGATCATCAAGGCCGGCACATTACCTTGTTATGTGCATTCATGCACTATCCTATGTATACGTTTTTTGTGTGTGCCAAGGATCATCAAGGCCGACACATTACCATGTTTTGTGCATTCACGCAATCTCCTATATATACGTAGGAGGTATAGTTACCAAAATGACATTCCTGTAAAATATATTTTGAAGTTGTGCCCTTTTCAGGTACTAGAGGAGCACGAAGGAGATATCAACAGGCACATGACACCATCATCCTCGCTATTTGTCTTTGGCTAACGATAAGCTTGCCATACCATTTCTTACACTCCCTTCGTCTCAAAATAGATGTAAAAAATTTGTCAAAATTTGAATGTCTAGATACATCCAAATTTTGAAACATCCGCGACATCTATTTTGAGACAAAGGGAGTATAATTATGATGGTTTGTTATGAGTGTAGTTGCTCCGATCAGCTATGTGCATCTTGAGGCTGCCAAGGTGGGCACGTTAATGAAGTTTGAGAACATGTCGGGCGCATCGCCGAGTCAGGGTGGAGGGCACAATTCCGCGGCAGTCGTCCCGGTGCTGCCCTGTTTGCACGAGAAAGTCCGGGACACCATGTTCTTCTTCTAATGTGCCAGGGTTGGTGTAAAATCCTAGCCTAGCTAAGTTAGAACCTTGAAACTTGTCGCTATGGGTGCGGCCTAGAATAGTTGGTTTTGTGTCTTTTGGAACAACATGTCGTGTTCGTTTTGAGCTTTACCAACCTTGCATGGACTATGTAGACTTTGATGATAATAAAAGGATGTTTCTAGTACATTGTTGTTGGTATTGTGAAGAATTTTGTAGGTGGTACTGGATGAGATATTGTCAACTCCGATTCTTGTGAATGTGAAGGAGATGAAGCCCTCCTAGGGATGAATAATTGGTGTAGGTGAAACTATCTTAGTTTCAATCTTTATTGGAAGGACGAGGGGGGGGGGAGAACCGCCCCTCCCCTGCCCCATTTTATTAGAATGAACACATGGTATCAGAGTTAAACCACTAGCTACATTTGCATACTTTTTTATTACACTCCATATTATGGCTAGTTGGTGTTGTTGATTATGAACACCGATCCTACGAGGCAATCCATAGTAATTCGCCCCATTTGAAGTCCACCAGTCGCAAGATTCTGTCCATCAATCGATATTGAGATTCTTTCTATAGTGGTGTCCAAGTTCTTAGCAAATCTGTTGCACGATCACAAACTATTCCCATATTGGACCATTCCTTTCTCTGGAAACACATGTTATTCCTAGTTCCATAAGGCCCATAGAAAAGCAAAAGTAACAATTGTTGGGATTTGCAACATGAAAAATAGAAAAATCCTATAAGAAGAAAATAAAACCAAGATGCAATTTAAGAGATGCTAGCAATAATAAGGATTAGATCTATATACCCTTCTCGTACTTCTTCGCGATCCAATCCAATCTTAGGTACCGCCCAAACGGAACCTCCGAGTTCCTCGCACGTAGGATTGATGTAGTCTCCTCCTTCTTGATCTAGAACTACAAAGTGGAGAAGTAGATGAGATCGATCCGGAATCACGACAGCGTGGTGGTGGATTATGGTGGAAGTGCAGCATAGCTTCGCTAAGCTTTTCTACACGGAGGAGAGGGATGGAGGCGGTGGCCAGGGATCAAGTGTCGCGCCCAACCCCTGCCTCACCTTACACAAGTTTGGAGGTGGGAAAACATGCTTGGTTCCCCTCCAATATTGTAACATCCCAATTTCAGCAACCCTGATTTGTTTTCCAAAAGGCAAAAATCAAGAGGAACAAATACTTTTTCTTGTTACATGTTGCAATGTTTGTTTACTTGTCTTCTTGTGTTCATTGTAACTGATTATGTATTAGATGATATACTCCTTACCTTAAAACCAGTTGACAAAAACTATTTCTCAAAAGAGATGTCTTGGCTCATCTTACATATTTTCAGATGTTCTGGCATTTCACACCTGAGCCAAGATAACTTTGACACAACAATTTTTTTTACTATTTTCTATTAACAAAACTATGGAGACCTATATATACTCCTTTATATTTTCAAGACAGAACCTTCAACTACTCTTATCTCTAGGATTTTCCAAAAACCTCTTCTAAAACATTTTCATTCTAATCTTGGTAGAAATACCAATAGGTCCTTGTCTTACTTCAAAACACAACCTCTTCAAAATACCCATGCTTACCTCAAGCTAGGATTAATGGTAACCTTAGTTGTAGTTGGATGAATTGCCTTGATCTGTTGTCTAATGAATTGCATTGGTCTGCTGATTGTCTTGTTTGCTTAGGAAGTAGCATGAGACAATCTAGGAGCTCATCCTTTAGGGTAAAATCAATAGTTGGTTATCACCTATCTAAATCAAGCATCCAGAGCTAAATCTATCTTAGCCACCAAGTGACCTTGTGATCCACTTAACCAGACATTTTCTGAGATAATCCTTGTATTAGCATCCTACTCATCTAAGACCAGATACAAGCATGAATCTCCTCTACACAATCCATACTTCAACATCATCCCCTTGATTATGAAAATGAACCCTTGCATATTCTCCAACTCCTTCCCTCTTTCATAATAGTCCAAATCCACAAATCTGCCAAATTTGACTAAGTCTGAAATCCTTATCTAGATTCAATCTTTGAGACTCCACCTTTTGTAACCAAGGTGCATTGTTGATAATGTACCTAAATAATCTTGTAGTACAACATTAGTACTACCAAAGCCCACACTTCTCTTGGATAAATCCGTCTTGGACACACACATCCATGATGGTTTTATAGTCAAGAAAATAATCTTTTCTGCAAATCTTATCACCATGCCTACTTTGATAGAAGCTCATATCCATATGCTATCTACTTTTGACAAAATATTTGCATGGTTATGATCTACAAACTATGTTCCATCAATCCACTCTTCACTTGTTTCCTTTGGAGCTTTGTGCTTCTTAAACCCACATGGTTTAGGAGGCTTCATGATGCATCTGTTATGGCAGCCTTAATTTCAACAAAGTTTGCCATCACTCCTAAACCACATCAAATACAACCAAGCTAAAATCTTGCTGCCATGATCATTTATATAACTTGGTCAAACTATCCATCTATCCCATGTACGAAGATAAACTTTGAGCTCCCTAATCTAACCAAGTTTAGGTGGTATAAAAATATCCAAACCCTAGATCCTCAAAATCTAGTTTCCTTCCTTTTTCAAGATAGCAATTCAAAACCCAAGGTTAGTTAGGATAGATACCTCAAGTTTAAATCATCCACCTTGGATAAAACCAATTATCAAATAATTTCCATAATTGTTTGGAGCCTAAAACTATTTAAATTCCACTCTTTGCAAAAATCATCAAAACCTTCTCTCTTAAGGCAAGTTTGTTTTTCGCCAAACTACTTTTCCAAATAAAGGCACATATGATTCCCATATATCGTACCCTATCTTCCAGAATCAAAAATAAATATTTTTGAGATCCTTTATTAATTCCTTTTTCCCTTTTTATTAAATGACAAAAACAAGAAATAATTGCTAAAAAATACTTTTTTATAAATAAATTCCAAGAAAATTCCTCAGAGTGTGATATGGTATTTAGGAGCATATCACATCAAAAACCAACCTTGTACATTGTAAAAATATCAAAATAGTTTCTATAAACCACTTCTGCACTTTTTGAATATATGATTTTAAGTGAAGTAAAAATCATCTGAAAAATCCCAAATAATTAGAGGAGGTATATATTGGAGATACCCTTGTGCCAAGACCATTTCCCCATCCTTCCAAGATCAAAATTTAAAACTTTCCTTCATAATGATTAAGATGGCCAATCTTGTCATTTTCCCAAATCATGGGCTCAAACACAACAAACCTCATCAAAGCTTCCCTACCACTTATCTCTAGCAACCATGACACATCTGGTCGTGATCCACTGTAGCAAACCCTATAGCACCTCCCCCACTTGTCCTATGGGCTTGAAAGAGAGAGAGAGAGGCATTTATTATTTTATCTTGTGGTTTAAAGACAACAACATCCACCACCCTTCCCTCCACTCAGTTGGTCGAGCACATGGCCCACACACACCCCAACACCACCCCTCCTGGCCAATCCCCTGCCCCTCCCCCTCTCATGTCCAAAATGGACCTTGTCCATCATGGACCTCTCCCCTCAGTTTAAATAGGCCAGAGGCCACCAACCCCGCTCCTGCTCCCTCATTTGCTTCCTTTCCCACTCCCTTACCACCCCTGAACACCACACCCTCTCCCTGCTCTAGCCTAGCCATGAGAAGAGAAGAAAGCTCCTCTTGGACCTCTTCAAGATCTGCTCGTAGAGTTCCCCCTGCTGGTCCCCTCTAGCTGCATGTGATTTCTCTAAAGTCCCCATGCTGCACTCCATCTAATCCCCCTCTTTTTCCTTGCTCAGGACCACCCCTGCGGTTGGCTTGGACAAACACCGATGAGCTTAACTCAATCGCTGTTGTGCGATCCAAGACTTGTCGCCAAAACGGCCCGCGCCGCCCGTCGTTGGGACCGCCTTCATTAGACGCTTCGCCTCAGGGCCTCGCCGTCGTTCCCCAGTGGCCTGGTAACCCTCCTCGACCCTATCAGGCCCGCCTAGCGTTTCTATATTGTCGCGCCAGCTCCCGTGGAGACGACGGCTATAGGCCGTCGATCTCATTCTAATCCCATGGCTGAAGAAGGCTGGTACCACTTCGCACCCCAACTTTCACTGAACCTCGGGTCCAACCCCGCGGGATTTAAACCCACCTCCCGCGTGGGAGGCAACTCTAGTGGGCCCCATTTCCTCACTGCAGCCCATCTTCCCTTTAGATCTGGCCTATTTCCCATCTAGCTTTTATTCATAATCAACATCTACTATTCTAGGATGCTAGGTTTAATTCGAAACAAAAATGGAAACCAGAGGAAATCGACCATATCTATTTTTTTACATGTTCCTTGATAAATCCTCTAACATGCAGAACAATTTCACACAATAAAGTTTACAGGATATTTTCTAGTATTTAAAATGCTAAGAATTATATGTTCTACTAATAAACTCTTGCAAGGAGTTGTAAAGCGATAAATGGAATAAAAGCAATTGCCCCTGGTAGTAGTTCCATGTACCTATATCATGGCCTTGGCCTCATGCAAATTGGAACAATATTTCGACTATAACAAAAATAACAAAATCAGCTATAATCTTACTTTAGAAATTTCTTGAGGTCAAACCAAAATTGGTATTGACCTAATTCCAACTCCTAGTACACTTGCATATCATTATCCTTCAAACCCTAGAAGCCCATAATTTATTAAACTATTGATGATTTACTGTGAATGAAACGTTTCTGTGCATTGTTTAATCACTAGTAAAATCACCACAGTAACTTTCTAAATACAAAAAGGTTGATTCCAATTTTTACATAAAGGTATTCCATATAAATAACATGTTTCCTTGGAAACACACCAAAAACTCCTATAGAAAAACCTGGTGAAAAAGACAAATAATCTCTAGAATTGACTTTGGGATTTTCCCGAGGGCATTCTGGTAAATATTTTGAAGTATTTCCAACTCCCAGTGAATCAGTCCTTCCAATCCTACCTAACCACCCAAGGAAATAATTTTTGATGCTCTAGAACTTGTCCGATGATTTATTCCCTAAAACTAGAGTTTTAATCACCAGAAAATGCATAATAAATCAATGGAAATTGATAAAATAGTGAAACCACTTTTGTTGGTTTCATTTTATCAATACCTACCTGATGATATCATTTTTTTGCATATTGATATCATACAGAACTTTACCTTTGATTAAAAGCCCCTTTAATAAGTAGTTTTGGCCTCCAAAAAACACTAAAGCAATCCACAAATCATTTCAAGCATTTTCCACTTTGTCAAAATCTAACTACTCAAAACCTACTGATTTATGAAATTTTATTGTCCTTTGCTTTATGTACGTATTGATGCTTGTATGACTTGTTTTTAATGTGGTATCGCTTGTCTGCATGTATGCTCGATAACGGTGATAGTTGCGATTGTGTGACGACGAGAAGAAGGAAGCATTAGATTATTATTATTATCGGTATTCTGGTATTCTAAAAAAGTCAAGGGACATCTCACTAGGCACAATAAAGACACATTCTTTCTCATGAGCCTTGTCCTACTATTTTACTTATGCATGTTTTATCTACTGTTTACGAAACTATATTGTTTTACTATATGCTGAGTTATATCTGGTAGTGGTTTGGCTCCTCCAAACTATTACACATTTGTACTATTAGTACAATCCCCTTGTATACACCTACTTTCCCCTAGTATGGTAGATGGTGTATAACACCATGCCCCTTTGGAGACCCTGTTTTAGCCGAGGCAAAACTATAGGATGGGAAGACCCTGAAAAATTTACAAAAATATTTTATGAGAAAACCTTGGTGAGGTTTGGCCTAACAAGAGAAGTTTATGAAAGGAAGAAGGTTTTGGTTTTACAAAATGTCGAAATAAAAGAGGAGGAAAAATGTTTACAAAAACTCACCCGGTTCTTTGCAGCTTCATCTATAACAACTTAACCCGTGTAACCATAGTACTCTGGAATGGGACAGACTGGATTTGATTTTTTCCACTCTGGTATGGGAATTCTCACAACTACATATAAGGGATCATCTCCCTCGAATTCCAGGGTTCCTTTATGAAAAGGGTCAATTGTGAGATAGTCACCTGGAGGAATTGCGAACGACCCTCGGGAGCCGCCGGGCGATACTATGAGCCCCTCATTGAAATTGCCCCTTCTCAAGGAGTCAGAAGGCACTCTGGTTGGTCCGTGTATCCAGACGTCTCGGTGTTGAGGGGAACAACTCATAGGGTAGGGTCTATAATAGAGTGGCATCCGGAGAGTCCTGATCAGTTACTCGACCCACGATCAGTAGGGATCAGGGAAGGGTACCCATTTGGTGTGGGTAAAGTATACAACCTCTACAGAGTGTAAATCTATTCGAATAGCCGTGTCCACGATTATGGACGGTTGTACAAGCTACTATAGAGCAGCGCTGGTTTTGATTTCAAAAAGGATTTCAGAAAATCAATGGCTTTGGAAATGTTTTGTCCATGGGATGGTCGGAAAGGAGTTTGGTCATGGGATGACCGGAAGGAAAAACAAATATGTGACCCGATCCTGGTGTTTTCCCAAAACTTTTCAAAAAGGTTTTACAAAAGTTTTCAACAAAGATATAGACATGCTATATCTACAAGATAAACTATTTTAGAAAAGAACCTCTTATGGAGCCCTCCTACCGCCATAACCATATTGCATATCCTTTATTATTGTTCTTTTAAGGTGGTTTGCGAGTACATTCAAATTACTCATTCGCATTGTCCCGGGCTATTTACTTGGACAGACTTTCAGAGTATTAAGGAACAATGGAGCTACAAACTTCTATGCGAGCTAGGCCATCTTCCCAGTCAGTCTCCTATAGGTTAAGGCTTGATGTGGGATCTGCGAATGAAGACTTCCGCTATTGATGATAGTAATGACCATAATTGCAATGATGCAAGTTTTGTACTCGTTACTTTCTGGATGTTGCAATGATACTCGTTGGTTATGCTCACGACTCACTGATCATGGGAACATGAATTGTAGGCATAATGGGGTCCGACATACTTGGTATTAGAGCCATCCTGACTGTAGGAGACCTTAGTTAGCATGGACGTTAGACAAGACAACCCCACTTTCTGAAAACCTCGAATTTCAAAAATTATTTTCTCAAAATCTTTTCGAAAGATTTTTTATCTCACCTTCTATGACTTAAACTGTTTGAAAATGGCTTCCTCTATCTCTCATCTACCTTCAAATGTTCCATTTTCAAAAACAAGTCCGACTTGAAACCATGAAGACAAAGGTACCTAGATGAAGAGATGTAGAGACAAGAAAACCAAAGGAGCTACCAACAACGAAAGACACTACAAGATCTCCCTCCCAATGGAGTCCTCCCATTTCCCTCAAAGGATCAAGCACGGCGTCGACGACACCCAAAGACAAGACCGAAGTCAAGACCCCCATAAATCCTGTAATTAGGATAAATACCCCCAACATAGGATTCCCCTTATGGCGCGTAGTCACCCTTTAGTACCTATGGTATGCTATGTTTGTTTAACAATATGCTCATATGATGCTTGGAATGTGTTGCTCGTCTTCCTCGGATCTTTGACCTGTTTGTTTTGACAACCTTGTTTGTGTGTCTTGACACCAACACCCATAATTCCGTAAGATGAAGCCTCTCCTCAACAGGATGGCCACATAATGAAATCTAAAACAACCCCTATCTGTGCCTAACACTAACCATACCCCCTAATCAAATCTGCTTCCATGCACCTAATTTCATCCCTAACCTAAACCCCATGTAGATGGCTCCTTCCCGCTCGGTTTACCCACCCGTGGAAACCACACCCGATGAAGGCATGACCCTTACCTTCACTGCTAAAGAGCTGAATATCACCGAGAAACTGTAATATTCAAAGATAGTACCCGACCCCAGTACGACGACATGATTTCTTTCCAAGAAGGCATCACTTTAAGACCTCACTCAAGACCAAGGGAAATACGACTTCCCTCTAGCATCACGCCAATACTCCAAGACTGAAGATATACCCCATCCTCGACAACCTTACTGAAGTCCTAAGGTGGAAAGACAGTGTCTTTCCACTTAGATCCAGAGAGCTGCTCGACGAAATCAAGGACAAAACTCGGAAATAACCAGGAGGTCAGGACCATTTACTTGCCTTGACACAATTAAAGCCCCTTGATGCGGCTTAGATCACTGTAGAGCTTCGTTGGGAGACCCCAAGAGGAAGGTATGATGAGTACAGCAGCAAGTTTTTCCCTCAGTAAGAAACCAAAGTTATCGAACCAGTAGGAGGAAGGAAACAACTCAAAGGTGTTGCTAGCAACTGGAAACCTGCACAACACAAACTCAAGACTTCCCCCAATGAACAGTGAGGTTGTCAATCTCACCGGTTTGCTAAAAACAAAGAATTAACCGTATGGTGTGGAAGGTAATAGTGGTTTGTAGAAAGTAAATAGGAACAGTGGAAGATGTATCAATGGTAAAGATTGGACCGGGGTCCATAGTTCACTAGAGGTGTTGTAACATCCCAGCATCTAGGAACAAACGAAGGGTAGATTTAGGAAATTGTGCATATGCATGCATTCATCTGCAAAATGTGGGTAATTTTTTCGCCAAATAAAAACTTAAAGTGATTAGAGTTTCTTTCACTCTCTAAGTTTAGGAATAGCTTTGGAGAGTGATTGTTATAAATTTTGACATGATCTTTATGAATTACGGTGTTTTGGGGGAAGGAATTTGAATTCAAACTTGAGATTTGAGTTGATATTTTACAAGATGAGAGTTATGATTTAGTAATATTATTTAACCAAGAAATAATATATAGTAACAGAAACTCTAAATAAGAAATACAATCAAACAAATGAATATTTATTCCATGAATAAGTTACAAAATGTAACTCATTAAGTCAATGAATAATCTTTACAGAAGTGAAATTACAAAAAGAGAAATATTTACATATTAATAAACTATTACAAACTCCTTACAAAGGAATGAAATAAAATTACAAACGAGTACATCTGTCTAAAAATGAACCTATTCTAATTTTGAATCTTCAAATCTTGCACCTGCAAAATAAAGAATAAACAAAAAGGAAAATTGAAGGTTTAGTTATTAATTTTTACTCTCAGTAGAGAGCAGTGAGTTGCATTACTCAACTTTACATCATTGAGTAAATATTTTAGGGGAAAGTTTCACCAATATGAAAGAATTCAATCTTTCATAAAGCCACAAGTCAAATGATCACAATAAGTAAAGGGGCAAGTTTCACCAGGAAGATTAATAGTAATAAGATAAAAGGGTAGAACACCTCATTGAGCATATCCACAACCATGCAGCAGACACACAAGTAGCTCACTTACCAAAATGCATGGGTGTGCTGTCGACACAGCCACAACTGCTTCAACAAGTAAAAGGTCCATGCACAGCTGTGGGCAAGCACTAGTGCACCTCTCCATTTCTCATACCACACAAGAACAAGCAACTTAGCCAAAGCCAAGAAAACCAGCCAACAAAACCTTACACCAGATCAAACCAAACATCACCAGATGGTGACATAAGGATGGGGAGGATTAGGTGGACAGCAAGGCCAAGCTCACGTGAGCTAGGAGGAGCAGGGTAGATCAAGGCCAAGCACAGGAACTAGGAGAAACAAGAACATCATCAGGAGGTGAAGGATTGGAACAGGCCAGCAACACCACCAGCACATCAAGCCACCACAATCATCCATTTTTGTGGTGAGTATCAATCTCCACATGATCTGTTTATCTTAGCCAAACAGAAAATATGTGTTGTTTAATAAGACAACCACTCAGTGATCACCCAAGTGGGGTGAACCTATCCTAGAGGATTTCAAATATAAAGACCAAAACCAAACTCTAATAAACACACCAAAGAGTAGCACCTTAGATCTCATAAGCTACAAACCAATCAATTAACTTAACCAACTAGGATCCAAGATCTAGCAAGCAACTATGATGCCTTAGCCAATTTTAAAAATGACAGCAACATAGGAACTTAGTTCCTAGAGCCTCAGACCAGCATCATAGGCATCAACATTAAGTGAACTTTTCAACTTATCATTAAGCATCTATCAAGTCTCAAGTACTGACCATAAGTAAAACCAGCAACAAGATCAACTTGTGTACCATTCTAAGATGGTTTCACAAGAAATGATCCTACAGCTAATCCAACAAGATAGTCTAGCTTTCATAAATAAACTAGCAGACCAATATATATCATTTCCCTGGGACCATACTCAGAGATCATCCAAAATATCCATTCATCTTCAAAGAATCATCAGACTCTATTGAATAAATTTAGTCTATGGATAAACATACAAGCTAACAATCAATGATGTAGTTAATCATCACTAATAGTGTTACAATCAGTATCAAGATACCGACATAAGATAAACACACTAAGCAACCATGTTACTAATCAGAGGCAACACAATGAGCCACTAGCATCAGATCAACACTAGTATCAGATTAACATAAGCATCAATTCACAAGCACACAGGAATGAACCTAGAACTAGGGATGAACCCTAGAATCAGTGCAAAACCTAAATATAGATTGGACACTAGATATACACAGAGGTACTCGAGGTAGCCAGAGGCACGAGTAATCACAGAGACATTACTCATCGGTGCTCCTCACTGAAGGATTGAAGAGGAAGCAAAGGGGCCGGCGAGCTCGTGGCTGCATGGGAGCACCCCAGGGGGCGCTGCAACCTGCACCAGCCACGGTGGCAGCCACTGCCGTGCACGAGCACCGCACACCACCATGGGAGGATGACGGCGACGCTAGCAGCACCATCCCCAAACCCTAGGGTTCGGGAAGGGGGCTAGTCTGGCCACATGAGGGCCCCAGGATCAAATCGAGGCGGAGCAACTGCAGTAGCATGGTTGACAACCTTGCCCTGCACCATGGAAGCGGCCAGGAAGGACCACAGTGGCGACCAGAGCACGACGGTGGCGCTAGTGACCGCGGGGTCGAGGAGGAGACTAAGTGAGGTCGAGAGAGAGAGACAGAGGAAATGGGCCAATAGGGCCAGAGCCCTTCGGGGTGCCCTTTTGGT
This sequence comes from Avena sativa, assembly GCA_916181665.1. Taxonomy (NCBI): domain Eukaryota; kingdom Viridiplantae; phylum Streptophyta; class Magnoliopsida; order Poales; family Poaceae; genus Avena; species Avena sativa. The sequence continues at coordinate 134,287,879 of OV702298.1, forward strand.
CAAGTCACTTGGGCCAAATTGGCCCAATAAGCCCAATAAGGCTAGCCCAAAACTTAAAAGAAAAGTTTTAATAATTAATATAAGCCCAAAATACCTTAGAGTTAAATAAAATTCTAGAAAATATAATAGAAGTCTAAAAATTACAAAAAATATACTTTTGGATTCATAATAGCCCAACCTATTTAAATAAATTAAGAAAAAAAATTTATGAATATAATTTTTAGACAAGAATTCTATGATATATATTCCTTATAGGAATTTTATAAAATTATAGAAAGAGGATAAAAATAAATAAAAATCTCTTTTATTATATATTATTATTTTAGTATTTTAGAAAAATGCTAAATAGATATTTAAAGTTATAAAACGAAATTATTTTATTTAAATGTTAAATCTTACAAGAATTATTAAATAAATAAATATAGGAATGAATATTAAATTTCAGTTCTAAAAAAATAAATTATTACCCTATAAAATGGCAAATATAATATTCAATAAATATTAAGTATTATTTTTAAATGAAATCCTTTATTGCTAAATTAATTCTTGATACTAAAATAATGGGTAAAACACACAAAGAAAAATAAATGCTAAATAATGCATCACATTACTATGCATATTCATTTTGCTTCTTTAAGTATTGTCCTTACCGGGCAATAATGATGTTTTGTGGACATAGAAGCTCAAGGTCCATTGCAACCATCCGTCTTCACTACCTTGCAATCACAAGGCAAGTTCATCACTTGCTCATGTCCTTTGAAGAGTCTTTATCAAAGTATTTGCAAATTGTGTGTTATCATCTATGTTTCAAGGAAAGAAAATATTATTTTCTGAAACAAATAAATTGTTGATATCATCCTAAGTGGTGATATAATGGAGCAACAGAACCTAGGTTTCTATTTGCAACAATGATGATTAACTAGGAACTTAACAACCCATAACATCAGTGATTCTAGCGCCGTATATCGCGTGTTAACCATGAGATTTGGAATGGGACGGAGAAGTCAGCTGTATCTTCTTCCTCTTGCATGTAGCCGGATGTGCGTGTCGTGGCTATTATCCTCGTAACGTGCATATTAATTGGTAATTCGTAGAGGAATTGCAGCATATGGGTGGGAACCCTCATCATCCAACGATAGTTATGGCATCTAACGGTCCGTACAAACCATTGCCGTAATTCAATGGGTGGGCATGGTGTACACCAAGGAGGCATGCGAGGTCGCGAAGGGGGCATTGATTCGCTTGGATCACCTACTGGGGCCCACATCATGGAATTGTGGACGGGAAAGTACGCCCGGTTGTGCAACAAGGAGTTGATCTCTTATGGGTAAAGTAACGCACCTCTGCAGAATGTAAAAACTGTAACTTGTTACTCCCTGTTCCGGGAAGGAGCTACAAACACGGCAGGAAAGGAACTCCATGAAAGTTCTGGTAAACCTGTGAAGGCTGATGGGCATAGATTTTAATAATAAAATAAATCTTTGAAGAAATATTTATGAAAACTGCATAGTGCCAAGGACTTATAGTCCGAGGTGGTAGATAGAGCATCAAACTTCCCACCTTGCATATAACGAACTTGCTTGGTAACGCTGTTCCTCATCTTTTCCTTTGATCCCCTGCTTAGACTCTGAGGATCCCGAAGACACTCCAGTGTATGCAGCAGAATGCCAAGAAGATGTCTTCTACGAGGAGCCTAACCTGTCAGGTGGTGTTGAGGGTGTGGATTATGAGATCCGATATGGAGGAGATGGCAATGAGTCAGCTTAGTTGCCCTAGTTATTAGTAAATAATGGAGTTGAGCAGCATGAATTTTATATAATATGCTGCTGAGCTCAACTCTTAGTTGGAGTTGTTACTTTTAACTTCCGTTGAAACACTTCATATTTTGGTTTGTAAGTTGAATCTTTTGAAGTCTTTAAGTTCTGGTATTGTAATAAATAATGTGTGTGTATGTTTGTAATATGGACCCGCAATGTTTCTGTTGTACCACTCTGAGGGATATGATATTTATGGAATGGTGTTCTGTGAATGTCATGTCAACGACTCTTATGTACTACACATGCAGTGGTATGCTAGGTCACCGCAGTTGGTATCAGAGAAAATTGCTTTGACCTTAGGTTGTAAACCTAGTAAAGGGTATTACCTGTAGGAGCGTGAAGCAACGATAAAGTATTCTCTAAAAGAGTATAATGGGTATTCAATGAGGATATTCCGTTATATGTTTTAGTGCAATAATTCTTTGTTATGATGCAATATATTATTGATTACTAATAAAAATATTTTTGATATACAGAGTTATGGCACCAAAGTTTTCAAAACAAACTTTGGAAATGAAAGAGGAGACTCTCGATGACTACCAAGGATCATTCACTGATCAGCTTTGACAACTTTTAAGGATTTTTAGTTGTCCAACTAAAATTCCAGTGAATACCATAACCTACTATAATGGTCAGATGCTATCCAAGTATCGTGTGAGTATCCAACTTCCAGAGGAGCTTGGATTATATCACGATCTACCTATAGGTGAAGGTAGCAGTCATTTAGCAGCATATCATGTTGCTGTTGTGGAGGTGATAGCCAATATCCGGGAGCATAAAGACAATGAGTTAGAGGGAAGCACATTCTCTGTGATTCCACATGATTCTATAGACTCGGAGCCAATACCGGATCATATTACCTTGGTGAAAAAGGATCCTAAGTTAGCTTCCCAGTTTATGGATCGATACTGAACACTTGCTACATCTTTTTATAAGACCCATCAAGTTATTGTTGAAGATAAAAATGACATGTTAGAGGATCTAACTGATCTGGAAAGAAGAAAACAATTAGCATTCCAGTTGAATAAAGAAGCAAAGAGTAGTACAAAAACAATCTTTAAGGATATACCCATAGATCCTGAATCTTTTACACCATATCCTTAGTCACCTAGGCTAGAAACTACCCATGATCCTATGTTAGATATGAGGTATCCTGTACCACAGGGTTCAGAGGAAGGGTCTGATTCAGAACTTTCTATTAAGAATTCTGATGGTTGGAGAATAGGAACATTTGAAGGATCCCAAGGAAATCAGATGTCCATAGATGGGTCTGACAAAAATGTTGTACAATCCAGTTGGATGGGTGCAAGAACCAATCCTAGTAACAGTAGTAGAAATACCATATTCGTAGGTGATCAGGATGAGGAAGAAGATCCTGAGGAGAGAATGTTTGAATCATCAACATTTTCTCAAAACCTAGGGAATATACATTATCCGGTGTTTAACTATCTTGCCCAACAAAGCACCTAGGGAGCAGCAGAATCTACGTATTCTGTTGACAACTCAAGGAATGAAGCTCTGGAGATGCAAGTGGGTGATAATGATGAAAATAATTCTGAAGACTTTTCAGCTGAGCTGGATGGAGTCAATGTGCTCAGGTTGAGTAATGATTCAAGTCCTGACACTTCAGATACGGAGTATGTTCCCTTTGGAAGGCCATTTGTTCCACAGACTGTGCGACGGCCGTTACGTCATCACGGCTGGACTTCAGGCATGTATGATGAGCGTCGTGGATACTAGAAGCAAGCGGCTTATTAGGAAGCATCGGGTATTGCGTATTGTAATCCGAGAGAGTGATGTAGATAGATAAGTGAGGCAATATTCTTATTATTCTATAGTACTTGTAGGGTACAAGTATGATGACTTTATACTTTGTTATGAGGCTTGTAATGTATAATATGTGAAATGATATTTGGATTTTATTTGGATTTCCATTGTGTGACTAGTTCTGTGCGTAAAGTTGAGCTCAGAACACATGTGCATGATGTAATTATGAGTATTCGCTTTATGTTGCAGGACTAGAGGGTCATGGACACGGGTGAAGAAACTAAGTCTGAGCAACAACGCATGGAACGTGAGGCCAAGGAGAAGGCCGATGCAGATGCCAGAAATGAGGGAACATTACCACCACCACCAATGAGGCCATTAATGGAGCAGAATTTTGTGCAGTATATGCAAATGATGCAAGAAAACCAAAACAAGTTCACGGAAGAGTTGTTGGGACGAGCTGGAAACCAGAGAGCACCTGAAGGTGGAGGAGTGAGTCTTTCTGACTTCTAGAATGCAAGGCCGTTACCTTTTGCATCAGCCCCTGAACCAATGGATGCAGAAGATTGGCTAGCAGATACAGAGAGGAAGTTAAAGACTATAGGTTGTAATTATGAGGAAAAACTAAGGTATGCAACTCATCTTCTGACAGGACCTGCAACATCATGGTGGGAAAATCAGTTAGCCATGCAACAGCCAGGAAGAGAGTATACTTGGGAAGAGTTCAATTAGAGGTTTCGTGAGTATCATGTTCCGAAGAGTGTTATGGAGTTGAAGCGGAGATAATTTGAGGAGCTTTAGCAAGGTTATACCAGTGTCATGAAGTACATCCGAGAGTTTAGCCAACTATCTCGTTATGCCGAGGATGAAGTGAGCATTGAAGAGAAGAGAAAGAAGCGTTTCCTGCGAGGGTTAAATCCATTTGTGAGGATGCAGTTGAGGTTGGCCAATAAACAAACCTATTAGCAGTTATTGGATGCAGGCATCACTTTTGATGATGACTACAAGAATGTCCAGGAGGATAGGAGGAAGAGATCCAAGAAGGAAACTAAGAGGATTCATGCAAGTAAACCTAAACCCAATCTGGAGTTCTAGCCCAGGAACAAAGCCTACAACAATAACAATAATAAGGGAAATGGTGGAAATCAGTCCAATCCCGGATAAATGTTACCTGCAATAATTGTGGACTTCCAGGGCATTTCCAGAGAGAATGCAAAAAGCCAGCAGTTATTTGTTACGGTTGTGGCCAGAAGGGCCATATCAAGCCTGACTGTCCAAGTAAACCACCAGGTGGTTGGCCTACCAAGGGTGGAGGACAAGCCAGAGGACGTAATGGACAGCCCAGTCGAGGAGGAAATAATGTCAAGAACAATAATGGCAAGAGGAATAGACCTACCGGGAAGCTAAATTGCGCAACCCTGGAGGAGGTGGATAACTCAGAGCATGTAGTGATAGGTACACTCAATATCCTTACCAATCCCGGAAAATTTCTATTTGATACTGGTGCAACTACTTCATTCATTTCTGAAGAATTCTGTGCTAAATTCGGGATTAGAAGGGCAACGTTAGAAAACCCTATGATGTAGTGACGACAGGGTGAAATGTAGTTGTACGCCACATTAAACAAGATCGGGTTATCTCGATTTATGGTTGTACCTACTTTGCAGACCTTTATGTGATTCCTTTGAAGGGAATTGCAGTAGTGCTGGGTATGGATTGGATGACTGAACATGGGGCCCAGATTAATTGTGAGGAAAAACCGTCTCAATCAAAAATCCAAGTGGAGCAAGGATAGTTTATCAAGAAGATAAGCACAATCATATCATAGTGATCTTCAGTTGAACTCAGTGAAGGAGGTCAAGTTGGAAGATATTCCTATAGTAAATGAGTTTCCAGATGTTTTTCCAGCAGAATTACTAGGAATGCCACCAGATCGAGAAATAGAGTTCACTAGATCTGATTCCGGGTACATCAGCAATAGCTCAAGCATCATACAAGATGGGTCCAAAATAATTGATGAACTAGCCAGAAAAGGATTCATTCAAGAAAGTGTATCCCCATGGGAAACACCGATGATCTTTGTGGATAAAAGAGATGGAGGAAGAAGAATGTGTGGGGACTATAGGAATCTCAATAATGTTACCATCAAGAATAAGTATCCATTACCTAGAATCCAAGATCTGTTTGATCAAGTTAAAGGAGCTGGAGTATTTTCCAAGATTGATCTAAGATCCGGGTACCATCATATAAAAATCAAATCAGAAGATGTTCCAAAGACATCATTTGTCTCAAGGTATGGACACCATGAGTATCTTGTCGTACCGTTTGGTTTGACCAATGCACCAACAATATTCATGAATTTTACGAATAAAATCTTCATGTCATACTTGGACAAGTTTGCCATAGTGTTTATTGGTGATATTCTGATATATTCCAAGGATAAGGAAGAGCATGCTGATCATTTGAGAATAACATTGTAGATCCTAAGAGAACATAAGCTTTATGCTAAGTATAGTAAGTTTGAATTCTGGCTAGATGAGGTAGAATTCCTCGGTCATGTGATCAGTAAAGATTGAATTGCAGTAAACCCATCCAAAGTTCAATCAGTATTAGAATGGACTGCACCCACTAATGTGAAACAAATTAGAGGTTTCTTGGGAATGGCTGGTTACTATCAGAGGTTCATTGAAGGTTTCTCTAAAATAGCTGGACCAATGACCAACTTGTTAAGGAAGAATACACCATTCATCTGGGATGAGAAGTGTGAAGCTAGTTTTCAGGAGTTAAAGACCAGATTAACTACCGCTCCAATCTTAGCAGTTCCTAAAACAGGGAAGAACTTTACAGTATACTGTGATGCATCCAAAGAAGGTTTGGGTTGTGTGTTAATGCAAGATCGGAAAGTAATTGCTTACCGATCAAGATAACTGAAACCACATGAAGTTAATTATCCAACTCATGATTTGGAGTTAGCAGCAGTAGTCTTTGCTCTGAAAGGATGGAGGCATTTTCTGTATGGAGCCAGATGTGATTTATACACTGACCATAAAAGTCTCAAATATTTCTTCACTCAAAAGGAATTGAATATGAGACAGAAGCGTTGGTTAGAGCTAATCAAAGATTATGATTTAACAATCAACTATACCCCTGGAAAAGAAAATGTTGTAGCAGATGCTTTAAGTCGTAAAAGTGCAGATATTCAGCCTAGCAATCGGGAGTTACCAAAAGAGTTACAGATGGATTTGGAAAGATTAGAGCTTCAATTCATAAGAACAGAAACTCTTGGAGGACTAGCTACTATGCAGGTAGTTGCAGAACAGAATAGTGATCTTAAGCACGAAATTTTTAGACATCAAGCAGAAGATCCTTTTATTGCTGAGGAAATTTAGAGGATATCTCAAGGACAAACATCAGCTTTTCGCTTAGGATATTATGAGTCTTTATGGTTACAAGATCGTCTTTGTGTTCTAGATGTTCCAGATATTCGTGAAGTGATACTTCGAGAGGCACATGAAACACCCTACTCCATTCATCGAGGAAGTACTAAGATGTACATGGATTTGAAAGAATTATTCTGGTGGAATAACATGAAGAGAGACATTGCAAAATATGTGTCAGAATGCCATACTTGCCAAAGGGTAAAAGCTAAACATCAAAGTCTAGCAGGACCACTACAACCTTTGGAAATTCCCGAGTGGAAATGGGAGGAAATTGGTATGGACTTCATCACAGGTTTGCCCATGACACCTAAACGGAAGGATATGATATGGATAATTGTTGATAGACTCACTAAAAGTGCACATTTTATTCCGGTGGATAAGAAGGATAATGTCGAGAAGTTAGTAGAAGTATACATCAAGGAGATAGTAAGTAAGCACGGAGTGTCCAAAAAGATTGTAACTGATAGAGGATCAGTGTTTACTTTGGCATTTTGGAAGCAATTACATGAAGCACTTGGTTCAAAGTTAGATTTTAGCACAACCTATCATCCAGAGACGGGGGGGGGGGGGGGTCAAACTGAAAGAACAAAGAAAATACTGGAAGACATGCTTAGGGCTTGTGCATTAGATTTTGGAGGTTCGTGGGAAGATCATCTACCATTGGCAGAATTTTCCTACAATAATAGCTATTAGAGTAGTCTGAAGGCAAATCCATATCAAGTACTTTATGGAAGGAAATGTAGATCACCAATATGTTGGTATGAGCCTGGGAGTAGCAAAGAATTTGTGCTCGATTATATCAAAGAAAGGCAAGATATCATTGATATAATCAAGGATAGATTGAAGATCGCCCAAAGTAGACAGAAAAGTTATGCTGATCTAAGTCGAAGATCATGGCATCCTAAAGTAGGAGACATGTTATATCTAAAAGTAAGCCCAATGAAAGGAGTTAAGAGGTTTGGAGTTAATGGAACATTAAGTCCAAGATATATAGTACCATTCAAAGTACTGAGTCAGAACAGGACAATAGCTTATGCTTTAGAGCTACCCTCAAGATAGGCTCAAGTTCATAATGTTTTCCATGTGTCACAACTCCGAAAATGTCTTAAAGTTACCGATGATGCAATCACACATCAAGAGATAGAATTACAAGCAGACCTGACTTATGTTGAGCAACCCTGTAAAATTCTGGAAGAAAACTGGAAAAGATTAAGAAATAGGGCAATCAAGTACTGCAAGGTATAGTGGGAACATCATCCCGTGAGAGAAGCCACGTGGGAGAAAGAAGATGACTTAAGAAAAGCCTATCCAGAACTATTCAGGTACACTTCAACAAACTTCGGGACAAAGTTTAATTTAAGGGGGAAGTCTGTAACATCCCAGCATTTAGGAACAAACGAAGGGTAGATTTAGGAAATTGTGCATATGCCTGCATTCATATGCAAAATGTGGTTAATTTTTTCACCAAATAAAAACTTAAAGTGATCAGAGTTTCTTTCACTCTCTAAGTTTAGGAATAGCTTTAGAGAGTGATCGTTATAAATTTTGACATGATCTTTATGAATTAGGGTGTTTTGGGGAAAGGAATTTGAATTCAAACTTGAGATTTGAGTTGATATTTTAAAAGATTAGAGTTATGATTTAGTAATATTATTTAATCAAGAAATAATATATAGTAACAAAAACTCTAAATAAGAAATACAATCAAACAAATGAATATTTATTCTATATCCATGAATAAGTTACAAAATGTAACTCATTAAGTCAATGAATAACCTTTACAGAAGTGAAATTACAAAAAGAGAAATATTTACATATTAATAAACTATTACAAACTCCTTACAAAGGAATGAAATAAAATTACAAAGGAGTACATATGTCTAAAAGTGAACATATTCTAATTTTGAATCTTCAAATCTTGTACCTGCAAAATAAAGAATAAACAAAAAGTAAAATTGAAGGTTTAGTTATTAATTTTTACTCTTAGTAGAGAGCAGTGAGTTGCACTACTCAACTTTACATCATTGAGTAAATATTTTAGGGGAAAGTTTCACCAATATGAAAGAATTCAATCTTTCATAAAGCCACAAGTCAAAGTAAAGGGGCAAGTTTCACCAGGCAGATTAATAGTAACAAGATAAAAGGGTAGAACACCTCATTGAGCATATCCACAACCATGCAGCAAACACACAAGTAGCTCAGTCACCAAAATGCATGGGTGTGCTGTCGACACAACCACAACTGCTTCAACAAGTAAAAGGTCCAAGCACAGCCGTGGGCAAGCACTAGTGCACCTCTCCATTGCTCACACCACACAAGAACAAGTAGCTTAGCCAAAGCCAAGCAAACCATCCAACAAAACCTTACACTAGATCAAACAAACATCACCTGATGGTGACATAAGGAGGGGGAGGATCAGGTGGATAGCAAGGCCAAGCTCACATGAGCTGGGAGGAGCAGGGTAGATTAAGGACAAGCACATGAACTAGGGGAAACAAGAACAACATCAGGAGGTGAAGGATTGGAACCAGCCAGCAACACCACCAGCACATTAAGCCACCACAATCATCCATTTTTGTGGTGAGTATCATAAATCTCCACATGATCTGTTTATCTTAGCCAAATAGAAAATATGTGTTGTTTCATAAGACAACCTCTCAGTGATCACCCAAGTGGGATGAACCTATCCTAGAGGATTTCAAATATAAAGACCAAAACCAAACTCTAATAAACACACCAAAATCTCAGACCAGCCTCATAGATTTGGTGACACCAAAAAGGCAACTTATATGTTCTATCATTTGTTCTTATAAGATCTGGGCACATCTCCAAGAAAGAGTAGCACCTCAGATCTCATAAGCTACAAACCAATCAATTAACTTAACCAACTAGGATCCAAGATCTAGCAAGCAACTATGATGGCTTAGCCAATTTTAAAATGACAACAACATAGGAACTTAGTTCCTAGAGCCTTAGACCAGCATCATAGGCATCAACATTAAGTGAACTTTTCAACTTATCATTAAGCATCTATCAAGTCTCAAGTACTGACCATAATTAAAACTAGCAACATGATCAACTTGTGTACCATTCTAAGATGGTTTCACAAGAAATGATCCTACAGCTAAGCCAACAAGATAGTCTAGCTTTCATAAATAAACTAGCAGACCAATATATATCATTTCCCTGGGACCATACTCAGAGATCATTCAAAATATCCATTCATCTTCAAAGAATCATCAGACTCTATTGAATAAATTTAGTCTATGGATAAACATATAAGCTAACAATCACTGATGCAGTGAATCATCACTGACAGTGTTACAGTCAGTATCAAGATACTGACAGAAGATAAACACACTAAGCAAACATGTTACTAATCAGAGGAAACACAATGAGCCACTAGCATTAGATCAACACTAGCATCAATTTAACATAAGCATCAATTCACAAGCACACAGGAATGAACCTAGAACCAGGGATGAACCCTAGAATTAGTGAAAAACCGAAATATATATTGGCCACTAGATATACACAGAGGTACTCGAGGTAGCCAGAGGCACGAGTAATCACAAAGACATTACTCACCGGTGGTCCTCGCCGAATGATTGAAGAGGAAGCAGAGGGTCCGTCAAGCTCGTGGCGGCACGGGGAGCACCCTAGGCGGCGCTGCAACCCGCACCATCCACGGCGGCAGCCACAGCAGTGCACGAGCACCGCACACCACCACGGGAGGACGGCAGTGACACTAGCAGCGCCATCCCCAAACCCTAGGGTTCAGGAAGGGGGCTAGTCTGGCCACAGGAGGGCCCCAGGATCAAATCAAGGTGGAGCAGATGCAGTAGCACTGTCGACAACCTCTCCTTGCACCATGGAAGCGGCCAGGAAGGATCACGGCGGCGGCGCCAGTGACCGCGGGGTCGAGGAGGAGAGGAAGTGACGAAGAGAGAGAGAGAGAGAGAGAGAGAGGAAATGGGCCAATAGGGCCAGAGCCCTTCGGGGTGCCCTTTTGGTCAAGTCACTTGGGCCAAATTGGCCCAATTAACCCAATAGGGCTAGCCCAAAACTTAAAAGAAAAGTTTTAATAATTAATATACGCCCAAAATACCCTAGAGTTAAATAAAATTCTAGAAAATATAATAGAAGTCTAAAAATTACAAAAATATACTTTTGGATTCATAATAGCCCAACCTATTTAAATAAATTAAGAAAGAATTTTTAGACAATAATTCTATGATATATATTCCTTATAGGAATTTTATAAAATTATAGAAAGAGGATAAAAATAAATAAAAATCTGTTTTATTATATATTATTATTTTAGTATTTTAGAAAAATGCTAAATAAATATTTAAAGTTATAAAAAGAAATTCTTTTATTTAAATGTTAAATCTTAAAAGAATTATTAAATAAATAATTATAGGAATTAATATTAAATTTCAATTCTAAAATAAATAAATTATTACCCTATAAAATGGAAAATATAATATTCAATAAATAATAAAAAATATTTTTAAATGAAATCCTTTATTACTTAAAGGAATTCTTGAAACTAAAATAATGGGTAAAACACACAAAGAAAAATAAATGCTAAATAATGCATTACATTACTATGCATATTCAGTTTGCTTCTTTAAATATTGTCCTTACCGGGCAATAATAATGTTTTGTAGACATAGAAGATCAAGGTCAAGTGCAAGCATCCGTCTTCACTACCTTGCAATCACAAGGCAAGTTCACCACTTGCTCATGTCCTTTGAAGAGTCTTTATCAAAGTATTTGCAAATTGTGTGTTATCATCTATGTTTCAAGGAAAGAAAATATTATTTTCTCAAACAAATAAATTTTTGATATCATCCTAAGTGGTGATATAATGGAGAAATAGAACTTAGGTTTCTATTTGCAACAATGATGATTACCTAGGAACTTATCCTCGCATGTAGCCGGATGTGCAAGTCGTGGCTCTTATCCTCGTAATGTGCATATTAATTGGTAATTCGTAGAGGATATGCATCGTATGGGTGGGAACACTCATCGTCCCACGATAGTTATGGCATCTAACGGTCTGTACAAACCATTGCCGTAATTCAATGGGTGGGCATGGTGTACACCAAGGAGGCATGCGACATCACGAAGGGGGCAGTGATTGGCTTGGATCACCTACTTGGCCCCACATCATGGAATTGTGGATGGGAAAGTACGCTCGGTTGTGCAACAAGGAGTTGATCTCTCATGGGTAAAGTAACACACCTCTACAGAGTGTAAAAGCTGTAACTTGTTACTCCCTGTTCCGGGAAGGAGCTATGAACGTGGCAGGAAAGGAACTCCATGAAAGTTCTGGTAAACCTATGAAGGCTGATGGGCATAGATTTACGAAAACTTTGTAGTGCCAAGGACTTATAGTCCGAGGTGGTAGATAGAGCATCAAACTTCCCACCTTGCATATAACGAACTTGTTGGGTAACACTGTTACTCACCTTTTCCTTTGATCCCTTGCTTAGACTCTGAGGATCCCGAAGATACTCCAATGTATGCAGTGGAATGCCAAGAAGATGTCTTCTACAAGGAGCCTGACCTGTCAGATGGTGTTGAAGGAGTGGATTACGAGATCCGATATGGATGAGATGGCAACGAGTCAGCTTAGTTGCCCTAGTTATTAGTAACTAATGGAGCTGAGCAACATGAACTTTATATAATAAGCTGTTGAGCTCAACTCTTAGTTGGAGTTGTTACTTTTAGCTTCCGCTGAAACACTTTATATTTTGGTTTGTAAGTTTAATCTTTTGAAGTCTTGAACTTCTGTTATTGTAATAATAATAATAATGTGTGTGTATGTTTGTAATATGGACCCGCAATGTTTCTGTTGTACCACTCTGAGGGATATGATATTTACGGAATGGTGTTCTGTGAATGTCATGTCAATGACTATAGTGTACTACACATGCAGTGGTATGCTGGGTCACTGCAAGTGTTCTCCTTAATATAAACAACATGGCATGCTGGGTAAGCAAATTACAACGGGGCAATTGACAGGACAGAGCAAGGCATAACAATGCAATACTAGATATTCATGATCCTATGAGATTTGATTGGGCAATACAACAAGATACATATACCGCCATCCAACTACATCTATGACTAGTAATCCACCTTCAGGTTATCATCCGAACCCCCTCCAGTATTAAGTTGTAAGCAACGGAAAACTGCTTTAGGAAAAGTGTGAAAGGTAAACAATCCACTCGTTCCATGAACAAGAGATCGTTGTTTTCTCCTAGTAGCAACAACACATATACAACCTTAGAGACTTCTGTCACTTACCGAGATTAAATAGACGCATGAACCCACTATCGAGCATAAATACTTCCTCTTAGAGTCAGTAGCATCTACTCGGCCAAGATAGCTACTAGAAACGGAGATCATGCAAGATCACAAACAACACAGACATGATAGAATCAATATGATAGAATCATTAACTAATCTGACATAGTAATCTCAATATCCATCGGATCCCCGCAAACACAACATGCATGATTACAAATAGATGATGTTGATCATGAACGAAGCTCACGAGATCTAAACACGGTAGCACAAAGGAGGAGAAAGAACCATCTAGCTACTATATGGACCCGTAGTCGAAGGTGGAACTACTCACGCATAATAACGGATGCTGGCATGGTGATGAAAAAGGCCTCCGGGATGATCTCTCCCCTCCGGCAGGGTGCCGAGAAGAGCTTTAGATCCCCCTGATCTTCGGACGATGGTGGCGGCGGCTACAGACTGTTTTGTGGAAGATTGATCGGGGACTTAGGATTTAGGTATCGAGGGCTTCTTATAGGCGAAGAGGGAGGCCGAGGGGGTGCCCGAGGTGGCTGCACCCCCCAGGCGAAGGCCAGGCCTGGCCGTGCGACCAGGGGGTGTGGCCCCCTCGAGGCCCTCCTCTGTCTCGTCTTCTGGCTCCGTGTTCCCCACGATAAAATATTGACTTTGGCTTTTGTCCCGTCCAATTCCGAGAATATTCATTTTTTGCCTTTTCTGGAACCAAAAAACAGAAGAAAACAGGCAATTGGCACTGCGGCATCTTGTTATTAGGTTTGTCCCAGAAAACATATCAAAATACCTCAAAGTGTTGACAAAGAAAAGCAAAGTAGATACTAAACAAGCATGGAACATAAAAAATTATAGATACGTTTTCGACGTATCAAGCATCCCCAATCTTAAATCCTGCTCGTCCTAGAGTAGGCAAGTGATAAAAAGAATAATTTTTTAAGTGACATGCACCATCAAAATCAAGACCAAACCATTTGCAAGCATTGAAAGCTGGGATCAAAGTACTCTAAACATGAGCATGAAAGATGTAGTTCTAACAATAAGACAAAATAACTATGCATGCAACATGAAAGGTTACAAACAAAGATCATGAATAATAATGCATTGAAAAATGTTTGTTTGTTCCACATATAGAAACATAGCATAGTGGCATTCATCTTGTCCCTCATGGAGTAGCAATAAATTCATAGGACACCTTCAAAGTTCATAAGAGTGACTAGATACAAATAGTTCATGAGCACGCAATATCAACAATATGAATCAATCAATAAGTTTTGGGACAATGCACGTAGAACTAAGAATGACAACTATTCTCTCTTAATTGGTGCCTAAGGATAGAAGGTGGAGACTCAATATAATGGTCGAAGAAAGGCCCTTCATAAAGGGAAGCAGGGGTTTCAAGTCTCATAAAGAGCTTACAAAAATTATGGTACTTGTTAGCTTTCAGCTCTCATTGCCCCTATCTTAAGCATCTTGAAGTGATTAAGGTTAAAGTGAAAAAACTATGGAGTATATGCTTGACAAAGTATAAGTTGGCAATCTCATGTCCCTTGAGTACGAGGGCCGCTCCTCATGCTACTCAACTTTAGTCACTGGTGAGTTCTTGTCATAGTAAGTACATGTGTATCATAGAGAACTGCCAACAGGGTACCCCTTGCACATGATAGAGGAGCTATCCCATAATCAAAAGGACAAGGCAAGCAGACAATGAGCATCTCAACAATCTTCTTATTTACCATGGGAATTTGTGTTTTTTTATCTCTTTCCTCTTTTCTCATCTCTTTTTTTCTTTTTCTCAATCTCTTTTTTCTATCTCTATTTTTATAAGAAGAATGCTTCATAGATTGCTCACTATGGTGATGCTGCAAGTTTCCACCATGATTAGGCATGGCTTAGGCTAGCGACCCAGGCGTTTCTCTAACACACATACATAACTCCATAGACTTACAAGCTCCCCTTTCATTTCACACCGACGACATCCGCAAACAAAAGATCATGATATCAACTGGGTACAATGTACATGTGCGATGTTGAAAGCGTTCCCCATGATAGCATGGTTCTGCTAATTCCAACGTATAAGTGCAAGCATATACAACATATATGACGCAATGGTTCAAGTTTATTAGGGGCAAGAAAAATAAAGTGTGCCATCTAGTTTGTGAGAGCTTTAATCACTAACTTTCTCATAACAAAATGACTTTTTAATCGGAAGGTAGTAAAACAAGAATATACTTGGAATGGTGTAACACACCATGCATAGGAATTTATAGTGGACACTTTGGAATAACTTGGTTTCTTTGGAGTTGGATGCATGAGTAGAGCTTACTCAATACAAGTGGAGGAACTGGGAGCGACCAACTAAGAGAGCAATAATGGCCATAATCATGCAGAGCGACAAAACATTACTAATCAAAGAATAAAGTGGTACCACAAGTCAGAAAATAAATGACCATAGAGGCTAAGGTGACTTGTTCATAATAATAACTTGGTGTGAGCATGTGCCAAGTCAACCCAAACAAAGCATCAAAGGAGAATACCACAATACTATGCTTTTGTATGCTAAAACAACGCATGATTTTTTCAAGGCACATTAAGCAATCCTAATTGTTTGGAACAAGTCATGCTATGGCAATAATCACTAAGCATAAGGTCAAAACAACATCTAGCATGACATGATAAAGTCTAATCCATAGTCAACGCAAGCTCCTCTTGTACTATTAAAGAAAGAACTTTCTACTCCTCTTCAACACCAATCAACTTATTTGAAACAACACAGCGAGAATGGTGGTCCAAACACTTTATTAAAGCAAACTAAGGAAACAAAAACCAAAAACAAAAACTAAGATGCTCCAAGAACAACACAACAATGCATGAAACAATAAAAATGAAGTGTCTAGAAAGACCTGAGATTTTTATTAATGAAGAAGGGGGTGCCTTGGGCATCCCCAAGCTTTGACGCTTGTACCTCTTGAATATTTCTTGGGAGGACACAGGGTGGAATCCCTAAGCTTGAGATTTTTCCCACTCTTCATCTCATTACATCATTCTTCTTCTACACCTGAAAATTTTCCTTCATACAAAACTTCACACAATCTTCATTAGCAACATTAGTGTATTCAAAAGATAATAGACCTTTGGGTTTTAGTTTCAAAACAGCAAAACTTTCAATAAAGACACAATCTACTGTATAAATTCCCTCAAAAAGCTCAATTTCCCAAAAGGAACCCAAAAAGGAATCAATAAGAAGCAAATGCAAATAATGGCAGAAATCTGTCAAAACAGACCAGCAGGTAGAAACCGATTTTTTAGAAGACCTTCTGTTGATCAAATCAAAAAGTGTTGAACTAAAGGACATTAGCTAACAACCTGGGGGATTTATTCAGAAAATTATAGCTCAAACCGATTTACATAGATTTTACAAGATTTTTTACAGTGGAGCATAAAAATCTCTTTCGGGATAGCAACTCCCTAAATCTTACTTCCCTCTCATTAGAGGTTATTCTTGGCACAAAAAGCAAATAAAAAGGACAGGGAGAGGTTATTACAGATGTAATAACATCCAAGACTCAAGAAAACTATTTGATTATCTCCCAAGAAGTACTTTTATTTAACGCCTTTAAGTTAGGCACAAGAAGCAAGAAACAAGTATTTTCAAATGAAGAAGCATTAACATCAAACCTTGATTTCAAAGGAGGAGAAAAAAGCAACTTCTGTCTCCTCATAGGGAAGTGTTCAATACCTTTATTGAATTGAAATTGATATTTAATGGTGCCTTCTTTCATATCAATGATGGCACCAACAGTTCTAAGAAAAGGTCTTCCCAAAGTAATAGGACAAGAAGCATTGTATTCAACATCCAAAACATAGAAATCAACAGGGACATAAGCATTGTTTACCATAATGAGAACATCATTAACACTCCCCATAAGTTTCTTCTTAACATTATCATTAAGTGGGACATCCAAATAACAATCTTCCAAAGGTGGCAAATCAAGCATTTCATAAATCTTTCTAGGCATAATAGAGACACTAGAACTAAGGTCACATGAAGCTTTGAGATCAAAGTCATTCACTTGCATATTAATGATGAGTTCCCAACTATCTTCTACTTTCCTAGGAATAGAGGCTTTTTGTTTCAACTTTTCTTCCTTAATTTTAATAAGAGCATCTGTAATGTGCTTGGTGAAAGCCACATTCATATAACTAGCATCTGGACTTCTATCAAGATTTTGTAAAAACATAATCACTTCCAGAAATATTGCAACCATCAAGATCAAAATCAAACTTAGCATCATTGGTAGTAGACTCATTGGGTTTAGGCATTGTGGTAGGAGGAATAGGGACTTCTTGTGGTTTGATGGCATTCATATTGGCGGTGGTAATAGTGCACACACTATTGTTTCTAGCAATGTCAGCTTCTCTTTCCCACTTAGCATGTAGTTGAGCTAACAGTCTAACATTTTCATCAATGGTAACTTGTATGGCATGAGTAGCAGCAAAGGTATTTTCCAAGGTTTCAGGTTTAGCAGCCATTTTTTTAATCAAAGAGGATTGTGCTTCATACAAAGATGAAATATTTTTCTCAGCACTCAAAATTTTGGACTGTAAACTAGGAATTTCCCTATTCAAATTATCAAGTTGATGACTAATATTTTTCAAGATAGCATATTGTTCTTCCATAGTCTTAGTGACTATCTTGTTCTTCTCATATTGCATTTGCATAAAGTTTTTAGTGGATATTTCAACTTGTAGAATCCTATTTTCACTAGGCATTCCAGATCTACCATGATAAGTATTTCCATTATTAGGAGGATAAGGCCTATAGTTATTACCATAAGCATTGTTGCCAAAATTATTATTCCTAATGAAGTTCACATCAACTTGCTCTTGTTGATGTAGAGGTCCCAACCTTTAATAAGGTAGAGTCCCCTGTGTTTACAATGCTAGTCCCTGGATCAATAGCTAGCATCCACAGTTAAGATGTAATACCAAGAAACAAAGGTCATAATATAACTTTATAGCCAGGAATAACATAATTATATTACATCTTACTTAGCTCATTTGGCTATTACATTACATTGCAGCGAAATAACTATAAGCATGGGGTCCTTCATCTTCAAAGTGCCACAGGAAGACATGTTGGTTGTAGACTTTGTAATCCTAATCAACACACTTCTCTAAATCAATCAAACCTGTAACATACAAGTTACAGCCACAAGGGTCAATACATTTGAATTGTATTGGCAAGTGATACTATGGTAGTATAGTGGAGTCTATCATCTATATGCATTTGGCTAGGTGGAGTTGAGGCTTGCATTGCTCAAAATATATTTTTCCTTATCATTGAAAATACTAAGTTTTTGTTTTGACAAAATCTTTTCCAAAGCATCTCTCAATCAAAGGTTGAAGATTTCAATAATCCTTGTTAAACCACAAGTTTTACTTAGAAGTTGGAGTGATGATATTCTTGATTGCTTCCATGTCTTGATGCTCAAATTGTCCATTACCAGGGACATGGCTAAGTACTTAGGTTTTACACTCTGCAGAGGTGGTGCACTTTCCCCACAAGACTTGGTTTCCCAAGACAAGATCTTTCAGAAGCCTTCCCTTAGACCAAAATGGACGCGTTCCAACCTACCAAACACTACCACCCACTGTCCATATGGCTAAGTTCTTGCAACCTATATGATCCAGGCAGAGCCCATAATGCCAAGTGGCTGCACTTGAAGCTTCTCAACATTTGACATCTCAAATCTCTTTGTTCCTGGGTGGCCATCCACAAGTGAGATACACAAGGTAGACCATAGACATGGGCCTTGTGAACCACTCAACACAAACCATTCCTTCCATTCCACCCAGGTAGTTCATTAACTTAGTTGTTTTATTAAACAAAAACACAAGTCCTCAGACTTAGAAACTTTTCCATAGTATGAATATATTTCCACCCTTGTTTTCTATTAGCTAAGCTAAGCATCATAGTAGTAGGAGTCTTAACTTAGGAAGTAATCCAATAAGATTTCATCTTACTAGGTTTTCCTAAAGCAAGGTTTACACTTAGCAAAAGTTCCATGCAAGTTTTACTTAGAGAAAATCACTAATGCATAGAGAAAGTAATGGGACAAAAGATATGAAGCATCACTTGCCTTTTTGGTAGAGGGTATAGGTTCACTCCTTGTCCTTGCAACAATCACACTCTTCAAGTCACTACAAGTCAATCAATCAAGGCACAAACTCAATCTACCAATCAAGCAAAACAACACATAAAATGACAAAGTCAAAGTAATGCATGCAAGCATGCCAAGCTTTGTTTTGTTTGAAAAAGTGGTTCCTAATGGGTCATAAACATTTGAAAACACCTATTGGTCATTTTGTAAGGTGGCAAAGTCATTTGCAAAAGATTTCTCTTCATAATCCATTTTAAAAACAAAGTATCATTTTATGTGGTGTAGAAATATTTTTACTAAGGCATTAACCTATAGGGTTCACCCAATATGTTTTCCAACCATAAAACTTGGTGTTTAGGGTCAGAGGGTTTAAAACAAAACATTTCCCCAAAGTTTTCTTCCAAAACCATTTTTAATAAATAAATCACATTTCTATTTGACTAGAAATGGTTTTAAATCAAAGAATCATTATTTTGTTTCACCAAATACATTTTTGAATCCACAAAGTGTTTCCTAGGGTTAGTAGGTTCAAAATACACCTTTTGCCAAAGATTTTATCCCCAAATTCATTTTTAAACAATTTTCACAACCTTAACAAGCATACAAATGTTTCTGCAAAAACAACCATTTTTCCAGAAGCTTTTTACTAAACAAAAGGCATGGTTGTCTAGGGCTTGTTCTCCTGATTTCAACGATATAAAGTTTGCAAAATTTGGACATGTAGATTAAAAGTTATGCAATTTACAAAATTACATATCTAATAGATCAAATCTGTTTTAAACCAAATCAACAGAGACACGTGTCCTATTCCTATTCTCTCATACCGCTTCGGTTGGATCAAGCACTGAGAGGCGTTGGATATTAGTTAGATCGTGTGACTCAGGTGGACACATACCCCTTCGGTTTAAATCTATTCTCACGCGTCTGATCAAGATCTAACGGTTGTGGAGTGTGCGACCAGGGAGGGGCGGCGCTGGCGGCGGCAGGTGGCGGCGGCGCGCTCAGATGATGACGGTGCCGGCAATGCGGGAAGCTAGAGGAACAGAGGGGTGGCTTACCAGATTCGCCGAAGCTTGCTGATGCTCAACGTGGTGGTCGCAGGGCAGGGGGCGCACAGATGGGTCGGCAATCTCTCGCCGGAGTTGTACTTCTCCTCGGTTGCGGTTAGATGTTGTCGGAGGTGAGCGTCTGGGGCGCAAGCGAGAGAAACAACGCATCAGGAAGATGCACACGAGCTCAAGGTTCACAAAAACACTCACTAGTGAGTAAGGGGCGCACGAGGTCGTCGGCTATGGCTCACCGGAGTTGGGCTTATCGTCGGTGGCGCTCAGACATGGTCAGAGTCGAGGCTACAGGTCACCCGCGGGCAAGCTGAGGCCACTGAGCGGTGCGCCAGAGTCTGGCGAACTTGCCTGTGTGCTCGGGGAGGCAAGGGGCGATGCAGTGCTGCCGGAATCGTCGTCGGAGCGTCGTCGGAGACAGGGGTGCTCGGGGAGGAATTGAGGCGGCCTGGAGGCGTGCTTGGGGAAGGAGACAGAGGGGAACGAGAGAGGAGAGGAAGACGATTTATCGTGCGTGATCACTGCAGGTTTTACTCGCGGCATTAAGGCGAATTAAGCCTGAGGAATCAAAGCCTGGAACAGCGACGAGAGGAGGAAGAACAGGTCGCGGGGTGGGGAAGGTGACAGCGTGGCTGTGGGGTCCTCTGGCAGCGAGAGAGGGAGAGAGGTAATAAGGTCCACCAGTCAGTGACTTAGCGGGTAGCTTCTGCGGTAAAGAAAACGTTTCGGGGGCGTGGGAACAGGTGGGCTAGGTGGGCTGTTGGGTTGGAGCTGGGCCAGATGGTGGGCTGCTCTATTTTTTTCTGTCTGAATCTTTTTCCTTTTTCCAAATCTATTTTCTGTTTTGAATTTCAATCAACTATTCAAACATTCAAACAATTCAAACAATCACCATACTTGTAGTAAGTTTTTGGTTCTGTTTATCAACATAAACCAAATCCCAAAATAAAATAATATTTTTATTCTTTTTAGGATCCATTCATTAATTAAATAAAATGGACCTTTATTTATTTAATCAAATAGGGTTTGATTTATTTAATAAAATCTTCATTTGAAATCCAAACACTTTCAAAACCAAATCAGTAGGTTTTATTTGAAAATAAAGAATACTTGGAAAACTTGTTTAAAACAAAATAATATTTTACTTTAGGGTCCATTAAAATAAAGTGGGCCTTAGTTTTTAAATCAAATAGGATTTGTTTTATTAAAAACTTTATTTTGAAAACTAATATAGTACCAAAACCATTCAGTAGGTTTTATTTGAGAATACAAAATACTTGGAAAACTTATTTAAAATAAGTTTTAATGTTTTACTTAAAATGGGAAAAGCTTCTATTTAAATAAAATTTGGATATCAAATCCTTATTATTTTATTTAAACAAACTTTTACTCTTTTAATCAAAGCAAACCCTTTTGTTTCAAAATCTTGGCCAAGGTTTAATTTGGCTTTATAAAATAATCTTTATTTATAAATCTACCTTTTCTTTTGAAAACCCAAACTCTTTACTTAAAGATCCAAAATAGTACTTCCAAAATATTTTATTTTCCTTTAAATGTTTTAACTTGTTAAATCCCTTTAGGATTTAATTGTTCAAAATAGGTTTGAAGATTCCTATTGGAATTCAAAAAGTTTCTTCTGGCCCTGAAAATCAATAAAGTTTTATTTTATTCATTTGTTTTTCACATTACAAGATTTGGAAAATCTTGGGATGTGACAGTTGAGCAACCAAAGAGGCTAAGGGAACATTATTTGGATCAATATGAGCTTTCCATTAACAAGCATATCCATGATAACATCAATCTTATCACTCAAAGAGGAGGTTTCTTCAACAAAATTTACCTTCTTACCATGTGGAGCTCTCTTAGTGTGCCAGAAAAAGGCTTGATGCGGCTCAGATCACTGTAGAGCTTCGTTGGGAGACCCCAAGAGGAAGGTACAACAACAAGTTTTTTCCTTAGTAAGAAACCAAGGCTATCGAACCAGTAGGAGGAAGGAAACGACTCAAAGGTGTTTCTAGCAACTGGAAACCTGCACAACACAAACTCAAGACTTTGCCCCAACGAACAGTGAGGTTGTCAATCTCACCGGTTTGCTGAAAACAAAGGATTAACTGTATGGTGTGGAAGGTAATAGTGGTTTGTAGAAAGTAAACAGGAACATAGGAAGATGTATCAATGGTAAAGATTGGACCGAGGTCCATAGTTCACTAGAGGTGTTCTCCTTAAGATAAATAACATGGCATGCCGGGTAAACAAATTACAGCGGGGCAATTGACATGACAGAGCAAGGCATAACAATGCAATACTAGACATTCATGATCCTATGAGATTTGATTGGGAAATACAAAAAGATACATAGACCGCCATCCAACTGCATCTATGACTAGTAATCCACCTTCAGGTTATCATCTGAACCCCCTCCAGTATTAAGTTGCAAGCAACGGATAACTGCTTTAAGCAAAGTTTGTAAGGTAAACAATCCACTTGTTCCATGAACAAGAGATCGTTGTTTTCTCCCTAGTAGAAACATCACATCTACAACCTTAGAGATTAATGTCACTTCCCCAAATTAAATAGAGGAATGAACCCACTATCGAGCATAAATACTCCCTCTTGGATTCACTATCATCTACTTTGCCAAGATAGCTACTAGAAACGGAGAGCATGCAAGATCACAAACAACATGGACATGATAGATTCAATAAGATAGAATCATTAACCAATCCGACATAGTAATCTCAATATCCATCGGATCCCCGCAAACACAACATGCATGATTACAAATAGATGATCTTGATCATGAATGGAGCTCACAAGATCTAAACATGGTAGCATAAAGGAGGAGAAACAACCATCTAGCTGCTACATGACCCGTAGTCCAAGGTGAAACTACTCACACATCATACCGGAGGGCGACGTCGACTCCCTGGTGAAGGCCTTGGCGGGCGATGCCCCTGCGAGCTACAAGAGGGCTCAGAAGGGTGTGGGTGCCTCCATGGGGCTGGTGATGGCGGTGGCGTCTGGCGCGCAGCTAGATCTTCCTCAGATCACCTCCACGATGCCGATGGCAGCAGATGGCACCGAGGTAGCTTTTGCTCCGTTCGCCTCCCACTACAAGAATTTAGCCCGAAGCTCATTGATCTTCTGGCCACATATGCACTGGAGCAGTAGCGGGTAGACAAGGCGAAGCCCTTGGGGTCCAAAGCTGCTCCGGATGCGGATGCTTAGGTCTTCTGTGCCATATTTTATTTAGCAGTATTTTGATTTTGCTTTGCCAGCGTGCATGTAATGCTTCATGCTGGGCAGATTTGACTCTACCACGTAGTGGTTGCTTATGTAAATATATGTGTTTCCTTTGGCTGTTGTCAATTGCCTTGGTTTTTACACTTTGCCACTTGTGCTCCTCTTAGGGTCCTTCAAATGCTGAGCTAGTAGCTACGTTGACTGCCTTAGCTGTTGCTCGCCCGCCACCAAGGGAGGCATCACAGTTGCCATTGCTACGTGACCGCATCTGAAGCTTGGAGATGGATGTACTTGTCATTCGCGGCCATGTAGATGTTTGGAATTCTAAGACCGACCGGGCTGTAGCGAGAGAGGAATTTCTCCTTGAGTAATTTAGGCAGATCGGCGAACAACTCCAATGTGAGTCCTTTTAGACTTGTTCTAGTTTTCGACTGAGTCTAACCTTTATTGTCTCCGAGATGCTAATTTTTTGTAGTTGTTAACCTTCTTATACAGGAAAAGAAAGATCGGGTTGCTATTCGATTGAACTGCCTCACCCAACAGGGTTGGAGGCCGGAGGCTTATTTTGGATGGACCATGACCGTGCAACTGTTGTCACAATAGTTCAGGATCGTGTCCACCATGTGCTTCAGGTGCTGAAGCGCGGGAGGTCCTCACTCGCGTCTGTCTGGGCTACGATGTTCCCCTTAGATGCGGCTCCTTCCAGCTTCTTGGGGTTATTAGGAAAATTTCGGAGCATGGACGCCGTGAAGGTACTTGTGCGTCACCAGCTTGTGGCAGGTTGAATGTGCAAGATGGTTAACCTAGAGGGGTGGGTGAATAGGTTTCTACAAAATTCTTTGTAATCTTTTGCAAGTTTTAGGCTTTGCGGAATGTAAGTGAGCCTAAGTGCAAACTAGGTGAGGCAACCTAGATGATGATACAAGATACTTCAAGCTCGAAGGGTATCACAAGGTAAACAATACAAGTAAGAGATCGGTTAAGGAATAACCGAAGCACACGGATACGAAGATGTATTCCCGTGTTCACCACCTTTGGGAAGGGGGCTATGTCACGTTGGAGAGGTGTGAGCTTCCACGAAGGATTCCTTACACGCCATAAAGGCTCACCTTCTTCTCCGAGCCTATCCCATGAAGGAATAGCTCACTTACTCGTGGTAGACTTTAAGGTAGTCTCCAAACCCTCACAAACTTTCCACAGAGCAAATCACAAGACGAATGCCTCCGGGCGACCCTAGCCACCTAGGTTTTCCCAAAGACCCAAGAGTAACAAGCTAACTCGATAAAATCATGGGGGAATGAGCTTTGGCTTGGTGGAAACGTAGATCGGGAGCTCCTCTTCCTTTCTACCAAAGGGATTTGGATTTGGTTGGGTAGAATGGGAGATCCTCAAGCTTTTGTGTTTCAACAATGGAAAGAGAGAGAGCTTCAAGAAGGATATAAACTGAATGCCTAACCTGCTCAAGGTGGAAGAAAGGATATTTATACTCAAGAATAAAAACTAGCCGTTTCAAGTCATTTTCGCAAGATTCGGTTTTAAGTTCGGTTGGACGGACCCACACACCGAACAGTCCAGTTCCTAGCCTGGAAAACCGGACTTCAACCGAATATGGTCTCGGACTCCAGCCTTGGTTAGACTTGGAGTAAGTAAACCGGACAACCCGGTTGAGGTTTGGATTTCCGGTCCTGACACCTGATGGTCCAGTTTGTGAGCCGGTTCAACCGTCCTGTACACCGGATATGCAGAAAAGGCTTAATAGATAGGTTATATTCTCCTCTCTCTCTTTGGTGATGGATCAAGTGGGAGTATGGGATGTGTATGTGGCTTAGGAATTCATCCCCAACAAGCTCATCGAGAGAACCCCTCTTAATAGTGCGGAGTTCCTAACCGGACTCAAGTTACATAAAAAGGAAAACTCCGGTGCAAAGCTTCATTATCAAAATGGGGGTCTATGATGACCTTCCATCACACCATCGGACTAAAACCTGTGTAAGAAACTAGAAGTACCATTAGTCCGCTCTAACTATGGTTTCATTGTAAACCAAAAATAGTATAGGGTAAAATACCCTTTCAATCTCCCCCTTTTTGGTTGGCGATGACAAACCGAGCTAGAGTTCACAAGGATATTATAAACAACAATAGACATAGTCATAGCATAATATAAATATACATTGTTCACACACATAGCACAAACTTGTCCAACATACGGAATGAAGCAAATAGTTCACACACAAAGCGAAGGGGAAAGCACAATGCCATAAGAAGCAATGAGAAAGTGAGGGGCATTATGCTAACGGCGAACCCCGGAAAACCCCGACAAGGAACCCGTAGATATCTAATAGAACTCTACTCTTCTCCCCATTGGCATAGCGACACCAAAAAGGAAGAGGAGTAGAGTGATGCTAGCGTAGCCCAACTAGAAGAACGTAGAAGGCGGAGGAGGCGAAACTGGGACATCTTCCTCTTCAGGGTACTCCTCACTATCATCACCATCAATGTCCTCATCATCAACGTCATCATTAGCAGAGGGACCACTGGGACCAACAGGAGCAAACTGACCGGGAAAGTAGCCAGAGAACATAGCATCATCAAGAGGCGGCATCTCATAGTTGACATAAGGAACAAGAGCCATCTCAGGACCATCCGGTGGAGGAGTGACATTCTAGGTCACGAGAAACTCATTGTGTCGGTGTCGAGTCTTCTGGCTCATCTCCAAAGCCTTGTGGCTCACAACATAGGAAGAATGGCACATCTGAAAAAGCCTCTTGAAGAACTTGGCAGCACCACCCTTGGGACTTGGGTGAGAGGAGGACTCACCAACAGGACGATGAGAACCAGCCCGAGTAGAAAAGGACGGTCGAGGGTCGTGAGCAGCTTTGGTGCGGTGCTCAGGAGGCCGCATCCCAGGAACCTCATGAGTTTGGGCACGGAGACAGAGATTAAGCATTTCTTGTTCCACTCGCTCGCCGACCATCACACCAGGCGGCACAACCCTATTGAGAAGCTTCTGTACATACACGCAGAAGGTGTGTGTCATCCTGTCCAAAGTATCCTGCCGCAGCTCACGGTACACAAAGTCACATCCATCAATCTTCCTCAGCCGATCAAGGTGACAGTAGTACAAAAGGTTGGAAAAATACCCACGGTAGTTAGTGGAATCTCCAACACGGGGGACAAGGGACCGACGGAATATACTGGACAAGGCATGATAGTAATAAAACATGCAAGTCATGCACGGAGGACTCCACTCAGAATCCCTAGGATAGCAGAAAGCAAGAGTCTCAGCAGACTTGACCTTCTCACTGTGAACACATAAGCCTCTTCCCCTGCCCGTGTAGCCCATGAAATCAACCAAATCAGCATATGTAGCTTGAAACTGCCGCGCGCTAGTCATCCAAGTCATAGTGTGGTCCTCATCATCATGAAAATAGACTGTGCAAAAGAACTGACGAATAAAGTCAGGGAAGTAGTCCTCCTTGAGACAGATGAGGTCGAACAGTTCCATTTTCCTCAAAGCTTTATCAATATAGAAGTAATCAGAGGTTGCATACATATTGAACCACTCTAGATTGAAAGCGGCAATGTGACCACATGGAGTGACCCCGGAACTGAGTGTAAATGTGATCCCACATCATAGCCTAAGTCTCAGTCCAAAACTTCTTGTCAGATCCAGTATAGGTGCGATGCTTGAAACGATAGGGATTCTGCTTGCGGAGAGCCTGGTACTGACCAATCTCCATACGCTTTAGATTTTGACTAGGCACATCCTTAGCCTCGGCCTGAGAAGCTTGCTGCTTACCCCTGTTAGCCTTGAGTTTGATGCGACTAGGACGAGTGCTACCCTCAGGCTCACACTACACAGACTAATTGGTTCGACGATCCCGCTTGCTCCTGTTATCCACCTCAAGCACATACTCATCACCAACAGAGTCAAAGTCTTCACCTGTGAAAAAGAGAGAGAGATTAGGGAGCACAGAGATATGTACACATGACATAGGGAAAGAGTGGAGAAAAAACTTGGATTTGGGAAAGTGCATGGTAAAACAGGTGAAATTGCAGAGAGGTCCAGTGCCAGGGCCGGATGAACCGGTTCCAGAACCGGATGGTTTGGTGCCAGGGCTGGTCGGACCAAAGGGAAAACCGGACTGTCCGGTGTCCGAGCTAGAAAACCGGACTCAGACCAGACGGTCCGCTTGTACAGTCAGAGCAACTGGATTCCAGACTGAGATCCAGGATGTCCATCTATGCAATGTAGAAATTTTTACCAATGACTCAAGTACTTGCACAAATACAGTTTAAGCAGAAAGGGTAGGACATGGTGGAACGTGGGTGGTATACAAGAACAAGGTGGACCCCTAACTTGTCAAATCCAAAAAAAATGTATAGGAAAACATGGGGATTTGAGAAGCACAAGAGGAGTGGGAGCAAAGTAATTACCCGAGGACACGGCTTCCCGTGGAGGGAAGCACCAAAGAGCCCTTGAGGAAGAAAAACACCAAAAAGCTCCCAAACCACCGCGAGATGAAGAAATTCCTTTGGTGGAAAGCCTCCAAAGGTCCTTCTACACGAAATGGTGGCCCGATCTATGGATCCTAGGGGTGGAACCACCCTAGGAGAGGAGGGTGGGGCGACAATGGAGGAGGTAGGGGTCGGGGGAAGTGAAAGGAAACTGTTGGAGGGAGGGGGGCCAGGAAGAAGGAGAAAAAGATCTGAAAGTCGGTTTTAAGTCCGGTTCAACCGAGATCCAAACCGGACAACCCGGTCCACATGTCGGAAAACCGAATATCAACCGGATTGCGGTACTGACCCGAGGTTCGGATAGACTTGGTATAGTTAAACCGGAATTTCTGGTTCAACTTCGATTTTCCGACGCTGGCACCGGACCGTCCGGTTTGAGAGCCGGTTCAATCGGGCCAAAAACCAAAAAACAGAAAAGTCTCCAAAATTGTTTTTTAGAAAATTGTTCGAGGATGGCATGTGCATGTAGAGGAAGATAGTAGACTCCAAAAGGGTAGAGGAAGCAGGTGATCTAGGCATGCCTATTGGAAAGAACCAATTTCAACCACACAAATAGCAACAATAGGCATGATTCGAGGATATCAAGAGTCAGAAAGAAAATCAACAAAAACTCAGAAAGCCTCAAGAAGGAAACCATTGAGATGCAAAGGAGGATAGAAGTTGGCAGGGGATTTCTCCCCTATGTTTAACGACATATTTCATGGCGCCTCAAAGATAGATGCTTGGACCCATATCATGACACGAGATCAATTTATGTTGCACACATAGGTATGCATCAAACCAAGATATGGTAAGATGGCTATCCCTACATGTGCTGCACGACTAGGCTACATAGCATGTTAAGAGCAAGAATATAGTGCAAGAAGTAAATCAATCCAAGTTTTTAGGATCTAGGATACCGAGTTCTCGCCTCAACATGACAAACCGGGCTTCATCCAACGGCTTTGTGAAGATATCGGCCAATTGGAACATCGTACCCACATGAGTGAGGTTGATGTCACCATTTGCGACATGGTCACGTAGGAAGTGGTGGCGAATGTAAATATATTTGGTGCGGCAATGTTGGACGGGGTTATTGGTGATCTTTATTGCGCTTTCATTGTCACATACAGAAGGCACCGTACCAAGAGACACACCATAGTCTTTCAAGGTTTGCTTCATCCATAACAATTGAGCACAACAAGTTGCCACAAATATGTATTCGGCTTCGGCGGTGGATATGGCTGTGGAGTTTTGTTTCTTGTAATACCAACTAACCAACGACTGGCCAATGAATTGGCACGCCCTAGAGGTTGATTTCCGGTCAACCTTATCACCTGCCTAATCGGCAACCGAATAGCCAACAAGATCAAAGGTTGACCTCTTTGGATACCAAAGCCCGAGAGTAGGGGTGAGAACAAGGTACCTAAAAATTCGTTTGACTGCCATCCAGTGGCACTCCTTGGGAGCGGATTGAAAACGATCACACATTCCAACACTTAACATGATATTCAGCCTAGAAGCACAAAGGTAGAGCAAGGAACCAATCATAGAACAATATACCTTTTGATCCACGTCCTTCTCACCAACTCCAAGGCCAAGTTGTCCATTTAGTGGCATGGGTGTCTTCATGGGAATAGCCTTGGCCATCTCGAACTTATTGAGCATGTCCTTAATGTACTTCTCTTGAGAGATGAAAATGCCTTGAGGAAGTTGCTTTATAATGAAGCCTAGAAAGAACTTCAACTCCCCCATCATGGACATCCTAAATTTCATAGTCATCAACTCAGCAAAAGCTTTGTTGTGAGATTCATTAGCTCCACCAAATATAATATCATCAACATAAATTCGAACAATGAATAAGCCACCCCCTTTAACCCGTTTGGTGAAAAGGGTGGAATCGACCTTACCCATGCTGAACCCATCCATGAGTAGGAAATCCCTAAGGTGCTCATACCAAGCACGAGGAGCTTGCTTTAGTCCGTAGAGAGCCTTATGGAGTAGATACATATGGTTGGGATAGCGTGTGTTTTCGAAACCCGGGAGTTGAGCCACATATGCAACCTCTTTCAAGGGACCGTTAAGAAATGCACTTTTCACATCCATTTGATAAAGCTTGAAGTTATGGAAATATGCATAAGCAAGCAAAAGACGAATAACTTCAAGACGAGCAACGGGCGCAAAGGTGTCCTCATAGTCAATACCTTCTATTTGGGCATACCCTGGCGCCACTAACCTTACTTTGTTTCTTGTGACGACCCCGTTTTCATCTTGCTTGTTCTTGAACACCCACTTGGTCCCAATGACATTGATGCGATGATATTTAGGCCTCCTCACTAGATACCAAACTTCATTGTGGGTGAAGCACTCGAGTTCTTCTTGCATTACAATGACCCAATCCGGATCCTCCAAAGCCTCATGAACCTTGAGAGGATCAAAGTTGGACACAAAAGAATGATGCCCACAAAAGGTTGTGAGGTTATTCTTCTTGGAACGGGTCTCGATCCCTCTTGATATGCTTCCAAGGATATTATTGACTTGGATTCCACTTACAATGGAGGCGGCGTTGATCTTCCGAATTGTGCCTTCATGATCAACGAATTCATTTTTTGAGGGGCCTTGATCATTGACACCATCTTGAGCTTGACCTTGGGATGGAGGAGTTTGATCTTCTACTTGGTCTTGATCAAAGTGTTTAGGGCTTGGTTCTTGTTCTTCGGTTTGCATGGCATCTTGAGTAAGATGTTGATATTGTGGTGCATTTGATGGCTCAACTTGGGTAGAGCTTCGCTCTTCTTGAGTTGAGCTTGATTCTCCCTATCATCTTGTTGAACATGAATGTGAGACTCGGTGGGAAAGATATGCCCAATACCCATCAACTTGATCACTTGAGAGGAATCACCATCACCTACATCACGTGAAGCAACTTGCCCCTCATGGGGGCCATTATTCTCCAAAAACTCCACGTCACAAGATACTTCAACACAACCATTGATTTTGTTGTAGATTCTATAGGCATGAGAGTTTTTGCATAACCAACAAACATACCCTCTATAGTTCTAGATTCAAATTTATCGAGATTTTCCTTTTTGTTCTTGACGAGGCATTTACATCCAAAGACACAAAAGTAGTTGACATTAGGATTCTTACTTGTAAGAATCTCGTATGGAGTCATATCAAAGGTATCTCGGAGGAAGAGACGGTTCGTGTAGTGGACCGCGGTAGCAATGGCTTCTCCCCAAAAGTTGTGGGGTGACTTGAATTCACTCAACATTGTTCTTGCCATCTCAATGATTGTCCGGTTATTCCTTTCAACAACACCATTTTGTTGAGGGGTATAGGGAGATGAGAAATCATGCTTGATCCCCTCATCTTCAAGAAATTCTTGCATGTTGTAGTTCTTGAACTCGGTGCCATTATCGTTTCTAATGGTCTTGATCTCCACTCCATGAGTGCTTTGAGCTTGCTTGGTGAAGATCATGAATTCCTTGTAGGTCTCATCCTTTGACTTGAGAATAAAGACCCAAGTATACCTTGAGTAATCGTCAATAATGACAAGACCATATCTTCTTCCACCAAGAGATTCATACGTTGAAGGCCCGAAGAGATCCAAATGGAGAAGCTCCAAGGGTCTTGATATGGCCACCTTGGTTATGGAAGGATGATGCTTCCAAATTTGCTTTCCTAAAATGCAAGCACTACACACACGATCTTTCTCAAAGGAGACACCGGTTAGTACAATAATATGCTCACCCTTTAGGAGTTGATTGAGATTTCTCATGTTGACGTGACCTAGGCGATGATGCCAAATCCATCGCTTGTCAGCCTTGGCCATTAGACATGTAGGAAGAGATTGGCTCTCTTTTGAGAGGTCGACCACATAAAGGTCGTCTTCCAAATGTCCAATAAGAACCAAGCTGAGATCATCACCCCTAAAGACCTTCACAAAAGTTCTAGAGAAATAGGAGTCATAGCCGGCATCCGCAAGATGTTTAATTAAAAGCAAGTTGTAACCAAGGTTTTCAACAAGTAAGACGGTCTCTAGAGTCAAAACCTTGGAGATCACCAACTTACCATAACCTAGTACCTTTCCTTTAGATTTGTCTCCAAAAGTGATGCTTGACGTTGATTTGACATCGTGAATGAATTGGTCAAGCCCACTTCTACCTCCGGTCATGTGATTGGTGCATCCACTATCAAACACCCATTTTGATCCACCGGAGGCATAACCCTACAAAATCAATTGTTTTATTTAGGAAACCATTGAGTAATGGGTCCCCTAGCATTAGCAACAAGATCCTTTGGTACCCAAATTGAGTACCATCTATAAGCATAACCGTTTCGAGGGCCAACGTATTTGGCATATACATCTCCTTGAGTAGGATGGATTAGATTTTCCCGCATATTTATGATTGGGATTTCCCCTCATGGCTCCCCCATTCACAACACTCTTCTTGACTTGGTCAACCACCTTGTCACCTTCTTTTACAAAGGTTATATTCTTTGGTGGAATGGCATTATTCTTGTTGCTCTTTGGATCAAAACCGACACCTTCCTTGGAAACCCTCGTCTTTTGACGGGATAGAATCTCATCTAGAATCTTTCCCTTGGAAGTGGGTGCACGACGTTCTTTCCCAAGTTGCTATTTCAACTTCTTATTTTCCTCAATGAGGAGAGTTTGATCAAAGGTAGAGTTAGAGGAACAAGAAACATTCTCAACAATAATTGGATCCTTCAATGTACCAAGATCCTTCTCATAGGACACCCGAAGTTGGTCATGATTCTCCCCAACTTTTATGAGCTCACACTTGACAAGAAAATTAGCCTTTTAAAGGTTCTCAAGATCCTTGGTGAGAGAAGCATGAGCAACCTCAAGCTCTTTCTTTGAAGCATCAAGCTCTTGGGACAAAGAATTAGCCCTATCAATGGTGTCCATGTCTTTTTCTTTATCAAGTTCAAAGGTCTCAATTTGTAGCTTAAGAAATGAAGAGGTGCTCTTTCCTCGCATAGATCTTGCTCAAGAAGATTGAATCTTTGTTTCTCATCATCAATATGAGATTCCAAGCTATCAATGGTCTCGTCACGTGAGTTGACAAGTTCCATTAATTTCTTGACTCTAGCACGAGCAATGCAAGGAAGAGATTTCATGATAGCATACATTTCTTATATATATTCTTCACCAAATTCATCATTATCACTATCATGGTTACTCTCAAGATCATCCAAGATGCTAGATAGAGATAGAGGAGATTACCATGGAGCTTCTTGCCATAAGACAAGAGCTGTTGATCTTGGGAATAGGAGAACTTTTGATGTAGTCCTTGACATAGTCATAGGTGAGAGGTGACCCGGGTTCGACATATGCCAAACCGGTCACATCCACCATTTTCTCCTCATCTCCACACTCCATGCCGGACACGTCCTTGGAGCTCCTTGCCATGAGACAAGTGGCGGTGACCTTGGGAGTAGGAGAGTCGTCGATGTAGTCCTTGGTGTAGTCGTAGGTGAAGAGACACCCGGGTTTGGCAAAGTCCAAACCAGCCACTCCAACAACCTTCTCTTCATCCTCTTCCTCCTTGTCGGATATGTATTCTTGACCTAGGAAGCCCTTGCCATCACGCCTATTGTTCCTCTTAAATCTTTCGTTGATGGGGTTGGGCTTCAGTCTTGGTTTGGCACCCTCTTATTACTTGGGCTTGTCAAGCCTCTTCTCATATGGACATTTATCGGCAAAGTGGCTTGACTCATCACAATTGTAGCACGTCCTTTTCTTCTCACTTGATCCCATTGAACTTCTCCTTCTTCCGAACTTCATGTTCTTGGTGAAGAGAGCAAGTTGAGAGAGCATATAACCAACTCCATCAACATCGCTTTATTCATCACTTGCAACATCTTCTTGCACATGTTTGGCCTTTAGTGCTAGAGAGTGGGAGGACCCAATAGCACTGTTGATCTCCTTGATCTTTTTCCCTTCATCCGCCAAGTTATCTATGGCAACAAGATAAGAGACTAGATCATCAGGAGTGAATTGATTACCTCTATCAAGGAGTTGCAAATTCAATCCAAGCTTCTTATCTGTGACCGCGATCATAGAGACAATCTTGGACTTGATGAGATCATCATTCAAATTGAACCCATCATCATATTTCTCACACCCTAGACCACCAATCTTCACGCGGAGGGCATCAAGTCTCTTGTATGCTTCTGCGATGGTCTCACCATCATGGTTCATGAACATGTTCATGTCCGACTTGGAAGCTTCATACTTGGACTTTTGGATAAGAGACGTTCCCTCTTAGAGAATGACAATCCTACCCCAAAGATCCTTTGTGGTGGGGATGTCGCTACTGCTCTGATACCAAGACCTGTGACACCCCCGAGATCCGGACTAAACAAATCCCAGACCTCTGTCTGACATAAGCTTAACCTTGAGCTCGATGATATCCAGTGAAGAATCGGTAACACAGCAGTGACCCTATGACACAAAAATAACTATAACAAGCTCATAACTGAGCAAAGAACCAAATTATTACAAGCAGAGGTCACTGACCACAAACATCAAACAACGGAAGGAAAATTATGCTAATAAGTATAGCAAACTTAATAAATGTCCTAAGAGGCCTGAAGCATAACGATGACGTCCCATCCCATAGATTCCAGGCTGTCGGCCAAGAACCCCAAGCTACTCATCGGTGTCGATGTCGTACCAAACTGATCTTCAGGGAACACTTACTCAGCCAAAAGTATCAACAAAGCAAGGGTGAGTACAGGGTGTACTCCGCAAGACTTATGGCTGGTTGAGTTGTTTTGCATAAAGCCACTTTTATTTATAAAACAAGAGAGAGAAGGAGCTCATCTAGTCAAAGTATTTTAAAAGGGGATAAGAGAGCGACATCTCCAAGATATAAATCATCATCTTCTGATATCCACCAAATCATCATCATCTACCAACTAGGATCACCCCCTCGTACCCATGAGGAAGCATCCTTAAGCACCCGTTGATCTGCCAAGTTTTACGATTAGGTTATAGTTCTCTGTGATCTTAGAATCTGGTCACCAAGCGTTCATAACCATGAACACTACTTTTCGAAAGATTTAACCCTACAGGGGTGTACAATTTACCCACACGTACCAACAGACTCTTAATGCCAGTACATTAGCCCTCTTCCTTGGAAGGCCGGCAGAGGGTGGTTGGCCACGACCTTTACCTTGCTTTCCCCGAGACCATGAGTCATGCAATAAGTATGGTTCCTCCGTAACGGGTCAAATCCCAAAGCTGGTACTTAAAGATGTGAGGCGAGGTTGGTTCACCAAGGGCTCCATCGACCCCAAGCAACCCCGGCCACGCCTCCCTACCTATTATGGATGCACATTCACCCGCCAAACCTTTCAAAAGGTTTTCTATGCATATGTGTAATGGAATGCCGAACTATGTGACTCATAAAATCTACTAGGCAAGTTAATCAGACAAGGGGT
Source organism: Avena sativa (assembly GCA_916181665.1). Taxonomy (NCBI): domain Eukaryota; kingdom Viridiplantae; phylum Streptophyta; class Magnoliopsida; order Poales; family Poaceae; genus Avena; species Avena sativa. The sequence continues at coordinate 134,323,671 of OV702298.1, forward strand.
TCCCAAGCCCCGTGTGGTTGTACGCTCATCTCGGTTCCAAAGGCAAGAACTCAGGTCCTAGTGGTGGCGAGCATGGGACTAGAAAAACCACATCCCATCGTGGCCTCCCATACAAGCATTAGCATGTTTAACTCATATAACCTCTGATATCAACTTATCTCATTCTCCTGTCATACTACATTCTCTGCATCTGATACATCATCTGGATGAACCAGCACTGACAGTTATGCATGGCTAAGCAGGACATAGATAAAAGCTCTAGAAGTGCACACAAGCCAAACCTAGTTATGCTAGGAGCAGTGGAGCAGGTAATATAAGCTCAAAGGGAGTATGCAACAGATAGGATACTCTATCTATTGATAAAATACCACAGTAGAATCGTATGCATCATGACAAGAATTGAAATGCTTTCGAAATCATAGGATTATACCATGGTGGAGCTATGCTTGCCTTTGCCAGTTGATAGCAGATAAATAGATCTTCGGAAGCCTGGTACTTGACTTGGTTATAGTTGGTCAGGTATTGTTCGTCAATATTCGATATTCGATGGTCTTGATCTCTGTCTTTGATCTCGGTCTTGGTATCATATTCTACCGGGAAGAACCAAACACCGGAAAGAGGGGGGAACAATCAACACATGCATCGATGCAATACTCAAACAAGAATGATGATATGACAAGTTAATTTGTATTGAAATGTAACCCTAAGGCATGCTCGACCATTTAATTGGGGTTCCGAGGGGTGCAAACCCTAACTCGGGGAAACTCCGGAATCACCTATGAGGGGTTACTAGGTTGTTCTAATTAAAATTTCTATGAAAGTTGTGTAACAATGCATGATTATAGCTTTAATAGATAGTTCTCATTTTTTTGAAAATTTTGATATATTATTTGTATTTTTCTAACTTATAAATAATTAGATATTGATTTTACAAGTTTTAATCAAATTCTTGAATTATTAAATCAATTGGTTAAACTTTTCACACTCAGGCAGAGGCTACCCACACTGACTGGTGGGCCTATGCCACCTCAGCTTCCACATGAGCAAAACCGACCCGCAACGGGTTTGACTATGCTGACCCTGCGCTGATGATGTCATGCTGACGTCAGCGTGACGCCATCACGGCAATGGCCTCCGATCGTCGATGGGGACGGCGGCAGAGGGTGAGCGGGCAAGCGAGACGAGGCGCTCTCGAACTGGGGCTTTGCTGGGGACCTAAATATGGCAGCGCCGCTCCAGGAGGGTCACCGGAGCTACTACCACATCGAGCGGCGGCGACGAAGCTTGCAGATGAACGACGCGACTACGATATAGAGCGAGAGGGAGCGAGTGGATTGGTGCCTGAGCACCAGATGCTCACCATGAAGACGATGGAGGGGTCGGCGATGCGAACGACGGCTGGAATCAATGGTGACAGCGACGGCCGAAGTCGGGGAAGGAGGGTCCGATTAGGGAGATTGGGGGATCTCCTGCTTGCACGAGTGGGTGCAATCGAACAAGTCGACTACGTCGGTCACGGCACTAGCCTCAGCTGGGTGAGGGGAGCTCGGGAACGTCGGGGCGCCGGCGAGGTCTGGGGCTAGGGTTTCGGTTCGAGGTGGGGAACGAGGGAGAGAGAGCTCCAGAGGGAGAGGGAGAGGATAAGGGAGAGGTAGGGCACCATAGGGGGTTTTATCCACGTCCAGGAGCGGCGGCGGGGATCACGACATGGAGGCGGCATCGGACGGCGCCGGCGATGACACGCAGGAGCTTGCCTCCTCGAGGAAGATGACGAAACAGAGAGTGAAGGGGTACCGGGCCACGGGTGGGCTGCGAACGGGCCAGGTGGGCCTCTGTGGGATGCACACTGAGCGGCAGGGAGAGAGGAGAGGGAGCTAGGCGGCCTGGGCTGTGGCCTGGGAAACTCTGGCTGCTGTTTTTGTTTGCAGACTTGTTTTTCTTTTTCTATTTTGTATTCCCTCTTTGTATTTTCATTTCAAATCTGTTTTAAGGTTTTCAAAAACACTAGAGAGGTTTTGTGAAATATAAAAACAATCAAGAACCCTTATATTCAATTTGGATCCATTATTTTTGTCATTTCAAAATTCAAAACTATAAAGAGAGAGGGAAAAGCTAGGGTTAGGGTTGCATTGTTTCTCTTTGCATGCATTTTTAAGAGATGATGCTTATGAATGCACAAACAAACCCTAAATAGTAATTAGCTAAAACTGGGGTGTTACAGCTCTGTCCCCCTTACGAGAATCTCGACCCAAGATTCCAAATGTAGGAAGAGACAGAGAGAGAAAGAAACAAGGTCACTCTAAGGTAAGAGGGAAACACACTAAACATTCGCACAGAGTATCTCATGGTCAACTCACGGATGGGGTGTTCAGAACAACTCTGAGATGACAAACATGAAACATGTCAAGGTAACAGATGAGACAAGAGGAGATGGTTTCAAATTGTTAGATAGATGGTCTTCATAAGGATTGAGACCATGGAGCTTACGGAAGGGTTTAAAGCTTCTGAAGAATGGAAGCTTCCAACAAAAAGAACATAACACAGACTTCGATGAGGAACCTCTACTAAACGACTTAAGTAGAGATTTCAGGTTGCAGAGATATGGACAAAAAAAACCAAGCTGTTGAACTACTTTTGAAACAGAAGAATCAATCTTTCATTCAACAGAAGGCCAAGTCAGAAAGGTGTTTTATGGCGAGGACTCATAAGAGTCACATGGAACATGTAGTAAAAGAAACTATATATTACCAAAATCATAGTCACTCTTAAAACATGGTTGATAAAAGGAAGGAAAATCTTTATTCATCCAAGTATACCAAAATCTTTGCCAAAGATCATGGTATCACTTTACACCACTAAGATGATTAGTTAAGAAGATTCCTGATGACATGAGAAGAAAGAAACTTCATTCTCAGACTTCAATTATTTGGCACAACCATCGCTTGCCAACATAAAGGGTCTAGAGGATTGACCGAGAGACATGTAGCAACTCTACTTTAAGTGTTCTCCTTGATGTTCGAGAAATCAATCATCAAGTAAAGTTCGGGATTCGGATACAAAGGAAATCATGAGCACAACTCCTATAATCAAATTATAGAGGAAGCCTCATGAAGAGTGGTTGTTGCTGCTGATTCGAGGAATATGACAAAAGGTCTTTCCGGCTAAGTATGTCAACCATTACATCAATATTGCCGAATTTACAAAGAGACCTATGTCCAAACCTTGAGGAACACCAACCATCATTGCTGCTTGAGATTCAACTTTGGTTAGGTGGAATGATAATTCAGACTCAGCATGTCCGAATAGAAAGGGTGCAACATTTACCACAAAGGTAAAGTTACTAAATTCTCAAGATAAGGACTACAGCGTCGAGCTCCAAAAGATGAGCTAGATTGCTATACCTATGTATTAACATATTGTCGTAAGACAACTACATACATATAAGTAATAGCAATAAAACACACATGTATCATTTAGGAACGGATATAACTCTACTCGGTTCCACGGCGACATCTTTCAACAATTGCACATGAACCAGAGAAGGTTACTTCCAACATCCAGAACACATACTTCGAGATGACTCAAAGAAGGTTCTCAAAATTTTCCAACATCATTGTCAATTGTTCCGTATGAATCCATCCTAAAATGGAGAAGGTGAGGATATTGTCGATGGGCTCAACAACAAACTTATCGAGACACTCCAAGAAGATGGAATCATATGTTGTAAAGACAAGGCAAACTATTGGTCAGACCAAAGGAAATGAAAATGTACTTGAATGAAACATCACAAGTAGAAATACCATCAAGATAGTCCTTGGAACTGAGTTTGATTTGACAATATCCCAAATCAAATAAAAGGTGGGGAAGATAACATATCCTCCAAGGAGACACTATCATTCTTCAACACGGACAAAACTAGACATCCCTTTACGAAGGAACTGAGTCGATTAGAACTTTTGTCTTACAACTCTCCAAGTTGTTGTATAAGCTCAACCAACTAGTTTAGGGGTATCCAGTTACGGATCCTTGGAGATAGGAGCAGTTCATAGAACTTGCTTGCTCAAGAACTTGACAACACGATCATGTGGCAACATGGCGATACTTCTAGAAAGACATCCAGAATATCACGAACCACCGTTATGTCACATAGTTCAAGAAGAAACTTGCTTCATACGGCAAGATGACATAATATCAGAGATTCGTCACAAGCCTAACTCTTTGACCGAAGAGAGTGCACCAGAATAACGGACTTGGTGGAACAATCAAACTTCACTTAGTGATAGGGTTAACCAATCACGCTAAGAATGACACAAATGTCCTTAGAGATAAAAACAATATTAATTGCTAAGAATCTCAGATGACCACATTATTACGCACACGCATCACTCACGAGCGCGAAAGCTCGAGGAAGGGTGGGTAAATATGTGTAAGAGCATCACTTCATTAAGGGTCATGAAACTCAGCACGGCCTCTTAGTATAAAAGAGTGCGATACTTTAATGTAGAACAGATAGAAGCTAATCAATGGCTCTTGATCTGCGGATTACAACACTTTGACCTGGTCCTAGATATGACGCGGTACTGGAGTATGTTTGTCCTGACATTCCGAAATGGTTTGTCATGACAGACCACAAAAGTATCTTGCATCGGAAGGCACCAGTGCACATGTACTACTTGGCTACCAACTGGTAGACAAAGGTCGGAAAACAACAAGGAAAAGGAACATACTTAGGATAGAATCCCGAGATGTGGATGCATAAGTCAACAATCTTCCGAAGATCAATGTAGAGAAGGAAAGGTGTGGCAGAGTCACGAGTATACATGTGAGACTCTCGAGGAGTAATGTTGTCGTGATCTATTTGGTTCCATTAAAGAACATCTGCCATAGCTAGTGGTAGGGAAGTCCTTAGTTGTCACAATTCAATCGCGACAAATACCACAAGCTTGAAGGCTAGAATTGTATTACTAGCCATCCTGAAGTAATGTGTGAACATTAGCAACAGGGGTCAAAGGAATGAATCTTGGGTTAAAGGTCAGCTTCATGTACAAGATTCACAACACTAGAATTTAGCACAATCTGGGATCTTAGGTTCAAGTCCAAGGGTTAAAAACCGAGAAACAAGTAACTACTACTTGAGTGACATGGCGTACACTACAAGATAATAATCACGAGGTAGCTTCCAAGAGAAGAGACAACTTATGAAGTACCCAAACAAATAAAAAGGAGGCACACGAGGCAAAAGGAAACCTCGAAGCCTAGAACAGAACACTTTGGTTCCTATAATATAATATTGTGGATCCAAAAGATAGATAGATCATGATAGAAAGGAATATCTCAGCTGAACAAGAGCAAGGGGAACAAGGAATTCACAACACACACAACTCTAGAGAACTCAACACTAGGTCAACTGGTTGAGAAACGACATGCCAAGAAGGCACCTAAGTTTTTAAAGACAAGAAGAGATATCAAAACTTTTCGAATTCAACACAAGATAAGATGACCCAGAGTAAGAGCGAAACTAGGTAAGGAGAAAAAGAAGCATGCTAGAGTTTTCGCAAATACCTTTCAGCTTTTAAATAGTTTTCATAAACACTAGACTCAACATTGACCAATAGCAAGGTTTTCCAACGGTCGGTACTGCTCTGATACCAAGACCTGTGACACCCCCGGGATCAGGGCTAAACAAATACCAGACCTCTATCTGACATAAGCTTAACCTTGAGCTCGAGGATATCCAGTGAAGAATCGGTAACACAGCAGTGACCCTACGACACAAAAATTATTACAACAAGCTCATAACTGAGCAAAGAACCAAATTATTACAAGAAGAGGTCACTGACCAGAAACATCAAACAATGGAAGGAAAATTATGCTAATAAGTATAGCAAACTTAATAAATGGCCTAAGAGGCCTGAAGCATAATGATGACGTCCCAGCCCATAGATTCCAGGCTGCCGGCCGGGAACCCCAATCTACTTGTCGGTGTCGATGTCGTACCAAACTGATATTCAGGGAACACTTACTCTGCCAAAAGTATCAACAAAGCAAGGGTGAGTACAGGGTGTACTCCGCAAGGCTTATGGCTGGTGGAGTTGTTTTGCATAAAGCCACTTTTGTTTATAAAACAAGAGAGAGAAGGAGCTCGTCTAGTCAGAGTATTTTAAAAGGGGATAGGAGAGTGACATCTCCAAGATATTGATCATCATCTTTTGATATCCACCAAATCATCATCATCTACCAACTAGGATCACCCCCTCGTACCCATGAGGAAGCGTCCTTAAGCACACGTTGATCTGCCAAGTTTTACGATGAATCTGGTCACCAAGCGTTCATAACCATGAACACGGTTTTTCGAAAAGATTTAACCCTGCAGGGGTGTACAACTTTACCCGCACGTACCAACCGACTCTTAATGCCAATACATTATCCCTCTTCTTTGGAAGGCCGACAGAGGGTGGTTGGCCACGACCTTTACCTTGCTTTCGCCGAGACCATGAGTCATGCAATAAGTATGGCTCCGCCGTAACGGGTCAAATCCCGAAGCCGGTACTTAAAGATGTGAGGCGAGGTTGGTTCACCAGGGGCTCCATCGACCCCAAGCAACCCCGGCCATGCTTCCCTACCTGTTATGAATGCACCTTCACCCGCCAAATCTTTCAAAGGGTTTTCTATGCATATGTCGAATGGAATGCCGAACTATGTGACTCATGGAATTTATTAGGCAAGTTAATTAGGCGAGGGGTTCCCAAGCCCCGTGTGGTTGTATGCTCATCTTGGTTCCAAAGTCAAGAACTCAGGTCCTAGTGGTGGCAAGCATGGGACTAGAAAAACCACATCCCACCATGGCCTCCCATACAAGACTTAGCATGTTTAAACCATATAACCTCTGATAACAACTTATCTCATTCTCCTGTCATACTAAATTCTATGCATCTGATACATCATCTGGATGAACCAGCACTGACAGTTATGCATGGCTAAGCAGGACATAGATAAAAGCTCTAGCAGTGCACACAAGCCAAACCTAGTTATGCTAGGAGCAGTGGAACAGGTAATATAAGCTCAAAGGGAGTATGCAACAGATACGATACTCTATCTATTGATAAAAGACCACAGTAGAATCGTATACATCATGGCAAGAATTGAAATGCTTTCGAAATCGTAGGATTATATCATGGTGGAGCTATGCTTGCCTTTGCCAGTTGATAGCAGATAAATAGATCTTCGGAATCCTGGTACTTAACTTGGTTACAGTTGGTCAGGTATTGTTCGTCTATCTTCGATATTCGATGGTCTTGATATCTGTCTTTGATCTCGGTCTCGGTATCGTATTCTACCGGGAAGAACCAAACACTGGAAAGAGAGGGGAACAATCAACACATGGCATCGATGCAATGCTCAAACAAGAATGATGATATGACAAGTTAATTTGTATTGAAATGTAACCCTAAGGCATGCTCGACCATTTAATCGAGGTTTCGAGGGGTGCAAAACCTAACTCGGGGAAACTCCGGAATCACCTGTGAGGGGTTACTAGGTTGTTCTAATTAAACTTGCTATGAAAGTTGCTTAACAATGCATGATTATAGCTTTAATAGATAGTTCTCATTTTCCTGAACATTTTGATATATTATTTGTATTTTTCTAAATTATAAATAATTAGATACTGATTTTACAAGTTTTAATCAAATTCTTGAATTATTAAATCAATTGGTTAAACTTTTCACACTCAGGAAAGAAGCTACCCACATTGACTGACTGGTGGGCCTATGCCACCTCAGCTGCCACATGAGAAAAACGGACCCGCAACGGGTTTGACTGCGCTGACCCTGCACTGATGATGTCATGCTAACGTCAGCGTGACGCCAGCACGGCGATGGCCTCAGATCGTCGACGGGGATGGCGATAGAGGGTGAGCGGGCAAGCGAGAGTAGGCGCTATCAAACCGGGGCTTTGCTGGGGACCTAAATATGGCGGCGCCGCTCCAGGAGGGTCACCGGAGCTACTACCACGGTGAGCGGCAGCGACGAAGCTTGCAGATGAACGGCACGGCTGCGATACAGAGCGAGAGGGAGCGAGCGGAGGGGTGCCTTAGCACCAGATGCTCACCGTGAAGACGATGGAGGGGTCGGCGATGCGAACGACGGCCGAAATCAACGGCGACAGCGACGGCCAGAGTCGAGGAAGGTGGGTCCGATTAGGGCGATTGGGGGCTCTCCGGCTTGCGCGAGTGGGGGAAATCGAACAAGTCGACTACGGCGGTCACGACAGTAGCCTCAGCTGGGTGAGGGAAGCTTGGCAACGTCGGGGCGCCGGCGATGTCTGGGGCTAGGGTTTCGGTTCGAGGTGGGGAACAAGGGAGAGAGAGCTCTAGAGGGAGAGGGAGAGGATAAGGGAGAGGTAGGGCACCGCAGGGGGTCTTATCCACGTCCAGGAGCGGGGGCGGGGATCACGACGTGGCGGCGGCGCCGGCGAGGACACGCAGTTGCTTGCCTCCTCGAGGAAGACGATGAAACAGAGAGCGAAGGGGTACCTGGCCACGGGTGGCCTGCGAACAGGCCAGGTGGGCCTCTGTGGGATGCACGCTGAGCAGCAGGGAGAGAGGAGAGGGATCTGGGCCGGCCTGGGCTGCGGCTTGGGAAACTCTAGATGCTGTTTTTGTTTGCAGACTTGTTTTTCTTTTTCTATTTTTTATTCCCTCTTTGTATTTTCATTTCAAATCTGATTTAAGCTTTTCAAAAATACCAGAGAGGTTTTGTGAAATATATAAAGTAATCAAGCGCCCTTATATTCAATTTGGCTCCATTATTTTTGTCATTTCAAAATTCCAAACTATTTTGAATTGCTTTCAAAGAGAGAGGGAAAATCTAGGGTTGGGGTTGCATTGTTTCTCTTTGCATGCATTTTTTGAGAGATGATGCTTATGAATGCACAAACAAACCCTAAATAGTAATTAGCTAAAACTGGGTGTTACAAGAACCAAGAGTAACAAGCTAACTCTATGAACTCAAGGGGGAATGAACTTTGGCTTGGTGGAAACGTAGATCGGGACCTCCTCTTCCTTTCTACCAAAGGGATTTGGATTTGGTTGGGTAGAATGGGAGATCCTCAAGCTTTTGTGTTTCAACAATGGAGAGAGAGAGAGAGAGAGAGAGCTTCAAGAAGGATATAAACTGAATGCCTAACCTGCTCAAGGTGGAAGAAAGGATATTTATACTCAAGAAGAAAAACTAGCCGTTTCAAGTCATTTTCGCAAGATTCGGTTTTAAGTTCGGTTGGACCGACCCACACACCGGACGGTCTGCTTCTCAGCCCGGAAAACCGGACTTCAACCGAATCTGGTCTCTGACTCTAGCCTCGGTTAGACTCAGAGTAAGTAAACCGGACAACCCGGTTGAGGTTCGGATTTCCGGTACTGACACCGGACGGTCCGGTCTGTGAGCCAGTTCAACCGGCATGTACATCAGATCTGTAGAAAAAGGCTTGATAGATAGGTTTTCTTCTCCTCTCTATTTGGTGATGGATCAAGTGGGAGTATGGGATGTGTATGTGGCTTAGGAATTCATCCCCAACAAGCTCATCGAGATAACCCCTCTTAATAGTGCAGAGTTCCTAACCGGAGTCAAGTTACATAAAAAGGAAAACTTCGGCGCGAAGCTTCGTTATCAAAATGGGGAGTATCTTATGACCTTCCATCACACCATCGGACTAAAACCTTTGTAAGACACTAGAAGTACCATTAGTCCGCTCTAACTATGGTGTCATTGTCAACCAAAAATAGTATAGGGTAAAATACCCTTTCAATCTCCCCCTTTTTGGTTGGCGATGAAAAATCGAGCTAGAGTTCACAAGGATATTATAAACAACAATAGACATATTCATAGCATAATATAAATATCCATGGTTCATACACATAGCACAAACTTTTCCAACATACGAAATGAAAGCAAATAGTTCACACACAAAGCAAAGGGGAAAGCACAATAACATAAGAAGCAATGAGAAAGCGAGGGGCATTGTGCTAACGGCGAACCCCGGAAAACACCGACAAGGAACCCGTAGATATCTAATAGAACTCTACTCTTATCCCCCATTGGCATCGAGACACCAAAAAGGAAGAGGAGTAGAGCGATGCTAGCGTATCCCAACTTGAAGAACGTAGAAGGCGGAGGAGGCGGAACTGGGACATCTTCCTCTTTAGGGTACTCCTCACTATCATCATCATCAATGTCCTCATCATCAACGTCATCATCAGTAGAGGGACCACTGGGACCAACAGGAGCAAACTGACCGGGAAAGTAGCCAGAGAACATAGCATCATCAAGAGGCGGAATATCATAGTTGACATAAGGAACAAGAGCCATCTCAGGACCATCCGGTGGAGGAGTGACATTCTGGGTCACGAGAAACTTATTGTGCCGGCGTCGAGGCACCTGGCTCATCTCCAAAGCCTTGTGGCTCACATCATAGGAAGAACGACACATATGAAAAAGCATCTTGAAGAACTTGGCAGCACCACCCTTGGGCCTTGGGTGAGAGGAGGACTCACCAATAGGACGACGAGAACCAGCTCAGATGCAGTTGTGCGAGGAGGACTCACCAACATCTTCCTCTTATTGAAAGTAAAAGACAGCTAGGGTAGAAGCGTCACAGTTGTGCGACGTTCCAGGGGTTGGAGTATGCTACTCCGGACGCGACGTCCTTGAGGCGATATGCGCCACCTGGGATTACTTTGATAACCACATAAGGCCCTTTGCAGGGTGACTCTAGATTCATGTGCCATTTTTTCTTGAGTTGCAGGACGAGGTATCCTTCAACGAAGGACCTTGGGTGCAGTAGTTGACTGTGGTAGTTGCGGAGATTTTGTTGATACACCGTCGAACAAGCTGCTGCAACGTCGCGAGCTTCATCCAGTGTGTCGACGGTGTCTTCGAGTGTGGCCGATGATTCGGCTTTGCTGTAGGCAACGACCCATGGGGCCTTGTAGCGTACCTCAGCAGGCAGCATTGCTTTAGCTCCGTTCACCATGAAGAAGGTCGTGTATCCGTTGGTGCTGTTTGGCGTTGTGCATAGGATCTAGAGGACAGAGGGTAGTTCCTCCACCCAGGCTCCTTCCAATATTTAGAGTGGGCGTAGCATCCACTTCTTGATTCCATTTCAGTCGAGGTTGCTGGCCTTTTCTACCTGCCCGTTGGTCTGCCAATGTGCCACAGAGGCATACGTCAGGTTGATGCTGATCCCTTCGCGTAAGTCCTAGAACTCCTTCGAGGTGAAGTTCGTGTCATTGTTGGTTATGATGCTATGAGGCCCTCTGAACCTGTAGATGATAGATTGAAAGAACTTGATGGCCGAGGCACCAGTTTGGTTAGTGACGGGCATGGCCTCGATCCACTTCGTGAATTTGTTGACTGCCACCAGGAGGAAGACGTGTCCTCCGTATGAGGACTTATGCAGCTTGCCGACCATGTTGAGCCCCCACTGGGTGAAGGGCCAGTCCAATGGTATGGGCCATAGCTCTGATCCTGGTGCGTGAGGCTTGTCTGCAAACCTTTGGCAGGCGTTGCACCTTTCGACGATGTCCTTGGCATCGCGCATCGCCATTGGCTAGTAGAAGCCAGCTCATAGAGCCTTGGCGACAAGAGCGTGACTGCCTGCGTGGTGGCCGCTGATGCCTTCATCGATGCCGAGGAGGATGCTCTTCCCATCACTGTTGGTGATGCATCGCTTGAGATGCTACGCTTGTATAGTTCGCCATTGATGATGGTGAAATCCTTTGAACAGCGAGCGATGTGCCGAGCATCCGTCGGATCCTTAGGTAGTTTTTTCCTTGTCAAGTACTTGAGGTATGGTTGGGTCCACGTCTTATTGACTAGCAACAACTGCATATGATTCACCAGCTCAACCTCCATGTCCAACTCTTCGGGTGCATCGGCCTTCTCGGGTGGCGCAGCCCCCGAGTGTCCCGTGGAGACGGTTTTGTCCTTCGGGATTTTCCGCTTGATGGAGGGCATGCAGATTTGTTCGAGGAACACTCCTGGTGGTACTGGGGAGCAGGTGGAGCCAATTTTTTCGAGCTTGTCGGCCTCTTCATTGCTTTCTCTTCCGACATGCCGGAGTTTGCAACCGTCAAAGTATCCTTTGAGTGTGTTGTAGAGCACACGGTATGTGATCATGTTTGCGCTATGGGCGTCGCACTCGTTCATCATCTATTGAACAACAAGGTTGGAGTCACCGTAGGTTACAAGGCGTGTGGCACCACAGACCTTGGCCATCTGCATGCCATGTAGGAGTGCCTCATACTCAGCCTCGTTATTGGATGCGCGGAACTTCATCTGCAGCACATACTTCATCTTATCCCCTTGAGGAGACGTCAAGATTACTCCGGCTCCTGTTCCGGCTTCGCGCTTGGAGCCGTCGAAGTGCATTGTCCAGGACTGGAACATGTCCGGGGTGTCTGGTAGCTGGATCTCCATCCAGTGGACGAAGAAGTCAGGTAGCACCTGAGACTTGATGGCAGTGCGCTGTTCATAGATGATGTCCCGAGGGGACATCCCGATGCCCCATAAGGCTACTCGCCCCGTAGCTTCGGGGTTGTTTAAGATATTTAATAGTAGTGCATCGTTAACGACCATGATCTGATGCTCCTAGAAGTAGTGACACAACCGACGCCCGGTCATGAACATGCCGTAGGCGAGTTTTTGGTAGTGGGGATACCTTTGTTTTGTAGGCATCAGTACCTTGCGGAGGTAGTATACTGGGCGCTGTACCCCGTGAGTTTTACCGTCTTCGGGTCGTTCCACCACAAGGGCAGTGCTGACCACCTGGTGAGTGGCTGCAATGTATAGCAGCATGGGATCTCTCTCCTTTGGCGTTACCAACAAAAGAGAAGTGGATAGTAGGCTCTTGAGGTCTTCGAATGCCTCGTTGGCTTTGGCCATCCACTCAAATTTTTCAGCCTTGTGTAGCGGCTGGTAGAAGGGAAGGGACTTCTCGCCCATGCGACTGATGAATCTGCTCAAGGCCACGATTCGCCCAGCTAGCTGCTGGACCCCTTTGATGTTCTGGGGTTTCTCCATGGCTACTATAGCCTTGATTTTCTTCGGGTTAGCTTCAATGCCTCGTTGAGAGATGAATTACCCGAGCAGCTACCCAGACGGGACGTCGAAGGTGCATTTTTCTAGGTTTAGCTTGATATTGTAGCGATCAAGGTTATCAAACGTCTCGCGGAGATCGTCGATCAGTGTTCGGCTTTCCTTGGTCTTGATCACTATGTCATCGACATAGACTTGGACGTTGCGTCCGATTTGGCTCTTCAGGCATGCCTACATGCACCTTTGGTAGGTGGAGACTTCATTCTTGAGCCCGAAAAGCATTGTGTTGTAGCAGAACACCCCAAACGGCGTGATGAACGCCATCTTCTCTTGATCTTCGACCTTCAGTCGAATTTGATTATAGCCTAAGTAGGAGTCAAGGAAGGAGAGTCTCTCACATCCTCTAGTGGAGTCGATGATTTGATCGATTCGTGGTAGAGGGAAGTGGTCTTTAGGACAATGCTTGTTAAGTGACGTGAAGTCCACACACATCCACAGGATGTCCGTGTCCTTCTTGGGGACCAGCACAGGGTTAGCTACCCAGGCGCTTTCGTTTATCTCCCTTATGAAGTTGGCGTCGAGGGGTCTATTGACTTCAATACCAACCGCTTCAGCTCTTTTCTTGGACAGTCGACACATCGACTGCTTCACCAGCCTTACATCCAGAAACACATTGATTTCATGCTCGGTGAATTCCTTGGGAACTCCTGGCATGTCCGCAGGACACCAGGCGAAGATTTCCTAGCGCTCATAGAGGAATTCGACGAGCGCGAGTTCCTATGCAGGACTCAGGTTATTGGCGATCAAGGCCATCTTGGTAGGGTCCGTTGGGTGGACCTGCACTGCTTTTGTGTTGACTATGGAGTCGAACGACATGTCGGGTGCGTTTTGCCTGGTGGCAGGGGCAGGCTATGGTCTATTGATTCCTTCAGCCTTGCAAGCTCTTCCTGCATGCCGAATGACTGGGAGATTCTATTGAAGTCCCCGTCACAACTGTCTGACCCGGTGAAGCTTCCTGGGACGGTGATGACACCATTGGGTCCTGGCATCTTCAGTAGAAGGTACGCGTAGTGTGGAACTGCCAAGAATCTTGCGAATGCTACTTGTCTGTAACTACCTCCGTGAACTACGCTCTTAGTTACAAGCCTGGATGAGCGGAAATGGATAAAATAGTACGGTGGGGCCAAATGCCACTCATGGGTAGACCTTTCGGCCGTCCTAACCATTTCCAAATATCGGGACAAGAACGAGCGGCGTAATCGGCAGGCGAAGGGATCAACTACATACACAAATGAGTATGTATGCAAGCCACCATACAATAGTCCTCAGAGCCATTCCATCTAAAAGAAATAGAAATATTGCAACGCCATACGCCAAGATCCAAATATCCTAGATAGATATAATAGTTTAGGATATCTCCTCATACATCAAACATCAGAGTATCAGGCGGAAGCGGAAAACAAGATCCGAGTATGGATAAAAAGCAAATCGGCATAAGATGCCCCATAAATAAACACATCCCGCCCACAGATCTCACGGATCCCCGTTCCCGGAATCTCTACACCGAGTGATCATTGCCAACATCGTCCGTCTCCTCCACCCAGTATCCATCTTGTGAGAGTACCTGTTCATCTGAATCAAATAATTTATCGTGTGAGACCCTAGGGGTACTCAGCAAGTGTTTATGCCTCTAAAGGGGACACAACCTGGGGTGACGTAATTGCAGCAAAAGGTAATACCTAACAATTCTATAGATACTCGCTATCCATCCGCCTAACCAAAGATAGACGGATGTCCGTGAATTAATAACAACAGTTATAACGGTAATATTAACAGATCCATCCTCCTCCTCGCTTACCAACGAGGAAGCGGACGAACAACCCCCACACCCGTTGGCAGTTTTATTAACCATTCCATGAGTGTTGCACTATTTACTAGTCAGGTACTTAGTCAAATTAAAAGCGGTACTTTAGTTATACTTGTCTATGATCGAGAAACTGTGCTCCAAGTCGTCCATAACCGCGGACACGGCTTTCAGAAAGCTTTACCCTGCAGGGGTGCACAAATAGCAACACACACTCGATCAACCTCGGAAAAACCAAATCAAAACCCAACGAGGCAGTCACGACAAAGCGATCATAGGATTCAGAAATATTTCAGGGGGCCACCCCATTAAGCTACCCGCAACGAAGTTGGCCGGCTCCGAGACGGACTCAAGGTTTGTGTGGACGGCTGTAAACGACTGGGAACCCGAAAGTGTGACTGGGCTTGTCGATACAGCGAAAATGTGTCACGAACCTAAACAATACAGGTGCTCCACGCACAATCTTAAATAAAGCAGTAAAACATGGCATAAGTACAGGATAGTAATAAAGCCCCAAACTAATTGTGGCCCCAAGAAATAAGAATGAATCAAGCTCTGGCTCAGGGGGGGTCATAAGCCTCCCGGATGTGGATAGCGCGAATACTCAAGGAACAGGAATCAAGTACTCGGGGTCCTACGGGACACAAGTGAGCATGAAAAACCAAATAGCAGATATTGCTCACCGGTGCCACTTTCATTAGTTATCCCATTACTACTCAGGTTAAGTTGTATAGGTACCTCGTTATCCATCAGACACTCACATACCCTACACATGCTGTGCTACAACCCGCATGGCTCAAACAACTCCTGTAGTAATGGCTCATGGGATGGAGGAACAAGCTTCGGTGGGGTTTAAAAGTAAAGGCTATGAAGTACTTGGGATTCAGTTTAATGCAATCGCGACTCAATGATGCAAGAATAATATAGAGGCAATAGGTACTATATGTATGCAAGCATGTGGTAGTGCTTGCCTGGCAGCTCAGTTGAAGCGAGGGACGGATCTGGGTAGTGCTCCTGGCTTTCTTGATATATCCCCTGCTCAGCGTCTATTCGGAGAAGAACCAAACAAACAAGGGCCAACATAAATAAAGTGCACAAGCATATGAATAAAATACGACAAGCAAACAATCATGCCATGATGAATGATGCACAATTTGCATGGCAACAAAGTAGCATGGCATGGGTGAGGTGTGGAATACAAGAATAAAAGCATTTTATTGGGTTTTAGTCACATTTTATACTTAAATAAGTTGCTGTATACTTTATATTTACATGATGCATGCTGCAATTCAGAACATGGAATGCATAGACAGAAAGGTATCGTCGAGCTGATCGATTTAGACATATTATTTGTCAAATTTGGAGTTATAAAACAAAAGTTATTAAATAATTAAGAAAAAGGGCATTTTATTGTAATTTTAATCAACTCGAAATTTAAAGTGTTCAAAATATATTTTGAAGGGAATATTTGAAATCCTCACATTTTTTTGATTCAAAAACATATATTATTTGTTTAATTTGGAATTATATTTTAAAAGATATTTGAAAACAGATTTAAATTTGAATTTAAAACAAATTTGAAAAGGTTTAATTTAAAACAGAAAACAGAAAAACCTTTTGCTACTCACACAGATCTAGCCACAGACAGTGACAAGTGGGGCCGAGCTGACTGGCGGGGCACACGCGCGCGAAAAAGCTTTTTACACCGCGGGCTGGCTTAGCCGCACCCGTTGACAGCTGGGGTCGGGGCAGCGGGGGCCACGCGCGCGCGTCACCCAGCGGGGATGCGACACGTGGGCGGTCCGAGGACTGTGCGGTGGGGTTTTCCCGGAAACGAAGGGGCCCTTTTGCGAAAGCGGCGGCCGACTGACAGGTGGGCCGTGGGGGCTGCGGGTTGAGGCGGGAAAAAGGCCAGGGGGCTTTCTGCAAAAACGACGACGACGCCGGCCTGTCTGCTGCGCGCCGTCAGCAGAGATCAGGGGATCGGCCGGAGTTCAGACGACGATGGCGACTAAACTGCGGCGAATCTCGACAAGTCGCAAAAAGGAAAACTGCAGAGGGCGAAGCGGGCTACCATTTTTGTTTAGCAAGCTCGCACGAAGGCGGCCTACAGCGCGCGGGGCAGGGTGAGGAATAGGGGCGGACGGTGCTGCGGTTGCTGTTGTCTGCCAGAGCACGGCGCGCGGTGGCGGCGCACGGAGGCCGCTCGACGGAACGAACTAGTGGTGCAGGGCATGAAGAGGAAGGAGAGGATGTCAGGGTCGTTCGGGTGCTCACCAGGACGCTTCCGAGCTAGCTGGAGCGGAGCAGATGGTGCAGGAGGCTCGCGGCAAGGAAGGTCCAGAGGCTGTCGGGCATGGCGGCGTGGTGGCTGCTCCGGCGGTTTCCTGTAGCTTCCAGCGGAGTTAGACGATGTAGAAGAAGCAGAGGGCACGCCAGTACTCGAGGGCCTGCTTGACGCGCTCTAGATCATCAAGAGGAAGATGTGGCCATGGCTAGGGTTTAGGGGCATGATTGAAAACTTGCAAGCTTGGGGAGGAAGAAGGGAGGTAGAGGAGGACCTGGGCGCCTCCCAGATCCGATCTGAGATGGTTATGGTGAGCTGGGGTGGTTGGGGAGAGAGGGGAGGGAGGAGCACATGGGTTTGGTGTGTAAAAGAGGGCATCGGTGAGGCTTCCTTCTCTCTCCTTTTCTTGTGCTTTAGCTAGAGAGATGGAAAGAGAGGGACCAGGGGAGGGCATGTGCTGAACGTGGTGGTTCTGGTTGTTGGCTTGACCATCTTGTGGTGCAAGAAAAAGAGGAAGAGGGGAGGGGCTCGGGTGCACTTGTCTAGCTTAGAAGGGTGGCTCGGTTAGGGTTTTGTCTAAGGTTGGGGTAGGTAGCTGGGGTGTGGGCCAGCTTGGTAGGGAGAGGGGCATCTCGGCATGGTGAGAGGAGAGGGTGAGATGGGAGGGGGAGAGAGAGGGTGTAGGGAGATGGTTTAGGGTTTAGGGATAAAAGTTGAAAAAAAAAGCCCACACATGGCTTGCATGGATGGGGGATGGGTGTAGGGTGTTGCAAACTCAAACAAGATCAAACAAAAAGGAGTGGAAGAGAGGGATAGAGGTGATGGATGGATATGGCCTCATAAAGAGAAAACGCATTTAAACCAAGAGAGAACAATTGGCTAAGGTGGAGGTACTCTTGCATGGCCCATGCAAAATGACAATTGCCATGATTAAATTCTTGTGAAAACAATAATATTAACATGGCATTATTCTTATGCATTTCCAAAAGTGGAATAAAAGCCAAGCAAAAGAATTTGTAGAAGTAGATCCATCCTATCTCCCATGAGCTAGATTGAATACCAAAGAAAATCAAATACAAGCTCATGGATAATGGGATGGTGGAATTATAGGGTGGTGAAAGAAAGGGTGGTGGAGTGGAATAAAAGATATGCCCCCAACTCAACTTGGGCATTTAAACAATATATCAATAACCAACTACAATATCAAGAGGCAAATACAATTAATGATGCATATGAGAGAAGAACCAAAACAAAAAGGGTTTTGTATGATGCTCAAAATGCAAGGTGGCATGATGACATGAGCATGATATAATTATGATGCAACAATTATATGTAGGAAGTAGCATTTATATAGACTAGGCTAGTAGCATTGCAATTGTTAGACAATTGGGATGCTACATTGTCCGAGGATGGCGTGGTACTGTGAGGGCCAGTCCACCACTTTGAACTTGAGCCTCTCGTGCATGAAGTTGCTGGGGGCGCCAAAGATGACATCAAGCCATATCTTGCCCAGGGGGTATATTCCTTTTTGTGGAATGATGCCGTGGAAAGTCGTGTTTGACGCCTCCAGGTTGCATAACGGGATCCGCATAGCTGCGAGTGTGCTGGCGAACATCAGGTTGGTGCCGCGGTCGCCGTCCATGAAGAGGAGACTCATTTTGAATCCCCCAATTTGCGCCTCAAGCACCAGTACAGAATGACCTAGGCGAGGTATTTGGAGTGGGTGATCTGAACGATCAAATGTGATGCATGACTCCGAGCCGCTGAGGTACTTAGGTATGGACATGGAGAGGTGACGGCCAGGTTGACCTGGTGGGTGATCGTTTTCTGCACCCTGTTGGTTGGGCGTCCGTTCTGTATCATCATAGACCCCAGCGGTGGTGGGTATGGGTCTTCTCTATTATTCTGGGCCGGCGTAGCCGCAGGTTGTGCGGGTAATCCTGGTGGTGGAAGTGGAGCTCCATGTGCGACGGCTCCTGGGGCGGGGGAGAATCCGGGATTCACCGCCTGGCAGCGCATCTGGGCATAGCCCTCGTGGAGTTTCTGGAACTCCATATACTCCTTTAGCATGTGGTTGGCCTTCCTTCTGCCATCCTGCTTGTTGATGTAGAAGTGGATGGTGCAGGGACCCGACAGTTTGTCGAATGCAGATGGCTCATCATCACGGTTGCGGTGCTTCCATGTTTGCGTTGTCCTTTCTCCATCGCGCTAGTTGCCGCTATGATACCCGCTATTGCGGTTTCCGTCCTCGCGGCGATCGTCATAGCCATCCCAGACCATATCGACCTCTTCGCTGTCTTCATAGACACGCGTTCTTATTTTTGCTCGGTAATCGCGTCTGCGGCTGAAGTCGTCCTCATCATCCAAACGTGTTCGTTTGACAGCATCTTCACCATCGGCCCAGCGATTGGCGATGTCCATCAAGTGGTCGATGGTTTTGGGATTTACGCGCCCGAGCTCCTCTCTGAATTCGCGGTGCCTTACGCCGGTGTTGAAGGCGTCGATTGTCCTTTCTTCCGAGATGTTCTCAGCGGAATTCTTGATAAAGGACCAATGCCGTATGTACAAGCAGATGGACTCGTTGGACGTTGGCAACAGGCGCGTAGCTCCTCGATTGAAGTTGGTCTCTTGATGGTGCCTTTGAAGTTACGGATGAAGTAGTATGCCAGCTCTTCCTAGATGCGGATGGATCCGGAATGGAGGCTGTTGAGCCAGGCTCTAGCCACGCCCGTCAGCTGGAGCTAAAGGCATTGCATGGCTGTGCTTTTATTCCCTCCATGGAGTTTGACTGACGATAGATGGTCGTCGAGACAGATCTTTGGCTCCTGCGCGCCATCGAATTTCGGGTTGTCCGAAGGGTGTTTGAAGCCCTTAGGCATCCATGATTGTCGTACAACCCTGCTTAAGCACCTGGCGCCGCACAACTTTGTGTCCTCGTCTCTGGACTCCATGGAGCATGCGCGTTTCTCACGTGACTTGTCAATCTTGCGCTGTGTGAGCTCACTACGAGCGTCATAGTTGTGGCTCCTGTGCCGTGGGCTGCGGTGTCGCCGCGGCAGGTCATGCTCTTCCTCGTCGGATGGGGGTGTGCGGCTTCGAGTGAACTTTACCGCGGCCTTTTTCTTTGGCTCCATGGTTGCCTCGTCATGCAGTGCGTCTCCAACAAGTCCTAGACCTGCAATCGCGGATTTGAGGATTGCGTACCGTTGGTCTCCCACCAGTGGCGGGTTTGATGCCAAGTAGGTGATGGCCGCCATGACTGTGGCCTGTGGCATTTTGGGCATGATGTTGCCCTGCGAGTCCATCATCGTGAAGGATAGGTCGAGTGCCTTAGTGTCCTCGTGTCATGCAGCGGTATCCATGTGCTCCATGCGGGAGCGATACTTGCGTCTATCGTAGCTTTTCGAGGAAGAGCCACCAGCGGAGGAGAGCGCAGCTCGACACATGCTTGACTCGTCGGCCGCTCTACTACGCTGCTCGATCTCTGGTTGCTACTTGATTTGTTGGTTGTGCTCCTCGATGACGAGCCAGTGGTAGCCCATCAACATGTCACGAGGGGCGTCAATCGGCAGAGGATTGGTACCTCGTACAGCTTATCACACTCTCGCCCATTGATCATCATTGAGGTTAATCTCGTGACGTACACGGTTGATACCCTCAGTGTTGTCGGGTGCCTTGTTCCCGTTGGGATTGGGCGGAGGTGGTCCGTTTCCTCTGTTCGCGGTGTTAGGAGCTTGCGGGTTGGGAGGGGGATTCGGTGGGTCGAAGCCGTCATCGACGTTACCATCGTGGATGGCCGTGCACATGTAGCAATGGGGGAGGTCGTTGCTCCCGCATCTTTGAGATCCGGAACCGTAGGTTCCTTCATCAGTAGGAGGATCACACAAATTGGAGTTGCAGTTGCTGCTGTCATCCGAAATGTACGTCAGGGTCGGTGTATTTCGAAAACCGATTGGTGGTACCCATGAAGCGAGCCTGATCGATGGAGGCGACAAACATTTCGGCAGGCGGAGGGTGCCGATATAGCCCACCTGGAAGCAGAAGCTCCCGAACAGCATCTCGAATCCGTCTCCTATGGACTCGAAGTCTTTGCGTGTGGCCAGGGAGTGGGCGGTGAAGTCGTGGGCACCGAAGAGGAGGTGATTCTCCGTTGCATAGGAATCAAAGATCGCACCAAAAGGAACCGTTACGATCACATGATCAGCGTCCCCAATTCCCACAGACATGGCCAATTTACGAGGGTTCGACTCGTCAATGCCCATTGTTATGGACTTGGGTTTTGGAGAAGATGGAGATGCTAGAGATTGTGAGACGTTTAACAGACACGCAGCAAGGGGACACGATGTTTACCCAGGTTCAGGCCCCCAGAGGGAAAAAACCCTACTCCTGCTTGTCTGTTCTTGATTGATGGCAGAACTGAAAGTTACAGGGGTGCGTAGATGCAATCTGGCCTAAGTTGTGTGTATGAGTTGGGAGAGATCCTCCTCGTCGTGCCCTCCTAGCCTTTATATGGGTAGGCCAGGTCTCGGATAGGTCGAGTCAGTTACAAGTTAGGGTTTCATCCTTTAAGATTCTATCTATAGTTTGGCCGTGTCCTCCAAGGAGTCAAACTTCCCCTGAGCTTGGGCCATCTGGAATCTCCTTGGGCTTTGCGTTAGCAGCAAGTCTTTGTGTGGGCCTTCACTAGGCTGAATCGGGTAGGCTAATGTTAGGTACCCGTAGGGCATATCCATGTCACCAGTTGTTAGTGGTCTTGGTAGAAATTAAATCAGAGAAAAAAATTATATGCACAAAGACAGAATCGAACCGGTGACCGACAATTTGGGACCATATACTTGTAACCGCTGCAGTTGTCCAGTTGTTTTTTGCATATAATCTACTTCAGTATAGATGTTACAGACTACCTCTCATTCACAGGAATTAAAGAAATTGAAAATAGAAGAATCAACTTGAAAATAGACAATCAACACAATATGTATGTAAGTTTCACACAACCATAAAAGAGAACACAACAGAGCATATTTTTCGAATATCTTTTAAAAGTGCATAGAAAAACCAACAACATGCACACAATCAACCAAATATAGACATGGCATATAGACATAATATTACTTAGCATGTACAACACCAGGTTGACATATGGTTCCTCACAGCTAGAAGTTCACTAACAACATATTGCTTTAATGGTGTATCCAACACCAGAATAAACAAAATACGTTTTGGCCTCACTACAGAACATTAACACTACCAAGGAAGCCTGGATGCCCCTCATTTAAAAAGCTGAATAGGCACACATTCCCCTTCCTGATTCTAGCGACTTCAAGAACCTTAGACCAGCCACTTGTCATCTGGGAAGCACCATTCGTGCCTTCGAAGAAGTTAACATGCTGAAAAGTGGTCTTGTGTGAGCATACGAGTGGTAACCCCTTTGAGCGATAGCGGTTGGGGTGGGTACTGCTGTAGCTAGCTGAAAGTACTGTAGGAGAAGAATAATATTAGTTGTTGGCTAGAGTTCAGTGTGCATAAGAAACTTTAAGTATTAAAATGACAAATGTTAACCATCTTGGCCTTCCCAGGGATGACATTTGACTTGTTCATCTTGCACACATAGTATGGTATAGATTTCTTGTGTCCTTTTACTATCGCTTTGAGGGAAGCAACTTGGTCAGAAGTCAATTCCAAATTGTTTCCGAAAATCCAGTGATCATCAAATTCCTTACCCTCCGTCATCCTTGTACCTAGAAAGAAAATATTAGAAATTAACTATATGTATACCTGCATATAAATGTAGTAAAACATGTACTTAGGCAATGCCACACCTCTACGAATAAGGATCCTCAGTTTCTCGACTAATTTAAATCTTTTCATATAAGGCTTAGCTCTTCGCCTCGCCATCTTAGCTTTCATCTTGCGAGAAACTACAACTGGTTTCTTCACATGGTCATCATCAGATGAGACATCGATGATGACAACCTTGGTATCACCAACCATGTAGGCATCCTTTTTAGCCTAAATTAGACATTGCACTAATTAGAATATTTAGTTTTTATGTCATATACAATAGTGCCAGTATCAATAATTTTAGAACCTGCTCATGTATCTCCCTAGACTTCATATCACAGAACTGGCGTTCCTCACAATTCATCCTACCTTCCACCCAACGAGTAAATATAATAATTTTATTAGAATAATAATTTTAATTAGTGAATTATTACGAGAATGAAATTCAGTGAGTAAATCTAGCATCCAGAGAATAAAACTAAAGGGCGCTTTTGGTGAAATCGACTTCCATAAGCAGCAACATAGGGCACAACCTCGTCGACGCTGTGACAATGCTTAACTAGATTGAACTAAATAGCAACATCTATGTGGTGACCTAGATTGAGCGCAGAGGCGCTGCCATATAGAACAAGGAGGCGACGTGTTAAACTAGAACAAGGACGCGACGATGTCGATGGTAACGAGTAGGAAACGACATCGCTAGCCAGTCAACAAAGAGTTGACATGGTGAAAGGTCGAGGAGCACTTACACATGAGTTTGCATCCTCCGTTGCCACCATATTCATCAGCGGGGAGGGCATTTGGTCTTCGGTAGAGAGGGGATAGGGTTTTTTCTAGCACGGATTTGGGGGAAATGGTGTTGGATTTGGGATGGCATGGAGCGGAGAGGGTTTTTTGTAGCTGCTATGACGGGTGGGTACCATGTATGGACAGTTTTGGTTCGCACATGCATTGTCTGTGAGGCAGACAAATGGGTCCCACATGGACTGAATAAAAGCACAATTTTCTACCACAAAAAAGAGCTTATGATCATCCAAGTTTGACAGATATAATAACAACACAATGTTTTGGTTAATTGATTAGTTTGTCACACGATCATCAGTTCAACACAAGAATGCATATATGATAGGCATGCACATAGCCATCTCTTCAAGCATGCAAACACGATCATCAGTTCAACACAAGCATGCACACAACCATCAGTTTAGGCAAGAAACACAAACCATGCACACACGATCATCAGTTCAACACAAGCATGCACACAGGCATGCATGTTGGGGATATGCTAAATGGGTATCACCATAGCATGTCTCTAATCCGGCTAACCCGGGTGGCCCATAGTTGGGAGCAAGGCTTATGGCTTGCTGGGTGGCCCAGTTAGCAGGATCTAGAAGGGAGGCCCATGCCGAATAAAGGAAGGCTATGATGGAGTCACCGACATACTCGAAGCCTTGGAGTCCAAGACACGTTAGACTAGTTGGTACTCGTGTAGGACTCTGTGACCTGTCCGGCAGGGACTTTCCCTGTAACCCTAGGTTCTGGTGACTACATAAGTCGGACCTCTGGGAGCCTTTAGGGAAAGAGACGAATCATATCGCGCACAATAAACCGATCCCTGTAACTCGGCGTACTGCCATTATAGTGATTTATAGCAGGAGTAGGATTCCGTCACCGTTGTGGGATCTGAACCTGGGTAAGATGTGTTACCTCGTACCCGCCAACTCGCCACCTTCCCCCACGTCTCTAAACACGCTCTGTGAGGACCCCTTTATGGTGTAATCGTCAGCAATACCATGACAGTTGGCTCCCACCATGGAGCAAGAGGCGCTTCAAGATCTACAACAGGCGAGGTCCAAGCTCTTCGCGGGAATCGGTGAAACCATAGCCATTGGTCGTGTTCTCTTCTCTCGCAACGTTTCAATCGTCCCTCCCGACGAGCTCTAGATCCCGTCAAAGACGAACCCCATCCACTGCTTGATCATTCCAATTGGGGATATCCACCTCTTCATTGGTGAAACTGATGTCTACGCACTTCTATTCTTGTAGACCGTTTTTGGGCCTCCAAGTGCACAGGTTTGTAGAACAGGAGCAAGTTTACCTTAAGTGGATTACCCAAGGTTTATCGAACTCAGGGAGGAAGTGGTCAAAGGTATCCCTCTCAAGCAACCCTGCAATCAAGATACAAGAAGTCTCTTGTGTCCCCAACACACCCAATACACTTGTTAGGTGTATAGGTGCACTAGTTTGGCGAATAGATAGTGAAAATGTGAAATACAAGTGGTAACGGTGCCAAAAAAGAGCTTCTGACTTGTTGTTGACATGGGAGAGACTAAAGGCAAACTGAAATAAAGATGGAAGCAAGCAAACATGCAACAGATCTAGATGCAAACAGTGTTTCAATGTTTAGAAACAAGGCCTAGGGATCATACTTTCACTAGTGAACACTCTCTCATATAAATATCCTCTCTTCATGATACTACTCTTAACTACTCTCCGGTTGGACACTCTAATCCATGGTAGGCCTACAAAAGCACACCTCAAAGTCCGTCTTTCCCATCTAGATAACCCCACACTGTCACCTTGAGCGCTAGATGGTTCCAACAAACACCACAATTTCATAAAGACATCCAACTCCAAATATACTCATGAAAAATATATATGTAACTTAGATTAAGTGCCACACACGGTGTGCACGCTATCACTTCCACACACGTGGGGAAAAGCATAGATCTATTAAAGCACGATGAGTATTTATGTAGACTCTAGCCTAAGTGCCACCATGGCGTGCACGCTGTCACTTTCACACACATGGGGAGAGTAGAGATCTATTGAAGCACTTGAGTAGCAGATCAAATCTACTTGATTACAAAGCTCATGAACAATCCATGATCACGCATAGAGAGAGACAGAGATGAACACATAGCTACCAGTAGAGCCCTTAGCCTAGAGGAAGAACTACTCCCTCTTCATCATGGGAATCAGCAACGGCGATGGAGATGGTAGTGAAGATCGATGCAGATGGCTCCGGGGGCACTTCCCCGTCCCGGCAGGGTGCCGGAATAGAGACCTTCTGTCCCCCAAATCTCCCCTTTGATGGCGGCGGTGCTGCGGAGGTTTTCGTGGATTTCTTCTGGATGATTTAGGGTTTTCTCCCCGGGGGCTTCTTATAGGCACATGAGGCAAGGTCGGTGGAGGTCTAGGGGGCCCACACCCCCTATGGGCGCCACGAGGGCTGGCCCGCGCCTAGGGGGTACGGTCACCCTGGTGTCCTTCTCCAACTCTACTTTGTGGTTCCGTCTTGCTCCGGTAAAAATAATGACTTTGGCTTTTGTCCCGTCCAATTCCGAGAATAATGATTTTCTGCCTTTCTGGAATCAAAAACAGAAGAAAACAGGCAACTGGCACTGTGGCATCTTGTTAATACTCCCTCCGTTTCAAGGCTGAAGGCGTCCTCGTTTTGCGTGTTTTTTCTTTGACCAAGAATTACTCTAAATACGTAAAGATTTTTGGTATAAAACAAGTATCACTGGAAAATATTTTTTAATATGAATCCAACGATACTAATTATGTACAATATAATTAAGATTTTGTTGCTCGATTCTTTTGGTCAAACTTTTCTTTGAAAAGCATGTGCGCCTTAAGCGTTGAAACGGAGGTAGTAGGTTATTACCAGGAAACATATAAAAACACCTCAAAGTGTAGACAAAGCAAAGCAAAGTAGATACTAAACAAGCATGGAACATCAAAAATTATAGATACGTTTCCAACGTATCAAGCATCCCCAAGCTTAACTCCTACTCGTCCTCGAGTAGGTAAGTGGTAAAAATAATAATTTTTTAGGTGACATGCACCATCAAAATCAAGATCCAACCATTTGCAAGCATTGAAAGCTAGGAGCAAAGAACTCTAAACACGAGCATGAAATATGAAGTTCTAACAATAATACAAAGTAACTATGCATGCAACATGAAAGGTTACAAACAAATATCATGAATAACAATGCATTGAAAGACGTTTGTTTGTTTCAGATATAGAAATCATAGCATAGTGGTATTCAGCTTGTCCCTCAAGGAGTAGCAAAACATGCATAGGACACCTTCAAAGTTCATAAGAGTGACTAGATACAAATAGCACAAGAACAAGTAATATCAACAATATGCATCAATCAATAAGTTTTGGGACAATGCACACAGAACTAAGAATGGCAACTATGCTCTCTTAACTGGTGCCTAAAGGTAGAAGGTGGAGACTCAATATAATAGTGGAAAAAGGCCCTTCATAAAAGAGGGAAGGAGGGATTTCAAGTCTCAAAAAGAGCTTCCAAAAATTATGGTACATGTTAGCTTTCATCCCACATTGCCCCTATCATAAGCATCTTGAAGTGATTAAGGTTAAAGTGAACAAACTATGGAGTATATGCTTGACAAAAGTATAAGTTGGCAATCTCATGTCCCTTGAATACGAGGGCCGCTCCTCATTCCACTCAACTTTAGTCACCGGTAAGTTCTTGTCATAGTAAGTACATGTGTATCATAGAGAACCGCCAACGGGGTACCCCTTGCACATGATATAGGAGCTATCCCATAATAAAAATGACAAGGCAAGCAGATAATGAGCATCTCAGCAATCTTCTTATTTACCATGGGAAAATGGTGTTTTTTCTCGCTTTCCTCTTTTCAATATGTCTTTTTTATAAGAAAAAAGCTTCATAGATTTCTCACTATGGTGATGCTGCAAGTTTCCACCATGATTAGGCATGGCTTAGGCTAGCGGCCCAGGCGTTTCTCTAACACACATACATAACTCCATGGACTTACAAGCTCCCCTTTCATTTCACACCGACGACATCCATAGACAATAGAGCATGATATCAACTGTGTACAAAGTACAATTGCAATGTTGAAAGCGTTCCCCATGAAAACATGGTTGTGATAATTCTAACGTATAAGTGCAAGCATATACAACATAGATGACACAATGGTTCAAGTTTATTAGGGGCAATAAAAATAAATGTGCAATCAAGTTCATGAGATCTTTAATCACTAAGTTTTTTACATAACAAAGAGACTTTTTAATTGGAAGGTACATGAAAACAAGAATATACTTGGAATGGTGTAACACATCATGCATAGGAATTTATAGTGGACTCTTTGGAATAACTTGGTTTCTGTGGAGTTTGATGCATGAGTAGAGCTTACTCATACAAGTGGAGGCTAGCAAAAGACTGGGACCGACCAACTAAGAGAGCAATAATAGCCATAATCATGCAGAGCGACAAAACATTACACATCATGCATAGTCATAACATGGTGTGAGCATGTGCCAAGTCAACCCAAACAAAGCATCAAAGGAGAATACCACAATACTATGCTTTTGTATGCTAAAACAACGCATGATTCTTTCAAGGCACATTAAGCAATCTCAATTGTTTGGAACAAGTCATGCTACAACAATAATCACTAAGCATAAGGTCAAAACAACATCTAGCATGATATGATAAAGTCTAAGTCACAGTCAAAACAAGCTTCCTTTTGTACCACTAAAGCATGAAGCTTCCTACTCTTTTCCAACACCAATCAACTTATTCGAAACAACTCAAAAATATAATAATCAATAAATACCAGTGAGCTTGTCTCACAAATCCACAAAGAAGAACTAAAAAGTTCTAAGCAAAAAGCATAAGAAAACTAAGCTAAACACAGTGCTAGAAAAAGAGAACACTCACAAAACAATAAGAATGAAAACTAGAGTGTTCTAAGCAATGAAAACAGAGTGTGTCTCTCTCCAAAAGAAGTGTGCTATAATCAACCAACTTACTCAGGAAAACTAAGCAAATGAAAACCAAAAACAAAAACTAAGACGCTCCAAGAACAACACAACTGTGCACGAAACAATAAAAACAAAGTGTCTAGAAAGACCTGAGATATTTATTGATGAAGAAGGGGATGTCTTGGGCATCCCCAAGATTTGACGTTTGTACCTCTTGAATATTTCTTGGGGTGACACGGGGTAGCATCCCCAATATTGAGCTTTTGTCCATTCTTCATCTCATTACATTATTCTTTCTCTACACTTTAAAATTTTCCTTCATACAAAACTTCACACAATGTTCATTACCAACATTAGTGTATTCAAAAGATAATAGACCTTTTGGGTTTAGTTTTAAAAACAGAAAAACTTTCACTAAAAACACAAGCTACTGTAGCAATTCCCTCAAAAATTTCAATTTCCCAAAAAAAAACCAAAAGGGAATCAATAAGAAGCAAATGCAAATAATGTCAGAAATCTGTCAAAACTGACCAGCAAGAAGCAAACTATTTTTTCGAAGACCTTTTGTTGCTAAAATCAAAAAGTGTTGAACTAACAAAAGTTATCTAACATATGGGGGATTTATTCGTAAATTGTCAGCTCAATCCGACTCACAGAGACTCCTCACGAATTTTTATGGTGGAGAACAAAAATCTGTTTCGGGACAGCAACTCCCCAAATCTTACTTCCCTCTCATTAGAGGTCATTCTTGGCACAAAAAGCAAATAAAAAGGATAAGGAGAGGTCATTACTGAAGTAATAACTTCCATGACTCAAGAAAACTCTTGGGTTATCTCCCAACAAGTACTTTTCTTTAACTCCTTTAAGTTAGGCTTGATAGTTTGAGAAGATGCTCACATAAGAAATATGAATTGAAGTAAAAGAGAGCATCAATAAGCAAATATAAAACACATTTTAAGTCTAACCCACTTCCTATGCATAGAAACCTTGTAAAGAAACAAGTCGTGAAAGCACAATCATAGGGAAGCAAAACAAGTGCAACTTCAAGATTTTCAACATCCTCAATAAAGCAAGACAAGGTGATCCTTTATCTCCTCTCATGTTTGTCTTGGATGCTGATCTTCTCCAAAGCATCCTCAATAAAGCAATGAATTTTGGTCTTCTTTCCCTTGCCATTGAAGGAGTGTTCTGTCCTGATTTCCCTGTGGTGCAGTATGCTGATGCCACTTTATTAATCCTTAAGGCTGACTCTGAACAACTTTCGTGCCTCAAGGCTCTTCTTCATACCTTTGCACTCTCCACTGGACTCAAAGTTAATTATGATAAATCTAGTATGATGCCAATTAACATGGACTCTGTGAGGCTTGAGCACTTTTCCAATACTCTATCTTGCCTCCCTGGTTCATTGCCTTTCACCTATCTTGGACTGCCTTTAAGAATAAATAAGCCTACAGTGGAACACTTCCTGCCTATTGTTCAGAGAGTTGAGAGAAGGTTGTGTGGGATTGCTGATTTTCTTAATTATGGGGGGAAACTACAGTTAGTCAAATCTATTTTATCTTCCCTTCCCATATATTACATGAGTTGTTTTGATCTTTATGTCACTATTAAAGATCAGTTGATTAAGTACATGAGGCAATGCCTGTGGAGAAAGAAAACATCTGATGTTCAAGCTAGGGGTCAAGATCTTGTTGCATGGAAGAAAGTTTGTCGACCCAAGAACCATGGGGGATTGGGGGTGCTTGACCTTAATGTTCAAAACTTTGCACTTCTTTTGAAAAATTTGGATAAATTTTACAACCACAAGGATATCCCATGGGTTCACCTTATATGGAACACTTATTACTGTAATGGTAAACTTCCTGGAAGAAGTCTGGAGGGATCCTTTTGGTGGAAAGCTCATCTGAAATTGGTTGACATATTTAAAGGAATTGCAAAGTGCTCGGTGGGCGATGGAAAATCAACCCTTCTCTGGTCTGATATGTGGAATTATGGATGTCTGCAGCATAAGCTTCCTCATCTACTTTCCTATGCAAAAAACCCACACATCTCTGTCAATGAGTTTCTGCAGACTGATAACATTCAAGAGCATTTTTTTCTCCCTCTGTCACAGCAAGCTTACCAGGAATATCAAAACCTTGAGCAAATTCTTAGTATTGACATGCAGGGGGAAGCTGACAAATGGAGCTACATTTGGGGCAGTAATTTTTCAGTCCAAAGGCTTAATATTCTTTATCTGGTTATCAACCTGTACAGCCACATTTCTCCTGGTTGTGGAAGTCCTCTTGTCAACAAAAGCACAAATTCTTCTTCTGGCTCTTGCTTCTTGATAGGCTAAACACAAGAAACCTTCTGAAAAGGAAATGTTTTAATCTGGCTTCTTATGAATGTGTGTTTCATGGATGCATCAGTGAAGAAACCATACTACACTTATTTTGGGACTGTCCTTTTGCAAGAGCTTGCTGGAATGAAATCTCACATGTCCAAGTGGCTGATCAAAATCTATTTGAAGCTTTAGCCAGTATTAAGAAAGATCTTAAAGTCCCTTTTGAATGGAAATTATTATATTAGGAGCTTGGGGCATATGGATGTGCAGAAACAATGAAATCTTCAACAACAAGCATGCTTCGCTTCAGGAATGGAGGGCTATTGTCGCCCAGGAATTAAGATGGGTCCTGTATAGAATTAAGAAAAAGAATTATCAGGGCCTCAAAGATTGAATTGAGAATAATTTAGATAGGAGATAGCTGCTTAGAATGTTATCCCTCTTCTAAGGTGGCCTGAACTTGTAAATATTTTTTTCTAACTCTCTATGATATATAAAAATTGCAGTGGGGTTCTTTACCCTACTGTTTTACCCTCAAAAAAAATATTTTCAACATAAAGAGGGGAAACTTAATATTGTTGAGATACATAAGACCATGTTTCCCTCTTTCATAAAACATTCTTATCATGAATAAATTGACAATATAACTATCACATAAAACATTCTTATCATGAGCCACATGCATAAAATAATTATTACTCTCCACATAAGCATAGTCATTCTTATTAATTGTAGTGGGAGCAAATTCAACAAAATATCTATCATTATTATTATCATTGCCATAATCATCAAACATAGGAGGCATATTGTAATCACAATTAATTTTCTCATCAATAGTAGGTGGACTGAAAATATCATATTCATGATTGTAATCATCATATATTGGAGGTTTGGTATCATCATAAGCAATATAATAGTTATCTTCCAAAGCCGGGGGACTAAAAAGATCATTTTCATAAAAACTAGTTTTCCCAAGCTTAGCCTTTTCCATAGCATTAGCAATAATGGTGTCCAAAGAATTCATACTAATAACATTGCTATTAGCATGCAAATAAAGTTCCATAGGTTTTTTAATTTTCTCTTCAAACACTTCATGCCCTAGCTCAAGATAAACACTATAAAGCTCTCTAATTTTTGTTGTTGTTTTCCATTAGGCCTAACTAGTGAAAACAAGAAACAAAAATACAAAATTGCAGAATCTAAAGGAAATAACTTCGAGCACACACACCGGAGGATGTGAGTACCTTTTACCTTACCTCCCTGGCAACAGCGCCAGAAAATAGCTTGATGTCTACGCACTTCTATTCTTGTAGATAGTTCTTGGGCATCCAAGTGCAGAGGTTTGTAGAACAGCAACAAGTTTCCCTTAAGTCGATTACCCAAGGTTTATCGAACTCAGGGAGGAAGTGGTCAAAGGTATCCCTCTCAAGCAGCCCTGCAATCAAGATACAAGAAGTCTCTTGTGTCCCAAACACACCCAATACACTTGTGAGGTGTATAGGTGCACTAGTTTGGCAAAGAGATAGTGAAATACAAGTGGTAACGGTGCCAGAAAAGAGCTTCTGACTTGTTGTTGACATGGTAGAGACTAAAGGCAAACTGAAATAAAGATGGAAGCAAGCAAACATGCAACAGATCTGTATGCAAACGGTGTTGCAATGTTTAGAAACAAGGCCTAGGGATCGTACTTTCACTAGTGAACACTCTCTCATATAAATATCCTCTCTTCATGATACTACTCTTAACTACTCTCCGGTTGGACACTCTAATCCACGGTAGGCCTACAAAAGAACACCTCAAAGTCCGCCTTTCCCATCTAGATAACCCCACACTGTCACCTTGAGAGCTAGATGGTTCCAACAAACACCAAAATTTCATAAAGACATCCAACTCCAAATATACTCATGAAAAATATATATGTAACCTAGCTTAAGTGCCACACACGGTGTGCACGTTGTCACTTCCACACATGTGGGGAAAGCATAGATCTATTAAAGCACGATGAGTATTTATGTAGACTCTAGCCTAAGTGCCACCATGGCGTGCACGCTGTCACTTTCACACACATGGGGAGAGCAGAGATCTATTGAAGCACTTGAGTAGCAGAGTGGATCTACTTGATTACAAAGCTCATGACCAAAACATGATGACGCATAGATAGAGAGATGAACACATAGCTACCGGTAGATCCCTTAGCCTCGAGGAAGAACTACTCCCTCTTCATCATGGGAATCAGCAACGACGATGGAGATGGTGATGGAGATTGATGGAGATGGCTCCGAGGGCACTTCCCCGTCCCAGCAGGGCGCCGGAATAGAGACTTTTTGTCCCCTGAATCTCCCCTTCGGTGGTGGCGGCGCTACAGAGGTTTTCGTGGATTTCTTCTGGATGATTTAGGGTTTTCTCCCCGGAGGCTTCTTATAGGCGCAGGAGGCAAGGTCGGTGGAGGTCTAGGGGGCACATACCCCCTGTGGGTGCCACCAGGGCTGGTCCGTGCCTAGGGGGTGTGGCCACCCTGGTGTCCTCCTCCAACTCTGCTTCGTGGTTCCGTGTTGCTCCGGGAAATATAATGACTTTGGCTTTTGTCCCGTCCAATTCCGAGAATATTGATTTTCTGCCTTTCAAGAACCAAAAACAGAAGAAAACATGCATCTGGCACTGTGGCATCTTGTTAATAGGTTAGTACCTGAAAACATATAAAAACACCTCAAAGTGTAGACAAAGCAAAGCAAAGTAGATACTAAACAAGCATGGAACATCAAAAATTATAGATACGTTTCTGACGTATCAAAAACCGACTCGGGCACTAGTTCCCTGGATGTCGGAGGATCGTCAAGGCCTGCACGGACCGCCAATGGGAAGGATACATTTGTGTAAGGATCAAAGTCAGATCTCTCTTTGGATTTTTCCAGCTTAGATTAGAAAAAATCAAGGCCCACCCAAGCTCCCCTGTGAAGGAGATAATGGTGGAAAAAATCACCGCATATCCGTCGGCTTCACCCGCGCATCTGGAAAGCAGTGATCACACTTCGTCGGCGTGGTAACTTTCTTCGATTTGGCGCGGTGGATCCAGAGAGAGGGTGAATGCTCCCGTGATTACCTCGCTAGATGGCTTCGGATATGAGCTGATCTGGAGAATTACCCAGATGATGACGATGTTTACCACTTCGTGAAGGGATGGAACATGGCACACTTCTCCGGCATACTCTAAGGTGGTATCAGTCCACGGGTATCTTCACTTTCAAACGGATGATCGGCATTGTCAACAGTTTCACCGCTGCTGACGGAATCGTCGTGGCACCGCCCATCTCCATACCTGGCCTACCGCCGCCACCGCCACCACCGCCGCTGCCTATAGACAATGGCCCCGCTGCCACAGCAACGTCCTCCATCATTGAGGAATCCCCCACACCCTTCGACTCTGTTATAGATGAGCTCCACGCCGACATCAATGTGCACTCGGAGGAGATGGATATCAACTTGGAGGAACTCGAACCAGCCATGAAAGAGCTAGAGGAGGATACAAATCGTGAGGATCAGGCCAACAAGGCCATCACATCCTGACAGGTGTTTGTCGCCATTGGGAGTGTGATGGAAGAAGACCAAACCAGACAAGCTCCGCCTAAGCCGCGAGATAACGGGAAGGGGCCAACCGATGACGCCGACAATGATCATGTGAAGGCCATTCCCCCTCGGCTAACCTAGTGTAGCAGCTGCAGGAACTCCCCACCGGTCCAAGTAACGCGAACACCGCAAATCTACTACCGCCAGCATCTACGTCTGTGGCCGCCCAAATCACTCCAACTGATAGAGTGATATACGACAATTTGCTCGTCGATCCTATGACCGTGGCCCACATATGGAATGTAGTCCAGCTTGATTAGAAGCACCAGTAGCTACTAGAGGAAGCATATGCCATCGCGGCGCAAGGCACAAAATTAGATCGAGATCTGGCCAAGGCGCAGAAATCGATCGAAGCAGCTAGAGCCATGGAGGCTGAGTACAAGACTCTGCTCAAACAGCAGAAGGCTAAGAAAGCTCCGGCTCACATCGTCAATGACCTTGGTGTATGGCGCAACTTGAGGTGGGCTCCATCAAAGCCGGCACAGGCTAAGCCATACATTGACAGTGAAGGAAAGCAAGTCATGCCCACGCCCATCCTCAATTTGGCCATCACCAAGACTCTACTGGAGCAGGATAGATCACTCGCAGCTGTGGAGCAGGTCTACGGCCTAGTCACCAAGGCTGTAAAACAACAGGAAAAGGCCACCTCTCAGAGGCTTGAGTCTGATCCAGCATATTGCCAGTAGAGCAATCCCTAACGGACAAGGGAAAGATCTCCTCATTATGTTGGGTCCTAGATGGGTTCATCAGAACAAAGACAGAGGGACACACACAACAAGGAAGATGCTATCCCCATATCCTCCGACCACGGAGGAAAGGCTCACCCTCATCGTCCGTCTCCACCACCCTGATCCCCCCGAAGTCACGAAGACCCAAAAGATCACCACCGTACGAGCATGCCTCTGCCTAGATGCCCCCAGGGAAGCAACGTCATTCGCGACAATGCGGAGTAGCCTCGTCATGGCAGGGAGTGCAGTGGCAATCACGGACACAAATTAACAATATAACTATCACATAAGACATTCTTATCATGAGCCACATGCATAAAATAATTATTACTCTCCACATAAGCATAGTCATTCTTATTAATTGTAGTGGGAGCAAATTCACCTAAATATCTATCATTATTATTCCCATCGCCATAATCGTCAAATATAGGAGGCATATTGTAATCACAATTAATTTTCTCCTCAATAGTAGGTGGACTGAAAATATCATATTCATCATTGTAATCATCATATATTGGAGATTTGGTATCATCATAAGCAATAGAATAGTTATCTTCCAAAGCCGGGGGACTAAAAAGATCATTTTCATAAAAACTAGTTTTCCCAAGCTTAGCATTTTCCATAGCATTAGCAATAATGGTGTCCAAAGAATTCATACTAATAACATTGCTATTAGAATGCAAATAAAGTTCCATAGGTTTTTTAATTTTCTCTTCAAACACTTCATGCCCTAGCTCAAGATAAACACTATAAAGCTCTCTAATTTTTGTTGTTGTTTTCCATTAGGCCTAACTAGTGAAAAAAAGAAAAAAAAAATACAAAATTGCAGAATCTAAAGGAAATAACTTCGAGCACACACACACCGGAGGATGTGAGTACCTTTTACCTTACCTCTCTGACAACAGCGCCAGAAAATAACTTGATGTCTACGCACTTCTATTCTTGTAGATAGTTGTTGGGCATCCAAGTGCAGAGGTTTGTAGAACAGCAGCAAGTTTCCCTTAAGTGGATTACCCAAGGTTTATCGAACTCGGGGAGGAAGTGGTCAAAGGTATCCCTCTCAAGCAGCCCTGCAATCAAGATACAAGAAGTCTCTTGTGTCCCCAACACACCCAATACACTTGTCAGGTGTATAGGTGCACTAGTTTGGCAAAGAGATAGTGAAATACAAGTGGTAGCGGTGCCACAAAAGAGCTTCTGACTTGTTGTAGACGTGGGAGAGACTAAAGGCAAACTGAAATAAAGATGGAAGCAAGCAAGCATGCAACAAATCTATATGCAAACGATGTTTCAATGTTTAGAAACAAGGCCTAGGGATCGTACTTTCACTAGTGAACACTCTCTCATATAAATATCCTCTCTTCATGATACTACTCTTAACTACTCTCCGGTTGGACACTCTAATCCACGGTAGGCCTACAAAATCACACCTCAAAGTCCGCCTTTCCCATCTAGATAACCCCACATTATCACCTTGAGAGCTAGATGGTTCCAACAAACACCACAATTTCATAAAGACATCCAACTCCAAATATACTCATGAAAAATATATATGTAACCTAGCTTAAGTGCCACACATGGTGTGTATGCTGTCACTTCCACACACATGGGGAAAAGCATAGATCTATTAAAGCACGATGAGTATTTATGTAGACTCTAGCCTAAGTGCCACCATGGCTCGCACGCTGCCACTTTCACACACATGGGGAGAGCAGAGATTTATTGAAGCACTTGTGTAGCAGAGCAGATCTACTTGATTACAAAGCTCATGACCACAACATGATCACGCATAGATAGAGAGATGAACACATAGCTACCGGTAGAGCCCTTAGCCTCGAGGAAGAATTACTCCCTATTCATCATGGGAATCAGCAACGGTGATGTAGATGGTGGTGGAGATGGATGGAGATAGATCCGGGGGCACTTCCCCATCCCGGAAGGGTGCCAGAACAGAGACTTTTTGTCCCCTGAATCTCCCCTTCGGTGGCGGCGGCGCTACGGAGGTTTTCGTGGATTTCTTCTGGATGATTTAGGGTTTTCTCTCCGGAGGCTTCTTATAGGCGCAAGAGGCAAGGTCAGTGGAGGTCCAGGGGGCCCACACCCCCTGTGGGTGCCACCAGGGCTGGTCCGTGCCTAGGGGGTGCGGCCACCCTGGTGTCCTCCTCCAACTCTGCTTCGTGGTTCCGTGTTGCTCCGGGAAAATAATGACTTTGGATTTTGTCCCGTCCAATTCTGAGAATATTGATTTTCTGCCTTTCTGGAACCAAAAACAGAAGAAAATAGGCATCTGGCACTGTGGCATCTTGTTAATAGGTTAGTACCAGAAAATATATAAAAACACCTCAAAGTGTAGACAAAGCAAAGCAAAGTAGATACTAAACAAGCATGGAACATCAAAAATTATAGATACGTTTCCGACGTATCAAAAACAGACTCGGGCACTAGTTCCCTGGAAGTCGGAGGATCGTCAAGGCCCGCACGGACCGCCTATGGGAAGGATACATTTGTGTAAGGATCAAAGTCAGATCTCTCTTTGGATTTTGCCAGCTTAGATTAGAAAAATGCAAGGCCCACCCAAACTGCCCTATGAAGTAGATAAGGGTGGAAAATCACTATATATTCGCCGGCTTCACCCGCGCGTCTGGAAAGCAGTGATCACACTTTGTTGGCGTGGTAACTATCTTCGATTTGGCGCGTTGGATCCAGAGAGAGGGTGAATGCTCCCGTGATTACCTCGCTAGATGGCTTCGGATACGAGCTGATCTGGAGAATTACCCAGATGATGACGATGTTTACCACTTTGTGAAGGGCTGGAGCGTGGCACACTTCTCCGGCATACTCTAAGGTGTTATAAGGCCGCGGGTCTCTTCACTTTCAAACGGATGATCGGCATTGTCAACAGTTTCACCGCTGTTGACGGAGTTGTCGTGGCACCGCACATATCCATACCTGGACTATCGTCGCCACTGCCACCACCGCCGCCGCCTATAGCCAATGGCCCCGCTGCCTCAGCAATGTCCTCCGTCGTCGAGGAAGCCCCCGCACCCTCCGACTCTGTTATAAATGAGCTCGACGCCGACATCAATGTGGACTCGGAAGAGATGGATATCAACCCGGAGGAACTCGAATCATCCATGAAAGAGCTGCAGGAGGAGAAAAATCATGAGGAGCAGGCCAACAAGGCCATCACATCTCGGGAGGTGTTTGTCGCCATTGGGAGTGTGATGGAAGAAGACAAAACCAGAAAATCTCTGCCTAAGCCGCGGGATAATGGGAAGGGGCCAACCGATGATGCCGACAATGATCGTGTGAAGGCCATGCCCCCTCGGCTAACCTAGTGCAGCAGCCGCAGGAACTCCCCACCGGTCCGAGTAACGCGAACACCGCAAATCCGCCGCTGCCAGCATCTACGTTTGTGGCCGCCCAAATCACTCCAACTGATAGAGTGATGTACGACAATTTTCTCATCGATCCTATGATCGTGGCCCACATATGGAATGTAGTCCAGCTTGATTAGAAGCACCAGCAGCTACTGGAGGAAGCATAGGCCATCGTGGAGCAAGGCACAAAATTAGATCGAGATCTGGCCAAGGCGTAGAAATCGATCGAAGCAGCTAGAGCCATGGAGGCTGAGTACAAGACTCTGCTCAAACAGCAGATGGCTAAGAAAGCTCTGGCTCACGTCGTCAATGACCCTGGTGTATGGCGCAACTTGAGGTGGGCTCCATCAAAGCCGGCACAGGATAAGCCATACATTGACAGTGAAGGAAAGCAAGTCATGCCCACGCCCATCCTCAATTTGGCCATCGCCAAGACTCTACTGGAGCAGGATAGATCACTCATAGCTGTGGAGCAGGTCTACGGCCTTGTCGCCAAGGTTGTAAAACAACAGGAAAAGGCCACCTCTCAGAGGCATGAGTCTGATCCAACATATTGCTAGTTTAGCAATCCCAAACGGCCAAGGGCAAGATCTCCTCATTATATTGGATCCTAGATGGGTTCATCAGAACAAAGACAGAGGGACACACACACAACAAGGAAGATGCTATCCCCATATCCTCCGACCACGGAGGCAAGGCTCACCCTCATCGCCCGTCTCCACCGCCCTGATCCCCCCGAAGTCACGAAGACCCAAAAGATCACCATCGTACGAGCATGCCTCCGCCTAGATGCCCCAGGGCGGCAACGTCATTCGCGACAATGCGGAGTATCCTCGTCATGGCGGGGAGCGCAGTGGCAATCACGGACACAAGAGCAGGTTGCACCATGACCCTCCATGTATGACAAGCAACCGCGATAGGCATGAGGAGTCACAGGAGGGGAATAGCAAGAAGACTAACCCACTGCCACCTCCGCCCATGTCGCTCCTTAGCAACCACCATGGCGGAGGAGGGCCATGTCGTTCACGCAGCCCTTCCCCTGATCGCAAGAAGAAGAAAGCAAGCCCGGAGCCATACAATGCATGTTCACGTCTGGACAAGATTCAGGAGGCCCGAGGAAGGACAATACTTGGGACCATGTTGCTTTGGACCTGTGATACGGACCACAACTTACCCCAAGGGTTTTTGGATTGACAAGACGATCAAGCCCTATGACGCACCGCCAAGCTAGCTACGTGGTTGCAGGGTTACGGCAACAAGGTCGAGATCGCCGGGGGAAACCCCAACATTGCCGTCAAGTACCTCCCACTAATGTTGACAAGAACGGCCTGCCAATGGATCGACGACTTGCCGGAGAAGTCCATATGCAATTGGTTGGACATGCAAGAGGCATTCACCAAGAATTTCGAGGGTACATATAAACTTCCCTGCACTGTTTGCGATTGTAACATACCAAAAATATTAAACTTGGATCATCAAACTCTAATCATCAAAATTAGGGTTAAAAAAACTTTCCCAACTAAAAATATGAAAGCATTCATATGTGTGTGTATTCAAAATTTGGATTCTTTTGAAATGCCATGGTTCTATGTTTCATTGCTTGTAAAATGATTCTTAGATGAAATAAACATCATCTAAACAAACCCCAAACTTTTCCCAAAGACAAACAATTCAAAATAAACAAATGAAGTGAATGGTCATTTTTGCCAAATTAACTCTCATGCCTACTTTGGCTATCCCTAGTTTTAAAAACTTAACAGAAACATTTGTGGATCTTTGCACCCCTTGTTAGTACTCATAATAATGTACCAAGGCCCACTTTGTGATCTTCCAAAAACATTCAAATGCTCAGTTTAAATGACAGTTTAAAACTGAATCTATCTCATATGGGAAGATCCCACTATTTCAAAAACCACTCAAACAAGCTAAATTTTCAAAACCCAAGCACCCACAGAATCCTCAACACATGCCTAGAACACCCACCAAAAATCTTTTCAAAATTCAAAAGTAAGTTTCTTACGGCCATTTCATCAAACATCTTGCAGATTCAAATCAAACAAATCACAAACACTATAGTGTGCAGTAAATTTGGCCTAACTTGTTCCCTCTCTGGTTGCAACTAGTCTTTAGTAGATCATCTAG
This sequence comes from Avena sativa, assembly GCA_916181665.1. Lineage (NCBI taxonomy): Eukaryota > Viridiplantae > Streptophyta > Magnoliopsida > Poales > Poaceae > Avena > Avena sativa. Next base: position 134,364,663 of record OV702298.1, read on the forward strand.
CTCAATTGTAAACATCTAGCACCACTGTGAGCTTGCCTTGCCATCAATGGTGAGCAGGCCAAGCCTCACCATGCCACCCCATTGTCGCTGGCTAGATAGCAGCCACCCTAGCCTTGCCAACCTTGTCTGGGAGGTAGCCAGCACCTCACCGCCGCCCACTGTTCCCTCCCCAAGACAGTGCAAGCCGTGGACCACCAGGAACACCGCGCGCCTAGTGCAATTGCGACATGCCGAGCCCGCCCCAGAGCGCCGCACCCGGCACGCGTGCACACGCCACCCCTCGACCGCAGCCCGTGCCTACCGCTTCGCCATAATCCCAGGAACACGCCAGACACCCCGTTCGTCGCCCCGTGCCTCACAACCACCGCTTGCCGTCGAAGATGCCGCCTCTGCCGTGCAGAGCACCGCACGTTCCCGACCAATTTCCACCGCCCCTAAGCGCGCATTTAAGCTCTAGAGCATCGCCAGGAGACCGCCCGTCGATCGCCAACCTCAGCCATGCCGCTAGCCGCCCGTAGCTATGTCGCCACCGTCGCCTTCCCATCCCTCTCGGTCTCGCCGTCGAGCCTATAAAAGGAGGCCACCCCCAGCCATTTGAAGCACACCATTCCACTCCCCTCACCTCACTAATCGTTCCACCCTCTAGCCGGAGCACGAGGAGCAGCAGCTCACCAGAATTGCGCCGGAGCAGGCCTCCTCTAGAGAAGAAGGGGGACGTTGATTTCGACCACCCCCGGAGCTGCCTCGACCGTCCCTGAGCTCGCCGTCGACCACTCGTTCGTTTGTTCGCCTCGCCGTCGTCGCTGGAGCCCTGGTATGCCACCTATGCACCCCCAATGATCCCCAGCCGTCGATCTTCCTTCTAATCCAACGAACCACACAGCCCCGTACCACTTCGCGCGTTATGAGCCGCTGACCGGTGGAACCCCCTGTCAGCTGAGCCCCGCGCTGCGGAATGACACTGGGCTAGCCCATTAACCTTTCCCGTGCAGCCCAGCAGTTTGAATTTAGATTTTTCCATTTTAGTTCAAACTCAGTTCTGAACATATATTCAAAAATCAACCCAGCTCGATTTAATGAACCAAATTGCATGAAACCAATTTTGTTAGAAAGGTACTAAAATGCTTAATCCAAGACCATTGGATTCAAACCATTTGGATCTGTAGATCAACCTTGGTAAAAATAACAAGGCAGAAGCTTTTCTGCATTCAAACATTTTTCAAAATTCAAGCATAATACCTTTTGAGTTGATTCCAACTCTCAAAAATCACACTTGATCATACCTTTCAGAATATATAAAAACATTTGGGTTTACTTATAGAAATAATGTTCAAGTAACAAAAGAATGCCACATAGGCATTTCTAGTCACTCTATTTAATTAAAATAAAAAGGTTAAACCTTATTAAATTGTGACACCAGTTTAAATCACATTCCCATATACTGAAATATGTGGTGATGACATGTGTCAACATGATCCCATGTTTGAGTTGGAGAATATTAAATCTTAAGTAGTTTTTCAATGAGTAGAAATTACTTTTCTCAAAATTAAAATAAACAAGACAAATACTTTAATCTTGTAATGATAGGTGATGATGCTAGATCATCTATAATACACCTTTGTGTGATGAGTGAAAATAGTTAAGTATTGTTTGGTGATTGTGTACCTCGTATTTATTTATAGACGCTAGTACCGACCAAGGATACGAGGAGGAAGGAGGATACTACGAGGAAGAAGACGAGGAGAACTTCAACCACTGCTCTGCACAAGGCAAGCTAACACTTGCAATTATGAAAGTTAGATAACCTATGCAATGCATTAAGCATGCTTGGTTGGACACATTTGATGATACCCAATCCTAGTTTTACTTACAAGCTTTATACTTTATTTCTTTATCAAAGCTTTCTCTTAGAGTTTACTTAAGTGACTTGTAGATTCTAGAAAGATAATTGAAGGTTGCATAAAGAGCATTAAAATTTTCCTAAGCTAGATAATCTTGATGTCATCCTAAGGCATGAGATTGAACTTCATTAATATCCACTTGTTTACCACCCCTCATTAGTACTTAACCCCACTTGTAGATGCTAGTGCTAAGCATTAAACTTGATCAACTTTAGATGGGAATACTTGGTGAAAATGGTTATGAAAACCTTGGAATGATGAGTCATTCTACTGAAATGTTTTGACATGTGTTTCCGAACACCAGATGATTTTGATAATGAAAATGTTGAGGCATGAGACTTAGCCCTTAGTAAAACTGATGGTTATCTGGATGCGATACCATTCCAATTTTACCGTACAACCACAATACCCGAGAATTGGGTAGGGGTTGACTGGAAATTTATATACCTTAGTATGGGTTCCCTCACGGCCAAGGTCTGAGCTGAGGCTACCTTGTGAAGATTGTCCACCTATAAAGTACCCAAGATGACAGTTGGTCATGGTTGGGAGGCCAAACTCACAGGAGAGGTGCCTATACTAGGGCGTGTAATGGAAAGGTTAGGATTGATTATCCGCATACTGAGTATGGTGAATTCAGGATTTGTTCCTGGCGGATGTATCGAATGTTGTGGTGAAAGTGTACAATCCCTGTAGAGTGTCAAACTATTCGAATAGCCGCGTCCGCGGTTATGGACAGTTGGAGTGGCCATACTGTTCCCCCGTCAGATGTTTTCAAAATGAATTGTGAAATGAATTGAGACTTTGACTTGACCACAACAGAGTTGTGATATGAAATTCAAGTTCCCACTTAGGTGTTATAAAAATTCAACTAGCTTTCTTTGCTTATGAACTTAGTAGAGGTAAATCTGGATTTTTGCAAAACAACCCTAGAGATTAGTATCCTACTACAACCCCCCCCCCTTAACTTGTTAGTATTAGTTTGTGAGTACTTAAAGAGTACTCATGGCTTTGTCCCTGGCTATTCCCGTGGCCATACTATGAAGAGGAGTACCAGGATGATGGACCACAGGAAGGTTACGACAACTAGGATCATCTCCCATCGTCAGCATTGCCTATGACCCCGAAGATGGAGCTTTGCCTACGCTACCTTTATTATTATGTTATTCCGCTGCTTGAGTTGTATTAAGAACTGGATCATGAGATCCTTATTTGTGTAAGACCTTATGTATGGTTTTTAATGGATGATGTACTGTGATATCCAAATCTGTTATGTCTCGCAAAAATGGTAATCCTGGGATTGCGATGTATGGCATAACAGGCATCTGGGATTAAAAATCCGGGGTTGACAGTAATCTACAGTAGTGCATCCAGGAGAAGGACGATACATCTCGAGCCAACCTATCCCGCTGGCTGGATATGAAAAATTCATGCACAGCAATGCACGATCAGACCGCCATGGCCGCCTACATAGATGGTTTGGGAAAGGGAACCTTCATCCTGCATAAGTTGAAATTCCTGCAGGACAATCACAGGCTGGACCTTAGTCAGATGATCTCCTTGGCCAGTGAGTTCGCGGCTGCTGACGACGATGCTCGCGGCTCCTTGCCGGCAATTTCCATCGCAACCTAAGCTAAGAGGAACAACATAACTAAGCAGAAGAGTCCTATAGAATAAAATCCAACCTCCGACATGGTCACAATGATGTTTGTAGGAAGAGGTGATGGCGGACAGTGTGGCCGAGGCCGGGTGCTGGTCGTGGGCAGCAGCACGGAAGCGAAACTACCCCGACAGCACTCTACATTCCCCAAACATACGAGGAGTACCGCGATATGCCGTGCCTTGTACACCTCGATGCCAATGGCAAAGCCACCCACACCAACCGCCATTGCAAGTTCGTCAACAATCTCAAAGAAGACCTGGAGTCTGGCTACAAGCAAAGACGGAAGAACCGACCGTGAGGCAAGGGCAAAGGGAAGAAGAAGGAAGAGGAGTCCAAGGATTCAAGTGACATGGGCGAGGATGTTGACCCCTAGCATGCCAACAAGGGAAATGGCAAAGGCAAGAACCCCTTCGAGAAGAAGTCCCATGTCTACCACACTTTCCTTGGCACCCCAATTGTCCAGGCATAGAAGACCTCACTGAGGATTCTTATGGCCACCCTACACCCAGTTCCCTTGTTCCTGCGCTGGTTGGAAGTTCCAATCACATGGGACAGGAAGGATCACCCCAACCTCGTTCCAACAGAGAACAAATATGTCATGGTCATCAACCTCTTGATTGACGGCAATGAGTTTACCAAGTGCATGGTGGATAGCGGAAGCAGCATCAACATTATGTACCTAGATATACTGCACAATATGAACTTGACGGAGACCAACCTAAGGCGGACCAGCACCATGTTCCATGGCGTAGTTCATGGTTGGGAGGCTCGGTCCCTTGGGTGCATCACTCTTCCGATCACTTTTGGCGATGTTAACAATTACAGCCAAGAGCGCATGACCTTTGAAGTGGTCCCCTTAAAGAGCGTGTACCACGTCATATTCGGATGCGACATCTTCCACTCCTTCATGGCCAAGCCATGCTTCCTCTACAACAAGCTCAAGATACTCGAACCAAACGGTGTCATCACCGTATCCAGAAGCTTTTCAAAGGAAAGGGACTGCAAGATTGGAGAAGTAGCCTTTGTAGAGGCTATCCTCTATAGCAAAGAATTGAAAGAGATCCAGAGCAAGGTCGACGACTCGAATATGCCGACATCAAAGAAGTAGATTTCTAACTCCGATCCCGCCTTTAAGGACACCATCAATACCAAGTCGGTGGAACTTTTGGTAGGCGATGCCTCCAAGACCACCACCATTGGGACAAACATGAACCCTAAATAGGAAAGCGCGCTCGCCGAGTTCCTCCGTGAGAATAGGGACATCTTTGCCTGGCAACCTGCCGACATGAAAGGTGTACCTAGGGAACTTGCCGAGCACGGCTTGAATATTGATCCAAAATGTAAACCGGTGAAACAACCTCTATGACGCTTCGGGGACAAGAAGAGACGCGCCATAGGCAAAGAGATAGCTAGGTTACTTAAGGCTAGTTTTATCCGAGAAGTCCTGTCACATCCCAAATTTTTCCAAATTTTGAAATATTTAAAATAAATAAAGAAAAGAATTAATTGTTGAAATTTAGGGTGAAAAGAAACTTTTTTGCTTCTAATTGGAAACATCAAAACCCATCTTGAACAAACTTTGAATGAAAATAGAATACAACAAAATTTCAATCAAGTGAAATGCATTCATCAATAAATGTAATCTTGAAATTTAAACACTTGGAAAATAAACCAAAACCCTGAAACCCTAATGGAAGAAAATCATTTCAAAGATCTCTCTAAGACTATGGATTTGATCCATATAAAAATTTGACAACAAACATTTTTAATGATCAGTAATGACAGATAAAAATATTATAAAACCATAGAAATTGGTTTCATTCAATTTGGAACCATGGATAAAAACTTATGAATTTAATAAGTTAAAAGGAAATAATTTCCAAAGCTAATAAAGCTCCTATCTAAAATCCATACCAAATTGTGAAAAAAGTAATCCTAAAGAGATTTTAAAAGATAAACAAATATTAAATAAAATTATACAAATTGGAATCACCAATTTTGGATCTATAAATAAAAAGATATGGATTTTATAAGACAAAGATACAAATAAATAAGGAATATTTAAAATCCATATTAAATCTTGGCCAAATCCATAAACAAATAAAATGAAAGATTATTGAATAATAAATAAGGGTGAAAGATTATTTAAATAAAATCATAAGGATAGAACAATGTCCAATTTTATTTAACTAAAGACAAGATGCCTAAACTAAATAATAAACCCCAATAAAATTATTTAGAAGATAATTTAGACCATGAATTAAATCCATAAGAAAATGGAATAACGATAATCCAAGTGAAATAAAGGGATAAAGAATAAACCAATAGAAGTATATGGGATTAAACCCTATTCTAATTATATTTAATAAAGACAAAAACCCTAATGAAAATGATTAATTAAATCATGAGAAAATAATAAATGCGAATTTACCAAAGTGGATTAAAAAGTTATCTAATTAACTTAAAAGAATTATTTGAATAAAATTTATATGGGATTAAAACCATATTTGATTTTGTTTGAATAAATACAAATACCCAATTTAAATGATTAATAAATTATATTAAAAATATTTCAAATAATTCAAAGTGAATTATTTAACACCCTATTAAATAAATAAAACCTACTGAAAAAGGTTTGGTGAAAATAGAATTTAAATAAGAGTTTAAAATATAAATAAAATCTTATTTGAATAAAAGACAAGTGTCTATTTTAAATAAATAATAAACCATAAATGAATAAAATAATTATTCTAAAATGGTCTTTAAATACATGTTTAAACAGTATAGAAAACTTACTGAAAAGTTTGAAAAGATTTAAAATGAAAATGGGTTTGAAATCATTTGAACAAATTCAAAACAGAAAAATAGGAAAGGAAAAGGAAAAAGAAACAGGAAAGGAAAAAATAAGACAAATCGGCCCAGCCAAACCAGCCCACCAGGCCCAGCAAGCCCACCCTCTTCTCCCCCGCAGAAAACGATTCGCACTCAGCAACGCACCCGTGCAGTAGCTGACGATTGGACCCCCACCGAACCTCTTCTCCCTCGCTGTCAACACAACCCCACTTGTCAGTCGTCGTCCTCATCACCACGACCTGTTCTTCCCCCTCTCTCCCGTTTCTGCCGTGGATTCCTCTCTTCAATTCGTCTTAACGCCGCGATTAAAACACCAGCAATCACGCCCTACTTAATTGCCTGCGTCTCCTCTATCTTTCCCCTAGATACCACCCCACGAGAGCCCCTAGGCTGCATTAATTTCTGCTCGAACCCACTGCTACTCTGGCGACCCTCCCGCGCAAATTCCGGCGAACCAGCACCTCCCCCTTCCCCCTGGACCACACAAGATTAATCTCCATCGCCTCCTACACCTGCCAATAGCCCTAGCCTACACGCGCGCTACATAAAACGTCGGCAACCTCGACGTCAGAGCGTTGCCACCGTCTGCCATTTCTCCGGCGACGTCCCCTGGTAAAGTTTGACCGCACCTCTCCCCCTCTTTCACACGCGCATACTCTCCACGACCTTGCGCATCTAACGGTGTCCTCCACTTGTCTTAGCGCGCCCTCAATCCTCGCCTCCGTCAAGACCAGTACGAGCCCGATGCCAGGCGCTACTCCGGTGAGAGATTGCCGTCACGCCCGTGCACCCCTCCGTCGACAACGACCATGTTGAGCATCGCCGTGACCTCATGGACCTGGTAAGCTACTGCAATCACTCCCTGACCCCCTAGAATAGTCGGACCATCACCACCCGACGCGTCGCCGCCGCTCGTCGTCGCCACGCGCCGCCAAACTTTGGTCATTCGCTTGTGAGCCGTTAGATCTTCATCTTGTGGCGTAGATAGAACGACTTAACGAAGAGGTATGCTAGGATCTGTACCGCACGATTAGCTTTAAATCCAATGAACCACAGCGCTCGATCCAAACGAAACGGTACCGGCGAATAGGATTGCTCCACGTGGCCATAGTGTTGTTTTAAAAGCAGAAATGAATCTATTAGATGTTTGATTTTGTAAAATTCATAACTTTAAATATACACGTCCAAATTTTACAAATTTTATATCAATGGAATCAGCAAAAAGAGTACTTTCCAACCATGCACTTTTTTAATGATTCGCTTTTGGAAAATTAGTTGTTTTTGCAGAAACATGTGTAGGCATATTTTGTGTATAAAATTTATTCTTAAATTGTTTTTAGGGTAAAATCTTTTGTAAATGGATTGTTTTTAACCTATTGACCATAAAAACCAACTTGTAGATTTAAAAGTACATTTTGTCAAGCTAAAGAATAAATCTTTGAATAAAAGCATTTCTAGTTAAATAAAAATATTGTTTATGTTTTAAAAATGCTTTTTGAGTAAGACCTTTGGAAAATGATTTGGTTTAAACTCTCTGACCCTAAACACCAAGTTTTGGGATTTAAAAATATATTTGATGAACTTTATAAAATTATTAATTTGTTTAAAGACATTTCCAACAAAATAAAATGTTGCTTTAATTTAAAAATGGATTTTGGATGAAACCCTTTGCAAATGGAATTGTTTTAAAACATTATGACCCTAAACATTAATATTTTTTGTTTAAAAACATTTTGGCTAACACTAGAAATTATTCTTTGAATAAAATCAATTCTAGCAAAACAAAAAGGATTTAAAGTGGCCATTTTCACTAACTTGTTATCAAATGGTTTTGCCACTTTGATATAATGACCAATAGGTGTTTTATAATGTTTATAGCCTATTAAAAACCACCTTTCCAAATAAAACAATCTTTTACATGCTTGCATGCATTGTTTTGTTTTCTTTATTTATGTGATGAATTGTTGAATGCTAGATTGAATTTGTGCCTTGATTAAATTTTAGTGAAATTTGAAGAGTGTGACTATTGCAAGATCAAGGAGTGAACTTATATTCTCTACCAAAAAGGCAAGTGGTGCTTCATACTTTTGTCCTATTATTTTCACTATGCATTAGTGCTGTTTTGAGTAGGACTTGCATGGAATTTTCTATGTGATAACTATGCCATGGGAAATCCTAGTAGATGAAACCTTAGTAGAATTTTCCCTAAGTTAAGATTCCTACTACTATCATGCTTAGCCTAGCTAGTAGGAAACAAGGGTGGACTATATTCATACTATGAAATTATTTCTAAGTCTATGACTTGTGTTTTGTTTAATAAAAACAACTATGTGAATGAATCACCTGGGTGGAATGGTTGAATGGGTTATGTTGAGTGGTTACACAGGGCCCATATTTATGGACTACCCTAGTGTATCTCACTTGTGGAAAGCCACCCAGGAACAAAGAGATTTGAGATGTCAAATGTTGAGAAGCTGCAAGTGCAACCACTTGGCATTATGGGCTCTGCCTAGATCACATAGGTTGCAATAACTTAGCCAAATGGACAGTTGGTGGTAGGGGATGATAGGTTTGGAGCGCCTCCATTTTGGTCTAAGGGAAAGCTTCTGAAAGATCTTGTCTCGATGCATGTCGAGTCTTGTGGGGAAAGTGCACCACCTCTCGAGGATCTCCTCACCCCAATCTAAGTACTTAGTCGTGTCCCGGCAATGGACAATTTGAGCATCAAGACATGGAAGCTAACAAGGATCTCCTCATCCCAATTTCTAAGTTAAAAACTTGTGGTTGAACAAGGGTAAAGGTTAACCAATATTCATTGGTTTTTCGTTGGGTGATTTTGACAAACAAAAACTTAGTGTTTTCAACTTATAAGGAAAATCTATTTTGAGCAAAGCAAGCCTAAGCTCCACTTAGCCAAATGCATATGGATGATAGATACCACTACTCTACCATAGTATCACTTGCCAATACAATTCAAATGTATTGACCCTTGTGGCTCTAACTTATTATGTTGCAGGTTTTGTTTGATGTTAGTGAAGTGTGTTGAATAGGATTAGAAGTCTACAACCAACATGATTGCCTGTGGCACTTTGAAGATGAAGGATTCCATGCTACATAGTTATTTCTGCTGCATTGTAATGAGATAGCCAAATGAGCTATGTAAGATGTAATGAATTATTTTATTCCTGATTATAAAGTTGTAATATGACCTTTGTTTCTTGATATTACATCTTAAACTATGGATGCTAGCTATTGATCCAGGGACTAGCATTGTAAACACAGGGATCTCTACCTTATTAAGGTTGGGACCTCTACAAGTCCTTCACACCCAACGGGTGGCCAATCATGTACTTGTGCCCAAAAAGGGAAGCAAAGAATTAAGAATGTGCGTTGATTACACTGGCTTGAACAAAGCGTGTCCGAAGGATCCGTTTGCTTTGCCTCGCATTGACCAAGTCATAGACTCGATGGCTGCCTTGGAACTTTTGTATTTTCTAGATGCCTACTCAGGATACCACCATATCAATATGAGGGAGTCAGAAGAATTGGCACTTCATTCACCACACCTTATGGCACGTTTTTCTATGTCACGATGCCGTTTGGGCTGAAAAACGCAGGTTCTACGTATCAGCGGACTATGCAGTGCTACCTACACGATCAAATTGGTCGGAATGTTCACGCCTACGTGGATGATATCACGGTGATGTCTAAAAATCAAATTACTTAATCTCCAACTTAATGGAAACCTTTGATAATCTCTAGATATAACATGATGCTTAACCCTAAGAACTGCGTCTTCGGGGTTCCAGCAGGAAAATTGTTGGGCTTCATCATTTCCCAGCGTGGAATCGAGGTCAACCCGAAGAAGATCAAGGACATCCTCAACATCAATCGTCTGACATGCCTGAAGGACATCCAACGGCTCACAGGAAAGGTAAGACACTTGGTGAAAAGGCTCTACCGCTATACAAGTTGCTGGAGAAGGTGGACAAATTAATATGGACTGATGAAGCAGACGTTGCGCTTAAGGATCTAAAAAGGATACTTTCTTCTGCACCTATACTTGCAGCACCCGAGCCAATGGAGCCTATGTTGATTTACATGGAGGCCACCAACCGTGTGATCGGCATCATCGTCGTGGTGGAGCGGAAGGAACCTACGCATGAGTATGGAGTACAACGACCAGTTTACTATGTAAGCGAGCTCTTGACGGAGTCCAATTAGCGTTACCCGCACTACCAAAATCTAGCTTATGGAGTGTTCCTTTCTTCTCGAAAGCTAAGACACTACTTCCAAGAGAACCCTATCACAGTAGTGAGCAAGGCTCCACTGTCTGACATCATCAACAACATCGATGCTAAGGGACGGGTCATGAAGTGGGGCATTGAGCTTGCCGCCTTCGAGATCACCTACAAGAGATGCGACGCTATAAAGTCAGAAGTCTTGGCGGATTTTATTGTAGATTGGGCGGAGATGCCACATGCTACTCCTATACCAGAGCCAGAATATTGGGTGATTCACATTGACAGATCAGAGCTACTCAGGCTCGGGGGATGGTGTGCTACTACAGTCACCAACAAGATAAAAAGTACACTATGTCCTACAAATTCACTTTGAGGCTATGAACAACATGACGAAATATGAAGCACTCATTCACGGACTTTGCGTAGCCAAGGATATTGGCATCAAGCGCATAGTTTGCTGTGGAGATTCCGACTTGGTTGCCCAGCAAGTGGTTGGCACCTGGAACACGTGGAACCCTATGATGGCGGCATATCTAGACGAAGTAGACGAGATATCCAAGTGTTTCGAAGGCTATGAAGTCAAGTTTGTCAAGAGGGGGGAAAATGAGGTGGCTGATTGTAACATCCCTAAAATCATGTTTCAAAACTCATGCATATCATCCATGCATCCATGATCATTTAGGGTTCCATTTCAAAACCATTTCAAAAACAGGAGCATTTGTTGCTCATTATTTTATGTAAGTAAGCTCAAGCCTTAGTGCTACCTTCTTTTGAGAAAGGTACTGATTTTATTCAGTAGTGTTTTGAATTCAAACTTAAGTGATTTCCAAAGCTTGGGCAAAGATTTCAAAACAAAGTATGAACATTAAACCAATTTGTATGCCTATTATTTATATTCCATAAAGGCATGGTTTTATTTTATTTTTCAATTGATCAAAGTGTTTTTGAGTAAACAGAAGTGTTTGACACACATTTGAATACAAAGTTCACTGTATAAAAATCTAGAGAAGATTTGGATTCAAACTTATTTGAATTGGAGTTGAAAAATCATTTCTAGAAAATCAAAGAGAAAAAGAAAAGTGAAAGGCAGAAAAAAATAAGCAAACAGCCAATCTGGCCCAACCCAGCCCAACTCGACCCATCTAGCCCAGCAACTCCCTCCCGTGAATCGTTTTATTTCACTCTCGACCACACCCACAGAGTCACTGACTGCCTGGACCCACCTCCTCTCCTTTTCTCTCGCTGACAACCGCGGCCCACATGGCTGTCTTCGTCTCCACCCCCAGCGACTGGTTCATCCCCAAATCACGCCGGGCGTTTCCTGTTTAAATTCCGCGGCTTCAATTCCGTTGAATGCATGAGTAATTCACGCCCGCGTCCTCGCCTACTTAACCACCATGTCGCCCTCCTCCTTTTCCCCCAAACCACACCCCACCGGAGCCACCAGGCTGCTCGTATTTCTCTCTGGACGCCCCTCTGCTCCGACGAGTTCGCCGTCAAATTCCGGTAAGCCCCGCGTCCCCCTCTGCCTCTGGTTCAGACTAGCTTATTCTACATCTCCGTGCGCATCTACGGACGCTCTCCGTTTGCTCGCGCATGCTCTGTAGCATCTGCAACGTCATCGACTGAGCTCCACCACCGTCTACTCAAACTCTGGCGACTGTTCCCCGTAAGCCCCAGCTTCCCCTCTCCCTCTGTATGATACGCGTGTGATCCCCAGTGTCCTACGCATCTAACGGCACCCTTATCTCGTCTCAGCGTGGCCCAGAGCGTCGCCTTCTTCGCCAACTGAGAGCATCCGTCCCCAGGGACTCCTCCGACGAGCAATCCACGACAACCCCGAGCGCCCCTTCGCCAACCGAGCACACGTCAAGCATCTCCTCATCACGGCGATTCTGGTGAGCATCCTCACACCTCCCCGGGCGACCTAGCTTGCCGGCAAGCTTGCAGCCAGAGCGCGCCGCCGCCTGTCGCCGCCGCATGTGCCACCACTTGTTGGTCAGTCGCTGAGAGCCGTTCGATTTAGATCTAGTGAACGCGATAGAACATAGCCGAAGGGGTAAGTAGAGATCTGAGCCGCGCATTTTAGTTAGATCTAATGGTGCGCAAGCACGATCCGGTGCGAAGTGGTACCAGCCAACCAGAGACTGCCGCGTGGCATGTTCTTTGTTTTAAATTTCTGAATTAGATCTATTAGATGTTTGAATTTGTTTAAATCATAACTTTTGAATGCCACTTCCAAATTTGACAAATTTTATATCAATGGAATCAGGAGATAAAATCTTTTCCATATATGCAATGTGTTTAATGTTTTGCCTCCGTTAAAATGGTTGTTTTTATAGAAACATGTGTAGGCCTATTTTGGGTATAATAATTATTTGGAAAATGTTTTCCTATGCAAATAAAGTTTATTTGGCTTATTTGGTACTTGTTTATGTTTCAGTACTATGCACTTTTCTTGTTTGGTGTAGAAAATCATCACATGGCATTATGCAAGCATCCATATATTTTTGCTTGTATTTATTTTGTATGTGATTTTGGTGCTATCATTTTATGTGTAGATTTTGGTGCAAATAGTGATTGTGATTGTGAGGATTGTAGCTACTCTCCAAACTACCAAGGCAAGTGGTGCTTCATGATTTATTCCTATGTTTTTCAACTATGCATTAGAAATATTTTGCTAGTCTTGCATGGTTATTTTGATCTATATGCTATGCTTTGCAAATCCTAGTAGTTGTAGAATTGCTAGAAATATTTCTAAGTCTTATCAATGCCATGCTTAGCCTAGCTAGTAGCAACCAAGGGTGGTTATATGTTCATGCTGTGAATAAATATTTCTAAGTCTTTGGACTATGTTTTTGCTTAATAAAACAACTAAGTGAATGAAACACCTGGGTGGAATGGAAAGAATGGGTTATGTTGAGTGGTTACACAAGGCCCATTTCTATGGTTTACCTTGTGTATCTCACTTGTGGAAAGTCACCCAGGAACAAAGGGATTTGAGAGGCCAAATGTTAAGAAGCTTCTAGTGCAGCCACTTGGCAATATGGGCTCTACCTGGATCACATAGGTTGCAATAACTTAGCCATTTGAACAGTTGGTGGTAGTGGGATGATAGGTTGGAACGCGTCCATTTGGTCTAAGGGAAGGCTTCTGAAAGGTCCTGTCTTGGTGAAAATCAAGTCTTGTGGGGAAAGTGCACAACCTCTGCAGAAGGAAGAATCTATGTACTTAGCCATGTCCCTGGTATTGGACAACTTGAGCATCAACACATGGAAGCTATCAAGAATCTCCTCATCCCAAATTCTAAGTAAAAACTTTTGGTTGAACAAGGGTAAAGGTTCACCAATGTGTATTGGTGGTTCCTTGGGAAAGATTTTATCAAAGAAAAACTTAGTGTTTTCAACTAATAGGTAAAACCTATTTTGAGCAAAGCAAGCCCAAGCTATACTTAGCCAAAATGCATATAGTATCTAGTCCACCAATATTCTACTAAGGTATCACTTGCCAATACTATTCCAATGTATTGACCCACTATGGCTGTAACTTGTGATGTTGTAGGTTATTCTGATGATGATTAGGAGTCATGAGTCTACACTCAACATGCTTGCCTGTGGCACATGAAGATGAAGACTTATCTATCTTATTATATATTTTGAACTGTTGTATTAGGCCTGTGGCCATGGAGTTTGTAAAAGACTATGTTTGTCTCTAGAATGATATGTAATAATGACCTTTGTTTCTGTGTACTTCATCTTAAACTGTGGATGCTAGCATTGATCTAGGGACTAGCATTGCAATCACAGGGATCCTTTCCTTTACAAAGGGGGGATCTTACAGATGGTATCAGAGCACTGTGTTGCCTGTAGGATTATGACCCTAGGATTGGAAACCACTAAGGAAAATTTTTCAATAACTTCCACACTTGTCTTATTCTTCTAGTAAACTTTTCTAATATTCTTTTCTCATCTCATTTGATAGAAGGATGCATTGTTAGCCTTTAGATTGGAAAGTGAAAGATGGATTGAGCCTTATTAGTTAGACCACCACACTCATTATTATATTTCCAAAATTTTGACTAAGTTATATTGAAACTTGGTTGCTTGTATTATGTATGTCATGATTTGAGTGTTGCTTGACAATGATATGCATGTGATGCTTTGTCTTGTGATTTAACTTTAATTGTATTGAACCTAACTTTTTCTATCTTATAAAATAGATGCCTAATGTTACTATCAGCACGGCTGAAGAGTTCAAGGGAACTCGTTTTGGCACTCGTATTATTGAGCTCACTAGTCTGCTCAATCTCCCTCTTCCTACTATCATGATGCTTCCCTCACCAAGTTTGAGAGGAAAGACCTTTGGGGCTTCAAGGTTAATCAGCCAGGACGCCAGACTGAGCCAGCCACGGAGGCCATCATCTTCAAGCTCATGCATGATGACAAGGAGAGAGGCCTAGAGGTAGTCACGCAGGATTTGATTGGACGTTTACTAGGGAGACACTCTCGAGAGGTTAGAGGTACTCACTTCCACACCTTTGGTAGACGTGATGATGATGGTGAGGCCATTGACTTTGAGGATACTTCGAGAGAGACGGCAGAGCCGATTCGCCTATACCTCCAGGACTTAGAGGTTCTTCTTAGGCACATAGACACTGATAGGACCAACGTCATGCTTAGCAATGACGAACTCCAGGTGCAGCTTCGTGAGAAGGACAAGCTCTTCGCGGAGCAAGATGAGATAGTCAAGGAGATGGAGGCTAAGTTTGAGAGTCAGGATAGAAAGTTCAAGAGTCAAGAGAAGCGAGTCCAAGATAGGAACAAGAGGATTCGAGACATGACTGCAGAACTAGAGGCCAAGGACTTCGAGCTCGAGCATCAGCAGACTGTGATTGAGAGACTTCGTTCACAGGAGAGGGCTCTCAAAGCCAAAGTAGAGACCTTGACCACCAATGTCGAGGAATACAAGACCACAATGGAGAATGCGGGTCTTACATTTGTTGACGAGGAGGTTGATGTAGAGGAGTAGTGATGACTACTCATTTACCTTTATTTATCATGTCTTTGTTTATTGAGTCGCAATGACCATCCAACATGTGGATGGCTTGCTATTGGTGTGTTTACTTTTCAGAACTTGTTGTCTATGTTGTTGAACTTTTATTACTATGATGCATGATTGTGATTTTTTATGTGTTGTATTGTGAATATTAGCAACTATGGGTATCTCATTCTTATCCTTATTGAAAACCATAGATGCCTCCCCGACGTGCCAATCCCAACCCCAACAACAACAACATCACCCCTGAGATGCAGCAGATGATGACAGCTCAGACTCAGTTGATGCAAATGATGACTACTTTCACCCAGAATCAGAACAACAACAACAACAACAACAACAATAATAATAATAACAATAACAACAACAACAATCAGAACAACCCACCGGGTTTTGACATGCTTACCAGGTTCTTAAGACTGAGGTCAGCAAAGTTCTCAGGAACTACTGATCCTATGGTGGCCAATGATTGGCTACGCTCTTTGAACAAGGACTTGGTAACTGTTGGCTGTACTGATGAAGAGAAAGTCAGATTTGCAGCTCACTTGTTGGAAGGACCAGCAGCCACTTGGTGGGATAACTTCCAGATCACCACTCCCATTGAGGATGTGACATGGGCTATATTTGAAGATGGTTTCCGTACTGCTCACATCTCATCCAGAGTGATGATTTTGAAGAAGAAAGAGTTCCATAACTTGAAGCAGCGCCACCGCAGCGTGGCTGAATATATTGAGGAGTTCAACAATCTGGCGCGATATGCACCGGATGAAGTTGACACTGATGCTAAGAGGAAGGAAAAGTTCCTTGAAGGGTTGAATGATGAATTGAACTTGCAGTTAGCTGTGGCCTATGTTCCCACATACCAGTCTCTTTGTGACAAGGCTGCTATTTTGTAGAGCAAGATGAAACAAGTTGAAAGCAGGAAGAGAAAGCACTCTGACAAGCACAACTCGGGATCGTCTCACAAGCGTTCCCATTATGATGACAGTGGGAGTTCAGGATCCCACAAGCATGGGAAGTTCAACAAGCACCACAACCACAACCGTTATCATGACAACAAGCACCACCGTAGTCATGACAACGATAAGTACAAGAATAACAAAGGTGGATATAAGAACCACCACAGTGGAAGTGGAAGTGGCAGTGGAAGCCAGCCTGTCAAGAAGGATCTTAGTCAGGTTGAATGTTTCAAGTGCAAGAAGATGGGGCATTATGCAAATGAATGCACAAAAAAGAAAGTTGAAGGACCCAACAAGCCCAACCCTTTTCAAAAGGGACAAGTGAACCACATCAATGTGGAGGAAATTTATGAGGAACCTGATGCTGTTGCTGGTAAGTTCAAACTCAATTTTGTTCCAGCATTTGTTCTCTTTGATACTGGTGCATCTCATTCATTCATATCAAGAGCATTTGTTGAAAGAAATGAACTACCAGTAGAGACTATTGGGTGTCCTATAAAAGTAAGTTCTCCTGGCGGAGAAATGATAGTGAATTCAGGATGTCATGATCTAGTCATAGAGTTTGGAAAGTATAAGTTTCCCGTTAACCTGATAATCCTAAACTCCCAAGGATTGGATGTTATTTTGGGAATGGACTGGATGACTAAGCACAAGGGAGTGATAGATTGTGCCAACCATACTGTTTCACTCACAACTCCAGAAAACAAAAGGATCAGATTCAAGACCAACTTTGAAGCAAAAAGGAGTAAGCTTAATTCTCTTAAGGGGGTTAGCATGGACAGTGTGCCAATTGTGAGTGAATATCCAGATGTGTTTCCGGAAGAATTGCCGGGAATGCCACCAGATAGAGATGTGGAGTTTCTTATTGACTTGCTACCAGGATCTGGACCAATAGCAAAAAGACCGTACAAGATGTTAGTTGATGAGTTGAATGAACTCAAGAAACAACTTGGAGAACAGTTGCAGAAAGGTTTTATCCAACCAAGTTCTTCATCTTGGGGAGCACCAGCTTTGTTTGTGGAAAACAAAGATAGAAGTCAAAGGTTATGCATAGATTACCATTCACTCAATGAGGTGACTATCAAGAACAAATACCCTTTGCCTAGAATCAATGACTTGTTTGATCAGTTAGAAGGAGCTTGTGTGTTCTCAAAGATTGATCTCCGGTCAGGTTACTTCCAGCTCAAGATAAGAGAACAAGATATACCTAAGACAGCTTTCACCACTAGGTATGGATTGTATGAGTACACCGTGATGCCATTTGGTTTGACAAATGCACCAGCTTATTTCATGAATATGATGAACAAGGTGTTCATGGAATTTATTGATAAGTTTGTTGTCGTTTTCATCGATGACATTTTAATCTACTCCAAGAGCAAAGAAGAGCATGAAGGACATTTACGTTTGATACTCGAGAAGCTTAGAGAGCATAAGATGTATGCCAAATTCAGCAAGTGTGGGTTTTGGTTGAATGAAGTTGGATTTCTTGGACACGTGGTGTCAGGAGATGGTGTAGCAGTTGATCCTGCTAAAGTTTCAGCTGTAACTGAATGGGAATCTCCCAAGTCAGTGAAAGAGGTTCGTAGTTTCCTTGGCTTAGCAGGTTACTACAGAAGGTTCACTGAGAATTTCTCCAAGGTAGCTAAGCCTATGACAGAATTGCTAAAGAAATACAAGAAATTTTCTTGGTCTGAAGGTTGTGAACTCAGCTTTCAAGAATTGAAGAAGAGGCTAGTGACAGCACCAGTCTTATGTTTGCCAGATTTGGAGAAAGATTTCCAAGTTTATTGTGATGCATCTCATCATGGATTAGGTGCAGTACTTATCCAAGACGGGAAAGTTGTGGCTTATGCCTCGAGACAACTCAAAACTCATGAAGTAAACTACCCTACTCATGATTTAGAGTTAGCCTCTGTTGTCCATGCACTCAACACATGGAGACATTATCTTTTGGGAAAGCGATGTGAAGTGTTCACAGATCACAAAAGTTTGAAGTATATCTTCACCCAGAAAGAAATTAACATGAGACAAAGAAGATGGCTAGAACTCATCAAGGACTATGACTTGAGTTTGCAATACCACCCCGGTAAAGCAAATGTTGTAGCGGATGCTCTAAGCCGTAAGGTTTTTGTGAATGGCCTTACTAAGGGATAATTGCCAGATGATCTGTGTGCCCAATTTAGAGATCTCGGATTGGAGATTGTGCCTAAGGGACATCTCATGTCTTTGGATGTTCAACCCACTTTGTTGGACAAGATCAAAGAAGCCCAAAAGGCAGATATGGAAATTGAAGAGATTAAGGAAAATATTGGCAAGGGGAAATCCAAAGGATTCCATGAAGACGAACATGGTACTTTATGGCATGGAAAACGTATCTGTGTTCCACAAGATCCGGAGCTTCGGAAAATGATTTTACAGGAAGCCCACAACTCACAGTATTCCATTCATCCGGGTAACACCAAAATGTACATGGATATGAAGGAAAGATTTTGGTGGAATAATCTCAAGAAGGACATCGCCGAACATATTGCTTTGTGTGATGTATGTAGTAGAGTGAAAGCGGAACATCAGAAACCAGCAGGATTGTTACAACCACTACCTATTCCTGATTGGAAGTGGGACAAGATTGGTATGGATTTCATCACCGGATTGCCAAGGATCCGGTCAGGATATGATTCTATTTGGGTAGTAGTGGATCGCTTGACTAAAGTGGCTCATTTAATACCCGTGAAAACAGCTTATACAAGTGCTAAGTTAGCTAAGATCTATATGAATAGAATTGTATGTCTACATGGAGTACCCAAGAGTATTGTATCTGATATGGGAACTCAGTTCACTTCTCATTTTTGGAGGCAACTGCATGAGTCATTGGGAACGAGGTTGGAATTCAGCACTGCATTTCATCCTCAGACTGATGGACAAACGGAAAGGACCAACTAGATACTTGAAGATATGTTGAGAGCATGTGCTCTAGACTATGGAGCCAGTTGGGATGAAAGTCTGCCTTACGCAGAATTCTCTTACAATAACATCTATCAAGCCAGTATTGAAATGGCACCATTTGAGTTTCTCTATGGGAGAAAGTGTACCACCCCATTACTATGGAATGGTGTGGGAGAAAGAAGTCTATTTGGACCAGAACTAATCAAAGAGGCTGAAGAGAAGGTCAAGCTGGTTAAGGATAGGTTGAAGATTGCACAGTCCCGACAAAAGAGCTACACAGATCCCAAGCGTAGAGAAGTCACCTATGAAGTAGGTGATAGAGCTTATCTTAGAGTGTCACCACTTCGTGGAGTGAAGAGGTTTGGTGTCAAAGGTAAATTGGCCCCAAGATATGTTGGACCATTCAAGATTCTGAGTCGTAAAGGAGAAGTAGCTTATGAGATTGAATTGCCAGAGTCTTTGTCTGCTGTTCACAATGTGTTTCATGTGAGTCAACTTAAGAAATGTCATCCAGAAATGGAAGATACTTCTTTGAAGGATACTATACCTTTGGAAGAGGTCCAATTGGAAAGTGATCTCACCTATGAAGAGAAACCTATCAAGATTCTTGAGACTGTAGAAAGAGTTACTCGGACTAAGACTATCAAATTCTGCAAAGTTCAATGGAACCATCATTCCGAAGAAGAAGCAACATGGGAAAGAGAAGATGATCTTCGGAAAGACCACCCTCACCTATTTGCTAGCCAATCCGAATCTCGAGGGAGATATTCACCTCAAGGGGGTTAGATTTGTAACATCCCTAAAATCATGTTTCAAAACTCATGCATATCATCCATGCATCCATGATCATTTAGGGTTCCATTTCAAAACCATTTCAAAAAATAGGAGCATTTGTTGCTCATTATTTTATGTAAGTAAGCTCAAGCCTTAGTGCTACCTTCTTTTGAGAAAGGTACTGATTTTATTCAGTAGTGTTTTGAATTCAAACTTAAGTGATTTCCAAAGCTTGGGCAAAGATTTCAAAACAAAGTATGAACATAAAACCAATTTGTATGCCTATTATTTATATTCCATAAAGGCATGGTTTTATTTTATTTTTCAATTGATCAAAGTGTTTTTGAGTAAACAGAAGTGTTTGACACACATTTGAATACAAAGTTCACTGTATAAAAATCTAGAGAAGATTTGGATTCAAACTTATTTGAATTGGAGTTGAAAAATCATTTCTGGAAAATCAAACAGAAAAAGAAAAGTGAAAGGCAGAAAACAATAAGCAAACAGCCAATCTGGCCCAACCCAGCCCAACTCGACCCATCTAGCCCAGCAACTCCCTCCCGTGAATCATTTTCTTTCACTCTCGACCACACCCACAGAGTCACTGACTGCCTGGACCCACCTCCTCTCCTTTTCTCTCGCTGACAACCGCGGCCCACATGGCTGTCTTCGTCTCCACCCCCAGCGACTGGTTCATCCCCAAATCACGCCGGGCGTTTCCTGTTTAAATTCCGCGGCTTCAATTCCGTTGAATGCATGAGTAATTCACGCCCGCGTCCTCGCCTTCTTAACCACCATGTCACCCTCCTCCTTTTCCCCCAAACCACACCCCACCGGAGCCACCAGGCTGCTCGTATTTCTCTCTGGACGCCCCTCTGCTCCGACGAGTTCGCCGTCAAATTCCGGTAAGCCCCGCGTCCCCCTCTGCCTCTGGTTTAGACTAGCTTATTCTACATCTCCGTGCGCATCTACGGACGCTCTCCGTTTGCTCACACATGCTCTGTAGCCTCTGCAACGTCATCGACTGAGCTCCGCCACCGTCTACTCAAACTCCGGCGACTGTTCCCCGTAAGCCCCAGCTTCCCCTCTCCCTCTATATGATACGCGTGTGATCCCCAGTGTCCTACGCATCTAACGGCACCCTTATCTCGTCTTAGCGTGGCCCAGAGCGTCGCCTTCTTCGCCAACCGAGAGCATCCGTCGCCATGGACTCCTCCGACGAGCAATCCACGACAACCCCGAGCGCCCCTTCGCCAACCGAGCACACATCAAGCATCTCCTCGTCACGGCGATTCTGGTGAGCATCCTCACACCTCCCCGGGCGACCTAGCTTGCCGGCAAGCTTGCAGCCAGAGCGCGCCGCCGCCTGTCGCCGCCGCATGTGCCACCACTTGTTGGTCAGTCGCTGAGAGCCGTTCGATTTAGATCTAGTGAACGCGATAGAACATTGCCGAAGGGGTAAGTAGAGATCTGAGCCGCGCGTTTTAGTTAGATCTAATGGTGCGCAAGCACGATCCGGTGCGAAGCGGTACCAGCCAACCAGAGACTGCCGCGTGGCATGTTCTTTGTTTTAAATTTCTGAATTAGATCTATTAGATGTTTGAATTTGTTTAAATCATAACTTTTGAATGCCACATCCAAATTTGACAAATTTTATATCAATGGAATCAGGAGAGAAAATCCTTTCCATCTATGCAATGTGTTTGATGTTTTGCCTCTGTTAAAATGGTTGTTTTTATAGAAACATGTGTAGCCTATTTTGGGTATAATAATTATTTGGAAAATGTTTTGTTATGCAAATAAAGTTTATTTGGCTTATTTGGTACTTGTTTATGTTTCAGTACTATGCACTTGTCTTGTTTGGTGTATAAAATCATCACATGGCATTATGCATGCATCCATATATTTTTGCTTGTATTTATTTTGTATGTGATTTTGGTGCTATCATTTTATGTGTAGATTTTGGTGCAAATAGTGATTGTGATTGTGAGGATTGTAGCTACTCTCCAAACTACCAAGGCAAGTGGTGCTTCATGATTTATTCCTATGTTTTTCAACTATGCATTAGAAATATTTTGCTAGTCTTGCATGGTTATTTTGATCTATATGCTATGCTTTGGAAATCCTAATAGTTGTAGAATTGCTAGAAATATTTCTAAGTCTTATCAATGCCATGCTTAGCCTAGCTAGTAGCAACCAAGGGTGGTTACATGTTCATGCTATGAATAAATATTTCTAAGTCTTTGGACTATGTTTTTGCTTAATAAAACAACTAAGTGAATGAAACACCTAGGTGGAATGGAAAGAATGGGTTATGTTGAGTGGGTACACAAGGCCCATTTCTATGGTTTACCTTGTGTATCTCACTTGTGGAAAGCCACCCAGGAACAAAGGGATTTGAGAGTCCAAATATTAAGAAGCTTCTAGTGCAGCCACTTGGCAATATGGGCTCTGCCTGGATCACATAGGTTGCAATAACTTAGCCATTTGGACAGTTGGTGGTAGTGGGATGATAGGTTGGAACGCGTCCATTTGGTCTAAGGGAAGGCTTCTGAAAGGTCCCGTCTTGGTGAAAATAAAGTCTTGTGGGGAAAGTGTACAACCTCTGCAGAAGGAAGAATCTAAGTACTTAGCCATGTCCCTGGTATTGGACAACTTGAGCATCAAGACATGGAAGCTATCAAGAATCTCCTCATCCCAATTTCTAAGTAAAAACTTGTGGTTGAACAAGGGTAAAGGTTCACCAATGTCTATTGGTGGTTCCTTGGGAAAGATTTTATCAAAGAAAAACTTAGTGTTTTCAACTAATAGGTAAAACCTATTTTGAGCAAAGCAAGCCCATGCTATACTTAGCCAAAATGCATATAGTATCTAGTCCACCAATATTCTACTAAGGTATCACTTGCCAATACTATTCCAATGTATTGACCCACTGTGGATGTAACTTGTGATGTTGCGGGTTATTCTGATGATGATTAGGAGTCATGAGTCTACACTCAACATGCTTGCCTGTGGCACATGAAGATGAAGAATTATCTATCTTATTATATATTTTGAACTCTTGTATTAGGCCTGTGGCCATGGAGTTTGTAAAAGACTAAGTTTGTCTCTGGAATGATATGTAATAATGACCTTTGTTTCTGTGTACTTCATCTTAAACTGTGGATGCTAGCATTGATCCAGGGACTAGCATTGCAATCACAGGGATCCTTTCCTTTACAAAGGGGGGATCTTACACTGATCTGTTGTCAAATCTTGGATCAGCACGCAAGCCAATTCCGCCTAGCGTTTTTCTGGAGCACCTACAGACCCCATCCGTGAAGGGAGCGGACCCCAAGAACCCGGGTAGAGTTGACTCATTTGTTAATGAACATTCAATAGTCCCTCCAGCTTGGACAAAACCGTTCATGGAGTATCTCATACATGTAACATTGCCCATCGATGAAGTAGAAAGTCGGCAAATAGTACATCGAGAAAAGGGCTATACCATAATTAATGGGTAGCTCTACAAAAGAAGCACCACTGGTGTATACCTAAAGTGTGTTTCCCAGCAGGAAGGTGTTGATATCCTTCGTGAGATCCATCTCGGAGATTGCGGGCATCACGCTGCTCCTCGATCTTTGGTATCCAAAGCCTTCCGGCATGGATTCTACTGGCTGACCGTGAAGGAGGACGCCAACAAGCTGGTCGAGACATGCATAGGATGCCAATATTATGCCCGACAACCACATGTACCAGCTCAAGAATTGCGAACAATACCAATAACTTGGCTGTTTGTAGTTTGGGGGCTTGACATGGTTGGACCATTACAGATGGCACCTTGTGGGTTTATGCATCTGCTCGTAGCAGTTGACAAGTTCACAAAATGGATAGAAGCTAAACCCATTAGAAAGCTTGATGGGGCAACTGCCCTTAGGTTTGTACGGGATCTACTGGTGAGATTTGTTCTCCCACATAGCATTACCACCGACAACAACAACAACTTGACACTCGAAGAAGTAGAGGCATATTGTTGGGAGAAAGGCATCCGACTTGAACTAGCATCTGTGACACATCCAAAATCGAATGGTCAAGTTGAGCGGGCCAATGGATTAATTCTATAGGGAATAACGCCACGTCTAGAAGCACCGCTAAATAGAGCAGCTAGAGCCTGGGCAACCGAGTTTCCATCTGTTTTATGGAGTTTACAACTACTCCCAACATATTGATCGGCTACACCCCTTTCTTCATGGTATATGGAGCAGAAGTAGTTCTACCCTCTGACATCCTCCACGATTCACCAAGGGTTGCCGCCTACGACGAGGATGACATTGAAGAATCTAGACGCCTTGATGTGGACCTTCTCGAGGAGGAGCGCATGCTGGCATGCTAGAGATCCGCCATCTACCAGCAGAAGCTACGCAACTACCATAGTCGCCGCGTCCGGCATCGCTCATTTAAAGAGGGGGATCTCGTGCTCTAACTTAAGCAGAAAAAGTCACACAAATTATCCTTGCCATGGGAAGGACGGTTCATCATTAGCAATGCACTGCTCAATGGCTCCTATTACCTCATTGACAATCGTGAATTAGAGGATAGGCCAAACGAGGATCATCAGCGTAAGCAAAGTGACCCTGATGATGACTACCCAGAGCTTGATCGGCCATGTAACATAGCACAACTACGTCCTTTCTACACTTAGCATGTTTTATTATCTATGGTGTACCTATTATATGGTCAATAAAATAAAGCTCTTTGGTTCACTCATATGCTTGAGTCTTTTACCTCCTTTAGTGTTCATTTTTTGATCATGTAAAACCTTTATGCAAAATCTTTGCATTTGCACTTGTGAAAATTCCGCCTATGGGCGTTAGCTTAAGTTTTCTGGTCTACACGTTCTTTGTTGTTTTTGTGTGGATTCTGGAGTAGTGCTTTCGACACTCGAAGTCGGCGATTTTGTGCTTAGGTTATTGATGGTGCCATTGGGTATCATTACCTAAGAGCATAGTTCTGACTGAGAGTCTTCTGACTCATGAAAGGTCAAGCATAAGAACCAAAGTAATGGATAAGCCAACACTTGGTTAAAAACATATACAACATAATGCTAGAATTAGTTCTTAAGTAGATGGAAGCTTATAGCAAGAGTTTTCCGCCTTAAAAACAACATTGTTCTTCCACATACACAAACCAACTAGAGGTGAATAATATTAAAAAGTGTTTTCACTTTTTTGGTGCAAGGGACTTCGAGGATGCATCATCAGTGGCAGGAGAGTCATCTTG
The DNA here is from genome assembly GCA_916181665.1 of Avena sativa. Classification (NCBI taxonomy): domain Eukaryota; kingdom Viridiplantae; phylum Streptophyta; class Magnoliopsida; order Poales; family Poaceae; genus Avena; species Avena sativa. Next base: position 134,390,311 of record OV702298.1, read on the forward strand.
TTCATCGACAAAGTCGGTGGTCCTCAGGGACTCGGATCTAGCCTGGTCGGCGTCAAGCATATCAAGAGGAAGAAAGGCGTCCAACTTGACCAATTTAGCGACCCTGGCATCGTAGCCGGTGAGTGAAGACCAGATTGCATTATGGTCGATTTGCTGTCCGTCTTTGTCCATGTCCGGGAGACCAGAGGTTACCGTGTCGATGTCGGTGTCATAATGGGCCTTGACCATGGCTAGGGCCATCCTAGCGCTAGCTCGGGTACATGAAGCTTTCCAGCTTACGATACGCTCAGGGGCTCGGCGAAGGATCTCCGAGTACTTCATGATGGAGTCTACCTCTTTGATGTTGATGTCCAAGGGCTTGGCAATCTCTTTGGCCTGGGTGATTGCAGTGTCTATGAAGTTGCCGGCAAGAACCATGCATTCTTTTGGCGGAGGAGCAACATTGGCCAGGCCAATAGGAGCTACATTTCTGACCAAGATATTTGAGTACATGAGTTCACTACAATAAGATCAAAAGTACATGGTTTACAAAAATATAAGATGTAGAACGCTTACCAAAGACGCTGGTCTCTGCTTGCTGGAGAATCTCCGCCAGGGAATCCCATTCCTTTCGGAGAGTCTTGTACACCTCAAGGTTCCGAGCATTTTTCTCGTTGGCAGCTTTTTTCTGCTCCTTGAGGATCGCCATCTCCTCCTCAAGTCGGTTGATTTACGTGTTAGTGGATTCTTGCAAGGTAGCCAGAGCTTCTTCGTGCATCTGTAGAGAATCAGCCCTCTCCTGCTTCAAGATTTTGTTTTCGCTATCCAGATCTTGGATGTGCTTGGACTGCTCAACAATATCCTTTGCCTTGGAGATAGCTTCTGCAAGTCGGAGAAATGACAGAGCATAATGAGTAGTCGAAAGATAAAGGCATACGATCAAATTGAGAATGAAAATAAAAAGATAACAAACTCTTGACCTTGGCGATATGTTCCTTCAAGAAGGCGGTTTTACCCTTTTTAGCTTCAAGATCCTTGCGCATCTTGTGGAACTTGTCGTTAACGGACACCCTCCAAGCATTCTCATTTTGCAAAAAATAAAAAGGTTACTTAGTCTACTTCGAGCATCTAGCCGGATAAATTTCTGCCTAGAGGCTCGGGGGCTACAGTACGATTTTTTTACTCAAAGCTGTGCTTAGTACTTCTTTAAGCATCTAATTGGAACTTATCCTGTTTCAACTAGATGCTTGGGGTCTACAGTATTGAAATTTACAAACACTGCGTATGCTACTCTAAAAAGTATCTAGTCAGAATTATTCATTCAAACTACATACTTGGGGGCTATAGTACAAGGTTTCTTACTTAGTCACTCTTAGAGCATTCATACCAAAATACCAAGGGTTTTCCGTCTAAATCCTCGGGGGCTATAGTGTGATATTATGTATGAAATGCAAAAGGCATATAAAACTAACAAGTGCAATGATCTTGAGGTTGCTAGCGCTCTCAGCAAATAGTTTGCCAAAGGCAGCTATGTTAACCCAGAGGATTTCTGCCTGCTTGAGTAGCTCCTCAAGACCGCATGAAGGAGAAGTCGGCGCAACACCAGGAGCTAGGGCAGAACTTCTCGGAGTAAGCACCAGAAAGATAATCTTCGGAAGCTCAGTCTGGTTCGTGAGTGCCGCATCTCCGCCTTCCACAGAAGTTCCGCCTTCCACCATCAACTCCTTACCACTTCCAGTGGCATCCTTAGCCGGAGCTTCGGCCACTTTGGAGGAGGTGATTTCCTGCATTTCCTGCTTGCTGGCAATGTGGATCACTGCGGCAGCATCTGGGACCTCCTGAGAAGGAGTATTGTCCACTTCCATGGCGGAAGGTTTAGATGTTACCGTCGTCGGAGATCCAATGGGTGCGGTGGAGGGTTGAACGACAGGAGTTGGAGGACCGCTGGCGGGAGAAGCTTGGACAAGCATATCTCTAATGTTTTTATAAGCCCCAAATGTCTTGGAGGTCTTCTTCAAACTCAGGCTATCCTTCTTCCTGAAACGTGCAAAAGTATAAGTACAGGAATAAGAGGAGCAAAACGACAATGTTGGATGAAAATAGGCTTACACAACATTTGGTGCCTTTTTCAAAGGGATACTGGTTAATCTTATTTTCTCCGCCTCCAAGGAGGCAGTGGATCTCTTGGAGGCTCCACCCTCCGTCTTCTTTTTCTTGCCTCTGTCGGCAGCATCAAAGGTGGAGCTCTTCTGCTTTTGCGCCAACAGGATTTCATCGTCGGACTCGACAGTGACTTCCATCATCTTAGGGTCATAGACTTAGGGAGGCATGTTGCCTTCGTCCAAGTCCCCCGGCTGTTAATTGAATCCTGAGTGTTAGATATAAAAGTATGTGCAAGACGGAAGAACTTGAGTATATGTCAAAAAACAATGAATAGGAAATAAATGAATACCTTTGGGCACTTGCCGCGTTCGAACATGTCATAGGTGATGGTGAAGCCATGCTTCCGATCCTTCACCTTGACTATATCCTTGAGGTGAAGCTTGAGGGAGTCAATGGAGAAATTGTCCTTGAAAATCCGGAGGCTATCTTTTCTATTTTTGGTGTACTGGTGCATAAGCTTCCTGTGGTGTTGTAGAGGTTGGATCCGCCTGACGAACCAGCACATGGCTAGGTCCAAGCCGATCAGACCCATCTCTACGAGCCAGTCAATCTGCCTTACGGCATGAGAGGCTTCATCGTCGGAGGGGAGGGGGGCTTGTGATATCCATGTCGGGGCTTCAGCGGCGGCCCCGTCAACAAAGTCCGGGTACGACGCTTCTCGGCCAGCCAGAGGGATATCTGGGCCGTATAAGTACGTCCATTGCCAGTTCTTGTAGGACTCGTGTCCTAGGATGTGGGGGAACCGCCGGCCAGGCCGGATCTTAAAGTTAACTGTTCTGTAGTTTCTGAGCTCTTCTTTGCTCACTCTGGCTTCCCTCTTCATGGTGAAGAAATAAATAAACAGATTTAACCTATGCCTAATCGCTAGCTATCCCTCGCATAACGCCGCGTACTTGCTAAGCGTGAGGATGCTATTCGGAGACAGGTTCTGAGGTTGAACTCAGAAGTGCTTAAGTGTAACATCCCAGCATTAGATCTCAGAAATAAGCTGAACCCAGATGTGTGCATTGCATTCATGCATAGAAAATCTGAATAATTTTCGCGCTTTTGAACAAAACCTGTCAAAGTGATTGAAGCTTCTCTCAAATTGATGGAATTGAGGTAGATCATCAATTTGACTGTGATAAGTTTCAATATGACCTTTGCCAAAACCTTATTTGGGTACACATGATTTGATCTAGGGGTAGATCAAATATAATAAAAATGTCAATCATAATGCATTGCTTAATGACTGATATCTGATCCTTAAGGGATCATATCATAATATTCCTCACAACAACTTATGAATACCAAGTTCAGATTACAACTCAGGTAATAAGAATGTAATGAATAATCCTGATCTCTCTTATTCTTATCTATTCTTACTTTGAGTGTCATGGCAAAACCTAACTTTAACTCTTTAGTGTGATTGAGTAGGAAAGAAACCAAGTCAAGATCATGCACCATGTATCTTTCTTTCCATATCAATCCTTATGGAATCCTATCTCAATATCTGTTGTTCATCAATGTTGAGTAATCAACTATTGATTCACCAATTCTTAATCTATCAACTCTTGACCATATCATAGCATACATTTAAGTGCTTATAAAGAAACAACTAAGAAGAGGTAAATAGTAATGCTAGTGTTAGATAACATCTATAAGATGGGATTGATTGAAGAGAATCAAATCAATATGATAATTGATGGAGTTAAATCACTCCTAAATGAATAGAAGAGTTATTTAGATTATATAGTTTTATGGTATTAAAGAAGATTACCAGGAAGAATCCTGAAGATAGTTACCAGTAGTAATTCTATTGGACCAAGTGGGTATAGTCCATGAATAACAGCCTTAATCCAGTTAGAGATACTAAGAAGATAATTTCAATACAATTGTAAGGTTGTATTGATGAAGCCTTCATTAGACAATTGGAAACCTAAGCTATAAATGATTAAAGGATTATAATGATCATGCCTTGCTCACTAGGATTATATACTTATATCAAGTATAAGTGACATTGGTGGGTAGAACATGATTGAAACCCTAGTATAGATAAGTTAGCCTAGAGTAGTCATTACAAGTCACATTAATATAATGTGAGGTTGGAGTATGAGATATTAGAGTAAAGTAAATGTAAGATGGTATGATTAAATTAAAGCTAGTATAGCCTGGAGTTATGGAAGTAGTGTTATTCCTCTTAAAGGATAGTAAGATTTAGAGAAAGGTAGTTTGATGTATACATCTATTGAAATAATCTTAGTGGTGGATGATTATGGAAGAATAGGAATGGAGTTAGAAATAGCTACTTGTTGGATTGAAGGTTATCAGCAGAAGAGTAGTTGATATAACCAAGTCTGTATAGGTAAAGATCATGAAATGCTTTAGTATCAAAATCATTGGATTCATCAATGAGTTTAGAAGAATAAAAGGTGGATAAGAATATTCTTTTGAAGTAAATCTCATCATGTTAACCATGATGATGGATAGGAAAAAATAGTATAGCTAGGAAAGGAATTCCTTAATTACAAATCCAGGATTATGAATTATGGAAGATAGGAATCTTGGTAAACAACCAACTGTAAATCTCAAACCCAACATAATATCCATATCATGTTATTGATCCATCATTTTATCTCCATATCACTTTATAGGAATATTTTCCTATAACAAATCACTTAAGCATATCTTTATCATTTAAAATTTTCTTAACCATATGTATTAGGAGATATTTTTATCAATTTCTTTTCCATAAGAAATTTTAGTTAATAACTTTCTATTTTAAAAGGTGATATCATTAAAGATCACAAACAAAAGACAACATGCTTAGCTATTAAATCTTTACTCACATCAACAAAAGAATATAAGTAAATTAAGGATCCTAAACACTAAGGTAGGCACTTACAATTCAAACCCTAACTTCTGTGTTAATCATAATACAATATATACATTGCCAATTTCTAAATTAATGGGAGTAATATTAACCATATTAATTTCCTTTGTATATCATGTATCAAATAATGGTAGAGGATCATTATATAAAAATTTCCATTCAAACTATGAACTAACTAGAATTAAGTTTTATAAACAAATAAGGAAATATCATATAATAAAGCCATGGTTTAGTATAGAAAGAAAATTAATAATAAAGGCTTTGACAAAACATTAAAAGGGATTCATATAAAGAAAATAAAGAGATATATAAAAAGAAAATATTTATCATAAAAGTTTACCAAATAAATCTCAATTAATACCAATTGTTGCTGCAAGAATTTAGCAAATAAACTTAGTTGGAAAAGTTCAAATTAAAGATGCAAATTCAAATCTGTAAACAAAACAGAATATAGAAAAAAGAAAGAACCAGGAAAAAACAGAAGGAGACCAAATCTGGCCCATGGCCCAACTTCCTTCTCCTTATCCACTGCTCACGAGCAGCCCACGGCAGCCACCTCGGCCCAGTAACCAGCCCAGCTCCTCTCGCTCAGTGACTGACGAGTGGGCTAGCATGGGGACTGCTGATCAAGAGAGGAAATGTTCCAGGGGTTTTTTCGCAAATGTCACATCGTCGTCTACCTCGCCTACTGGAAGTAGCTCGCTGGCCGGAGCTCCGCCGTCGATGGACCACCGGCTTGTGATGCGTGCTACCACTCCTAGAAGGAAGGGATAAGAACGCCACGACACCGTCTGTTCGTCCTCATCCCCATTTCCCCCTCTGCAGCTCTCTCTCTCTCAATTTCCTCATCAGTGCCGAAACCCTAGCTTGCCTCACTGTCGAGCCACACCTTCCCACTCTCTTCCAAGTAGCCATGGAGATGCCCCGTCCTCCGTATATCCTCTGGGTGGAATCTTGCATCAAGGGGAGCACTAGTGAGCCACTAGTTCTTCCAGTACCTTTTACTCTCTGTATTTCGCTCTAGTTTGTTCACACCACGAGCACCCGACACTGCCGCTATTGTCCACCGTCGTTGACCATCCTCCGATGACCATTTTCTAGCGGCGCCACCACCCCTAGACTCCTTGCATCGTCCTCTTTCCAACAAGCCTCACTGCAGCCCCGCGCGCGCACCGAATCACCTGATCCATCATCGATCTGAGAGGATCAAGCTCCGATGACGTCATGCCGACGCCACCATGGACCCAGTCCACCGTTTGACCTAGTCTTCGCTTGCGTGGCTGATAAGGTGGCCATAGGCCCACTGGTTAGTGACTTTGGGTAGGTTTAGCCTCGGTAAGAAAAGTATTTACTGTTTAAATAAAGTGAGAAAACGATACAAATTGTATATCAATATTCCAGAAATTTAAATAAAGTAATTAAACCTTGTAAAATTAATATCTTTAGTTCTGTAATTCAGAAAATACATGTAATATATGAAAAAAATTAGGAAAATAAAATCTATAACTTAAAATAATTATCAAACATTATTATGTTAACAATTTAAATAATTGTTATTTATTAAGTATTTATAAAGTAAGAAATCATATAAAAAACATATCTTATTATTTTCAAATTAGGAAAAATAATTATAATATACCAAAATGATCACAAAAATAATGTCTACTTGTTAAAAATATAATATTCCACTTTTAAAGTAAATAAAAACTTAATACTATATTAATTTGAATTTAAACCTTTTTACTTAGTTAAAAATTCATATAAGGATAAATAAATTTTTTTAATAAAAAAAATTAGTCAATTAAGTCTAATAAATAGTATTAGTCTTAAATATTCATATTATGAAGTCATAATGATTCAAAACATTATAAATACAATTTTATTGAATTATCCTTCAACCAAATGAGTAATTATTTTCTAAAAGGGTACTAAAAATTATAAAATCCCCAAAAATGATTTGTGGCTAAATCCAATCTTTTCCATATACTTCAACCACCAGATTACAAAACCATCACCTCACTATAGTAAGTCCATATGTAGTTAAGTAATATTATTTCTTTATAAACTATAACCACTCATCTATAAAAAGGTAAATGCTACTATTCCATTATAAAATCAAGAAACCACTATACCAAGTAAAAATGCAACCATTCTTAATAAACCTTAAGGAAACATTACTAGGTACACAAGGTACAAATATCATAAACACTACACTTCCAAACCATTTTTTAAGTTAACTTTAGTCTCAAGGCTTATAAACATTATGTCTGTCACATCCCAAGATTTTAGAAATTGGGACTAGAAAAAAATTTCATTTGCATGATATTCATCAGCATTGCATTGCATATTTGCATCAAGAAAATTCCCAAATAGAAATAAAGGACTAAAACCCTAAATAGTATATGCCACTTTGTTCCTAAAGGAAATTAAATTGGTTTTATAAAAATGCACTATTGCTAAGGCAGCGATTATTGCTAAATTATAGCCTAAAAAGATCCAATTAATATTACAAAATTTTAGGAACAAAATTGAGCTCATTTGGAGCTATTATGAAAAAGTTATGAAATAAATACAAACACATAAAGATATAAATAAAATGAAATATACAAGGATTTATAAATCCAATACTTCCAAACTAGTAAAAAAATTACAAATTTGATCCTATAATGATCTATTCGATTTTAGAAAATTTTAGAAACAAGAATCATGTCATTTGGAGTTCGTATGCAAAAGATATGAGGAAAACAAATAAATAAATAAAAAAGAAAAAATAACTGGGACGGCCAACCAGCCGGCCCATCTAGCCAGCCGACCGGAGCACCCAGGAACGGGCAACGTACGAGCCCAGTTGCTTTAATTTTTGTGCAAATCAGTTTTTCTCAAACCTATCTCTATTCAAACTCTTATATCTTTTTATCTATAACTCCGAATCGACTTCCATTTGTTTCTGCTTGTTCCCTACTCCAAGACATATCTCTACATCGTCCTAAAACTCCATATAAACCCATGGAGGCACAGATGTATGAGTTTCCCTTCTCGAAATCCCGAATCTACACATATCGGAATCTTATTTCGTTTATTCACCCATCTAGACTTCATTTTTTGCCTTCGGCCAAAAAACGAAAGTTGTAGATATCGTCGAAATCTTTCAATCCTGACAAACCTCGCCTCTTTTCATCCACCAAAGCCGGAGAATTTCGCACCGCAATATTTCAGATATGACGGTGTAAATCCAAGATGTACTCGCGCTCGTTTCTTCAAATCCAAATTTCTTTGGTGAGAAGGTAGGACTAATGATTCCCCGCAACTTTCATGTTGTAAGTTTTTCAATTTGACCTACGGATTTGTCTCTCTAACACAGATCTATTTCTTGTCTATTCTGAGCCAAAATCGGATCAATCTCCTCTCCTAGCCACTGGATCTCATCCCAACGGCCAGGATTAGATCGATTCCGCAAAGGGGTACGAGACAACCAGATCTTGCCAGGTCAGCCCGCAGCCCAGTCAGCAAAGAATATTCCTAGGGAATATTCCCTGTAAATTTGAAATTGAAATTTAATTTGCAGAAAATTAAGTAAACTTGCAAAAATTATATAAAAATATTCGTAGGTCCAAAAATAGCAAATAATATATCAATGGATTCAGAAAAACGTGTAGAATATTATTATGGCACTAGATCTAACTTTTAAAGTACGTATTTACTGTAATATTTTAATTAGTTTTAATGGTCTTTTAGGTTAATAAATTCATAGGAAATTATCTGTAACTCCGAAAAATATGAACCATATATATAATTGAAGCTACTATAATGTAGATTAATAATATCTGGTTGGATCCAGCCTTTGCGGATTTTACCCCGTAGTGATTTAATTAGTTTTAATGGCTTAGGAAATCATTAAACTCATAGTAATTATTTGCATATCACAAAAATATAAATCATATACCGATGGAAAGTTGGTTCCATGTAGATCATCAATATGCAAATGGTTCAGGCAAATACTATAAGTTTCCACTGCAATTAAATAAATAGAATAATAGCTTATTTAGAGTATTAAAATCATAGTAATTCGAATACTGCTCAGAAAATTACAAATAATATGTCCCTGGAATCACAATTCCGTGGAGATTTTAGATATTATTTTAGTTTTATTTTTAGGCAAAAGAAACTATATGAATCATTTAAAACCAATTAAACACTATTTAAATCATACAAAAAGATCTATAACTCCGATTAGGGTGAATCCAACGCCTACTGGTTAGTATTAATGTCCTCTATCTAGTAAACCCAAGAAACAAATTTAATTCGACAGTTAGAATAGGTGTTACAACAAAACTATTAAAAACCCTATATTGTCAAGTAATTATTAATAGCAAGTACTCCATTGCATTAATTGGCCTCTTTCATGCATCATATACTTTAGTATTGTTTAGAGAACTAAAGTAACAATCATTGTGACTTATTAAATTGTCATGCATGTATTTGTTGCATTTGTTTGATCTCTATGTGCTATTGTTAATGTTGTATGCAATTGTTTGATCGATAGATTGCGAGGAGGGCAACGTGTGTGATTGCAACGAGTGCTTGAACGACTTCAACTACAACCAAGGCAAGTAGATGCTACTTTGTCCATGATGTTGTCCTACTATTTTCAATGCATTGTCGTATATTTTGTAGATGCATGTGTAGGAAAGTAATATCGCTATGCTATGTCCTATTATGTGGTAGGGATTTCATGTAGATGAGCCACCGTTGGTAGATATGCTTAGCCATGCTATGATGAACGAGGGCTGGGTTACATCACTGAAAGTTGTTTCTAAATGTGTTGGTTTGCGAAAACTAAAAACAACTTAATCAATGAATCTCCTGGGTGTGATGGGATTGAAAATTTTGGTGGTATCATTGCGGAAAGGCACCCAGGTATCAAGAGAAAATGATTGGCTTCTTTATTTTGTAGCTTACGTGTACAACCATGTGCCAATAATGGAATAGGAGGTTGGTTGGACTCAGTAGGTTGTGGTAACTCGAACCCACGTATCCAGAGATGTAGAATTTTGGTAGGTTGGACCGATGCGTGTCGGGTTTGGGGAGCTACTTCCTGAACGGTCCCTTCTTAGACTTATCCCTATCATCACCCAATATGAGAGTGGTGGTACGAGCTGGGCTGGCCAAGTCACATGGGTAAAGTGTACTAACCCCTGCAGGGTGTATAAACTAATCGATTAGCCATGTCCCCAGTTATGGACATCTGAGTTGCTTGATATTGAGTTCATGACATGTTTCTCGCTCATTCTAATTTCCTAATTGCTTTAATGTTGATGGGTTAACTTAATTGGGATCTTTTCAAAGAAAATCAAAAACTGTTTATGAAAGTAGGACAAAGGTATTTGCAAATGCAAGCTAGCCACAGTTCCACTTGCCAAATATGCATGTAGATGCTAGGTTTATTTTCTCCTTTAATAGATCTACTTGCCATACATTCCAAGTATTGACCCTTCGGGGCTGCTATGTTTTATGTTGTAGGTTGTTATTCCAATTCTGAGTGATCGAATAGGTCGCGATACTCCACTCAACAGTTGTTCGCCTGTGGCACAATTGAAGATGGAGCCTATCAATTGTTTATGCTTCCGTATGCTACCTGATATTGAGCTAGCCTTGAGCTAAGCATTATTGTAATAATGTAAATTCTGGATCAATTCGTTATTTATGACGCACTATTAAATTCTTTGCTGTTCATCTGTACTGTGTGTGCCAGTGAACCAATCCAGGGATTGGCATTATACACATGAACTCAGCCTTATCAGGCGAGGGCGTTACAGGATGGTATCAGAGCAGTGTGTTGACTGTAAGATCATGACCTTAGAAACGGATTAGTAATAGAAGACCGCTATTAGGAGAACAATCATATTTTCTACTTATTAGAGTTCTTATATTCCTTATCTATATTTTCTAGAACCTCTTCCTATTCAAACATTTATAGTTGTACATTCTTATGATACCTATATGAGAGTTAGCTAAGTAAAAGAACAAATAGTATGACATAAATAAACATTTCATCAAGTTTGGTTAGGTCTAGAGCACCATGTTCTATCTCTTTAGGAGATCATCGCTATCGTGTTAGCATATTATTCTTACCAACTTATGTGGTATGACAATATAGGTTGCTTGCTTGTTTGTACTGAATCATATCGTGTGATACCTTGTTTAGGATCTGTTTTTTTGAAACTCTAAAGTTGCTGGAGTTTTCGTGTGGTTTTAAAATTATTTTAATGGTGTGAATTGATTGAAATTCGTGGAATTACTGCTGCAGTTTTCTGCCAGACCTGTTGTACCGCGCGATTTTTCATATTTTATTGGTTACTCAGAAAAATCTAAAAAATAGAATCTCCAGCGTAATTACCTGTAGTATATGCACAAAAATTGGCTAAAATTCCTGACGAGTTTAAGTCGGTCATAAAAATTCGTGAAGTATGTTGTACCGTTTTGACAGATTTTGTTTATTGCTTATATGTTGCTATGTTTTACTCTAGTATTGTTCCCAATGCTTTCAAACTATTTTGTGGTTATATACTGCTATATTTAGACCCCTGTAATGTTATTATACAAGTGTTTGATTCTGTGTTGATCGCCTATGATTGTTTCCTTGTTTGTGACATTGATTGCTTCATATAGTTATGGGTAGGATTATTTTCTTAGTCGTTTCTTTCCTATAGAATCTATTCTTCGATATCTTGAACCCTTGGAGATATAATGATGTGTTAAGTGGAAGGTTTGACAACACAATGCATTTAGGAAGGAGAATGCTTTATCTAATGGAAAAAAAGAGATGTGGGAGTATGAAGTGTTGAAATGATGTTATCTAGTAGATTACGCAACCTAAAAGTTGAAGTATCGATAGTTTAGTTTTAGTAGTAGCTTTGTTGATTGAATGCATGGGAGTCTACATAGAGCATTAGTTCGTGCCCATGGAAACGTTCTTCAAGGAAAGTGAGGATGCCCGAGTGATAGAAAAACGTGATTCACCTATCCTCATACAGGGTAATGATTTAGGTGCAGGATGGATTGATCACCATTCCTACTACTCTTGTTATTCGCTCTTGTACTGTTGGCTTTGTGAATCTCGAGTGCCTTTCAACCATAGCAAAGAGCCGGCGTTGAGCTTAAACCATAGAGATTGGAGCACATAAAAATTTCCCACTAGCTAGATTATATTGGATTCACATGACATAGTAAAAATAGTAGACATAGACTGGATGGTTAAATAAGAAGCTCAAATTGTTGGTGCACAACTTGATACTACACTCACAATCCTATAGGAAGGAAGAACAAGATATAGCTTATCAACTATCCTTGGAGATGCAAGTTTAATTTTCTTAAGGGGGTTAGCCTCGACAATACCACCCATACCCTTGCTAGCCATTCCGAATCTCGTGACAAGATTCATCTTAAGGGGGTTAGTCTGTCACATCCCAAGATTTTAGAAATTGGGACTAGAAAAAATTGCATTTGCATGATATTCATCATCATTGCATTGCATATTTGCATCAAGAAAAATCACAAATAGAAATAAAGGACTAAAACCCTAAATAGTATATGCCACTTTGTTCCTAAAGGGAATTAAATTGGTTTTATAAAAAACCACTATTGCTAAGGCAGCGATTATTGCTAAATTATAGCCTAATAATATCTAATTAATATTACAAAATTTTAGAAACAAAATTGAGCTCATTTGGAGCTATTATGAAAAAGTTATGAAATAAATACAAACACATAAAGATATAAATAAAATGAAATATACAAGGATTTATAAATCCACTACTTCCAAATTAGTAAAAATATTACAAATTTGATCCTATAATGATCTATTCGATTTTAGAAAATTTTAGAAACAAGAATCATGTCATTTGGAGTTCGTATGCAAAAGATATGAGGGAAACAAATAAATAAATAAAAGAAAAAAACTAACTGGGCTGGCCAACCAGCCGGCGGCCATCTAGCCAGCCGACCGGAGCACCCAGGCACGGGCAACGTATTGCTTTAATTTCCGTAAAAATCAGTTTTTCTCAAACCTATCTCTATTCAAACTCTTAGATCTTTTTATCTATAACTCTGAATCGACTTTCGTTTATTTCTACTTGTTCCCTACTCCAAGACCTATCTCTACATCATGCTAAAACTCCATATAAACCCATGGAGGCACAGCTGTATGAGTTTCCCTTCTCGAAATCCCGAATCTACACATATCCGAATCTTATTTCGTTTATTCACCCATCTAGACTTTGTTTTTTGCCTTCGTCCAAAAAACGAAAGTTGTAGATATCGTCGAAATCTTTCAATCCCGACAAAACTCACCTCTTTTCATCCACCACAGCCGGAGAATTTCGCACCGCAATATTTCATATATGACGGTGTAAATCCAAGATGTACTCGCGCTCGTTTTTTCAAATCCAAATTCCTTTGGTGAGAAGGTAGGACTAATGATTCCCCACAACTTTCATGTTGTAAGTTTTTCAATTTGACCTACGAATTTGTATCTCTAACACAGATCTATTTCTTGTCTATTCTGGGCCAAAATCGGGTCAATCTCCTCTCCTAACCACTGGATCTCATCCCAACGGCCAGGATTAGATCGATTCCGCGAAGGGGTACGAGCCAACCAGATCTCGCCACATGTCAACGCCAGGTCAGCCCGCAGCCCAGTCAGCAAAGAATATTCCTAGGGAATATTCCCTGTAAATTTGAAATTGAAATTTAATTTGCAGAAAATTAAGTAAACTTGCAAAAATTATATAAAACTATTCGTAGGTCCACAAATAGCAAATAATATATCAATAGATTCAGAAAAACGTGTAGAATATTATTATGGAACTAGATCTAACTTTTACAGTACGTATTTAATGTAATAATTTAATTAGTTTTAATAGTATTTTAGGTTAATAAATTCATAGGAAATTATCTGTAACTTCGAAAATATGAACCATATATCAAATTGAAGCTACTATAATGTATATTAATAATATCTGGTTGGATCCAGCCTTTGCGGATTATTTACCCTGTAGTGATTTAATTAGTTTTAATGTCTTTAGAAATTATTAAATTCATAGTAAATTATTTGCATATCACAAAAATATAAATGATATACCGATGGAAAGCTGGTTCCATGTAGATCATCAATATGCAAATGGTTCAGGCAAATACTGTAAGGTTTTGCAGCAATTAAATAAATAGAATAATTGGTTATTTAGAGTATTAAAATCATGGTAATTCAAATACTGCTCAGAAAATTACAAATAATATGTCCCTGGAATCACAATTTCGTGGAGATTTCAGATATTATTTTAGTTTGATTTTTAGGCAAAAGAAACTATATGAATCATTTAAAACCAATTAAACACTATTTAAATCATACAAAAAGATCTATAACTCCGATTAGGGTGAATCCAACGCCTACTGGTTAGTATTGACGTCCTCTATCCAGTAAACCCAAGAAACAAATTTAATTCGATAGTTAGAACAAACGTTACAATAGAACTATTAAAAACCCTATATTGGCAAGTAATTATTAATAACAAGTACTCCATTGCATTAATTGGCCTCTTGCATGCATCATATACTTAAGTATTGTTTAGAGAACTAAAGTAACAACCATTGTGACTTATTAAATTGTCATGCATGCATTTGTTGCATTTGTTTGATCTCTATGTGCTATTGTTTATGTTGTATGCAATTGTTTGATCGATAGATTGTGAGGAGGGCAACGTGTGTGATTGGAACGAGTGCTTGAACGACTTCAACTACAACCAAGGCAAGTAGATGCTACTTTGTTCATGATGTTGTCCTACTATTTTTAATGCATTGTTGTGTATTTTGTAGATGCATGTGTAGGAAAGTAATATCGCTATGCTATGTCCTATTATGTGGTAGGGATTTCCTGTAGATGAGCCACCGTTGGTAGATGTGCTTAGCCATGCTATGATGAACGAGGGCTGGGTTACATCACTGAAAGTTGTTTCTAAATGTGTTGGTTTGTGAAAACTAAAAACAATTTAATCAATGAATCTCCTGGGTGTGATGGGATTGAAAAATTTGGTGGTATCATTGCGGAAAGGCACCGAGGTATCAAGAGAAAATGATTGGCTTCTTTATTTTGTAGCTTACGTGTATAACCATGTGCCAATAATGGAATGGGCGATTGGTTGGACTCAGTAGGTTGTGGTAACTCGAACCCACATATTTATAGATGTAGAATTTTGGTAGGTTGGACCGTGTAACATCCCAAAAATACTAAACTTAGATCATCAAACTCTAATCATCAAAATTAGGGTTAACAAAAACTTTTCTAAATAAAAATATGAAAGCATGCATGTGTGTATGCATCCCATTTTGAATTCTTTGGAATTGTCTTGTGTATGTGTTTCTTTGATTGTAAAAGTATTCTTAGGTGAAATAAACATCATCTAAACAATCCCCACACATTTCCCAAAGACAAATAAAGCAAAACAAACAAAATGAGTGAATGGTCATTTTGACCAAATTAACTCCCATGCCTACTTTGGCTGTCTCAAACTTTCAGAACTTAACAGAAACTTATTTGGATATTTACACCCCTTGATAGTACTCATAACAAAGTATCAAGGCCCGCTTTGTGATCATCCAGAAACTTTCAAATGCATAGTTTAAATGACAATTCAAAATTGAATCTTTATCATATGAGAAGATCCCACTTTTTCAAAAACCACTCAAACAAGCTCAACTTTCAAAACCCAAGCATCTGCAGACTCACCAGCACCAACCTAGCACACCCACCGAAAATCTTTTCAAAATTCAAAACTTGAATTCTTGTGTCCATTTCATCAAACACCTTGCAGATACAAATCAAACAAAATCCAAACACTATTGTGAGCAGTGATTGGAGCCTAACTTGTTCCCTCTCTGGTTGCAACTAGGATTTAGTAGATTATCTAGCTCAAATGCAAACCTCTAGCATCACTGTAAGCTTGGCAATGCCATCAATGGTGAGCAGGCCGAGTGCACCCTTGTCACCCCCATGTCGACAGCAAGCTAGGAGAAGAAACCAGCCTAGCAAACATGTATGGGAGAAAGCCAACACCCCACCCGCCACTCCCTGTCCAACGCTCGAGCGTTGCCAACCCCTGGACCACACGCACGGACCATGCCAAGCTCGCCAGCAACCATGCCGAGAGCACGCCCCGTGCGCCACGCTCGACCGACACCCACAGACCGCGCGCCGCCCTCGCCGCGTGCATACGTGATCACCACCGTCCCAGCAACCCCGCAGACACGCTCGTTCGCCGCCGCGCGGACCACGCACGCTATGCGCATTAAAAACCTCTGTCGGGCACGCGCAAAGCACCGTCGCGTTCCGACCAAACCGCACCGCCCCACGCCTCGCCACCACGCCGTTGAGCATCACCAGGGAGCACCGCACCGCCCCCTACCGTCGCCCACGCCGATAGCCCTCTGTGCCGTCGACCACGACGAGCTCACCTTGCGCCCCGTCGGTCCCCTCTCGCCACTATAAATAGAGGCCACCCCCAGCCGAATTGAGCACCCCATCTCACTCCCCTCTCCTCACTGATCGTTCCACCCCGTTCCCGAAGCAAGGCGAGCAGCACTTCGCCGGAATTTCGCCGGAGCCCGCCGCCTCTGGAGAAGAAGGGAGCCAGCGATTGGAGCCGCCCCAGGAGAAGCTGCCGGTACCAGGAGGTTCGCCGTCGTCGACTTCGTCGTTCGCCCGCCTCGCCAACCCTCGCCTGAGCCCCGGTGAGCCCCCAACGACCCTCACCCGCCGCGTTAGGTTTCAGTCTTGCCGGCGTTGCCCAACATCGACGATGATCCTCAGCCGTTAGATTAGAACCAGATCCCACGGCTCACATCGCCCCATACCGCTTCGCACCCCCTCGTCTCACTGACGCGTGGGGACAGTGACTTAACCAGCCCGCGTAAGCGCTGTGCTTAGCAGGCCGGCCCAGTACCGTTTCCCGTGCAACCCAGTCATTTGAAATGAACCTTTTCCATTTTATTTCAAACACACTTCTGCACCTAGATTCAAAAATCAACCCAGCTCGATTCAGTAAACCAAATGGAATGAAACCAATTTTGTTAGAAAGATATTTAAATGCTTAATCCAAACCCGTTGGATTCAAATCATTTGAATCTATAGATCAACCTTGGTAAAAATAACAAGGCAGAAGCTTTTCTGCATTCAAACATTTTTCAAATTTAAACCATAATAGCTTTTGAGTTGATTCCAACTCCCAAAAATCACATTTGATCATACCTTTCAGAATATATAAAAATATATAGGTTTACTTACAGAAATAATGACCAAGTAATAAAAGAATGCCACATAAGCATTTCTAGTCACTTATTTAATTAAAATAAAAAGGTTAAACCTTATTAAATTGTGACACCACTTTAAATCACATTCCCATGTACTGAAATATGTGGTGATGACATGTGTCAACATGATCCCATGTTTGGTTTGGAGAATATTAAATCTTAAGTAGTTGTTCAATGAGTAGAAATTACTTTTCTAAAAATAAAAGGAATTAAACCAAGTTTTAATCTTGTAATATTAGTGATGATGCTAGATCATCTATAGGACCCTTGTGTGTGATGATTGCAAGTAGTTAAGTTTTGTTTGGTGATTGTGTACCTCGTATTTATTTATAGACGCCAGTACTAACCAAGGATACAAGGAGGAAGGAGGATACTACGAAGAAGAAGCCGAGGAGAACTTCAACCACTGCTCTGCACAAGGCAAGCTAACACTTGCAACTTAGCAAGCTTATACTGATATTGATGAAAGTTAATACTTGCTTGCTTCCATGCCCCCTATATGCCTTAAAGCATATATGATCATACCCACTCGATAAACCAATCCTAGTTTTACCTACAGGATTTATACTTTATTTCTTTATCAAAGCTAGTACTTAGAGCTTACTTAAGTGAATTGTAGATACTAGAAAGATAATGGAAGGTTGCATAAAGAGCATAAAACTTGGCCTAAGCTAGATAATCTTTATGTCATCCTAAGGCATGAGATTGAACTTAGTTAAACTCCACTAGTTTACCACCCCTCATTAGTACTTACCCCCACTTGTAGATGCTAGTGCTAAGCATAAAACTTGATCAACTTTAGAGGGGAATACTTGGTGGAAAAATGGTTATGAAAACCTTGGAATGATGGATCATTCTATTGAAATGTTTTGGACATGTGTTTCTGAACACCAGATGATTTATGGTGATAAAAATGTTGAGGCATGAGCCTTAGCCCCCTTTATAAAACTGATGGTTGTCTGAATGCGATACCATTACAATTTTACCATACAACCACAATACTCGAGAATTGGGTAGGGCTTGAATGGAAACTTATATACCTTAGTATTAGTTCCCTCATGGCCAAGGTCTGAGCTGAGGCTACCTTGTGAAGATTGTCCACCTATGCAGTACCCAAGATGACAGTTGGTCATGGTTGGGAGGCCAAACTCACAGGAGAGGTGCTTATACTAGGGCGTGTAATTGAAAGGTTAGGATTGATTATCCGCATACTGAGTATGGTGAATTCGGGATTTGTTCCTGACGGATGTATCGAATGTTGTGGTAAAAGTGTACAATCTCTACAGAGTGTCAAACTATTCGAATAGCCGCGTCCGCGGTTATGGTCAGTTGGAGTGGCCATACTGTTCCCCCGTCAGATGTTTTCAAAATGACTTGTGAAATGATTTGACACTTTGACTTGACCACAACAGAGTCGTGATATGAAGTACAAGTTCCCACTTAGGTGTTATAAAACCTCAACTAGCTTTCTTCGTTTCTGAACTTAGTGTCCTACTACAACAGAGTCGTAAATCTGGCCTTTTGCAAAACAACCCTAGAGCTTAGTGTCCTACTACAAAAACCCCTTCACTTGTTAGTCTTAGTTTGCGAGTACTTAAAGAGTACTCATGGCTTTGTCCCTGGCTATTCCCATGGCCAGACTATGAAGAGGAGTACCTGGAAGATGGATGTTAGGTTCCCAACCTTTAATAAGGTAGAGATCCCTGTGCTTACAATTCTAGTCAAAACAACCAAGTTCAATCAAATGATCAATCAATCAACAAGCAACTATTCACTTAACAACTTATGAGCTTAACTCATGAGTTGAAGGAAACAACAAGTTTTCTTGAAACAAATAACTTAGTGTAGTCATACCTCATAGGTCAATATGATCCATACACTAACATGATATCAATGTTTTGGTAGGCAATCTAATGTCTCTTTGTTCTCACTTGTAGTCCTTAGTGATGTCTAAGTTGGAGTCCTTGGTGAGACTAAAGTTGAAGTCATTGGTCATGGTGAAGGCTTTGTCCATCAAGTTGAAAAGGAAGAGGTGTAGAATTCAAAACCAAAAAGTTGAGGAAAGAGTTTACAAGGTTGTTTGTAAATAAGTTTTGGAACAATAACAACTCCTATTTTTCTAAGGTTTTTTTTCCAATCCTAGGGTTACAATCCTACAGGCAACACAGTGCTCTGATACCATCTGTTAGGTTCCCAACCTTTAATAAGGTAGAGATCCCTGTGTTTACAATGCTAGTCCCTGGATCAATAGCTAGCATCCATAGTTAAGATGTAATATCAAGATACAAAGTTCATAATACAACTTTATAACCAGGAATAAAATAAATTATTACATCTTACATAGCTCATTTGGCTATCTCATTACAATGCAGCAGAATATAGCAATAGCATGGGGTCCTTCATCTTCAAAGTGCCACGGGCAATTATGTTGGTTGTAGACTTGCAATCCTGTTCAACACACTTTACTAACATCAAACAAACCTGCAACATAATAAGTTGCAGCCACAAGGGTCAATACATTTGAATTGTATTGGCAAGTTTCACTACTATGTAGAAATTAGTGGACCCTATCATTACATGCATATTTGGCTAAGTAGGGGTTAAGCTCTTTTGCAGAAAGCAATATAGTTTTGTCCTATCTTTTAAAAATAGTTTTTATCTTTTGTCAAATTTTTCTGAACTCCTTGGAGAACTCCAAGTGCTTCTAATCCCTTGTTGTCACCATCAAGTTTTACTTTGAGAAATTGGAATGTCGAGATCTTCCATAGCTTCAGGCCTTAGTTGCTCAGAGTTGTCCGTAACCGGGGACACGGCTAAGTACTTAGAATTTGATCTTCTGCAGAAGTTGTACACTTTACCCACATGACACAATCTCGTCTTGATGCCACCAGTGCCCGCTGGATAAGTACTCACCAAAATGGAGTACCGGCAGATCGAGAATGTGACAAAGTCTTTCCATAGAAGTCCTCCCAATACACAATGCTAGCTTGTCAACCAGGCACCAATGTAGGGATTTATTTCCCTTACACAATTCTAGTTAACCTGAAGATGCCAATGCATGGGTCTTCCACTATGTAGTTGACTAAGCCAAAGCCCATTTAGCATGTGGCTGTACACGGAAGCCACTGTATGAGAAACATATTCAATCTCTAAGTCCCTGGGTGGTTTCCTTCTAGTGCACATACAAAAAGATAGCCATATAAACATGGTTCCCTTTGTTGCCACCTTGTCCAAAACTTGAGTATCCTTGTCCACCCAGGTGGTTCATTGAGTACTTGTTTTATTATATAAAACATATATCTTTTCCACTCTTCATATATCATATCATGTATCCCATCCCAAATATATAGCAGGGCTAAGCATACTACAACTACAATGTTTTCACTAAGGATGATATAAGGGTATCCTATTAGGATTTAGCATAGCATAAAATATAGTAGTCCATTATCATGCATGTTACAAAAATCCACTAAGTGTAATGAAAATAGTAGGACATGGATGATAGTGTCACTTGCCTTTTAGTAGAGAATGTTGGTTCACTTCTTGATCTTGCAAATATCACACTCTTCTAACTTCACTACAATTCAATCAAGCAAACACATATTCAACTAGCATTCAAACAATTTATCACACATAAAATAATAGAAACAAGGCAATGCATGCAAGCATGCAAAAGATGGTTTTATTTAGAAAACTGGTTTCTATTAGGCTCTAAACATTTTAATTCTCAAATTGGTCACTTACTAAAGTGGTAAAAATCATTTGCAAAAGGTTTCACCTCATAAACCAAATATTATGACAAGGTGATATTTTATGTAGTTGAAAATATTTGTTAGCAAATTAATGACTTTATATGGTTCATCAAATATGTTCTTAAATCTCAAAACTTGGTTTTTAGAGTCAGAATGTTTGAATCAAATCATTTCCCAAAGGTTTTACTCAAAAATCATTTCTAAACCATAAACAATATTTTTATTTGACTAGAAATGAGCTAACTCAAATATTTATTCCTTAACTTCACAAAACACAATTTTAAATCCATAAGTTGGTTCCTATGGTCAGTAGGTTCAAAATAAACCAATTAGCAAAGATTTCATCTTAAAAAACATTTCTAGAACAAATTTTATATTCAAATTATGCCTACACATGTTTCTGAAAATTCAACCAATTTTCCAGAAACAAATCACTAAACAAAGTGAATGGTTGGGTAGGATTTGTCTTGCTGATTCCATTGATATAAAATTTGCAAAATTTGGACGTGTAGAACTAAAGTTATGAATTTTACAAGTTTGTAATTCTAATAGATCAAATTTTTCTGTTTTAAACAAACTCTCTCCACGTGGCTCACTCTAACTGGCTGATACCGTTTCGTGCCGATTGAGCAATACTGGCCGTTTAGATCTAATGGAAATCATATGGCACACAACACACGATACCCTTTCCTTTAATGATTCTATCTCTATCGCTGGATCTGCATCGGACGGCTCACAGCACACTGCCAAGAACTAGCGGCGCTGGTGCGGTGGCGAGCGGCGGAGCGCTCTGGCTACGGCGGATTCGGTGCATCAGGAAGCAAGGTAACAAGAGAAATTTTTCACCGTGCTCGCAGTGGTGTGGCGAAGCTCAAGGTGAGGTCGGCTTGTCGAGGGGCGCACCGGAGCTGCGTGGATTGCTCGCCGGAGTAAGTGGCGGCGCCAGATGCTTCGATTCGTTGTCGGGGACGGGGCTGCAGGTCACCCTAAGGCAAACGGGAGGGGGCGTTAGACGCGTACTGTTCTAGGGATCACGAGAGCATCATCAGGAGGTGTTAGGGCAGTCTGTACTCACCGGGGTGCTTGCCGGAGTGAATGGCAGACGCGGCGGTGCTCAGATGGTGGTCCTTGCCGACGCTACGATGCTCACACGGGCGAGTGGAGCACACGGGTAGGTGCGCACGGGACTAGAGAGCAAGCTCGTATGCTCTAGGAGTGGATAGGTAGTCGGAGTCGCCCGGATTTCGCCGGAGAAGCTTGTCGGAGGCAGCACGGTGTGGTTCAAAATCAGAACAACCCTGGGGCAGAGAGGGTGTGGAGAGTAGGGGGAAAGGTAGAGGAGAGCGTGGCGTTTAAAGGCGTGTGGTCACTGGCGAGATTAACGCAGACATCAACATGAATTGATCGCTGCAATCAATGGCAGAAACGGCGAGGGGGACGTGGTCGCGGTGGAGACGATGATGAGGTGGTCTGTGGGGTCCATTGTCAGCGAGAGTGAGGGAATGGTTGTGGGGTCCAGTCGTCAGTTGTTGTGCAGGTGTGTTCCTGGGTAAAAACGGTTCGCGAGCGGGAAAGGAGTGGGCTGCGTTGCTAGGCTTTAGTTGGGTTGGGCCAGATGGGTTGGGCTAGTTTCTATTTTTTATACTGATTGCTTTTTCTTTTTCTGTTTTGAATTTCATTCAAACTCCAAATTAATTCAAACCACCACCAAACTTTGGGTATATTTTAATTCTCTTTAACAACATATTCCAAAGTCCAAAATAAAATAATTATTTTTAGGGTTTATTATTTATTAAAAAGAAATAAATAGGCTTTAGTCTTTATTTCAAATAGGGTTCAAATATGTTTAAAACTCTATTTGACTTTCTAAATTTCCACAAAAATCTTTTCAGTAGGTTTTATTTGAAAATATAAAACACTTGGAATTTTTATTTAAAATACTTTAACAAGTTTTAGTGTTTATTTAAAATGAAAAAACCTTTACTTAAATAAGATTGGATATTAATAAATCCTTATTATTTTATTTAAATAATCCTTTACTCTTTTTATCAAACAAAATATTTTATTTTAAAAGCTTGGCCAAGATTGATTTTGACTCTTTAAAATAGTCCTTATTTATATTTCTACCTTTCCTTTTGAAAACCATATCTTCTTATTTAAAGATCCAAAAATAGTGATTCCAACTATTATAACTTTATTTACTTTTTGTTTAACTTTTTAAACCCCTTTAGGATTCTATTGGATCAAAATAAGTTTTGATGTTTCCTATTGGAATCAAAAAGTTTCTTCTCACCCTAAATTTCAACAATTGTTTAATTTGTTTATTTATTTTTCACATTTCAAAATTTGGAAAATTTTTGGGATGTGACAGGCTACCACCCTTAAAAGAAATCTCATCCCGAGATTTGGGAAGGCTAGGGTTACAAGTTGGCTTCAAGGTAACTAGGGTACTACCACCCTTAAAAGAAAGTCTCATAGGGTTACATTAATGGTTCACTTGACTATGGGTTCAACACTTAATATCCAGACAAGGAATCCTTATTTGACTCAACTGAGTTATCTAGTTCCTGACATCCACTTCTTCTATCTCTTCAAAGTTCCCATCCATGTCAATGTGGTTCACATGCCCTTTCTGGGTCACATTGGAGTCATTTCCATTGGAGTTTCTAGCATCCTTTTTCTTTTTCTTCTCAGGACAGTCTGATGCATAGTGTCCAAGTTCCTTACAATTATAGCACTGCAACTGGCTAATGTCTTTCTTCCTGAAAGTGTCATGTTGGTTCTGACCAAGGTCATCTCCATTGTCAGTATCATTTCCATTATTATCACTTCCATTGTTGTTGTGGTGATACTGATGTGGTTCAGAATCCTCATTATTATTTTTGAATGAACGCTTCTTTTGTGATGATCCTGAGTGATACTTGAGTTTATGCTTCCTCTTTCTATTCTCAACTTGATTCATCTTGTTTTCCAAAATGGTGGCTTTGTCACAGAGTGATTGATAAGTTGGGACATAGGCAATAGCTAGCTGCAGGTTCAACTCATCATTAAGTCCTCCAAGAAATTTCTCCTTTCTCTTAGCATCTGTTTCAACTTCATCCGGTGCATAGCGTGCCAGATTTTTGAATTCTTCAATGTACTCAGCCACACTGAGGTGACGCTGTTTCAGATTGTGGAATTCCTTTTTCTTCAAGTGCATCACTCCAGATGAGATGTGAGCTGTACGGAAACCATCCTCAAAAATAGCCCAAGTCACATCCTCAAGGGGAGTGGTGATCTGAAAGTTGTCCCACCATGTTGCTGCTGGTCCTTCAAGTAGAAATGCTGCAAACCTAACTTTTTCCTCGTCGGTGCAGCCAACAGTCACTAAGTCCTTATTCACCGAACGTAACCAGTCATTGGCTAACATTGGGTCAGTTGTTCTAGAGAACCTTGTAGGCCTAAGTTTCAGAAACCTGGTGAGCATATCATGTGCTGGAGGATTATTCTGATTGTTCTTGTTGTTGTTTTGATTCTGTATGAACGTGGTTATCATCTGCATCAGTTGCGTCTAAGCTGTCATCATCTGCTGCATCTCAGAAGTGATGTTGTTATTGTTGTTTTGGTTGGGGTTGGCACGACGGGGAGGCATCTGTTGGTTTGATAGGGATAAGTAATGACAGATAGACCTAAGGAAGTTCTAACACACAACTCAAAACAACCAAGTTCAATCAAACAATCAATCAATCAACAAGCAACTATTCACTTAACAACTTATGAGCTTAACTCATGAGTTGAAGGAAACAACAAGTTTTCTTGAAACAAATAACTTAGTGTAGTCATACCTCATAGGTCAATATGATCCATACACTAACATGATATCAATGTTTTGGTAGGCAATCTAATGTCTCTTGGTTCTCACTTGTAGTCCTTAGTGATGTCTAAGTTGGAGTCCTTGGTGAGACTAAAGTTGAACTCATTGGTCATGGTGAAGGCTTTGTCCATCAAGTTGAAAAGGAAGAGGTGTAGAATTCAAAACCAAAAAGTTGAGGAAAGAGTTTACAAGGTTGTTTGTAAATAAGTTTTGGAACAATAACAACTCCTATTTTTCTAAGGGGTTTTTTCCAATCCTAGGGTTACAATCCTATAGGCAACACAGTGCTCTGATACCATTTGTTAGGTTCCCAACCTTTAATAAGGTAGAGATCCCTGTGTTTACAATGCTAGTCCCTGGATCAATAGCTAGTATCCATAGTTAAGATGTAATATCAAGATACAAAGTTCATAATACAACTTTATAACCAGGAATAAAATAAATTATTACATCTTGCATAGCTCATTTGGCTATCTCATTACAATGCAGCAGAATATAGCAATAGCATGGGGTCCTTCATCTTGAAAGTGCCACAGGCAATTATGTTGGTTGTAGACTTGTAATCCTGTTCAACACACTTTACTAACATCAAACAAACCTGCAACATAATAAGTTGCAGCCACAAGGGTCAATACATTTGAATTGTATTGGCAAGTTTCACTACTATGTAGAAATTAGTGGACCCTATCATTACATGCATATTTGGCTAAGTAGGGGTTAAGCTCTTTTGCAGAAAGCAATATAGTTTTGTCCTATCTTTTAAAAATAGTTTTTATCTTTTGTCAAATTTTTCTGAACTCCTTGGAGAACATCAAGTGCTTCTAATCCCTTGTTGTCACCATCAAGTTTTACTTTGAGAAATTGGAATATCGAGATCTTCCATAGCTTCAGGCCTTAGTTGCTCAGAGTTGTCCGTAACCGGGGACACGGCTAAGTACTTAGAATTTGATCTTCTGCAGAAGTTGTACACTTTACCCACATGACACAATCTCATCTTGATGCCACCAGTGCCCGCTGGATAAGTACTCACCAAAATGGAGTACCGACAGATCGAGAATGTGACAAAGTCTTTTCATAGAAGTCCTCCCAATACACAATGCTAGCTTGTCAACCAGGCACCAATGTAGGGATTTATTTCCCTTACACAATTCTAGTTAACCTGAAGATGCCAATGCATGGGTCTTCCACTATGTAGTTTACTAGGCCAAAGCCCATTTAGCATGTGGCTGTACACGGAAGCCACTGTACGAGAAACATGTTCAATCTCTAAGTCCCTGGGTGGTTTCCTTCTAGTGCACATACAAAAAGATAGCCATATAAACATGGTTCCCTTTGTTGCCACCTTGTCAAAAACTTGAGTATCCTTGTCCACCCAGGTGGTTCATTGAGTACTTGTTTTATTATATAAAACATATATCTTTTCAACTCTTCATATATCATATCATGTATCCCATCCCAAATATATAGCAGGGCTAAGCATACTACAACTACAATGTTTTCACTAAGGATGATATATGGGTATCCTATTAGGATTTAGCATAGCATAAAATATAGTAGTCCATTATCATGCATGTTACAAAAATCCACTAAGTGTAATGAAAATAGTAGGACATGGATGATAGTGTCACTTGCCTTTTAGTAGAGAATGTTGGTTCACTTCTTGATCTTGCAAATATCACACTCTTCTAACTTCACTACAATTCAATCAAGCAAACACATATTCAACTAGCATTCAAACAATTTATCACACATAAAATAATAGAAACAAGGCAATGCATGCAAGCATGCAAAAGATGGTTTTATTTAGAAAAGTGGTTTCTATTAGGCTCTAAACATTTTAATTCTCAAAGTGGTCACTTACTAAAGTGGTAAAAATCATTTGCAAAAGGTTTCACCTCATAAACCAAATATTATGACAAGGTGATATTTTATGTAGTTGAAAATATTTTTTAGCAAATTAATGACTTTATATGGTTCATCAAATATGTTCTTAAATCTCAAAACTTGGTTTTTAGGGTCAGAAGGTTTGAATCAAATCATTTCCCAAAGGTTTTACTCAAAAATCATTTCTAAACCATAAACAATATTTTTATTTGACTAGAAATGAGCTAACTCAAATATTTATTCCTTAACTTCACAAAACACAATTTTAAATCCATAAGTTGGTTCCTATGGTCAGTAGGTTCAAAACAAACCAATTAGCAAAGATTTCATCTTAAAAAACATTTCTAGAACAAATTTTATATTCAAATTATGCCTACACATGTTTCTGCAAATTCAACCAATTTTCCAGAAGCAAATCATTAAACAAAGTGCATGGTTGGGTAGGATTTGTCTTGCTGATTCCATTGACATAAAATTTGCAAAATTTGGACGTGTAGAACTAAAGTTATGAATTTTACAAGTTTGTAATTCTAATAGATCAAATTTTTCTGGTTTAAACAGACTCTGTCGACGTGGCTCACTCTTACTGGCTGATACCGCTTCATGCAGATTGAGCAATACTGGCCGTTAGATCTAATGGAAATCGCATGGCACAGAACACACGATACCCTTTCATTTAATGATTCTATCTCTATCGCTGGATCTGCATCGAACGGCTCATAGCACACTGCCAAGAACTGGTGGCGCTGGCGCGGCGGCGAGCTGCGGAGCGCTCTGGCTACGGTGGATTCGGTGAAGCGGGAAGCAAGGGAACAGGAGAAATTGCTCACCATGCTCACAGTGGTGTGGCGAAGCTCGAGGTGAGGTCGGCTTGTCGAGGGGCGCACCGAAGCTGCGTGGATTGCTCGCCGGAGTCAGTGGCGGCGCCAGATGCTTCGGTTCGTCGTCAGGGACGGGGCTGCATCTCACCCTAAGGCAAACGGGAGGGGGTGTTAGACGCGTACTGTTCTGGGGATCACGGGAGCATCATCAGGAGGTGTTGGGGCAGTCTGTACTCACTGGGGTGCTTGCCGGAGCAAATGGCAGACGCGGGGGTGCTCAGATGGTGGTCCTTGCCAATGCTACGGTGCTCGCTTGGGCGAGTGGAGCACACGGGTAGGTGCGCACGGGACTAGAGAGCAAGCTCGTATGCTCTAGGAGTGGAGAGGTGGTCGGAGTCGCCGGGATTTCACCGGAGAAGCTTGTCGAAGGCAGCACGGTGTGGTTTAAAATCAGAATAGCCATGGGGCAGAGAGGGTGTGGAGAGTGGGGGAAAGATAGAGGAGAGCGTGGCGTTTAAAGGCGTGTGGTCGCTGGCGAGATTAACGCAGACATCAATGCGAATTGATCGCTGCAATCAATGGCAGAAACGGCGAGGGGGATGTGGTCGCGGTGGAGACGATGATGAGGTGGTATGTGGGGTCCGTTGTCAGCGAGAGTGAGGGAGTGGTTGTGGGGTCCAGTCGTCAGTTGCTGTGCGGGTGTGTTCCTGGGTAAAAACGGTTCGCGAGTGGGAAAGGAGTGGGCTGCGCTGCTGGGCTTTAGTTGGGTTGGGCCAGATGGGTTGGGCTAGTTTCTATTTTTTATACTGATTGCTTTTTCTTTTTCTGTTTTGAATTTCTGTTTTGAATTTCATTCAAACAATTCAAACTCCAAATCAATTCAAACCACCACCAAACTTTGGGTATATTTTAATTCTGTTTAACAACATATTCCAAAGTCCAAAATAAAATAATTATTTTTAGGGTTTATTATTTATTAGAAATAAATAAATAGGCTTTAGTCTTTATTTCAAATAGGGTTCAAATATGTTTAAAACTCTATTTGACTTTCTAAATTTCCACAAAAATATTTTTAGTAGGTTTTATTTGAAAATATAAAACACTTGGAATTTTTATTTAAAATACTTTAACAAGTTTTAGTGTTTATTTAAAATGAAAAAACCTTTACTTAAATAAAATTGGATATTAATAAATCCTTATTATTTTATTTAAATAATCCTTTACTCTTTTATCAAACAAAATATTTTATTTTAAAAGCTTGGCCAAGATTGATTTTGACTCTTTAAAATAGTCCTTATTTATATTTCTACCTTTGCTTTTGAAAACCATATCTTCTTATTTAAAGATCCAAAAATAGTGATTCCAACTATTATAACTTTATTTACTTTTTGTTTAACTTTTTAAATCCCTTTAGAATTCTATTGGATCAAAATAGGTTTTGATGTTTCCTATTGGAATCAAAAAGTTTCTTCTCACCCTAAATTTCAACAATTGTTTAATTTGTTTATTTATTTTTCACGTTTCAAAATTTGGAAAATTTTGGCATGTGACAATGGACCCCTGGAAGGTTACGTCAACTAGGATTATCTCCCATTGTCAGCATTGCCTGTGACCCCGAAGATGGAGCTTCGCCTATGCTACCGTTATTATTACGTATTCCGCTGCTTGAGATGTATTAAGAACTGGATCATGAGATCCTTAATTGTGTAAAACCTTATGTATGGTTTGTAATGGATGATGTACTGTGGTATCCAAATCTGTTATGTCTCGCAAAAATGGTAATCCTGGGATTGCGATGTATGGCATAACAGGCATCTGGGATTAAAAATCCGGGTGTTGACAGACCGGTGCATGTCGGGTTTGGGGAGCTACTTCCCAAACGGTCCCTTCTTGGACTTCTCCCTATCATCACCCAATATGAGAGTGGTGGTACGAGCTGGGTTGGCCAAGTCACATGGGTAAAATGTACTAACCCCTGCAGGGTGTATAAACTAATCAATTAGTTGTGTCCCCGGTTATGGACATCTGAGTTGCTTGATATTGAGTTCATGACATGATTCTCGCTCATTCTAATTTCCTAATTGCTTTCATGTTGATGGGTTAACTTAATTGGGATCTTCTCAAAGAAAATCAAAAATTGTTTATGAAAGTAGGGCAAAGGTATTTGCAAACGCAAGCTAGCCACAGTTACACTTGCCAAATATGCATGTAGATGCTAGGTTTATTGTCTCCTTTAATATCTCTACTTGCCATACATTCCAAGTATTGACCCTCCGGGGCTGCTACGTTTTATGTTGCAGGTTGTTATTCCAATTCTGAGTGATCGAATAGGTCGCGATACTCCACTCAACAGTTGTTCGCCTATGGCACAATTGAAGATGGAGCCTATCAATTTTTTATGCTTCCGTATGCTACCTGATATTGAGCTAGCCTTGAGCTAAGCATTATTGTAATAATGTAAATTCTGGATCAATTCGTTATTTATGATGCACTGTTAAATTCTTTGGTGTTCATTTGTACTGTGTGTGCCAGTGAACCGATCCAGGGATTGGCACTATACACTTGAACTCAGACTTATCAGGCGAGGGTGTTACAATGTCTAATAAACTACATATGTTTTTCATAGTTAACTTTGGTCTATTCCAATTAAGACATAAAGCATCTCAAGTCTAAACTAATCAATCCCACACCAAAAGACATTGAACACATCCTACTAATAATAAAGATTGTTTAGACCTTAGAAAAGGAATCTTTTCTTCAAATTTTATTATTTTTGCCACTTCAAACAACAAATCTTAGGACAATATGCTAAATCTTAACAACTAAACTTAAGAACTTTCATCATAGTAAACATATGACAATTAATCATAATCACATTGCTTTAAACCTTACTTGTATATCAGGATTGTTAATACTTAAAGATCCTTATAAATGCCTCTACATGTAAAGCAAGATTTGAAGATAAGGCAATTCTTATATAAGTAATCCTTGAATAGCATTCCACAATTTTGTATCTTACTGTTGTATAATAGTATAATTACATATTGTTTCACACACACTCACAAGCCCTAATAAGAAGCACAAGTGTAAAAATCATCTAAAAGTACAACACATTTCAAAGACATCATTTCTAGTAGCCAAACCCTAGAACAACGCTATCCCAGGAATTCATGTTTATGAAGTGCATCACATGTGCATAAAAACATTTTGCTTCTTTAAACATTAGTCCTTACCGGACCAATGATGCTGATTTCAGATATTGGGTCTTATATTGTCTTGAAGACCGTGAGTGCATAATCTTGCAATCACAAAAGGCAATTTCACACTTGCTCATGTCCTTTGATTATTTTCTATAAAGTATTTTACAAATCCAGTGTTGTCATCACCTGCATTTGAAAAAGGTCTGAAAACACTATTTTCATAATAATGTGATTATAGGTTATTTACCATGAGGTAATATCCTACTATGAAAGTTCAGGTGGTAAAGGAACATATTATCTAGGACTTAACAACCAATGTCGCCAGTGATTCTTGCGCCGTATATCACCCGTTAACCATGAGATTTGGAATGGGACGGAGAAGTCAGCTGTATCTTCTTCCTCTCGCATGTAGACGGATGTGCAGGTCGTGGTTGTTATCCTCGTAGTGTGCATATTAATCGGTAATTCGTAGAGGATATGCAGCATATGGGTGGGAACCCTCAACGTCCCACGATAGTTCTGGCATCTAACGGTATGTACAAACCATTGTCATAATCCAATATGTGGGCATGGTGTACACCAAGGAGGCATGCGAGGTCGTGAAGGGGGCAGTGATTAGCATGGATCATATTCTGGGCCCCACATCATGGAATTGTGGATGGGAATAAGCTGCCCGGTTGTGCAACAAAGAGTTGATCTCTCATTGGTAAAGTAACGCACCTCTGCAGAGTGTAAAAACTGTAACTTGTTACTCCTTGTTCCGGGAAGGAGCTACGAACGCGGCGGGAAAGAAACTCCATGAAAGTTCTGGTAAACCCGTGAGGGCTGACGGACATAGCTTTTCAGAATAAAAGCAACCTTTGAAGAAATGTTTACGAAAACTTGCATGGCCTACGACCTACGGTCTGTGGCTGTAGTTATAGTGCATCAAACACTCCTTTTCTAGTGAACTTGCTGAGTATGCTCGTACTCAAAGTATCTTCTTAACTCTTGCTAGATTCTGAAGCCAATACAGACGACGTCTACATCAAGTTATGCTCCAAGAATCACCATCAACCACTAAAATCCCTTGAAGAAAGTCAAGAAAGTCAACATACACATCAACTCAAATAAGGACGAAGTTACTGATTAGATGGGAAAATAATCTCTAACCATAGAACCTATCTCTGTAGCATATTGCAATAGAAGCAATGCCAGATCATTAGTTAACATACTAGTCTAAATAGTATGAAAGTATTTGAGTTGTTTATTTATGATTCTTCTTTATAAGAAGATTCTTTCTCTCTCTTTAACCTAGAGTGTTCTTTGGATCTTGTGTATAGAGTGAGTTGTAACCTTTCGTCATGTATTGGACCTGTTGTGTTTCTGTTGTACCACTCTGAGGGATGTAATACTAGTGAACGGTGTTTCATTGGTTTTATGTCAACGACTATAGTATACTACATCATGCAGTGGTATGCTGGGTCACCGCATTAAGGACTTGGATGCAGTAGACGGATAATGGAAGGGAGACGCCGCGCACAAATTGGGCCTGAAGATATACCTATTCTCCCGGTTGGGGAGAAGGGATGACCTCTCCGGCCGGATCCGCCCGCCATACTAGGCCCTCCGTCGCAGGGAGGTACCCCTCGGATATCATCTCCTTGATGTCACTCTCGGAGATGTTTGAGCCTCGCCACTCTCCCTTGTGGGAGTCTTCTTCCTCCTCCAATGGCTCTAGTGCCATCGAGATGTGGTTGCCGCCGATGGACTCAACCACCACAGAGTGTGGCACCACCACGCCCTCTGGTGGGACGTGGACCATGCTGGATGGCTTGGTCGAGACCTTGCTAGACACCACCATCATTCATGTGTTTCTACTTCTTGCCATTGGAGCAGAAGAGATGGATTGGAGATTGGGAGGATTTAGGGTTTTCCTCTGTGTACGCGATGACCTCGAAGAGGGGCTTGGGCTGGAGGAAGACGATGACGCAAGGGAGAATGAGGTGAAAATATAAAATGCCACCACGGTTAAGATATATAGCCCTTGGTGTCAAGATTCGTACAAGTTGATCCAACGGTTGATGCATTGATAGCACGTGCACGAACGTTTGCGGATATTTCGCCATGTTCCCATCGCGGCGGCCAGCGTTTCAGATCCTTCATGCGGGGAAAATAGCTATGATTATGTTCTCTGCATGTGTGAGTTACGAGGCGTCATTGACCTGTGGTCTACGCCATCTCACTAACATGTGCAGATGAATAGTCCCATCTAAAGATTACGGCATGGATGGATCCTGTCCGGCTACAAGAAGAGTATGATGGAAGACTCAGTGATTCTCCGACTTACGTGTTGAAGACGGAGAATATTGCAGGGTTCTTGGGAAGACTACAATATGTTTCTTGACGATTTGCCGACATTTACCTAGACAGAGCATTCAATCCAAAGAGGCAAGACGGTGCAAGATCTCGGAGTTCTCCAGGGGCTACCGTTGGGGATATGTTAAATGGGTATCACCATAGCATGTCTTAAATCCGTCAAACACAGGTGTCCCACAGTTGGTATCAAGGCTTATGGCCTGCTGGGCGGCCCAGTTAGCAGGATCTAGAAGGGAGGCCCATGCCGGATAAAGGAAGGCTACGATGGAGTGACCGACATACCCGAAGCCTTGGAGTGCAAGACACGTTAGACGAGTTGGTACTCGTGTAGGACTCTATGACCTGTCTGGCTAGGACTTTCCCTGTAACCCTAGGTTATGGCGACTATATAAGCCAGTCCTTTGGGAGCCTTTAGGGCAAGACACGACTCATATCGTGCACAGCAAACTGATCCCTGTAACTCGGTGTATTGTCATTATAGTGATTTATAACAGCAGTGGGATTCCTCCACCGTTGTGGGATCTAAACCTGGGTAAGCTGTGTTACCTCGTACCCTCCAACTCGCCGCCTTCCCCCACTTCTCTAAACACGCTTTGTGAGTGCCCCTGTATTGCGTACTCGTCGGCAATACCACAACATAGCACATGATCATCAGTTCAAGCATGCAACACAGAGCATCCACACGATCATTAGTTCACCACATGTTGGAACTACTCTTCATCAGTATCAACTTATAGTTCCTCTTCTTTGTCACTACAGTACTCCTCAATTGTGTTGTCTTCTTCAGGATCACTATCAACTTCCTCCTCCTCAACTTCTTTCCTTTTACCTCTGATATGTTCAAACGCTAATGCATCTATGATGCGGCCTCCTTTGATAGAGAGTCGACGTTTCCTGAAAGGGAGAGCCTTAGATACAGTCTGGCACATAGAACACTTTTGTAGCCTGGGTTGCCAAGATGTAACTTTCATCTTTGTACCAAAAATTGGTAATGCTAACACTCCATAAGAGTTTATCGTACACCATTTCAGTATCCTTGCGGCCCTCAAGCTGATACCAGTCGTAGTGGAATAACACAAATGATCATTGGTGTTCCAAATCAGAGTTAAAATACAGCACCTTGATATCCTTGAGGACATCATAAAATGAATATCCTTCTTAAAGTGACAACCTTTAGTCATTACTCCACTATTTTGTGTTTTATTGCCCTTCTCACGGTCAGCGGTGAGGAACCGAACACTATCCACAATACAAGCTGAATATGTTCTTACTCAGAAGTCTGGGCCACACGCCAATGCAAAAATCTCTTCATCCACAGCTTCTGGATTCTCCTGTCGCTTTTTCATGACCTATATGTACCATAGCATAAAAACAATATGGTCAAATCATGCATTCAAATGCTATATATGAAGGACATGGATAAATGCAAAATAAAATTAACATGGTCCTTGAACCATCTTTGAAATCCTTGCTCAAGCCTTCTTTCCACATTGGGCATCCCATTGTTCACCAATTGTTCTCGGCAAATACTGCAATCCAGAGAGTAACTCAGAATTAAAATATTTATGTGTATGGAAGTTTTGAATGCATAAGTATGGGAGATCAGAACATACATGATATATGTCTTAACCTCCTCGCAGTTGTTTAGGACATACCAAGTCATCTGGGTTATCTCCCTTTTGAGGGTCTGATGGCACCCACCAATTGTCGTGGGACGCTTCGCTGGAAACCCCAAGAGCAAGGTATGAAGTAGCACAGCAGCAAGTTTCCCTCGGTAAGAAACCAAGATTATCGAACCAGTAGGAGGAAGGAAACGTCACACAGGTGTTGCAAGCAACACGGAGACCTGCACAACACAAACTCAAGACTTTTCCCCAACGAACCAGTGAGGTTGTCAAGCTCATCGGTTTGCTATAACAAAGGATGAAACGTATGGTGTGGAAGGTAATGGTTTGCAGGAAGTAAACAAGTAATAGTGGAAGATGTATCAATGGTAAATATTGGACCGGGGTCCATAGTTCACTAGAGGTGCTCTCCTTAAATAAACAACATGGCATGAAGGGTAAACAAATTACAGCAGGGCAATTAACCGGAACTGAGCAAGGCATAACAATGCAAATACTAGTCAGAAAGATCCTTTGAGATTCGATAGGGCAATACAACAAGATACATAGACCGCCATCCAACTGCATCTATGACTAGAAGTCCACCTTCAGGTTATCATCTGAACCCCCTCCAGTATTAAGTTGCAAGCAACAGACAACTGCTTTAAGCAAAGTGTGTAAGGTAAACAGTCCACATGTTCCATGAACAAGAGACCTTTGTTTTCTCCCTAGTAGAAACAACACATCTACAACCGAAGAGATTATTGTCACTTCCCTTGGAAACTAGAGGCATGAACTTATGGTTTCTGCATCGGGGGCTTCTTATAGGCGAAGGGGGAGGCCGAGGCGGTGGCCAGGGGCCCCACACCCCTCCCAGGCGCGGGGCAGGGCTCACCCGTGCCTAGGGGAGATCTGGGTGCCCTAGCTCGCCTCTCCGGCTCCCCTCTGGACTTCTTGTTCCCCACAGAAAGTAATTGACTTTGAAGTTTGTCCCGTCCAATTCCAAGAATATTTACTAACTTTTCTCAAACAAAAAGCAGCAGAAAATAGGCAACTGGCACTGTGGCAACTTGTTAATAGGTTAGTACTAGAAAACATGTAAAAATCACCTCAAAGTGTAGACAAGCAAAGCAAAGTAGATACTAAACAAGCATGGAGCATCAAAAAATAGATACGTTTCCGACCTATCAACATCCCCAAGCTTAACTCCTGCTCGTCCTCAAGTGATAAAAAAGAATAATTTTTGAGGTGACATGCACCCTCACAAAGATCCAACCATTTGCAAGCATTGAAAGCTGGGATCAAAGAACTCTAAACATGTGCATAAAAGATGGAGTTCTAACAATAGGACATAGTAACTATGCATGCAACATGACAAGCTACAAACAAAGATCATGAATAACATGCATTGAAAAACGTTTGTTTGTTTCACATACAGAAAACATAGCATAGTGGCAATCAGCTTGTCCCTCATAGAGTAGAAAATAGATGCATAGGATACCTTCAAAGTTCACAAGGGTGAATAGAAACAAATAGCACAAGAACAAGTAATATCACAATATGCATCAATTAATAAGCTTTGGAACACTGCATACAGAATGACAACTATGCTCTCTTAATGGTGCCTAAAGGTAGAAGGTGGAGACTCACATAATGGTGGAAGAAAGGCCTTTTTGTAAAAGAAGCAGGGATTTCAAGTTTCAAAAAGAGCTTCCAAAAATTATGGTACTTATTAGCTTTCAACCCTCATTTCCCCTATCATAAGCATCTTGAAGTGATTAAGGTTAAAGTGACAAAGATGGAGTATATGTTTGACGAAGTATAAGTTGGCAATCTCAAGTCCCTTGAATACGAGGGCCACACCTCATGTGTGACACCCCCGGGATCAGGGATAAACAAATCCCAGACCTCCGTCTGACATAAGCTTAACCTTGAGCTCGAGGATATCCAGTGAAGAATTCGGTAACACAACAGTGACCCTACGACACAAAATTTATTACAGCAAGCTCATAACTGAGCAGAGAACCAAATTATTACAAGCAGAGGTCACTGACCACAAACATCAAACAATGGAAGGCAAATTATGCTATTAAGTATAGCAAACTTAACAAATGGCCTAAGAGGCCTGAAGCATAACGATGACGTCCCAGCCCATAGATTCCAGGCTTCCGGCCGGGAACCCCAAGCTACTCGTTGATGTCGATGTAGTACCAAACTGATCTTCAAGGAACACTTACTCTGCCAAAAGTATCAACAAAGAAAGGGTGAGTGCAGGGTGTACTCCGCAACACTTATGGCTGGTGGAGTTGTTTTGCGAAAAGTCATCTTTTGTTTATAAAACAAGAGGGAGAAGAGGCTCGTCTAATCAGAGTATTTTAAAAGGGGATAAGGGACCGACATCTCCAAAATATTGATCATCATCTTTATATCCACCAAATCATCATCATCTGAACTAGGATCACCCCCTCGTAACCATGAGGAAGCATCCTTAACAAACATTAGTTGCCAATTTTTACGATTAGGTTCATGTTCTCTATGATCACCCATCCGTTCCCAAGTCGTCCATAACCGTGGACACGGCTTTCCGAAAGATTATTACCCTGCAGGGGTGTACAACTTTACCCACACATACCAACTGACTCTTAATGCCACTTGCCACACTTCCTTGGTGTGCTGTGTAGCACCCCAGGTAAAACCACCACTTGAAAATCGTTGTTGTTTTTATTATGTGCATTATCATGGCATCAGCATGCATCTGTTTGCCTAAAACTATTTTCTAAAAGCCTATTTTATTTTCTGGATGTTCTCCTCTTTGTTCAAAGCCAAACCCCATATCTGTCCGGATCTTTTATTTGTCTAAAAACCTTTTACAAATGTTTTGTTTAAAATAAATAAAAATAATAAAAATATTTTGTATCGGGAGAGGCAGTCCATCCGGTCAAGCCCAAAGGCCCAACTAGACAGACTACCTACTACCCTATATATAAAACCCTAACCCTAAATTCCTAGAAACCCTAGCCTAACCAGATCCTACCCCATCCCTCTACCCCCCGCCGCCACCCATCGCAACACACGCATCTATCATGCACGCACGCACGCTCCCTTCCTAGCCCGGTCAAAGCCCGATCCCACCCACGACCCCTCCTTCCCTCTCTCTCCCCTGGCGCCCTCTCCTAGCAACACCCCGAACCCACGTCTCACGCGAGCCCGAACCCACTCCCTCGCGTCGACCTCCTTCCTCCCAGGTGTGCGCCGCCGCCGGATCCCCAGGCGCCCCCGCCCTCGAGACCTTGGCCCTCTCTTAGATGCACCACTGCCGCCATCTCTCTGGTTCCTCGCCGGCCCTTCCTCCTTGCCTCCTCCTGCATCTTCCACCGCCGTCAGGGACACCAACTCCCTCCCGTCGCCTCTCTACGCAAGCCGCGAGCCTCGCCGACCTCCGTCGTCCCGCGCCCGCGTCTGGCCACCGTCCTGGCTCGATCCTCTACCGACAGAGCTCCTCTCCGCAGCGCCTCTTCCACCCTTCTTCTAACGCGTGAGTCCCCGGCCGCAGCACCTCCTCAAGCACGCGCAGGCCTGCTCCTCCTCGACGCGTGGCCCAGCTTGCAGTGCCTCGTCGCCGGCCTTCCTCTACAGCGAGCGAGGCCGCTGGCCTCTGCATCCTCCTCCCTGTTCGCCAAGCGTCGATCGCCTCGCCGGCCATCTCTGCAAGCACCGCTTCCCATCTGGCGTCCTCCCCTCGTCGGCGCCCCTCTACATCACGACCTCCCGGCCAGGTCCCCATCGCCTTTCATCCAAGGTTGTGACAAGCCTCCAGCACCCCATGCTCGCTTCCCTCCCCACACGTTTTCTGCTCTGCTGTTTTGGTAGGTGCCGTATCAGTGGGGTGCTCCGGCTAGTGGGCTATGCCTTGCCCTCCTCGCTTGTAATCCAATTGGTGTGTTTCCTTCCGTTTGTACTTGCTCATGTGGATGCTGCGAGGACACCGATTTGACCTTCATCAATGTTTCTTCCCCACACTGGCCATTTCATCAGGTTCTTCCTGTCGTTTGACCTCGCCACCAACAAGATCACGCCATCGTGGATCTGGATCATTGTGTTCCCTTCTACAAGATATTCCTCGTCGTCGATGAATGATGCCGCATTCAGGACCACCAAGATTATACCCAAGATCTCCTTCGTGGACCCGACGGCCCCGATCCGAAGACCGATCCCGGCGTCCGAACACCGAACCCCAAGATCGCCGAGTTCCCCATGTGTGACCCCAAGCCCTATATTTTTATAATATGATAGTTAATTTGTGCATATTGAATTTTACATGCTTGCATACATATTCGTGTGGGTTGGGGGGCATTATGCCGATTCACCTCATAATTAAATATGGAGACCATATGTGGCATCTAGCCTTATATTGCCCCCATTTAAATTGTGTAGCGAACTGATGCCATGTTTCGCCTTGTTAAGAAAACATTTGAATTGCGGGGTAGCTAAACAACTATAACCATATACTTAATTGTCGGGACCCCGGTTCCGCTTAATATGACCTAATTGCATTGCATATTTTCCATGTCATACATCATACATGCATCATGCCCGATCTTCTGCCGAAGTATTAAATAGTGCAACCGGTGTTTTTTCTAGTGCTTTGCTTCTTCACGGATTAGGCCGATGAGTTGATGCGAGTGTCGACCCGATCTTCGGATGAACCTTCGGCAATGTTTTCAGGCGAGCAATCTCCCCCTTTCTACCTATCTTACTTTTATAGTATTTATTCCCTCCTGTTGATCTATTGCTATCTGTGTGGCGATGCTCTAGTTTTCGTACCCGTGATATCCCTTGCAGCCTTATATTGCCTTGGACACATCCTATTACCTGTTGCTTGGTATATAGTTGGACTTGCGTGTCGTAGCCGCTTGCTCAAGTGATGTTGCGTGTCGTCAAGTACCACAGTTGTTGGAAGACTGCCTTATGCTTTTATGTTGGAGATGATCATGGCTTTAAATATTGTTTAATAACTAAAATTGAAGTAGGTAAATAATGCAGAGGCACAGGTGGGCAATAGATGTTATTTGGTTTTTAACCGTCCACTTGTGTCCCGTAGGACCCCGAGTACTTGATACCTGTTCTTTGAATATTGGCACTATCCGCATGTGGGACCATGAATCCCCCTAGCCAGAGCTTGAGTCATACTTATTTCTTGGGGCCACAAAGTAGTTTGGGGCTTTATTACTATCCTGTACTTATGCCATGCTTTACTGCTTTATTTACGATTACGCGTGGAGCGCCTGTACTGTTTAGGTAAGCGGAGTGTTTTTACGGTATCGACAAGCCCAGTCACACTTTCGGGTTCCCAGTCGTTTATAGCCATTGACGCAAACCTCTGGGTCCGTTCCGGAGCCGGCCAACTTCGTAGCGGGTAGCTTGGTGGGGTGGCCCCCTGAAATTTATATGAATCTTGCAATTGCTCTGTCGCGATGCCTCGTTGGGTTTTATTTGGTTTTTCTCGAGGTTGATCGTGCGTGTGTTGCTATTTGTGCCCCCCTGCAGGGTAAAACTTTCTGAAAGCCATGTCCGCGGTTATGGACGACTTGGAGCACAGTATCTCGATCATAGACAACTATAACTAAAGTAGTGCTATAAATTTGACTTTATAATGATTAGTAATCAGCTTCACTATAATGGAATGGCTAAATAAAAGTGCCAACAATTGCTGGTTTGGATTGTCACCTGTTATCATTGTATCTGACTAGTAAGTATTGCAACTACAACGGAATGGCTAAATAAAAGTACCAACAACTTCTGGGTTTTGGGATGCCTCATGCTATATGTATCTGACTAGTAAGTACTACAACTACAACGGAATGGTTAATTAAAACTGCCCACTGCTTATTATATCAGGATGACTCATGCTATCTATATCTGACTAGTAATTGCCGCAACTATAACGAAATGAATAAAATTGCCAACTGTGTGAGTTCCTCGATTGACTTCCTCGTTTGGTCTCGAGGGGGAAATACCAGGATGGGTATGCTTGGTGATAGTTTCAGGTTGGGTCCGAATAGGTCTTTCTTATCCCTATCTGATAGCCGCCAGTTGTACTGAGTCTCTATAGGTTGTTTAGTGCATGCTGCGCTGCCGCTTCAGTCCACCATACCTATGTAGGCGAGGACCGCCGAATTCTAGTCTCGCCGTGTAGTGGCCTCAGTACTGACCGCTCTCTTTTGCCTTTGCACTTTGCCGGCACCCCTTTTGTTTTAACAGGTTTTGAGATCGACGTCGTTAGCAGGGTTACCCTTCCGGCTTGGCCTGGGCAGGGTTATGGATGCCATTGGTTATTCTTCAGGGCTCTTAGCCCAATTTGCATCGTGTCCGTACTCAGACACTATATCGTTTTCAAGGTGATTTGGATCGTTGTACTATATATCTGTATTCTTGACTCATTGAGTCGTTGTTGTATATAGCTGTTTTGTGGGTTCCATCATGGACTATTGTGTAATGATATTACTTCGTTTTCCACCCGCACGAAAGTGCTTGGTGGGCACCTTTGAATCGTTTCTATGCGGGTTTGGTGGGATTCGCTAAACCTTGCATAGGGACGATTCTGAGGGTGTTACATACTGACATAGGGTGTGATTGGACACGACCTTTACCTTGCTTTCGCCGAGACCATGAGTCACGCAATAAGTATTGTTCCGCCGTAACGGGTCAAATCCCGAAGTCGGTACTTAAAGATGTGGGGTGAGGTTGGTTTACCAGGGGCGCCATCAACCCCAAGCAACCTGGTCCACGCTTCCCTACCTGTTATGAATGCACCTCCTTCACCCCCTTTTTCAAAAACATTTTCAATGCGTATGTCGAATGGAACGCCCGAACTATGTGACTCATGGAATCAATAGGCAAGTTAGTCAATCATGGAGTCCCCATTTACCCCGTGTGGTTGTACGCTCGTCTTGGTTCAAGAGGCAAGAACCTAGGGTCCTAAGGGTGGCGAGCATGGGACTAGAAAAACCACATCCCGTCGTGGCCTCCCATACAAGCCTTAGCATGTTTATTCTCATATCACTGATCTCATCTTATCACGTTCTCCTGTCATACTAGATTATCTGCATCTGATACATCATCTGGATGGACCAGAACTGATAGGTATGCATGGCTAAGCAGGACACAGATATAAGCTCTAGCAGTGCACACAAGCCAAACCTAGTTATGATAGGAGCAGTGGATCAGGTAATATAAGCTCAAAGGGAGTATGCAATAGATAGGATACTTTATTTATCGATAAAAGACCATAGTAGAATCGTATGCAACATGGCAAGAATAGAAATGCTTTCGAAATCATAGGATTATATCATGGTGGGGCTATGCTTTCCTTTGCCAGTTGATAGGAGATAGACAGATCTTCGGAAGCCATGTACTTGACTTGTTATAATTGGTCAAGTATTGTTCGTCGATCTTCGATCTTCGTCGGTGTTGATCTCTGGTTTCGATCTCGATCTCGATCTCGTATTCTACCGAGAAGAAGCAAATCACCGGAAAGAAAGGGGGAAACAATCAACACATGGCATCGATGCAATGCTAAAACAAGGATGATGATATTCCAAGTTAAATTGTATCAAAATGTAACCCTAAAACATGCTCGAAAATTTAAATGGGGTTCCGAGGGGTGAAAACCCTAACTCGGGGAAACTATGGAAACACATGAGAGGGGTTGATTTTGTTCTCTAATTAAACTTGTCATTTTAGTTGTTGGTCAATGCATGATGATATCTTAAATAGCTAGGTTTCATTTTTCTAAACATTTGGATATATTATTTGTAATTTTCTGACTTATAAATCAAAAGTTATTGAATTTCCAATATTATACAAATTACAGAAATTATTAAACCATTTAAATTGTTTTACTGCGTCATGCTAACGTCAGCTTGGGGGTTTCGGTGTTTCTTACTGGGGCTGGGTCTAGCCCCAGTCACAGACATGTGGGGTCGGGGACATGTTGACTAGCCACACATACACGACTTGGTCAGCGCCCACGTCAGGCACACGCAGGCGCCACGTCGACGCCACGGTGGCGCCACATGGGCTCACCGGAGAACACATCAGACGGCGTCGAAGAACGGTGCTAGAGAGCGAGCGAGGACATGCGAGCATGTGCGTCGGGAAGAGGAGGACGAGGCGAGCCATAACGTGGAGGCGCCGCCCTGTTTGGGTCATCGGAGCGGCGAGCACAACGTGCGGCGGCGGCAGCGCTTGTAGGTGAACATCGGCAAGGCAAACCAGGAAGCGAGGGAGGGGTTGGAGGGCACTGGAGGATGTAGGAGCTCACCACCGAGGCAGAGAAGGGGTTGTCAAGGCCGGGCGAGGTTGGAGGGCGCCGGAATCGATGGCGGAGAGCGGCAGCCGGCGGTGGAACGAGGTAGTAATTGGAGCTACTGGGAGCTCCCGGGCTTGGTCGAGTAGGGGCAAACGAACGACGAGGGCGAGGCGGAGCCGACGGTGGCCTCAAATGGACGAGAGGTGGCCGAAGACGATGACAACTGACGGCTCTGGCCAGAGCTAGGGTTCGACCTACAGGGAGAGGGAGAGAGAGAGAGGGGGGGTGAGAGGATAGGGTGCACAGGAGGCATCGTGGTGATCTAATCCTCGCGTCTGGGGCGTAGGATGCATCGCGACGGTCGGCGGAGATCGACGGCAGTCGCTGCGGCATGCAGCTGCTTCCTTGTTGGTGAGGAAGACGACGAACAGGGGCGAAGCGGTATGGGCTGCACGTGGGCCGAGATGGGCTGTGGGAGTGGTGCGCTGAGCAGCAGGGAGAGCGGAGAGGAAACTGGGCTGGGCCTGGTTGCTGTTGGCTGCTGTTTTTTTATATTTGCAAATCTTCTTTTCTTTTTCTGTTTTGTCTTTTTCTCTTTGTATTTCATTTTGAAAT
Organism: Avena sativa; assembly: GCA_916181665.1. Classification (NCBI taxonomy): domain Eukaryota; kingdom Viridiplantae; phylum Streptophyta; class Magnoliopsida; order Poales; family Poaceae; genus Avena; species Avena sativa. Next base: position 134,434,083 of record OV702298.1, read on the forward strand.
ATCTTTTGACTAATTTCAAAAGTACCAGAAGGTTTTCAAAATATATAAAATACTGTAGGAACCCCTCTAGGAAATTTGGGACCCATACATTTTGATACTTTTCAGAATATGGAAACTATTTGAATGTTTCAAAGAGGGAAAGAAGGTTAGGGTTTAGGGTTTTATTATTTTCTTTGCATGCAAATTTTAAGGCATGATGCTCATGATGCACAAAGCAAACCCTAATATAGATTAACTAAAACTGGGGTGTTACAGCTCTATCCCCCTTACGAGAATCTCGACCCGAGATTCCAAAGGTAGGAAAAGAGACAGAGAGAGAAAGAAACAAGGTTACTCTAAGGTAAGAGGGAAACACACTAAAACAACACCAACAGAATATCTCATGGTCAACTCATAGATGGAGCAATCAAAAACAACTCTGAGATGACAACATGAAACACACCAAGGTAACAGAGGAAACAAGAGGAGAAGGTTTCAAGTTGTTAGACAAATGGTCTTCATAAGGATTGAGACCATGGAACTTACAGGAGATTTTGAAGGTTCTGGAGAAGAAAGCTTCCAACAGAAATAACATGACCACAGACTTCAAGAAATGAACCTCTACTAAACGGCTTAAGTAGAGATTTTAGGTTGCAGAGATATGGATCAACAAAACCAAGCTATTGAACTACTTTTGAAACAGAAGAGTCACTCTTTCATTCAACAGTAGGCCAAGACAGAAAGGTATTTTGGTGGAGAGGACTCGCATCAGTCACAAGGAACATGTATCAAGAGAAACTATTGATTATCAAAATCATAGTCACTCTTAAAACATGGTTGAGAAAACGAAGGAAGATATTTATTCATCCAGGTATACCAAAATCTTTGCCAAAGAGTAGGGTATCACTTTACACCACCAGATGAATAGTTAAGAAGATTTCCGATGACACGAGAAAAAAGAACTTCATTCTTCGAAATATTTTTGTCAGTGTTGATCTCTGGCTTCGATCTCGACCTCGATCTCGTATTCTACCGAGAAGAAGCAAATCACCAGAAAGAAAGGGGGAAACAATCAACACATGGCATCGATGCAATGCTAAAACAAGGATGATGATATGACAAGTTAAATTTTATCAAAATGTAACCCTAAAACATGCTCGAAAATTTAAATGGGGTTCCGAGGGGTGAAAACCCTAACTCGGGGAAACTATGGAAACACATGAGAGGGGTTGATTTTGTTCTCTAATTAAACTTATCATTTTAGTTGTTGATCAATGCATGATGATAGCTTAAATAGCTAGGTTTCATATTTCTGAACATTTTGATATATTATTTGTATTTTTCTGACTTATAAATCAAAATTTATTGAATTTACAATATTATAAAAAATTCAGAAATTATTAAACCATTTAAATTGTTTTACTGCGTTGTGCTGACGTCAGCTAGGGGGTTTGGGTGTTTCTTACTGGGGCTGGGTCTAGCCCCAGTCACAGACATGTGGGGTGGGGGACATGTTGACTAGCCACGCGGACACGACTTGGTCAGCGCCCACGTCAGGCACACGCAGACGCCACGTCGACGCCACGGTGGTGCCACATGGGTTCGCCGGAGAACACATAAGACGGCGGCGAAGAACGGTGCTAGCGAGCGAGCGAGGACGTGCGAGCATGTGCGTTGGGAAGAGGAGGACGAGGCGAGCCATAACATGGAGGCGCCGCCCTGTTTGGGTCACCGGAGCGGCGAGCACAGCGTGCAACGACGGTGGCTCTTGCAGGCAAACATCGGCAAGGCAAACCAGGAAGCGAGGGAGGGGTTGGAGGGAACTGGAGGATGCAGGAGCTCACCACCGAGGCAGAGAAGGGGTTGTCGAGGCCGGGCGAGGTCGGAGGGCGCCGGAATCAATGGCGGAGAGCGGCGGCCGACGGTGGAACGAGGTAGCAATTGGAGGTACTGGGAGCTCCCCAGCTTGGTCGGGTAGGGGAAAACGAACAACGAGGGTGAGGCGGAGCCGACGGTGGCCTCAAATGGACACGAGGTGGACGAAGATGACGACAACTGACGGATCTAGCCAGATCTAGGGTTCGACCTACAGGGAGAGAGACAGAGAGAGAGAGGAGAGGGGAGAGTGAGAGGATAGGGTGCACGAGAGGCGTCGTGGCAATCTTATCCTCGCGTCTGGGGCGGCGGATGCATCGCGACAGCCGGCGGAGATCGACGGCAGTCGCTGCGACACGCAGCTGCTTCCTCATCGGCGAGGAAGACGACGAACATGGGAGAAGCGGTATGGGCTGCACATGGGCCAAGATGGGCTCCGGGAGTGGTGTGCTGAGCGGGAGGGAGAGGGGAGAGGAAACTGGGCTAGGCCTGGTTGCTGCTGGCTGCTTTTTTTTTATATTTGCAAATCTTCTTTTCTTTTTCTGTTTTGTCTTTTTCTCTTTGTATTTCATTTTGAAATCTCTTTTGAATAATTTCAAAAGTACCAGAAGGTTTTCAAAATATATAAAATACTGTAGGAACCCCTCTAGGAAATTTGGGACCCACACATTTTGATACTTTTCAGAATATGGAAACTATTTGAATGTTTCAAAGAGGGAAAGAAGGTTAGGGTTTAGGGTTTTATTATTTTCTTTGCATGCAAATTTTAAGGCATGATGCTCATGATGCACAAAGCAAACCCTAATATAGATTAACTAAAACTGGGGTGTTATATCATGCTACTCAACTTTAGTCACCTGTAAGTTCTTATCACTGTAAGTATTTGCATATCATTGAGAACCGCCAATGGGGTACCCCTTGCACATGGTACAGGACCTATCGCATAACCAAAATAACAAGGCAAGCAGACAATGAGCATCTCATCAATTATTCTTATTTACCATGGGAATATGGTGCTTTTTCACTCTTTCCTCTTTTCCGAATGTGTCTCTTTTTTTATAAGAAGAATGCTTCATAGATGTCACTATGGTGATGCTGCAAGTTTCCACCATGATTAGCAATGGCTTAGTCTAGCGGCCTAGGCGTTTCTCTAACACAGGATACAAACTCCATGGACTTACAAGTTCCCTCTTTATTTCACACCGGTGACATCCATAGACAAAAGAGCATGATATCAACTAAGTACAAAGTACAAGTGCAATGTTGAAAACGTTCCCCGTGACAGCACGGTTCTGCTAATTCCAACGTATAAGTGCAAGCATATACAACATAGATGACACAATGGTTCAAGTTTATTAGGGGCAAAGAATATAAAGTGTGCCATCAAGTTTGTGAGGGCTTTAATCACTAAGTTTTCACATAACAAAATAGTTTTTAATTGGAAGATAGCTGAAAACAAGAATATACTTGGAATGGTGTAACACACCATGCATAGGATTTTATAGTGGACACTTTGGAATAACTTGGTTTCTTGGGAGTTGGAATCATGAGTAGAACTTACTCATACAAGTGGAGGCTAGCAAAAGACTGGGAGCAACCAACTAAGAGAGCAATAATGGTCATAATCATGCAGTGCAACAAAGCATACTAATCAAAGCATAGACTGGTACTACAAGTCAAGGACTAAATGATCATAGAGGGTAATGGTGACCTGTGATAGTCATAACATGGTGTAAGCATGTTCCAAGTCAACCCAAGCAAAGCATCAAAGGAGAATACCACAATAGTACGCTTTTGCATGCTAAAACAACGCATAATTTCTTCCAGGCACACTAAGAAATCCCAATTGTTTGGAACAAGACATGCTACAGCAATAATCACAAAGCATAAGGTTAAAACAACACCTAGCATGTCATGCTAAAGTCTAAGACACAGTCAATGCAAGCTCCTCTTGCACTTACAAGCAAGAACTTACTACTCATTTTAAACACGAAGCAAACTTATTTGCAAAACAACACAGCGAGAACAGGGGTCCAAACTACTCAAGCAAACTATACAAACTAAGCAAAGGAAACGAAACGAAAACTAAGACGCTCCAAGAACAACACAACTGTGCATGAGACAATAAAAATGAAGTGTCTAGACAGACCTGAGCTTTTTATTGATGAAGAAGGGGATGCCTTGGGAATCCCCAAGATTTGACGATTGTACCTCTTTGATATTTCTTGGGGTGAAACCATTGTGGAATCCCCAAGCTTGAGCTTTTGTCCATTCTTCATCTCACTGCATCATTCTCTCTTTACTCCTGAAATTTTTCCTTCACACAATCTTCATTAGCAACATTAGCTTATTCAAAAGATATTAGACCCCTGGAAAAGCTTTGAAACAGCAAGTATTTTCACTAAAAACACAATCTACTGTAGTAACTCCTTCAAAAATCTCAATTCACCTAAAGATAACTCAAAAAGGAATCAATAAGAAGCAAATGCAAATAATGGCAGAAATCTGTCAAACAGACCAGCAGGTAAAAACTGATTTTTTCGAACATCTTCTGTTGCTCAAATCAAAACGTGTTGAACTAAAGAAAGTTAGCTAACATACTGGGGGATTTATTCGTAAATTTTTAGCTCAATCCCAGTTACAGAGACTCCTCACGAATTTTTATGGTGGACGACAGAAATCTGTTTTGGGACAGCAACTCCCCAAATCTTACTTCCCTCTCATTAGAGGTCATTCTTGGCACAAAAAGCAAACAAAAAGGATAAGGAGAGTTCATTACAAAAGTAATAACTTCCAAGACTAAAGGAAACTCTTGGGTTATCTCCCAACAAGTACTTTTCTTTAACGCCTTTAAGTTAGGCACAAGAAGCAAGAAGAATCAAGTATTTTCAAATGAAGAAGCATTAACATCCATACTTGCAAAATCTTCAACTATGAAAGGTATCTCATCCAAATGGGTTTTGGAGGATACCTTCCATTGATCTTTGGCTTACTACTTTCATCAAAAGGATTTTCAGGAACAATCCAATCAAAATTCTTTTCATAGGCCTCATGCATCCCAACAAGCTTAAAGGGTATGGGTATCTTAAATTCATCTCTAGGCTTTGTTTTATCTGAAGTACCCATAACATCTACACATGATACTAGCATATTAAAACACTCAAATACCTTTTTAGCTTCCCTAGCAACATCATGGAACTCTTTGAGTAAAGTTTCAAGAATAAATTCTCTCTTTTCAGCATTCTTTTCTTCTTTTAGTTTTAGGAACAAAATCTGCATCATGGGGTTAAGGCTAACAAACCTAGCCTCCAGCATATGAACTAAAGAAGGTGAAGCAATCTCATAATTAGGAGCAAGCTCTGCTATAGATTTATCCTCAATATCCTCATGCTTGCTAACATGATTAAAGAATTCTTCAATATTATCTTTCCCAATTATGGAGCCACTACCTATAGAAAGGTCCTTCAGGGTGAACTTGGGTAGCAACATAGTGAGCTAGAACGAAGTGGCAACTAGAGTAGGAACTAATTTTTTTGTGTTTTTGAATAAAGAAAGCAAACCAAACTAGACTAATTTTTTGGGTTTTTTGGAAAGAGGCAAACAAAACCAAGCAAAAGAAACAAAGCAAACTAAAAACAAAGTAAAGACAAAGGAAGTGAAGGACTCCCCTAGTGAAGACGTCCTTATCCTCCCCGGCAATGGCGCCAGAAAATAGCTTGATGGCACCCACCACTTGTCGTGGGACGCTTCGTTGGAAACCCCAAGAGCAAGGTATGAAGCAGCACAGCAGCAAGTTTCCCTCAGTAAGAAATCGAGGTTATCAAACCAGTAGGAGGAAGGAAATGTCACACAGGTGGTGCAAGCAGCGCGAAGACCTGCACAACACAAACTCAAGAATTTGCCCCAACGAATCAGTGAGGTTGTCAAGCTCACCGGTTTGCTGTAGCAAAGGATTAAACGTATGGTGTGGAAGGTAATGGTTTGCAACAAGTAAACAAGTAACAGTGGAAGATGTATCAATGGTAAAGATTGGACCGGGGTCCATAATTCACTAGAGGTGCTCTCCTTAGATAAACAACATGGCATGAAGGGTAAAAATATTACAGCAGGGCAATTCAGTGCATAACAATGCAATTACTAGTCAGAAAGATCCTATGAGATTCGATTGGGCAATACAACAAGATTCATAGACCGCCATCCAACTGCATATATGACTAGAAGTCCACCTTCAGGTTATCATCCGAACCCCCTCCAGTATTAAGTTGCAAGCAACAGACAACTGCTTTAAGCAAAGTGTGTAAGGTAAACAGTCAACATGTTCCATGAACAAGAGACCGTTGTTTTTTCCCTAGTAGCAACAGCACATCTACAACCGAAGAGATTATTGTCACTTCCCTTGGAAACTAGAGGCATGAACCCACTATCGAGCATAAATACCCCCTCTTGGAGTCACTAGCAACTACTTGGCCAAGATAGCTACTGACAACAGAGAGCATGCAAGTTCACAAACAACACAGACATGATAGAATCATAAAGACAAAACCATTAATCAAACCAACTTAATAATCTCAATATCCATCGGATCCCCGCAAACACAACATGCATGATTACAAATAGATTAGATCTTGATCATGAACGGAGCTCACAAGATATATACATGAAAGCAGAAAGGAGGAGATACAACCATCTAGCTACTACATGGACCCATATTCCAAGGTGGAACTACTCATGCATCATACCGGAGAGAAGGCCGCCAGGATTATCTCCCCTCCGGCAGGGTGCCGGGAAGAACTTTTGATCCCTCCCCCACCCTCGATCTATGGACGATGGTGGCGGCGGCTACAGACGGTTTCGTGGAGATTTGATCAGGTGCTTAGGGTTTCTGCATCGAGGGATTCTTATAGGCAAAGGGGGAGGCCGAGGCAGCGGCCAGGGGCCCCACACCCTCCTAGGCGTGGGGCAGGGCCCACCCGCGCCTAGGAGAGGTCTGGGCGCCCTAGCCTGCCTCTTCGGCTCCCCTATGGACTTCTTGTTCCCCACGGAAAGTAACTGACTTTGACGTTTGTCCCGTCCAATTCCGAGAATATTTCTTTACTAACTTTTCTGAAACCAAAAACAGCAGAAAATAGGCAACTGGCACTATGGCAACTTGTTAATAGGTTAGTACCAGGAAACATGTAAAAAGCACCTCAAAGTGTAGACAAGCAAAGCAAAGTAGATACTAAACAAGCATGGAGCATCAAAAATTATAGATACGTTTCCAATGTATCAGGGTCAAATCAGTATCATCGCTTCCTCCATAGCAGGTTACATGGATTCCTCCAATCAAATTCACACCATGGCCAAACACATCACAAGATATTCATGCTTGTCACCTACATTTTGTTGGAGATATGCCATAGAGGCAATAATAAATATAGTTATTATTATATCTTTGTGTTTATGATAAATGTTTACATTCATGCTATAATAGTATTAACAAGGAAACATTAATACTTGTGTGATTTGTAAACTAAAATAGAGTCCCTAGTAAAGCCTCTTTATAATACTAGCTTGTTGGTTAATAAATGATTGTGGTTTCCCTATCATGAACATTGAGATGTTATTAACAACAAGATCATATCGTTAGGAGAATGATATGGTGGACATACTCCTATAGATAAGCGTAGCATAAAGATCAAGTCATTTTAATAGTTCAATTGCTAGATGCTTTCTGATACATAGTAACCTAATTCCTTCGACCATGAGATCATGCATATCACCTTCACCGGAAGGATGCTTTGCTGACATCAAACACCACAACATAACTGGGTGGCTATAAAGGTGGCATTGAGTGTTCGGAAAGTATTGGTTGAGACACATGGATCAAGAGTGGGATTTGTCCATCCATATGACGGATAGATATACTCTAGGCCCTCTCGGTGGAATGTCATCCAATTAGCTTGCAAGCATGTGACTGGCTCACAAGGGATCACATATCACGGGAACGAGAAAAGAGTACTTATCGGTAACGAGGTTGAACTAGGTATGCAGAGATACTGACGATGAAAACCTCGGATAAGTAAACTATCGTGAGACAAAGGGAAATTGGTATCGTATGTAAGTGGTTCATTCGATCGCAAAGTAATCGTTGAAATATGTGGGAGCCATATGAATTTCCAGATTCCTCTATTGGTTATTGTTCGGAGAAGTGTCTCGATCATGTCGGCATAATTCACGAACCATAGGGAGACACACTTAAGGATTCGACGTTGTTGAGTAGCTATGGGATGATGAGTAAGAGACCGAATGTTGTTCGGAGTCTCGGATGGGATCCGGGATATCACGAGGAGATCCAGAATGGTCCGGAGAATAAGATTTATATAAAGAAAGTCCTGTTTCGGGGTTGGAGAATGGTTCCGGTGTTTTCATCGGGAATGTTCTAGAAGGTTCCGGAATGTCCGGCACTCCGGAGGGGAAGGGTACATGAATGTGTCATAACAAGTTGGAATGATTCCATCATGTACTAGGTGTCATCGCTGAACAAAATAAAGGGTTAAATCAAATCCTAGTTTGAAAAGTCAAACGCCAATTTGAAAAGTCAAACGGCTATTTTGTGAGGTGGAGGGAGAGTAGGAAACCTACTTGGGGAGGAGTTCCCTCCCTCCACCGCCGGCCCACTTGGAGACCGAGTTGGGGAGGGACTCCCCTCCCCTTGGCGCGCCCCCTCCACCTATATAAGGAGGGGCAGGGCTGCCCCTCTAAGCACACAACACCACGCCCCGCAAACCCTAATCCTAGCCGCCGGCGCCGCCACCTCCTGCTGCCGCCGCCTAGGCAAACCCTAGCCGCCGGCCTTGCTCCTCCTTGGTGCGTCTAAACCCTAGATCGCCGAGGCTCTCTCTCATAGTCCACCATACTCGCTCCGGCTTAAGGCGAAGCCCTGCGAGATCTCCCCTCTACTTCCGGTACCACGCCGTTGTGCTGCCGGAATCGCGAGGAGAGTGCTACAACCTCCGCTGCCTGCTGGAACAAGGGAGAGGAAGGTCTTCGTCGAGTATCAAACATGTGACCGACTGCGGAAGCGCTGCCGGAACGCAGCGCCAGAAGGATCGTCTACGCGATCTTGAGATCGGGAAGAGTACGACTACATCACCCACGAGAATCCGCTCTCGTTAAACACTTTGGAATCTTCGAGGGTGAGTTATTCCATCGACTCGTTGCTACAATCTAGTAGATAGATCTTGGCTTGTTTTAGTTGTATGCGGTAGAAAATTTTTGTTTTCCATGCTACTAAACCCTACAGTGGTATCAGAGTCGTGTCTATATGTAGATCTGTTGCACGAGTAGAACACAATGGTCATTGTGGGCGTTGATGCTTTTGTTGTTGATTGCTTCTTGTGTACTTTGCATCTTGCGGGATGGTGGGATGAAGCGGCCCGGGCTAACCTTACATGACATCGTTCATGAGACTTGCTCCACGCTTGACATGCAACTTGTATTGCATAAGTGGCTTTGCGGGTGCCTATTTCTCCCAACATAGTTAAGATTCAATTTACAACGGGTGATTGACAATACTAGTATCAATGTTGTGGTTCTTGTTCGTAAGTTAGAATGACACTTATTGAAAGCCCCAAACCACGTAAAACATGCAAAGAAAGTAGAGGCGTCTAACTTTGTTTTGCAGGGGTGTGTTGTGATGTGATATGGCCATGATTGTGATTATATTTGATGTATGCAATGTTCCTTATTGTAAGTTGGCAACCGGCAGGAGCCATATGGTTGTCTTTAATTTCTGTTAAGACATGCGTGTCTATTCAAAGTAGTTGTAATAGTTGAAGCTGGTGGACGACAACCATGGAGCGACATCATTGACCTTGATGCAATGCCGGTGATGATGGAGATCATGTTCGTGCATGAAGATGGAGATCGGAAGCACAAAGAAGAAAGGCCATATCATATCACATATTATGAATTTCATGTGATGTTAATCCTTTAGGCATCTTGTATTGCTTAGTTAACGATGGTAGCATTATAAGATGATCCCTGAAGCACATGAATTTCAAGCTCTAAAGTGTTCACCCTTAGTAAGCACCATTGCTAAAGCTTGTTGTTTCGAAGCACCACGTGATGATCGGGTGTGTTAGATTCCACAAGTGTATACAACGTGAGCAAGCCAGATTTGCTCATGCGGAAGCTAAGGTTTGATCTTGATGAGCCTAGCATGTATAGACATGGTCTCGGAACACGGATCGCCGAAAGGTAAAGCATGAATCATATAGTAGATATGATGAACATGTCGATTGTTCGCCATTGAAGCTACATCAACTCTCGTGATGATCGGTGTTGATGTGGTGAATTTGGTTCGTGTGATCACTAAAACAATGTGAGGGATATTGTTTTGAGTGGGAGTTCACCTAGATTAATTTAACTATTAATTAGAACTCAATTTGTCATAAACTTAGTCTAAACTATTGCAAATATGTTGTAGATCAATGGCGGCCCCTACCATCAATTTTAATGCGTTCCTAGAGAAAGAAAAGTTGAAAAACAATGGAAGCAACTTCGCGGATTGGTTCCGCAATTTGAGGATTGTCCTCACTGCTGGTAATTTGACCTATGTGCTGGATGCACTGCTGGGTGACCCACCTGCAGCTTATGCTACCGAGGAAGTAAAGAACGTTTACCTTGCTCGGAAGAATCAATACTCCACAGTTCAGTGTGCTATCTTGTATGGTTTAGAATCGGAGCTTCAGAAAAGGTTTGAGAATTCAGACCCACATGATATTGTCCGTGAACTCAAATTGATCTTTGAGACTCACGCGGCAATTGAGAGCTATGAGGCTTCTGAAAAGTTCTTTAACTGCAAGATGGAAGAGGGCAGCTCCGTCAGTGAGCATGTGCTTAAGATGTCTGGGCAAGCAAACAAACTTCAAAGCTTGGGTATAGTGATTCCTAATGCTTTGGGGATTTATCGTGTCCTCCAATCACTACCACCAAGTTACAAGAACTTTGTGATGAACTACAATATGCAAAACATGAACAAGCAGTTGCCAGAACTCTTCGCCATGTTAAAATCTGCAGAAGTGGAGATCAAGAAAGAGCACCAAGTGTTGATGGTCAATAAGACCACCAAATTCAAGAAAGGCAAGTCTAAGCAAAAGGGACACTTCAAGAAGGGTGGTAAGAAAGTTACCGCACCGACGAAGAAGACCAAGGTTGGACCTAAGCCTGATACTGAGTGCTTTTACTGCAAGGGAGAAGGTCACTGGAAGCGGAATTGCCCAAAGTACTTGGCGGATTTGAAGAACGGCAACATCAAGAAGAAAGGTATATCCGATATACATGGTATTGATGTGTATCTCACTAGTACTCGTAGTAGTTCCTGGGTATTTGATACTGGTTCGGTTGCTCATATTTGTAACTCGAAACAGGTGCTGCAGAATAAACGGAAGCTAGCGAAGAACGAGGTGACGATGCGCGTGGGAAACGGATCAAAGGTTGATGTGATCGCAGTCGGCACGCTACCTCTTCATCTACCATCGGGATTAGTTTTATACTTAAATAATTGTTATTTGGTGCCTGTGTTGAGCATGAACATTATATCGGGATCTTGTTTAATGCAGGACGGTTACTTGTTTAAGTCCGAGAATAATGGTTGTTCGATTCATATGAGTAATATGTTTTATGCACATGCACCTTTGATAGATGTTCTATTCTTATTGAATCTCGATAGTGGAAATACACATATTAATAACATTGAGGCTAAACGTTTGAAATCGAGCGATAACTCGACCTATATGTGGCACTGTCGTCTTGGTCACATTGGAGTGAAGCGTATGAAGAAACTCCATTCCGATGGACTTCTTGAATCACTTGATTTCGAATCACTTGAAAGATGTGAAGCATGCCTGATGGGTAAAATGACTAAGACTCCATTTTCTGGTATGATGGAGCGAGCTACAGACTTATTAGAAATCATACATACCGATGTGTGTGGTCCAATGAGTGTAGCATCGCGCGGTGGTTATCGTTATGTTCTTACCTTCACGGATGACTTGAGTAGATATGGGTATATATATTTCATGAAACATAAGTCCGAAACTTTCGAGAAGTTTAAGGAATTTCAAAGTGAGGTGGAGAATCAACGTAACAAGAAGATTAAATTTCTATGTTCTGATCGTGGAGGTGAATATCTAAGTTACGAGTTTGGCGAGCATTTGAAGAAATGCGGAATACTTTCACAATTGGCACCGCCGGGAACACCACAGCGTAATGGTGTGTCCGAACGTCGTAATCGAACTCTCTTAGATATGGTCCGTTCTATGATGTCACTTACAGATTTACCGCTATCATTTTGGGGTTATGCGTTAGAAACAGCCGCATTCACTTTAAATAGGGCACCATCTAAATCCGTTGAAACGACACCATATGAATTATGGTTTGGGAAGAAACCTAAATTGTCGTTCCTTAAAGTTTGGGGTTGCGAAGCCTATGTAAAGAAGTTACAGCCGGACAAGCTTGAACCCAAAGCGGAAAAATGCGTCTTCATAGGATACCCAAAGGAAACTATTGGGTATACCTTCTATCATAGATCCGAAGGCAAAATCTTTGTTGCCAAGAATGGATCCTTTCTAGAGAAGGAATTTCTCTCGAAAGAAGTGACTGGAAGGAAAGTAGAACTCGACGAGGTTGTCGAACCTTCTCTCGAAATTGTGAGTAGCGCAGCACCGGAAGAAGTTCCTGTGGTGACTGCACCAATAAGAGAGGAAGCTAATGATGATGATCATGAAACTTCGGTTGTAGTTGCTACAGAGCCTCGCAGGTCAACGAGAACTCGTACCACTCCTAATTGGTATGATCCCGTTATGAGTGTCATGTTGGTGGACAACACCGATGACCCTGCGACATATGAGGAAGCGATGATGAGCCCAGATTCCAATAAATGGCAAGAAGCCATGAAATCCGATATTGGATCCATGTACGAAAACCAAGTATGGACTTTGGTGGACTTACCAGATGGCCGGAAGGCTGTCAAGAACAAATGGATTTTCAAGAAGAAAATAGATGCTAATGGTAATGTTACTGTCTATAAAGCTCGACTTGTCGCAAAAGGGTTTCGAAAAATTCAAGGAGTTGACTACGATGAGACTTTCTCACCGGTAGCGAAGCTAAAATCTATGAGGATTATGTTAGCAATCGCTGCATATTATGATTATGAGATATGGCAGATGGATGTCAAAACAGCATTCCTCAATGGAGACATTGATGAAGAGTTGTATATGATGCAACCCAAAGGTTTTGTCGATCCTAAAGATGCTAACAAGGTATGCAAACTTCAATGGTCCACCTATGGATTGAAGCAAGCAGCCCGGAGTTGGAATCAACATTTTGATAAGGTGATCAAAAGTTTTGGTTTTATACAAACTTATGGAGAAGCTTGTATTTACAAGAAAATGAGTGGGAGTTCTGTAGCATTCTTAATACTATATGTAAATGACATATTGTTGATTGGGAATGATGTAGACCTTCTAAATAGTGTCAAGGAATATTTGAATAATAGTTTTTCAATGAAGGATCTTGGCGAAGCAGCTTACATATTAGGCATAAAGATTTATAGAGATAGATCGAGCCGCCTAATTTCATTGTCACAAAGTACATATTTGGAAAAGGTTCTAAAGAGGTTTGGAATGGAAGATAGCAAGAAAGGGTTCTTGCCCATGTTGCCCAATACGACCTTGAGTAAAACTCAAAGTCCGACAACGGCAGAAGATAGAGAAAGGATGAGTAAAACTCCCTATGCCTCAGCCATAGGATCTCTAATGTATGCCATGCTATGTACTAGACCCGACATTGCATATGTTGTTAGTTTAACTAGCAGATATCAAAGTGATCCAGGAGTGGATCATTGGACAGCGGTCAAAAACATCCTTAAGTACTTGAGAAGAACTAAGGATATGGTTCTTTCTTATGGAGGTGATGAACAGCTCGTTGTTAATGGTTACACCGATGCTAGTTGGAACACCGATCCGGATGATTCTAAATCACAATCTGGATACGTATTTACTTTGAATGGTGTAGCAGTTAGCTGGAGGAGTGCAAAGCAAAGCGTTGTGGCGAGATCTTCAACTGAATCGGAATACATGGCTGCTTCAGAGGCTTCACAAGAAGCGATATGGATGAAAGAGTTCATTACAGAGCTCGGTGTGGTTCCTAGTGCGCTGGACCCAATGTCTATCTACTGTGATAACATGGGCGCCATAGCCAATGCGCAAGAACCAAGGTCACACAAGAAGCTGAAGCACATCAAGCTACGTTTTCACGCTATTCGAGAACATGTCCAAGATGGGGACATAAAGATTTGCAAAGTACACACAGATCTGAATGTGGCGGATCTGTTGACTTAACCTCTCCCGAGAGCAAAGCATGACCAACACCAAACTGCCATGGGTGTTCGGTATATTACCATGTAATCTAGATTAGATGACTCTAGTGCAAGTGGGAGACTGTTGGAGATATACCCTAGAGGCAATAATAAATATAGTTATTATTATATCTTTGTGTTTATGATAAATGTTTACATTCAAGCTATAATAGTATTAACAAGGAAACATTAATACTTGTGTGATTTGTAAACTAAAATAGAGTCCCTAGTAAAGCCTCTTTATAATACTAGCTTGTTGGTTAATAAATGATTGTGGTTTCCCTATCATGAACATTGAGATGTTATTAACAACAAGATCATATCGTTAGGAGAATGATATGGTGGACATACTCCTATAGATAAGCGTAGCATAAAGATCAAGTCATTTTAATAGTTCAATTGCTAGATGCTTTCTGATACATAGTAACCTAATTCCTTCGACCATGAGATCATGCATATCACCTTCACCGGAAGGATGCTTTGATGACATCAAACACCACACCGTAACTGGGTGGCTATAAAGGTGGCATTGAGTGTTCGGAAAGTATTGGTTGAGACACATGGATCAAGAGTGGGATTTGTCCATCCATATGACGGATAGATATACTCTGGGCCCTCTCAGTGGAATGTCATCCAATGAGCTTGCAAGCATGTGACTGGCTCACAAGGGATCACATATCACGGGAACGAGAAAAGAGTACTTATCGGTAACGAGGTTGAACTCGGTATGCAGAGATACTGACGATCAAAACCTCGGATAAGTAAACTATCGTGAGACAAAGGGAAATTGGTATCGTATGTAAGTGGTTCATTCGATCGCAAAGTAATCGTTGAAATATGTGGGAGCCATATGAATTTCCAGATTCCTCTATTGGTTATTGTTCGGAGAAGTGTCTCGATCATGTCCGCATAATTCACGAACCGTAGGGAGACACACTTAAGGATTCGACGTTGTTGAGTAGTTATGGAATGATGAGTAAGAGACCGAATGTTGTTCGGAGTCTCGGATGGGATCCGGGATATCACGAGGAGATCCGGAATGGTCCGGAGAATAAGATTCATATAAAGAAAGTCATGTTTCAGGGTTGGAGAATGGTTCCGGTGTTTTCATCGGGAATGTTCTAGAAGGTTCCGGAATGTCCGGCACTCCGGAGGGGAAGGGTACATGAATGTGTCATAACAAGTTGGAATGATTGCATCATGTACTAGGTGTCATCGCTGAACAAAATAAAGGGTTAAATCAAATCCTAGTTTGAAAAGTCAAACGCCAATTTGAAAAGTCAAACGACTATTTTGTGAGGTGGAGGGAGAGTAGGAAACCTACTTGGGGAGGAGTTCCCTCCCTCCACCGCCGGCCCACTTGGAGACCGAGTTGGCGAGGGACTCCCCTCCCCTTGGCGCGCCCCCTCCACCTATATAAGGAGGGGCAGGCCTGCCCCTCCAAGCACACAACACCACGCCCCGCAAACCATAATCCTAGCCGCCGGCGCCGCCACCTCCTGCTGCCGCCTCCTAGGGCAAGCCGTCGCTGCCTAGGCAAACCCTAGCCTCCGGCCTTGCTCCACCTTGGTGCTTCTAAACCCTAGATCGCCGAGGCTCTCTCTCATAGTCCACCATACTCGCTCCGGCTTAAGGTGAAGCCCTGCGAGATCTCCCCTCTACTTCCGGTACCACGCCGTTGTGCTGCTGGAATCGCGAGGAGAGTGCTACAACCTCCGCTGCCTGCTGGAACAAGGGAGAGGAAGGTCTTCGTCGAGTACCGAACGTGTGATCGACTGCGGAAGCGCTGCCGGAACGCAGCGCCAGATGGATCGTCTACGCGATCTTGAGATCGGGAAGAGTACGACTACATCATCCACGAGAATCCGCTCTCGTTAAACACCTTGGAATCTTCGAGGGTGAGTTATTCCATCGACTCATTGCTACAATCTAGTAGATAGATCTTGGCTTGTTTGTTTGTATGCGGTAGAAAATTTTTGTTTTCCATGCTACGAAACCCTACACATTTCTCGCTAGACAATTGAATCTTGTGACAATATCGTCAAGGTATCTAGAGGAAAAAATCACGCACTCAGCAGCAATGTAGGCCTCTACCATTAAATCTTCTGGACGTGACATGTTCCTGACATATCTCTTCATTGTACACAACAACAACAACCTCTCTATTGGATACATCACCCATAGTTCACATGGCCTCGAACCGTCGCATCTTCAGGTAAATACATAGTCAGGTGGACCATCACATCAAAGAATGTCGGCGGAAAGATGTGTTCATGTTTTCACATAATTTCTAGGATTCCATCTTTGAGCCTTTCCAACATCGACCATTTCAAATTTTTAGTGCACAATTGCCTGAAAAATCTTCCCATCTCTCTAAGTGATATGTATATACCGGGATGCAAATACCCTCGCATGCCATTAGCCAATATTCCCTGGAATAGGATGTATCAGTCATGGGTTTTAAGTTCCATGATCTTGCATGTAAGAACACTGACACATTTCCCCATGTTTGAAAAAAACCCATCAGGAAAAGTGCAGTCCCACATATATTGACAGAAACCCATCTTCTGCTCCTTATTGAGATAATGCGGTGCATATGGACATAGATGGTCCTTCTCTATATCTGTTGGTTGCACCTGTAGATATTTCCTAATGCCTAGGGCTTCATAATCATACCTAGCCTTCAAGGTGTCCTTACTCTTCCCATGAAGTTCAAGTAGTGTGCCAAGCAAGTTGTCGCAGATGTTTTTATCGATGTGCATCACGTCGAGATTATGTCTAAGTTTCAACGATGCCCAGTAAGGCAAGCCCCAGAAACCATGTCGCCGGTTCTATATCGGTGAGGGATCTGTCCGCTTCCTCTTTTTGCTCCTAGGATGCGGTGACCCAGCATACCACTGCATGATGTAGTATGCTATAGTCGTGGACATAACACCAATGAAACACCGTTCACTAGTATTACATCCCTCAGAATGGCACAACAGAAACACAGCAGGTCCAATACATGGCTAAAGGTTACAACTCACTCTTTACACAAGATTCAGAGAACACTCTAGGTTAAAGAGAGAGAGAAAGAACTTCTTACGGAAAAGAATCAAAGATAAATAACGCAAGAACGATTATACTATTAAGTCTAGTATTCTGGCTAAGAGGTTGGCATTGCTGCTATTTCAACGCACTACTGAAATAGGTTCTTTGGCTAGAGATTATATTCCTATCTAATCAGTAACTTCGTCTTCACTTGAGTTGAGGTATATGTTGACTTCCTTGTCTTCATTGAAGAGCTTTAGCTGGGCATGATAAGTCCTAGAGCATAACTTAATGTGGTTGTTGCCTATTCCAACTTCAGAATCTATCAAGGGTTAAGAAGATACATTGAGTACGAGTGTACTCAGCAAATTCACTAGAAAAGGAGTGTTTGATGCACTATAACTACATACACAGACCGTAGGTCGTAGGCAATGAAAGTTTTCACAAACATTTCTTCAAAGGTTGCTTTTATTCTGAAAAGCTATGCCCATCAGCCCTCACGGGTTTACCAGAACTTTCATGGAGTTCCTTTCCCGCCGCGTTCGCAGCTCCTTCCCGGAACAGGGAGTAACAAGTTACACTTCTTACACTCTGCAGAGGTGCGTTACTTTACCCATGAGAGATCAATTCTTTGTTGCACAACCGGGCAGCTTATTCATGTCCACAATTCCATGATGTGGGGCCCAAAAGATGATCCAAGCCAATCACTGCCCCCTTCGCGACCTCGCATGCCTCCTTGGTGTACACCATGCCCACATATTGGATTACGGCAATGGTTTGTACAAACCGTTAGATGCCAGAACTATCGTAGGACGATGAGGGTTCCCACCCATATTGTACATATCCTCTACGAATTACCAATTAATATGCACGCTTCGAGGATAATAGCCACGACCTGCACATCCGGCTTCATGCGAGAGGAAGAAGATACAACTGACTTCTCCGTCCCATTCCAAATCTCATGGTCAACGCATAATATACGGCGCAAGAATCACTGGCGACATTGGTTGTTAAGTCCTAGGTGATATAGTTCTGAACAGTGGTATTCCAACTTCAGATTTAATAGATTAGCTGATCACCCTGGATCAGTAACCAATAGTTCACATTATTATAAAAATAGTGTTTTAAGACCTTTTTAAAATGCAGGTCATAACAACACTGGATTTGTAAAATACTTTACAGAAAATAAACAAAGGACATGAGCAAGTGTGAACTTGCCTTTTGTGATTGCAAATTATGCACTCACGGTCTTCGAGTCAGTATAAGATCCAAAATCTGAAATCAGCATCATTGTTCCGGTAAGGACTAATGTTTAAAGAAGCAATATGCTTTTATGCATAAGTAATGGGATGCACGTTCTAAACGCAAATCCCGGGAATAACGTTGTCCTAGGGTTTGGATTCCGAAAATGGTTACTTTGGAATGTGTGGTCCTTTTAGATAAGTTTCACATTTGTTCTTCTATTAGAGCTTATAAGTGGTTGTGAGCAACACCTATGTAACAATAAAATATATACTTATGAAATACTAGTCAAAATTGCTTATATAAGAGTTCTTGTTTGAAGTGGCAAAAAAAATAACCTTCGAAGAAAAGGTTTCTCTTCTAAGGTTTAAACAAGCTTTGGGGTTAGTTGAGTTGGGTAGCTGTTATTTATGTTTGCTCGAATGGTTTGGTTTTGAGATGTTTTTATAACTTAACTACTTCAGACCAAAGTTAACTATAAAACATATAGTAATGTTTATTGTGTTATATTTAGATTTTTGGAGACTAAAGTTAACTTTAAAATATAGATAATTTTGAAAGTATAATATTATCACATTTGTATCTTGTGTATTTGGAATGTTTCCTTTAGTTTACTTAAAATTGGTTATCCTTTTACTTAGTGTAGTGGTTTCTTGATTTTTATAATGGAGTAGTATCATTTACCTTTTATCAATGAGTGGTTAAAGAAGATAGGAATGATCTGACTTATTTACAAGTTATTCTTTAAGGTTTTTATCATGAATTGGAATCCTTTGAGAATATAATCCTCCCTCAAGGTTGAGGATAATTTAATAACAGGTATTTATAATGTTTTAAACCATTATGGCCTTGTATTATCAAATTTAAGACTAATACTATTTATTAGACTTATTTGACTCATTTTAGGAATATTAATAAATTTTATTTATCCTTATATAAATTATTAATGAAGTAAATAAGTTTAAATTTGAGTTATTAAAATATTTGAATTTTTATTTAACTCAAAACTAGAATATTATATTTTTAACATGTAAATATTATTTTTGTGATCATGTTGGTATATTACATTTATTTTTGTGATTTATAAATAATAAGATATGATTTTTATAATTCTTATTACTTTATAATTACTTAATAAATAATGAAAATTTAATTAAGTGAAATAATAATACATGTTGATGGTTTCAAATTATAATTTTTATTTTTCTAAGATTTTGGGTATTTATTTATATTATTAACATTTCTCATTATTAAAATATGAATTATCAAAGTTTTATTACTTATAAAACCTTTATTAAATAATATTTATTTAAATAATTATCATAATAATATTTGATAATAATTTTAAGTTGTAGATTTTATTTTTCTACAAATTTTCATATATTATACACATTTTTCTGAATTATAGATAAAAAGTTATTAATTAAACAAGATTTAATTCTTTATTTGATTTCTGGAATATTATTAATTTGGTTTATAACATTTTATTTATTTCTTAAACAGGAAATACTTTTTACGCCGCACCTCAATATAGCCTCAGTCAATGACTAGTGGGCCAGTAGCCACCTCAGCACACTGGTTAAAGAAAAAATGCATTTGTTACTGACTCTTTCTCTACTCTTAGTCGATGACTCATGGGCCCAAGGCCATGTCATCAGTCACGCGAGACAAAGACTAGTCAAACTAGCTGACTGGGTCCAGGGTGGCGTCGGCGTGACGTAGCGATGGCGTCAGCACCACCACCACCGTCAGTGGTTGGTCGTCGGCGACGATCTACTGCATCCTAGAAAATGAAATGAACCTAGTTCGAATCAGTGCAACGTGCTGAGTCCTAAAGTGGCAGCGCCGCTTGGAAATGGTCATTGGAGCCTCAGCTCCGACGAGCTCCGACGGTGGCCAACGGTGGTACACGGTGAGATGATGATTTACAACGAGATAAGACGATTTAGGGATACTGGAAGGTTCAGGAACTCACCCTGATGATGATAGAGAGGTCGGCGAGGACAGGCGCGGTCGGAGGCGAGCTCTCTGACAAGATTTCCAACGAACTGCCGCGAAGAAGAATGGCCAAATTCGTCCACTCCAGTGCTCCCCTTGATGCAGGATTTCTCTCAGAGGATCTACGGAGGACGGTGCTTCTCCATGGCTGCTTGTAAGGGTGTGGGGAGATGTG
Source organism: Avena sativa (assembly GCA_916181665.1). NCBI lineage: Eukaryota > Viridiplantae > Streptophyta > Magnoliopsida > Poales > Poaceae > Avena > Avena sativa. The sequence goes on from OV702298.1 coordinate 134,454,785, forward strand.
GTTCGACGGTGAGGGGTGGCTCCGATGAGCTAGGGTTTCGGTCCCATTCGCATCTGAGAGGATAAGGAGGAATTGGGGATAGGGATTGAGGCAGGGCGTCACGGTGGCCTTCTTATCCCCCTCTAGAACGACGGCGAGCATCTTGGCGCACGGCTGACGACGACGGCATCGAGCGGCGGCGAGATCCTCCAGCGAGCTGCCTGTGTGCCTGAGGAGGACGACGACGTAACTTTTGCGGATAACCCCCTGGCAATTCTTTCAGCTCAACCCGTGGTCCTCCTTTGGTCCCACTTGTCAGTCACAGATGGAAACGAGTTGGGCTGGTTGCTGGGCTATTGTGGGCTGCATAGGGGCGTTAGGTAAGCAGGTAGGGTTGGGCTACGGCCAGGTTTGGTTTTTTATTTGTTTTACCTTTTCCTATTTTCTGTTTTCCTTTTCAGATTTGAATTTGATTTATATTTTGAACTTTTCTTGGTAGGATTTATTTGCTGGATCATTGCAATAATACTAAAATATATTTAGTATCATATGTGAACTTTTATTATATAATTTGTTTTGTATTCCTCTTATTTAATCAATAGGAACCCCTTTTATAATAATTTGTAGAAACTTTTCTTATTATTTTCTCTCCTCTTTTAGTTATGAATTTCTTGAATGATGTATTATTATTTGTTTATAACTCTTAACTCTAGTTGGCTCAGAGTTTGAATATAAATTTTTTATATGTATAATGATCCTAGATCATTATTTGATGCATAAAATATAAAATAAATGAATATGTTCATTACTACTTCCATTGATTTGGAAAATGGGAATTGTATCTATTCTTTTATGATAAACAAGGAAGTTTAGGATTTTGGATTATAATTATTTACCCTAGGGTTTAGGGTGTTTAATATTTCATAACTTCCTCATATCCTTTCTTGGTTGTGTTTAATATAAAAGAAATGGGAATTCGTCCACTCTTTTATGATAAACAAGGAAGTTTGATACTAAAATATTTCATAACTTTCTCATATCCTTTCTTGGTTGTATTTACTACTCTATTGTTGATAACTTTCCATCCAATAAATAGTTCCTTCAAAATCTACTCAAAATCTTCCTTAATCATTCATTACTAATGTATCTCTAATAGTTATATGCATCCAACTACCTTTCTCTAAAGTTGACTATCCTTTAAGATGAATAACACCACTTCTATAACTCTATGCTATACTAGCTTTTATTGAATAATATCATCATATATTCACTTAACTCTAATGACTCACACTTCAATCCCTAAATTATATTTATGTGGTGTGCAATGCCTACTCAAGGATCACTTATCTCTACTAAGGTTCCAATTATGTTCTACCCACCAGTATTACTTATACTAAATATAAGCATTCAATATTGGTGGCTAAAGCATTACCATTATAATCCTTTATTGCTTAAGTTCTTAGTTGGCTAAGCAAGGCTTTATCAATCCTACTTTTCATTGTCTTGACATTATCTTCTTAGGATCTCATATTGGATTTAAATTTATTAATGGACTATGCCCCCTTTAAAAGATTTAAGTAGATGTCATGATGAGATCAAGAAATATTAGATCAATGATTGCTAGTTAAAGAATTTGTGAATCAATGGGGAATTATCCAACATTGATGAACAACAGATATTAAGATAAGTTCCATAAAGATTGCTATAGAAAGAAAGATATATAGTAGATGATCTTGACTTAATCTCTTTCCAACTCCAACTCATTAAAGAGTTAAAGTTAAGTATTACTATGATACTCATAGCAAGGATAGATAAGAATAAGATAGGTCAGGATTAGTCATTACATTTATATTACTTTAGTTTGTAATCTTAACTTGGCACTTATGAATTGTTGTGTTGAATATGATGATAGAATCCCTTAAGGATCAGATGTTAATTATTTAAGCAATGTATTATGAGTGACATTTTATTATATCTGGTCTACCCTTAGACCAAATCATGTTTAACCAAATAAGGTTTTAGCAAAGGTCATATTGAAACTTATCGTAGTTAACTTGATGATCTGCTTCAATTCCATCAAGTTAAAAGAAGCTTCAATCAATTTGACAAGTTCTATTTTAAAAGCACGAAAATTATTCGGATTTTTTATGCATGAATGCAATGCACACATCTGGTTCATCTTATTTCCGAGCTCTAATGCTGGGATGTTACATAGGATCACCTCCAACTCCTGGTTTAAGATGCCTAACCTTCTCCAAATCATCTTGTAACTCAAATGCAGTAAATTTTCCTGGCCTCGATTTGTCATCATGAATGCTAGAAAGTTCCGTATCTCACCGCAAGTGGTGGCGCTTCGGGAGGAAACAATGGTGCCCAATGTAGAATATTTTTCTCTTTTTTGGACAGAGAATTTTTGTCACAATGCAGGCATGCATGATATCCTTTTGTTGCACGCCCAGACATAGTGCTGCAAGATAGCTAGTCATGCATACACAAAAGAATTGTTGCATGAAGATCAAACATTCCATTTTGAAATGCATCGTAATAATACACGCCCTTCCAAAGATGATGCAAATCGTCCAGCAGAGGCTCCATAAAGAGATCAAAGTCCTTTCTAGGACTTGATTTGCCAGGGATTAGAAGGCAAAGCATGTAGTTTGATGCATCCATACAATCCCATGGTGGAAGGTTTTATGACATGGCAAATACAGGCCACATACTGTAGCTTGTGCTCATAGTTTGATAAGGATTGAAGCCATCTATGGCAAGGCCAAGCCTTATGTTCATATGGCCATCTGAAAAGTCCTGCCATGTTTTGTTAAAATTCTTTCATGCCTCACCATCAGCCGGATGAATAAGTATACCAAATCTGGCTATTCTCTTTAACTTGTGCCGCTGCATGTTCTCCATTGTTTTCCTAGAAGAGAACAATATCTTATGTCGTGGCGCCAAAGGAAAATGACTCAAGACTTTGACAGTCGATGACTTTCTATCCGAATATTCCCACCTTGAGGCGCCACACTTATCATGGTTGTCCATCTTGGCATTTGTCTTCTAGAACAGCATGCAGTTGTTTTTTCACACGTGTATGTTGTCATAGAAAAGTCCAAGATCCTTAAGATAATTTTTTGCTTCACGATATGATCTCGACAGGGTATTAGGGTCTGATAGTCCATCGAAAAATAGCTTCATCCAATCATCGAAAGCAATGTTGGTGATCCTATGATATGACTTGTGATGAAGGATCTTCATAAAAAATTCAAACCTGGAGTGTTTACTTCCTGGGTAAAGCTTGTGCTTTGCCTCTTCCAACAACTTTGCAAACAATTGCTCATGTTTACCGTCAGTTTCGACATTAGCAGCAATCTGCTCTGTAATTACTGAACCCCCTGCTTGTTTACAGCATCAGTAGCAGGACCCCTAAACTCTGAACCGTAAAAATAGGAGTACTGGGCCATCTACTCCATGTTTACGGATTAGAGTTCATCCACGCAGGAGCAGCACTCGTATTTCGACCCCTATTTTCAAAATCAAAACCCCGTGGGAAAATTACAGACACGATCATAGATTGCAGATTGCAAATTTAGTTCGATTATTCATAGATCAACACGATCATTGCAAATTTACAAAGAAAACTTACATATCTTGCAGCGGCGAGGTGCACTAGGACCAAAAATGGTCCCTCCATAGATCTACGGACACGCGAAGGCACCGTCTAATCGTCGTCGAGGACGACGACATGGATTGTGCCCTCCTCCATCACGCGGAGCTAGGACAGCACCTGCTGCAGCTCCTCCTCGTCCCGTCGGAGCTCGGCCACGTGAGCCTCCGCCGGCACTGCCATGGCGTGCTCCAGCAGCGAGCGCTCCTCGATCTCGTCGCGTGGAAAATCCTCGTCAAAGAGGGTGTGCATCTGCGAGCTCGAGCCCTACGAGTTCTCGTTGGCGTACCTGTGCGCTTGAGGCGGCATCGCTGGAGTCCTCGGAGCACGGACAACTTTTGTTTCTGAGTCCATCGTGTCGGAGACGTCCGCCTCATAGTAGTGTCGAAGCTTGCTACGGCACCGTCTTGTGGTTCTTGATGTAGTGGAGTCTTGCGCCTCGCCTCCCCTACGGATGCAATCTGATGACGGCGCATGTACTCATTGAGCTCCTCGCGCGAGCTCCGGCGTCGCCAGTCACCACTTCCCCCGCTGCATTGGTAGGGCCCCACTCCACTGCGACCTCTCCCACCCCTCGACGACATGACAGCATTGGCGGCTCTGATCTACCTACGGGCACTGCGGAATGGCTCGTCGGAGCTATGGATGGCGGCGGCGGTATTAGGGTTATCGCGGAGGGAGTGAGGGTTGCGACCCATAAATGCCTCACTGCCCCTATTTGTAAGGGTTTGGCCGGGCCGAGTAGAGGCGCTCGTAAAAAAATTACGGGCTGGGTCGAGTAAGGGTCCTTCTAGCTCGCACTAGCAGGCCATGACCCGTATAGTCGTCGGAATTTCGCGGTATTTGCCCTTTTAAGGGTCCTGCTAATGATGCTCTTAAGGTCTTGCAATATTCCTAGAACATTGTCACCTCCATCATCATCACCTTCATCATCAAAATACATATTTCCATTGTGATCACCGGCGTAACCACCATTGTTTTGATTGGGTGGATCTTGAATAACTGCATCATCAAGTGGGTCTCCATGGAGTATCCACCGAGTATATGTGTGTGACATGCCACTGATGAGTAAGTAGTTATGAAGACGCCCTACATGTATCATATTCTGGTTCAGGTACTTATGGTAGGGGCATGGAAGATCTACATTCTTGCCATATTTCTCCTTGACAAATCTGAGAAACTCCTTCAAGCCATCGTTGTAGGGACCAGTAAACTGTCTTCCATGAACAATCCAACTTCTATCCATCTATTGCAAACTAAACAAACAAATCACACTATCAGAACATGCAGTGATTTTTCAGAACAATATTCTTTACGATGAACAATCCAACTCATATCCATGTGATGGACAGTTAAAAAATTAATCACTTTCAGAACAGACTAGTCATTTTTCAGAACAATTTACTTTACCATGAACAAATCCAACTCATATCCATATGTTGGACAACCAAACAAACTAATCACATTTTTAGAATGGACTAATCATTTTTAGAACAATTTTCTTAACAATGAACAATCAAAGTAATATCCATGTGTTGAATAGTTTTGTATCATGAACAATTATAAACTGGAAGATTTTTTACCATGACAGACACGGAGACGAAGTACGAAAGGGGAGCACCGCAAACTTGATCATGGAGATGGCACACTGAAGGGGACATAATGTGTGGACGCATGCGCGGAGACGTTGGCTGGAAGGAGAGTCCCAACGGCCAGCCGTGGAGTGCGGATGAGGACACGGACAGGGATACGGTGAACAAAAGGGAGCTCTGGCGGCGTAGCGGGTGGTGCACCAGCAGAGATAGCGGTGCCCTAGCCGACACCGCGTGTGGTGGGCTGGATTTTAGATCTGATTTTGAAATATCCTGGCGGTCGGGGGATTCAGGGGAGTGTTTGGGCGGCAAGGAGGTGAGTCCCACAAGTCAGTCATAGAAACATTTCGTGTCCAGCTAACATGTGGGGTCCATCCCGTGTGGACCCACAGTTCAAGGACCTCTAGGTCGTTGTTTCGAGACCTAGAGGCATATTTTGGCTCCATTTTGTCGGAGCCAAAGATGCACGTAGAGAGAGAGTGGATAAGACAGGTGCAGCTCTTCTAGAGAGGGAGAGATAGAGTGTGCCCCATCGTTTCCTCCGGCGAGCTCTCCGCGCACGGCGCGGTCCAATCTCACGCATTTTCTATGCTCGGATATAGGGGAGCTGCAACATCCACGAGACGACTGTGGAGTAAGGGACGTAATCGGTCATGGAATAACTGGCGGCGAGGCTTGCCAAGAGAGATAAGAATACCCTTCACTAGAGTATAACTGGCGGCAAGGATCTTCAAGAGTAACCGCTCGATGAATCTATAGTATTTTTAGGAGCAGCATAGCTCGATGAATATAGTACTAGTTCTTCATTAGATTCGTAGGGTTTTCAGGAGCAGCCTATATAGTACTAGTTCTTCATCAAATCCATAGTGTTTTCTTGACAATTTCTTCATCGAATCTCTTCAATAAATCTAGTATCTGCAGATTTTGTTGAATCTAGAATCTGCAGATTTTTTTTGGGTTCAATTTCTGTAGATTTTTTTGTTGGTGCAATTTTTGCTGAGATTTTTTAATAACAAACTTTAGTATATGTGTGCAGAATTACAGATTAGTACATTTTGCATATTATTCATAACATACAAAATTGCAGATTTTTTACACTAATAGCAGTAGTGTTCAAAAATGATATTAGTATCATCATATAATTTATTTTCCTAGTCTTTTGTAATTTTTGTGTTTAGAAAAAAGGAATGGCTCAAAACGAATGTGTGACATGTCAGCAGCAACCTACCTGGTGTGGGAGAAGAAAACTAGACAATATGATGCATTTTAGAATGAGACTGAGATCACCTTTTTGTAGAGGGATTTGTAAGTATTCTCAATTGTCATATACATATGCATATTTAGATGTTGCGGATCTTACTTAAATTTGCCATATATATGCTTCTTTATGTTCATGATATGATATATTTTTTCCGTTTCGCAAATTAATGCAGGGTATTCCTTGTTGTTTTGCTGAGCGTATGCGACAATTTGCTATTGGTCCACATCTCAACTGGATCCATGGTCGGATTGACCGCCATGATAAATACAGAAGAAGTGATAAATATATCTTCTATGTGTTGTATGATAGCAATTCAGGGAGGTCGGTAGCATTATGTGTGCCATATTAGAGGGGGTTTTATGCAGCTTATAACATTGAGCAGAATGATGTGCTTTAATATTGAAGTCTAGACATGTGCTTAAATATTGAAGTGTCAAATGCTGATAATGTTGTCAAACCTTGGATTCAACACGGGGTATTACTGACTTCTCTGCATTGAATTGATTTTTTCTGACACGCATTGACTAGTTTATTAATTATGATTAGGGTGTTCTGAGACCAAAGATTGTTGCAAGATGACACTAGAGAAATCCATATTTCAGCACCCATGTAGTGTCAATTGCTCTAAAATGAATTGCGTATCTTGGGCATTCTACAAGGAGACTTTAAGAGACCTGGATGAAGATGAGGTCTTTGAGATCCCCCGGTTCTTAGTGCACTGGGTGCAAGCTGAAGATGATCTTGATTGAATGGTTAGTTGATCACTTTTTCCTATGCTTTTCCTTCTTATTTTTGTAAATTTATAAGGGTCGTCACTTAACTAAGATCTGTTATATTTAATTGTTAGTCAGGATATCCCTTTGAGATGCACGAGGGGACACGGTATCCCAAAGAGAGGGTTCATCGTGTATGCATGAAGAATATTTTGGCCAAGGCCATATCGTGGGGGAATAGCGCATATCTGAGAGAGATGATTCCATTGAATTAACTACTGCCTGGCATGAATTATGTCATGAAAACAGAATTGACCTTAATGATATGCTCGTCATCCAGGTCGAGGTGATGAAGCACTATATCTAGCTGATTATTGAGGTGGTCACCTATCCGACAGAGGACGGGCCGAATGACGATGAATATGACAACAACGACAAGGAGGAGGAGGACGAGGACAAGGGAGAGGAGGACGAGGAGGAGAATAAGGAGCAGGAGGTGAAAGAGGAGCAGGACAATGACAAGAGCATTGGCTCGGCTGTAGCTCAGAACTTCTGAATATATTACCATAATTTAAATTTCAAGAATGCATGATTGTTTTTGTGTTGTTGTATGTTACTAGCAAATCTATTTTGTGGTATACATATGTAGTGATAGTAGTACCAACTCCATTCTGTTTAATTATGCAAGAGAAAATAGAAATGATTTCTCTCAATTTCTCGCATAGAAAAATTACTTTCAGGACAAGATGAGCTAGGTCATGACCACAACCATGGCATAGTTTGTTATAATGTATTCATATTTCATACATGCGTGTATCTTGTAATGGCAAACGATGTTGCTTCATGAATTTTTCATGTTCTCTGTATGAAAAATCCATTTTTCATTTTCTCGGTGCAGAAAAGGGCCTATTTTATGAAACAGCCACCAAGGATGTGATGTGAAAATGCATCACCCCATTTTTAATAAATACTAGAGAAAATTTAGTGGTCAATTCACCAGTTGGCTTCACCTAGAACCTCCCGGCGCAACCCCCATGATATAAACAAGTTTGTGCCGATCTAGCTAGAAGGGGCTCAAATTTAGCCTAGACCTACCTCATAGCTCTCTCAATAATTTCCAAAAAATCATTTCCATGTACAAAACATGGAATTTCTTCAGAGATTCAATAAGATATTAGCAAGACCAGGCACATAGCCAGGAACCTTAACTGCCGCGATCTCGGCCGAATTTCAAAACCAGCATAAAAAATCAAAAAATGCACAAATTTCACACATATTCGTTTTATGTTACGTAGTTGCAAGTAAAAATAACAAACATGGCATATGAGGATTATTCGTAAAAAGTGTTCATAGAAATCACCTAACGACTATGGGGTGAGATAGCACCATTGTGATGGGTTGTTGAGATAAAATATGCCCACGATCTAGGGTTTCACTGAAAGCCAAGATCGAGCACCGTATGTAGCATAATTAACTGCTTATGGGCTATATGCAATTTTGTAGGGACGATTCTGACGTGCTCTGATATGCCTTTTCCAGCAAAACCCTAGACAATGGCCCAGTAGATCTACCTGTTTAATGAGCTTTCAACCATGTTTTTGGCCCCAGTTTGAATCTTATCTAAATTTGAATATTGTATCCAAAATACTTTTACATCTCTTAAGATCATTATATAAATATTATGTCACAAACAGAATATAAAGTAGTAGTCCACATTCCCAAATTTCTAGGTCAGGTCCTCCCGCCCATGCAAAATTTGGTGCTAGATGCGGGAGAGTTTCTATCCAAACGATAATTTCTTAGTGTGCTATTACCTTTCAGCACACCCCCACAGCGCCACCTAAGCATTCACCCAAAGGACATTTATGTAATCTATTTGAAACCCTTTTTATCCCCTCTCCTAAACGAGACAAATCCAAATTTCCCCATAGCCCTTGGCACCGTCCTCTCCCTTCTCCCCTCGTATTCCCTATCGTCTGCGTCCCTAATTCCCTCGCTCTTCCTTCCATCTGATCCCCTCCGCTCTCTACCTCTACTCCCCTCGTATTCGCCCGTCCCTCCAGTGGTAACCTCTCCGTCACCCTAGCCCAAACCCTAGCCCCTCCTCACCATCCCGGTTTTCCGCCAGGCTTTCGAGCTAGCAGGTCGTCCACCTCCCCGACAACACGTCGGCCCTGTTTACCACCTGTCTGTACACTTCACCAGCATATTTGTACAACTTGCCGTCCATCTTGTCGTCCAGCTTGCCGTCAACCTCACCAACAAGTTCCACCACCACACTGACAAGGCCCATCTACCTCGTCGTCCACCTTGTCGACAAGGTCTTCTACCTCGCGGTCTAGCTCAATGCCACGTGACAAGGGTCACTGCAAGAAACATGGTATCAAAAAGGACCTACAGCCTACAGGCAAGGAAACACGCTCATGCTCTATGCTCATGTTTTTTTACTTTTGCCTATGAAATGTTGTTCATTATCCTATTCATGTCACCAATTTGCTTGTTTTGGTGCAGTTAATCTCTCTTATTTGTTTTGCCTGTGAAATTGCTTGTGATTTTACAAGGCTTGTGATCAAGGTTGCATTATCCTGTCTATTGCATTAGTTTGACTGCTTCGTGATATGTCTAATGAGCAGAGCATTAATTGTTCATAGTTTTTTGTTTTATATGATAATTACTATCGAACAATCAACCGCATATGTTATTTTATTAATTTTCTGAAATATGCGTATCCCTTTTTTGTTTATTTGTCCTGCCATTCTTATTCTTTATGTTGCAACCAATTGATAAGTGAGATCAGAGTATTCGAATTATGATTAGTTTACATACAGATAAAGTTTGCATTATATTGTCTGTACTCTGTTCCATTGGTTTGACTACTTCATCCTATGTCTTTTGATCAGATTATAAATTACTCAGTCGACTGTATTACACGATGATTACTATAGATCAATCAGCACCATAAGTTGTATTTTGTTTATTTGCATGATAGTTGCTTATGTTTTATTGTGGTTATCCTGTTTAACTACATGTATACTAGTTCGGCTTATGATCTGTTTGCGTGTGATAAAGGTTGCATTATCTTGATTTTTTGTGTTAGTTTGGCTGCTTCATTATATGCCTGATGATCATAGTACAAATTGTTCATACTGAGTTGTCACATAATTAGTTCTATAGAACAATCAGTACCGTAGGTTATATTTTGTTTAATTGCATGTTCAATCATAGTATGGATGCTTATCTGATACGTTGGAAATGTATCTATAATTTTTGATGCTCCATGCTTGTTTAGTATCTACTTTGCTTTGCTTTTTCTACACTTTGAGGTGTTTTTATATCTTTTCTGGAACTAACCTATTAACAAGATGCCACAATGCCAATTGCATGTTTTCTTCTGTTTTTTGGTTCCAGAAAGGCAGAAAATCAATATTCTCGGAATTGGACGGGACAAAAGCTGAAGTCAATATTTTACTGTGGGCGTCACGAATCCATAAGGGGAGACGGAGAGGTGCCAGAAGGCCACCACACACCCCCCAGGCGTGGGCTAGGGTGGACCCGCGCCTGGGCAGGGTGTGGCCCCTCGGGCCGCCTCCCAGCCTCGCCTCTTCGCCTATAAGAAGCCCCCGATGCAGAAACCCTAAAACATCCATCATACTTCCAGAAAAACCTCCGTAGCACCGCCGCCACCAAAAGGGAGATTCAGGGGACAGAAAGTCTCTGTTCCGGCACCCTGCCGGGACGGGGAAGTGCCCCCGGAGCCATCTCCATCGATCTCCATCACCATGTTCACCACCGTTGCTTATTCCCATGATGAGGAGGGAGTAGTTCTTCCTCGAGGCTAAGGGCTCTACCAGTAGCTATGTGTTCATCTCTCTCTCTCTCTCTATATATATATATATATATGCATGGTCATATTGTGATCATGAGCTTTGTAATCAAGTAGATCTATCTTGCTACTCAAGTGCTTTAATAGATCTTTGCTCTCCCCATGTGTGTGAAAGTGACATCTTCCACGCCATGGTGGCACTTAGGTTTGAGTCTACATAAATACTCTTTGTGCTTTAATAGATCTATGCTTTTCCCCACGTTTGTGAAAGTGACAGCGTGCATACTGTGTGTGGCACTTTGGCTAGATTGAATATTTGTTATGAGTTATATTTGGAGTTGGATGTCTCTATGAAATTGTGGTGTTTTTTGGAACCATATAGCGCTCAAGGTGATAGTGTGGGGTTATCTAGATTCGGGAAGGCGGACTTGTTATAGCCCTACCGATGATTAGAGTGTCCAACCGGAGAGTAGTTAAGAGTAGTATCACGAAGAGAGGATATTTATATGAGAGAGTGTTCACTAGTGAAAGTATGATCCCTAGGCCTTGTTTCTAAACATTGAAACACCGTTTGCATCTAGATCTGTTGCATGTTTGCTTGCTTTAGTCTTTACCTCACCGTTAAGCTATTTTCTGGCACCGTTACCACTTGTATTTCACTATCTCTTCGCCGAACTAGTGCACCTATACAACTGACAAGTGTATTGGGTGTGTTGGGGACACAAGAGACTTCTTATATCTTGATTGCGGGATTGCTTGAGAGGGAATACCTTTGACCACTTCCTCGCTGAGTTCGATAAACCTTGGGTAATCCACTTAAGGGAAACTTTCTGTTGTTCTACAAACCTCTGCACTTGGAGGCCCAACAACTGTCTACAAGAATAGAAGTGCATAGACATCAAGCTATTTTCTGGTGCTGTTGCTGGGGAGGTAAGGTAAAAGGTACTCACATCCTCCGGTGTGAGTGCTCGAAGTTATTTCCTTTAGATTCTGCAATTTTGTCTTTTTGTTTCTTGTTTTCACTAGTTAGGCTTAATGGAAAACAAAACAAAAAATAGAGAGCTCTATAGCATTTATCTTGAGTTAGGACATGAAGTGTTTGAAGAGAAAATTAAAAAACCTATGGAACTTTATTTGCATGCTAATAGCAATTTTATTAGTATGAATTATTTGGACACCATTATTGCTAATGCTATGGAAACATCTAAGCTTGGGGAAACTAGTTTTTATGAAAATGATCTTTTTACTTCCCCAGCTTTGGAAGATAGCTATTCTATTGCTTGTGATGATACCAAACCTCTAATATATGATGATTACAATGATGACTATGATATTTTCAGTCCACCTACTATTGAGGAGAAAATTAATTATGATTATGATATGCCTCCTATATTTGATGATTATGGTGATGAGAATAGTAATGATAGCTATTTTGTTGAATTTGCTTCCACTACAATTAATAAGGATGACTATGCTTATGTGGAGAGTAATAATTATATGCATGTGGATCATGATAAGAATGTTTTATGTGATAGTTATATTGTTAATTTTATTCATGATTCTACTGAAAGTTATTATAAGAGAGGGAAACACGGTCTTATGCATCTCAACAATATTAAGTTTCCCATCTTTATGTTGAAAATTTTGAAATTGCACTTGTTTTGCTTTCCTATGCTTGTTGCTTTGTGCTTTCACGACTTGTTTCTTTACAATATTCCTATGCAGAGGAAGTGGGTTATACTTAAATGTGTTTTGAATTTGGTTCTTGATGCTCTCTTTTACTTCAATTCATATTTCTTATGTGAGCATCTTCTCAAACTATCAAGCCTAACTTAAAGGCGTTAAAGAAAAGTACTTGTTGGGAGATAACCCAAGATTTTTCTTGAGTCGGAAGTTATTACTTCTGTAATGACCTCTCATTATCCTTTTTGTTTGTTTTTAGTGCCAAGAATGACCTCTAATGAGAGGAAAGTAAGATGTGGAGAGTTGCTGTCCTGAAACAGATTCCTGTCCTCCACCATAAATATTCGTGAGGAGTCTCTGTAAGTAGGATTGAGCTACAAATTAACGAATAAATCCCCCAGTATGTTAGATAACTTTCATTTGTTCAACACTTTTTTATTTGAGCAACAGAAGGTCTTCTAAAAAATCGGTTTCTGCCTGCTGGTTTGTTTGACATATTTCTGCCAATATTTTTGCTTCTTATTGATTCCTTTTGGGGTTCTTTTTGGGAAATTGAGCTTTTTGAAGGAGTTGCTATAGTAGCTTGTGTCTTTAGTGAAAGTTTTTCTATGTTGAAACTAAACCCAAAGGTCTATTATCTTTCGAATACACTAATGTTGCTTATGAAGATTGTGTGAAGTTTTGTATGAAGGAAAATTTGCAGGTGTAGAGAAAGAATGATGTAATGAGATGAAGAATGGACAAAAGCTCAAGCCATGGGATACCACCCTGTGTCACCCCAAGAAATATTCAAGAGTTAAAAGCATCAAAGCTTAGGGATGCCCAAGGCATCCCCTTCTTCATCAATAAAAATCTCAGGTCTTTCTAGACACTTCATTTTTATTGTTTCATGCATTGTTGTGTTGTTCTTGGAGCGTCTTAGTTTTTGTTTTTGGTTTTCGTTTTCTTAGTTTGGTTGAGTAAGTTGGTTGGTTACACCATAGTTCTTTTGGAGAGAGACACACTCTGTTTTCATTACCTAGAACACTCTAGTTTTCACTCTTATTGTTTTATGAGTGTTCACTTTTGCTAGCACTACGTTTAGCCTTAGTTTTCTTGTGCTTCCAGCTTAGAACTTTTATTTCTTCTTTGTGGATTTGTGATACAATCTCACTGATATTTATTGATTATTATCTTTGTGAGTTGTTTTAAATAAGTTGTTTGGTGTTGGAAAGAGTAGAAAGCTTCATGCTTAAGTGGTACAAATGGGAGATTGCATTGACTGTGACTTAGACTTTAGCATGACATGCTAGGTGTTGTTTTGACCTTATGCTTAGTGATTATTGATGTAGCATGTCTTGTTCCAAACAATTGGGATTGCTTAGTGTGCCTTGAAGAAATTATGCGTTGTTTTAGCATACAAAAGCATAGTATTGTGGTATTCTCCTTTGATGCTTTGTTTGGGTTGACTTGGCACATGCTCACACCATGTTATGACTATGACAAGTCACCATAGCCTCTATGATCATTTAGTCCTTGACTTGTAGTACCACTCTATGCTTTGATTAGTAATGTTTTGTTGCTCTGCATGATTATGGACATTATTGCTCTCTTAGTTGGTTGCTCCCAGTCTTTTGCTAGCCTCCACTTGTATGAGTAAGCTCTACTCATGCTTCCAACTCCCAAGAAACCAAGTTATTCCAAAGTGTCCACTATAAATCCCTATGCATGGTGTGTTACACCATTCCAAGCATATTCTTGTTTTCAGCTATCTTCCAATTAAAAAGTATTTTGTTATGTGAAAACTTAGTGATTAAAGCCCTCACAAACTTGATGGCACACTTTATATTTCTTTGCCCCTAATAAACTTGAACCATTGTGTCATCTATGTTGTATATGCTTGCACTTATACGTTTTAGCAGAACTGTGCTATCACGGGGAATGTTTTCAACATTGCACTTGTACTTTGTACTCAGTTGACATCATGATCTTTTGTCTATGGATGTCACCGGTGTGAAATAAAGAGGGAACTTGTAAGTCCATGGAGTATGTATTTTGTGTTAGAGAAACGCCTGGGCTGCCAGCCTAAGCCATACCTAATCATGGTGGAAACTTGCAGCATCAGCTATCTATGAAGCATCCTCAATAAAAAGTTATGCATATAGTAAATAAAAAGATCGCTGAGATGCTCATTGTCTGCTTGCCTTGTCATTTTGGTTATGGGATAGCTCCTGTACCATATGCAAGGGGTACCCCGTTGGCGGTTCTCTATGATATGCATGTACTTACAATGACAAGAACTTACAGGTGACTGAAGTTGAGTAGCATGAGGTGTGGCCCTCGTATTCAAGGGACTTGAGATTGCCAACTTATACTTTGTCAAGCATATACTCCATCTTTGTTCACTTTAACCTTAACCACTTCAAGATGCTTATGATAGGGGCAATGAGGGCTAAAAGCTAACAAGTACCATAATTTTTGGAAGCTCTTTTTGAAACTTGAAATCCCTGCTTTCCTTTGTGAAGGGCCTGTCTTCCACTATTATTTGAGTCTCCACCTTCTACTTTTAGGCACCATTAAGAGAGCATAGTTGCCATTCTGTGTGCAGTGTCCCAAAACTTATTGATTGATGCATATTGTGATATTACTTGTTCATGTGCTACTTGTTTCTAGTCACCCTTGTGAACTTTGAAGGTGTCATATGCATTTATTCGCTACTCTATGAGGGACAAGCTGTTTTCCACTATGCTACTTTTTCTGTATGTGAAACAAACAAATGTTTTTCAATGCATGTTATTCATGATCTTTGTTTGTAGCCTTTCATGTTGCATGCATAGTTACTTTGTCTTACTGTTAGAACTCCATGTTTCATGCTCATGTTTAGAGTTCTTTGATCCCAGCTTTCAATCCTTGTAATTGGTTTGATCTTGATTGTGATGGTGCATGTCACCTCAAAAATTATTATTTTTATCACTTACCTACTCGAGGACGAGCAGGAGTTAAGCTTGGGGATGCTTGATACGTCGGAAACGTATCTATAATTTTTGATGCTCCATGCTTGTTTAGTATCTACTTTGCTTTGCTTTGTCTACACTTTGAGGTGTTTTATATCTTTTCTGGAACTAACCTATTAACAAGATGCCACAATGCCAGTTGTCTGTTTTCTTCTGTTTTTGGTTCCAGAAAGGCAGAAAATCAATATTCTCGGAATTGGACGGGACTAAAGCCAAAGTAAATATTTTACCGTTGGCGTCACGAAGCCAAAAGGGGAGACGGAGAGGTGATAGAGGGCCACCACACCCCTCCCAGGCGCGGGCTAGGGTGGACCCATGCCTAGGCAGGGTGTGGCCCCTCCGGTCGCCTCCCAGCCTCGCCTCTTCGCCTATAAGAAGCCCCCAATGCAGAAACCCTAAATCATCCATCATACTTCTAGAAAAACCTCCGTGGCGCCGCCGCCGCCAAAAGGGAGATTCGGGGGATAGAAAGCCTCTGTTCCGGCACCCTGCCGGGACGGGGAGGTGCCCCCGGAGCCATCTCCATCGATCTCCATCACCATCTTCATCACCATTGTTGATTCCCATGATGAGGAGGGAGTAGTTCTTCCTCGAGGCTAAGGGCTATACCGGTAGCTATGTGTTCATCTCTCTCTATGCATGGTCATATTGTGATCATGAGATTTGTAATCAAGTAGATCTACATTGCTACTCAAGTGCTTTAATAGATCTCTGCTCTCCCCATGTGTGTGAAAGTGACAGCGTGCACGCCATGGTGGCACTTAGGTTTGAGTCTACATAAATACTCTTTGTGCTTTAATAGATCTATGATTTTCCCCACGTGTGAAAAAGTGACAGCGTGCATACCGTGTGTGGCACTTTGGCTAGATTGAATATTAGTTATGAGTTATATTTGGAGTTGGATGTCTCTATGAAATTTTGGTGTTTGTTGGAACCATCTAGCGCTCAAGGTGATAGTGTGGGGTTATCTAGATTGGGGAAGGCGGACTTTGAGGAGTGTTGTTATAGCCCTACCGATGATTAGAGTGTCCAACCAGAGAGTAGTTAAGAGTAGTATCATGAAGAGAGGATATTTATATGTGAGAGTGTTCACTAGTGAAATTATGATTCCTAGGCCTTGTTTCTAAACATTGAAACACCGTTTGCATCTAGATCTGTTGCATGTTTGCTTGCTTTAGTCTTTACCTCACCGTCAAGCTATTTTCTGGCACTGTTACCACTTGTATTTCACTATCTCTTCGCCGAACTAGTGCACCTATACACCTGACAAGTTTATTGGGTGTGTTGGGTACACAAAAGACTTCTTGTATCTTGATTGCAGGATTGCTTGAGAGGGAATACCTTTGACCACTTCCTCCCTGAGTTCGATAAACCTTGGGTAATCCATTTAAGGGAAACTTGTTGCTGTTCTACAAACCGCTACACTTGGAGGCCCAACAACTGTCTACAAGAATAGAAGTGCATAGACATCATTATCCTGCTTATGTTTAGTCATCCCACACTGCTTATTATTGCAACCAATTGGTCAATTGTCCATCTTGTATATACTATTTGGCTTATGATTTGTTTTCTGTGTGATGAACGTTTCATCATCTTGTGTGTTGCATTATTTTGGCCCCTTCACCATATGTCTTATCATGAGAGTAAAAATTTCCCAAAGTGGACTGTTTTACATGATGATTACTATACAACCTAGATTATATTTTGTCTAATTGCCTATTTAATTGCATGGTAGATGCTTATCCTTCTTATATTAATTAACATGCATTGCTTATTATTGCAACCAATTGGTGAATTGTCCAGCTTGTATACTATTTGGCTTAAGATCAGTTTTGTGTGTGATAAATGTTGCATTATATTGTATGTTTCATTACTTCCGCCGCTTCATCGTAAGTCTTATGATATGACATTTAGAGTATAAGTTTATCATAGTGTATTGTTGTACATTATAATTACTATAGAACAATCAACATCATAGGTTTTATTTTTGTAGCTTACTTGAGGTTGTTTATTCATGACAGAACCACAGTTGCATTCCATGGAGGAAAGATGGCTAAAAAACATCACGAGAAACAACGCGCGGATGCAACAAATGGGTGTTATGCCCCTTCTTTATGCATCGCCCACTGAATTCTCCCCTAAAAAGAGCAAGGATGAAGGCTCTGGATCTAGCGATTATCCTGAAGGGGAGGAAGATGAGCCACAGGTTGTCCAATTACTTGCCTACTCATCTGTTGTGTGATTGTTTGGTTAAAACAAATTTCCATATATCTTGTGTTTTTTTATTATACTGAATTGACTTCCTTTGAATTATGTAGCCTGAGAAGAGGAAACACAAGAAGACACTTGTCGTCAGGACAAGGATGGCTGTTGCTGGTGTATAAACTTCTCGGAAGCGTGTCTTGGATGGTGTAGTTGCCTGCACAAAAACATTGAGACATACTTGGTCCACGGGGAATCCCCCAGAAGTACTTCCACCCCCAAGTTGTCCATGACACCCACCAAGACCGTCACGTGCTGCAACCCCTTCGCAAGGAACTCAGAGTGTTGCAGATCATGAAACCCAAGGCGAGAAGGTAGCAGCCCAATACGAGCCAGTGTCACTCTATGGTAGGAAGACAGTAGTCTAAGACAAGCAGGAAGCTACCCCAAGAAAGCAACCAACTCTCCAAGTCAAGCACATTATATTGTGTGAATGGTAGTTATTGCATTGTACTGTAGCAGAACACTAACTCTAAATTATATGTTCTGTAGATGATTTTGGCCATAATCCTTCTGAAGACACTGTTACACATGACGATCATCAAACTGTGGTGAGGGGAAAAAACATGGAGAAGTCACTTGAGAAGATGTCCAAAGGAGGAAAGCTTCCATTTTTCATTCCTCCAGGAAGAACTAAACCATAGTTAGCAAATATTGCTTCAAAGATCTCCACTCAGTATGCAATAACAGTCAGGACTTTTGTGCCTATCTTCACCCGTTGGAAAGAGTACAACGAGAGGTCGAATGTCAGAGTAGATTTCTTCAATAGAGTTTCTGTATGTTCTCTGACTCAACTGTACCTTTTATTTTCATTATTGTTTATGCAAAGGCTTATGCACCAATTTTTATTTTAGCAAAAGTTTGTCATGGATGCATCATGACCAGATGTCCATGTTTCTTACAACAAGCAGTTAATGGAGATCACAAGAACTCAACGACATCTTATGAACAAGAAGTTTTGACCCCTATCCACCGAATCAAGTTACAAGGATATCTCATGTTGAACACATGAACAATGTGGAGTGGTGCAAGCTTGTTGATAGTTGGACTGACCCCAAGAACCAGGTCATGTCTTGTCTACTCAACTTTCCCGCTCGTTTGTGTTTAACCAGGACTGCCTCTTATAATTCTATGTTCTCTATTTGTGTAGGCCCGTTGTCTAATAAACAAGCATAACATAAGAAAAATATCGCAGTGGTGTGTTTTTCTGTGATGCCCGGGGCTTCCCACATCATAGTGTGAAAAAAGAAAAAGTAAGTCCTCTATCATACTTACCATCTTTGTCATCTTCCTAAATTTTAATGTCGTATTTGTCTCTCAAATTATTACGATGCGCTTCTAAACTGCTGGCTATTTTTGTAATGTTCGATTCTATTCCTAAAACTCGTAGGGAACCTGTTGGGGTTCAGGCTAGAAAATCAAAATTTTACTACGACGGATAGCCTAGATGCCCAAGATCTATATACTAGTAATGCAGTAATGACCGAGAGGTTTCGGATACATACCCTTGTAGTCCGAAAGTGGTTGACATTATGAGGGGAATGTGGTTGATGTAGTCGTTCTCGTAGCCGACCTCAAGGTCGCGAAGCTCCTCGCAGGTCACCCCTTGCTCCAACACTGTGCAACAGTCTGTATTATGACATCCAAAGTGCCTCAAGTGTTGCACCTCAAGGCTTCATACACATACGGTGTGGCATCCCGCAAAACCACTGCTAGAAAATCGCGCTGTTTTGTGCATTGCATCGTCATCATCATGCATTGTTGTCTGAAACTATTTTCGAAACGCCTAGTTTTGTTTTCTAAAATAGCCCCGTCTTATTTCAAATTAAAACATCGGGCTGTTCAGATCTTTTATTTGTCTAAAAACTATTTACAAAATTTATTTTCAAAAGAAAACCCTAGTCTAAAATTTCTAGTCCTAAATTTACCCAATCCTAGTCTACCCACCAACCCCAGCTCGCCACCTCACCGTCCCCTCCACCTCACCCTCGGCCCAGCCACCTCACCAATCCACAGCCCACCTACACCCCTCGTTCTCTCTCACCTAGCCCCCACCTACCCCCTCTCCCTTCCACCCCGGTCCCACCGCGCCTGGCCCACCACTTCCTCCCTCACCCCCACCCGCCTGACCCCTCTCTCCCTGGAACCCCGGCCCCACCAACCGCCCCTCTCCCTGGCCCATCCCTCTCTCACCCACCCCGCGTCAAACTCCCCTCCCCATCCTCTCTCTCCCCGACGCGCTCGCCCCGCCCCTTCTTCCTCCCCTCCGGCGAGCCACCGCCGCCAGCAGGCCTCCTCCCGCTCGCGAGCCTACCCCACCGCAACCCCATCCTCCTCCTTCCCCAGCAGCGTCGCCGTCGCCATGACCCCGCCTGTCGCCATCGTCCCTGCCTCCTCTGGTCGCCGTCATGCCGGCCTCCCCGCCCCGCCGCTGAAGCTCACCGCCCCGCCACCGCGGCCCGACCTCCCTCTGCCTGTCCTCTTCGCGCCGCCTGCGGTAGCACATCGTTGCCGCCGCTGCGAGCCGCCGGGCCGTCCTCGCCCCGCCTCTCCGGCGCCCGCGACCGCCTCGCGCGTCCCCCGTCCTTGCCATCAACCGCCGCCGCCACCGCCGCCTGGCTCTCCTCCCCGCCGGCCTCGTCTGCCTCCGGCTCCACCCGACCCCGAGCCTGCCTCCGGCGCCACCACCTCTCCCTGGCCGCGTGACCTCGGCCTCCTCTCCTCCAGCACCGCCCGAGCGCCCCTCGTTGCATCGCCCTGGCCTCCCTTGCGTCTCGAGCTCTGGCATCATGGACCGGTACCTCGCTGCCATCAGCCGCCGTGTTGCCGTTCTTGAGCCCATGCCCGAGGTCGTCATCTCGTGCCCTCTCTGCGGGCACGCGTAGCTCGTGGTCACCTCGAACAACCTGTCAGCTGATCGTCAACAAGTGCCACTGCAACCCGGAACATCCAGATTGACCCCGTCAAGTAACCGCTACCGCAAGGTTTTCGGTTTACTTGACGCCCGAAGGCCACCGACGCAAGTTCCACTTTGCTGACGCCAGACGCCAACACCGAAGACCGTTCCTGGATGCTGAAGACCGCGAACACCAAGATCTTCTTCATAGATGCGGATCCGATGCCCCGTTCACGGAGTCTGAAGACCGATATCGCCGAACTCGAGCGCCAAGATCTACTTCCCGGACCCCTGAAGACCGATCTGAAGCGCCAGGACCCGAACCTGAAGAACGCCAAGATCGCCGACGCGGATACGCCAAGTTCTTCGCCCCGAATGCCAAGACCGACTTGATGGCGCGGACCGCCAAGATCTTCGCAGCGACACGATCGACACCGACCAAGGCGGATCCGATGTGCCCCCGACGCCAACTAAGTTCTCCTCTTGTATCCGAACCTCGCCGATCCCGTCGAACCCTGAGACCGGACCCCGAACCACATCGAACCCCAAGATCGTCCGAACCCAGATGTGTGACCCCTTTTCCGAGCCCCTATTTTATAAATTGCCAACTATATAAATGGACGCATATTTAATTGTTCATGCATGCATACTTGTCATGTGGGTTGGGGGCCTTATGCCGATTCACCTAATTAAATATGGGGCTCATATGCGGGCAAATCTAGTCTTATATTGGCCTCATTTAAATTTGTGTAGCGAACCGAAGCCATGTTTTGTCTTGCTAATCCAACATTTAATTTGCAGGGTGGATAAATAACTTGAACCGTTTAATTAAATGTCGGGATCCCGGTTCCGCTTAATTTTGCCTAATTGCATCGCACCTTTGCCATGTCATACATCATGCATGCATCATGCCCGATTTTCTACCGTAGTATTAAATAGTGCATCCGGTGTTTCTTCTAGTGTTTTGCTTCTTCACGGATTAGACCGATGAGTTGATGCGAGTGTCGACCGATCTTCGGATGAATCTTCGGCAATGTTTTCAGGCGAGCATCTCCCCCTTTCTACCTATATTACTTTTATAGTATTTATTCCCTCCTGTTGATCTATTGCTATCTGTGTTGCGATGCTCTAGTTTCCGTACCCGTGATATCCCGTGCAGCCTTATATTGCCTTGGACACATCCTATTACCTGTTGTTTGGTAGATAGTTGGACTTGCGCGTCGTAGTCGCTTGCTCAAGTGCTGTTGCGTGTCGTCAAGTACCTCAGTTGTTGGAAGACTGCCATATGCTTTATGTTGGAGATGATCATGGCTTTAATTACCGTTTATTTTAATTATTGTTTAATAACTAAAATTGAAGTAGGTAAATGCAGAGGCACCGATGGGTGATAGATAATATTTGGTTTCCGACCGCCCACTTGTGTCCCGTAGGACCCCGAGTTCTTGACACCTGTTCCGAGTTTGAGCGCGCTAACCACAGGTGGGGAGATATGGGCCCCCCATTGATTAGTACCTGATTTCAAAGTATTGTACTGGGGGCCACAAACTAGTTTGAGGTTTTGTTTACTAACCTGTACTTATGCCATGCTTTACCGCTTTATTTAAATTGTGCGATGGATAGCACCTGTACTGTTTAGGATCGGGACACGATTTCGCGGTGTCGACAAGCCCAGTTTTGGGTTCCTAGTCGTTCACAGCCGTCTACCCAAACCCTAAGTCCGTCTCGGAGACCGGCCGACTTCGTTGCGGGTTTGACTTAGTGGGGTGGCCCCCCATGTACTTGCTTTGGGTCTGGAAACGTCATGACTTAGGCCCCGCCGACATACCGATGGGTGTATGTTAACTGATCTGGCAAAAAGGGTCGAAGTGCTTGTGGATACTTTGGTGCACCCCTGCAGGGTTTAATCTTTTCGAAAAGCCGTGTCCGCGGTTATGGACGACTTGGAGCACAGTGCTTGATCATAGACAACTATAACTAAAGTTTACTGTTATAAATTGACTTGTATCCGATATGACTAGTAATCAGCTTCACTACCATGGAATGGCTAAATAAAAGTACCACCAACTGCTGGGTTTTTGGGGTTATCTCTTGCTAATTGTATCTGTCTAGTAAGTGTTGTCACTACAACGGAATGGTTAACTAAAATTGCCCACTGCTTATTTTATCAGGACGATTATCTATACCTGACTAGTAATTGCTGCAACGATAACTGAATAAATAAAACTGCCAATTGTGTGAGTTCCTCGGTTGACTTCCTCGTGTGGTCTCGAGGGGGAAACACCAGGATGGGTTTGTTTGATGGTAGCATCAGGTTGGTTCCGGATAGGTCTTTCTTATCCCTCTCTGATAGCCGACAGTTATATCGAGTCTCTATAGGTTGTTTAGTACATGCTGCCGCGGCCGCTTCAGTCCACCATACCTATGTAGGCGAGGACCGCCGAATTCTAGTCTCGCCGTGTACTGGCCTCAGTACTGACCGCTCTCTCTTTTCCTTTGCCCTTTGCCGGCACCCCTTTTGTTTAAGCAGGTTTTGAGATCGACGTCGTTAGCAGGGTTACCCTTCCGGCTTGGCCTGGGCAGGGTTATGGACGCCATTGGTTATTCTTCAGGGCTCTTAGCCCCATTTGCATCTTGTCCGTAGTCGGACGCTCTATCGTTTTCAAGGTGGTTTGGATCTTTGTATATTTTATCTGTATTCTTGACTCATGGAGTCGCTGTTGTATATATATCCGTTCTGTGGGTCCCATCGAGGACTGTTGTGTAATGTTATTACTTTGTTTTCCACCCGCACGAAAGTGCCTGGTGGGCACCTTTGAATCGTTTCTATGCGGGTTTGGCGGGTTTCGCTAAAACTTGCATAGGGCCGATTCTGAGGGTGTTACATACGGTGTACGACGAGAACCTCTGTCTCCCCGATCACACCAGGAGTGCAGAAGTAGATCTCCAGCTATGGGATCCTTGCAGCGCAACAGCGTGTTGCAGATGCGTCGTCTCTTGCGCGAACAGCCCTCGTCCATGCCAACACGTGGAGACAACTAGAGGGAGAGAGGTTTGAGAGGAGGCGCACAGGGGAGGAGGAGAGTTCCCAATTCATGGGATCCAATTCTGTGTGTCTCCTCCTCCTAGGGGGTCATTTATATAGGGGAAGGTGGAACCCTTACCCCCCCCCCACCACCACCACCACCACCACCAAGGAAACCCTAAGGAGGCCAAGGGGGGAAAGGGTGGCGGCCAAGGGGGGAGAGGATTCCCTAGGGCGCCCCCAAACCCTAACCCTAGATGGCAGCCAGGCGCATGGGCCCCTCCCCTCTCTTGGTTTTCCCCTCATGGGCCCTTTTTTCCTAGGGAACTTGGCCCATTAGTGGAATAACCTTTCAAATAAGATTTTAATATTATATTTAATATTAATTACATTAATTAATATGTAAATACATATTACCAAATCTGATTCGACCTGAAACACCTGTTGGTTCCCCTTCTATATCCTCCAAACAGCTTCGGAACTTCTCGGAACAATTTCGGTCCCCTCACAGAACCTCTGGTTTCCTTTCTTTCTCCGAACAACTTCAGATCTTTCTCCACGTAACAATTTTGGCTTTCTCTTTCTCTACTATGATTCCAACTTACGGATAATCTCCAGCTCGTCGCACCCTTAAGTGGATCCCCTCATGGCTCGGGAACGGCACATACATGATCAATACTCCTCTTGCGTCAGTGATAAACATCGGGACCGTGATGTCCATAATGATCCTTGTGCATTCCAGATTGATGATGTCGTTTGAAACATAAACGTCGAGTCCATTTCCCTTTGTTTCTTCGATACTACTTGTCCATGATCCGATCATTAATGTATCTCCATACCTCGTTCAATCTCTTTACCGACAAGTATTGTTTACTTGTTACCACGATATTACATCCCCGTGACCTAGTCACATGTTGCAACATATATGGATGTAATCTCACCAAGTCGGCCTAATTGTATCTTACCCGTCACTGGGTGAACAAATCCCGCTCTTGACGCATTATCCTTAACCTGTTCCTCCGAATACCCAATGTACACCTTTATAATCACCATTTCACTGAGTGGTGTTTGATGCAGTCAAAGCAGCCTCGGGAGACGGTGATTATGATATGGTCCCACGGCCTAAGGAGAAGGAAACTTCATTTCTGAACATTGCAATGATGAACTTTTTTACTTGATCGTGTCGCAATCTTTGAGGAATGTCCATCACATCATTCACCAATGATATGACCTCGTTGTAAACCAGCCCTATCACTTATGATCAGGAAACCTTGATCATTTGTTGCCCAATGAACTAGTATCAATAGATGCTACTAGGGACTTATGTTTCATAGCACACATGTATCAATGTTTCCACTTGATATAGTTATAGCACAATATGAAACTATTACAAACTTATTGGGATATGACAATAATAAATCTTTTATTGTTTTCCTCTAAGGCATATTCCCTTCAGTCTCCAACTTGCACTAGAGTACAAATAATCTACTGGCATTTACTAATCATAAACCATATCCCCGTATGCGTTTATTGATCATGCTGCTCGTGAGAAACGTCATGTCCCTATTCTGTTTTACCAGATCAGTATGTCTTTTGCAAATCATTAATGTCCTCCTAATTTCGACATTCCCTCCATTATCTCATAATGGGTTGAAGTATTCGTTTTAGCGTGTGAGACTTTGTTTCTATTGTTTATAATGATGGTCGTTGAGTCAATTTAACATTCATTGTTGTCATGTAAACTCCGGAAACACACTTGGATAAGTCGAACTTCTTTAGCAAAAACATACTTTTATATTTATGTAGATCCTAGTGCCTAACATGCAAATATGTTCCTATCTTTTATTCTTGCCATTTAAGAACAATCTTAACTCTGGTTAAGTGATTAACTCGGGAATCACCTCAAGACATTTTCTTCCGACCAGATCCCTTGGGTCATATTATGTCGAGTATACAATATGGTCACATGGAAGAACCTATGACTAGGGCATAGGAGATGTAACGCATCTCTTTCTTTCTTTTAACCATAGTTGTAACACCAAGACTAGCTCAATGCTTCATACAAGTAAGAACCTCTTTCTTATCTTGTTCCATTCTGAACTTCTTCAGAATCTTACCTAGGACATTCTGAACATCTTCATAATCAAGTCCAGGAAGCATCCGACAATAATGTTTATTAAATTCACCAATCTATCTCGATAGATTTCATTTTTTAATAACTTCTTCAACTTCATCCATATTTACTAGCTTAAATATTATTAATGCCAATCACATCATTCAGATATGTCATCCAAATATTTCAGAATGGTAACACGCTCCCACTCAAATATGGCATCCATATGTGAGATCTAGGGACTAGCTCCCACTCAAAATGGCATCAACATATGAGATCCAGGGATTTCACTTAGCTCCCACTCAAAATATGTCTCCTACATATTGAGTCTTATTAACCAAGCCAATATGATCCCACTCAAATGAAGGTCCTCTCAACAATCTTGGACATTCCAAAAAAATTTGATCATTATCAAATTGACAATTCCAGTTGCGATTTCCCAGTATCCATATATTGCTAGTGTAAATCCAATAGACTCAAGCATCGCTACATTTGTAGTCAACTCCTTGAATTTTTTCAAACTCACTTTGGGAAAATCGATATTTATGTCTTTCCATTAAGTTTCATTCCATCTTATGACTTCGTAGTCATTTAGAAATATCAAGTAAACATCTTTACTTAACAAGATCAAGTAACACATTACTTTTCAATCTTGAATGTAACTTAATACAGTATTTCATGACTCCTAGTCATTTCTCGCATTTAGGTCCATCACGCTTCTTTGTATTTCGTAGGTATGTCTTGTTCAAATAACATGACAAGTGAATCGAAATATAATTTTAGTGACTTGCAGAACATATTCTTGAATCCTACTTTCTTTTAGTAAAAATTATTCGCTGAAACTTTATGATCATTATCATTAGTTTCTCCTTTATTTTTAGAGTTTGGTTTCACGAAACAAATTTTGTTGCGCCACTCAACAATCAGGAGGAAAGGTCAAATACCTTGTTTTGGACTTTTACTTTCTTCCACATGTATCTTCATCAAGACACATAATCTTAGGACAACAGCAGGTTTGCCCTCTGTGGAACATGTATTCATAGTTGCCTAAGAATATGCTACAAAGACTTGTTTATTCGCCACGATTTCGAATCATTGATATCTCCAGAAACTCAAACATGCCATAACTCTTATGGTGTTGTTTCCACTAATCTTCAGATGTTCCTTTGCATTTCAATCGAGTGTTTGCTTATTTCAGTCTCTAACTCCAAACAATAACTATAACCCTGATAAGAGATAATATTAGACCATATGTATCTAATATAAAATGATTATGATGTTTAGACATATCAACACCTTGAATTTGTCCAATTATCATAATTTGTGAAACATCTTTCATAAGTCCTTTTATGCCAAAACTTAACTTCAATACTTTAGTCATATCGATCGAATCGAAAATACTTTGTATTCTTGTTAATTCCATATCCCACTTTGTTTTGAACTCATTTGAATAATTCAAATCATTTCAAAACTTCTGTTTCATTCAGTAAATACACCTATTCACTTAAGTCCACAATGAAATAATGATTTCCACTATTTGTTGAAAATGTGATACATCAGTATGTATAAATTTCAACATTTCTTCACATATCACCATTTTACCAGAATGAGGAGTTTAAGTCATTTCGTCAAAGGAGGCATAGTTTTTCAAAGTCTCTAGATCAAATATCTAAGTCCCCGATCTTCATTTAGGATGAAAAACATGCAACAACCACCTTGACTTAAATAATAGTGTCTTGTCATTATTAAACCTTGGATATCTTTCAGCATTCTAATCCTTTATAAATGCTTAACCTATTATCATTAACATAGAAATGAGAATAACTTATTTATAATCATATTATGACCATAAAGGTATTACTCATAAGAACAGTACAACTGGATTATAACTTATTCATATGAATAATTGTCTTGCCAAAAGCAAGACACACAAACAAGGATTACAAAATTTCATTCAATTCCACTAGTCCAAATGATAAACTTTGAGGGAAGTAGTGATGTCGGCCATCAAATAGTTTGCTTGCTGCCATCAAGCCACATTGCCTCAATTCGAGCAATTCTCAAGCACACCATCCTGTTTTCACAAAATAGGAAAAGTATCAAATACTTCATAAACTGCAATGAGTTTCTGCAAGAATTGCATTTATAATTTTGTATATCTGGCATATACCCTTTTCATCCATGACCTCCATTACAATCAAGCCCTTATGAGAGTTCTCAACTCTTATGCAAGATTTCTAAGTGAATCTCCAAATATTTCGTTTTCATCCATCATGGAGGAAAACTCATCCAACGGCTCATACTTTATGTGCCTGATATTGCAAAATGTAAAATTGTAGTCCAACTCTCCATCAAATGGAGAATGGCCCATTTTGGATGATTTATGGAGAAAACGCCAACTTGTGGAGTCTTTGGATTATCTCCTAATTGTTATTGTATCAAGAAGAGAAGATCGGCTTATTATGAGGATATCCCTTGGGCGTGGGTATTAATCTATGTAGTTGGACCCTTCTACTAAGTTCCAAATCAAGCAAAAAAAATCTCATGGTCGCAAAGGACCTCAATGAGATAGGCCATGATCTACTAAGATATTTCCAAACAGACATCTAGACTTAGTTCATAATAATGAGTTTAATTCATAACTAAGATCCCACTGAAATTGTCACCCCCTGGACAATTTTAGTGATTACACGATCCCAATCCACTATGAAACCCCCGATCGTCACGGATGGCAACATAGCTTTAAAGGTATACATTATCCAATTCCAATCACATCATCTATGTGACTCATGCTCGATATTTCGATCTCTGTGTTTCGAGGCCATGTCTGCACATGCTAGGATCGCCAACTCAAACCTTTGTGTATTGCAGTGTAACCTTTCTTACACCCACTGTATGCAAATGTATATATGTCTAGCCCCCGATCATCACAGACGGCTTCATAACGAAGAACTTTCTTGGTGGTGCACACACAAGGGGAATAATATCATTGGAATTTCGATGCCATGTCTGCACATGCTAGGCTCGCCAATTCAACATTGGTTTTAATAGGGATCATCTTATCTATGCTACCGTTGAGTACATAATACTAGCACACAATAAGATGCAAAGCAGCTATCAACATCATATGTATATTGTGATATGATATGATCGTCCTTGCGCCTTGATCTCCATCAAGCGCTCTGGCATGATCTCCATCGTACCACCGGTTTTGAAGCCAAGTCCATAGCGCGCCACCAGTAGGTTATTCATCGAAATGATGACTATTACTACACAACTTAGTAACATAGAAGTAAACTACTTTACCTTCGTAATGATCATTACCATATCGAATCACATGCCCCTCATGCAACATAAAGTTAGACCCCTCTACTTTATCTATTGCAAGTTTTACGTGGTTGTTAGGGATTTTGCAATAGAACCATTCCTAATCTACGAACTTTCCAACCACAACATGGATCCATACAGTTGTCTCCTACTACACCGCTTTTAGGGCCCTCCATTGTAAATGCTATATCAACTATTGTAAGAGAGACAGACACCCGCTAGCCACTTAAACGGAACAAGCCGCATATTGAGCACGGAACCAGTATCGTGTAAGAATACGTGTAAGGTCGGCCCGGGCCGCTTCATCAAACAATCATGTGATATAAATGTCACATCCCAGAATTTTCCAAATTTTGAAATGTAAAAAATAAACAAACAAAAGAAATAAAGGATGAAATTTAGGGGGAAAAGAAACTTTTTGGCTTCTAAATGGAAACATCAAAACCTTACTTAAACAAAAAATAATAATTTTGAATGAGAAAGTGACAAACAAGTTTTCAAAAATAATCAAATGCATGTCATGCATCATCATCATTAAGAACTTGCATTTTAAACCAATGGAAAAGGAACATACCCAAAACCTAAAGCCTAATAAGAAAATCATCACATCAATTTCAATTCATATCTATGGCTACGTTTCATATAATTATTTTTGAGAAAAGTCATTCCTAAATGATATAATGGTAAGTAACAATATTAAAAGAACAACAGGAATTGATTTCACCTTATTTGGGTTCCTAGATATGAAAAGTTATGAACCATATAAGATAAAAAGGAATAAAAAAATATCCCCAAAGACAATTTACGCTCGTAGAAAAATCTGTGTTTAAATGGAACCAAAATATTCTAAAAAGATACATAATAGTAATGAACAATTAAATGCAACCATATGAATTTGATTGAACCTAGATCAATAGATATGATTTATATAAAACGAGAAGAAAAAGAAATAAGACATATTGCAAAGTCAATTTAAGCCATTGACGAACTCCATAATTGAACGAAACAAAAGTATACTTAAATAATATATAATAATAAATAATTATTTTATAAACGTTTACAAACTTGTTTGACCATTTTTGGAGCTCTAAATCAAAATATATGAAATAAACAAGAATTGAGAAAATATATTGTATAGGCCTACGTGCCATGCTCATTTTTTTAAAATAAATTATACTTTATTAAAAAAATATTCCAAATATTCTAAATTGAAGTAAATTATCAACTTATATTTTATACATTGTTTAAAAAATAGGCCAAATCAGCGATTAATAGACCGATTAATTGCTACTAGGGACATAACCGTGTCGATTACCACTAATCCTTTGTGTTAATCGTTTAGCCCGATTAATAGGTCTAACACTCCAATTACTAGGTATGTTCCCGATTAACCACTACACTTGTCAAAAAAGTTGCAAAATTATCAACACATATCGCCCACCCATCCGCTAGCCCACCCCAATGAAGTACGTTTTGCGAAGCTTCCGTCCGATCCCTGCCTCCAGAAGCTTGATTTCAGCCATCATCAACTAGTTCCTTGTCGTTGTTGACTAGTTCCTCGTAGTTGCCGACCAGACCTCAAATACAAGAGCTCGAGCGCCTTGAGGATCTCATCCGGGAGCTTAAGGCTGAGGATTCATACGTGTTTTAGGTGCTAATTTTTGTAGACTGCACCGATTAATAGCCGACCAATTAAATCAGTTAATCGTCCGAATTCCGATTAATCGCTACTCCCAAGACAACCGAGCAGCTAACGATTACCGATTTCCTTAACATTGATTTTATATAAATTTTCTGAAAAGATTTTATATAAATTTGAATAAATTTAAAAGTTTAAA
Source organism: Avena sativa (assembly GCA_916181665.1). Taxonomy (NCBI): domain Eukaryota; kingdom Viridiplantae; phylum Streptophyta; class Magnoliopsida; order Poales; family Poaceae; genus Avena; species Avena sativa. The sequence continues at coordinate 134,485,948 of OV702298.1, forward strand.
TCAATTGATAAGAAATAAAACAGAAAAGAAAAAGAAAAAACAAATCGGAATAAAAAACAGAAAGAGACTAGAGCTAGCCCATGGCCCAACTAACCTGATCCAATCTTCTATATTTTTTTCTTCTTCCTTCTATTTTTCATGGGCCACAATTTCTTGACCCATCTAGGCCGATCGAGCAGCCAGGCTGGTTCATCTTCCTCCTCACCTACACAGAACCTGCAACGTGTTTCCATGGTGTAACTTTTTCCTCTTCAAATTCTCATCAATTGAGTGGCCGTTTCTCCTCAACTTTAATACGAATTATGTTTAGAATTTCGTCGGGTTCCGTTCAGGCCATTATTTTACTGTTTTATTGTGTTAATTGCCCAAGTCAAAACGGTGCTCCGAACGTCACCCGTCGGCATACGTACCCCGATCTCCCTCTACAGACCATCTTAGCAAGAACCGAACCGAGCACCATATTCCTCTCCTCCTCCTCCATTATTTTTGTTCTTAAACTTTCTCGAGAGGAGCTCCATAGAACACACACGAATCATGCCAAGATTAGCCTAAAAACAGAGTTCATCGTTAGATCGTGTCGCCATCGGTGAGTCCCTTGTCAATTCCTTCTACCAAAAGACTACTCTTGTTGTTGGCTACCTCTAGGACATGATTGTTCATCATATTGTTGTAGTTGGCCGCGCCGCCGACGTCGCACGTTGCTCCAGCCGTGAATTGTCGTCATCGTTGGAGACGAATGAGCTCTAAATCACGTCTAGTAGCACTATCTCGACATCCTCTACGCCGTCCGCATCTTCTTTTACTCCGAATACGTCCCTAGCGATGGGAACGACAACGCCAAGCCCGTGCCCGCAAATTCGGTGAACTTCTCCGGCGAGATTTTCTGGTGAGCCATCCTGGGCCATTAGATCTTCATCTAAAGGTCATCATAGATCACTAAAACGAAGGGGTATCCTCCAATTAGAATCTGCCAAGTGTCATATATATTCCTATTTTTGGATTTTTAGACATAAGAACACACAAACTTGCAAAAATCATATCTTTAGTTTTTTATATCCAAATTTAGCAAATAATATGTCTACGGATTCATAAAAACGAGTAGAACAAAGTGGAGCCATAATTAGATATTTTTGAGTCTGTTAAAATCACGTTTTATACATAACCATTTGTGGAGTATTTTGAGTATAAAAATTGTTGTGTAAATTATTTTTAAGTGAATCCTTTTGCAAATGGTTGTAAATTGAACCCTCTGTACAGTAAGACTAAAATATAATTTTATTCTAGTATAAATAAGACTATGGCAATTATTTAGTGAGAATGATATTTCCAAGTGTTAGAAAATATTGCTAATTGCTACAATTGCACAAATGGTTGTATTTGTAATATTGAAAATATAAAATGTTCACAAATCACTTAGTAATGTTCAGAATCTTGTTATAAAAATTTGTACAATAAAAATTGTCATCTTGCATGTTTGCATACTTTGCATGATTTTTGTGTTGCCATTAGTGTTGATCTTGTGTATGTTTTGTCTTGGTTGTTTTGCTTGATAGATTGTGTTGATTGTCAAGTGTGTTATTGCGAAGAGTGTACCAACACCACCAACTACTAAGGCAAGTGGCACTATCATCCATGTCCTACTATTTTCATTACACTTAGTGGAATTTTTGGAGTATGCATGATAGGACTACTATGATGCTATGCTATGTCCTATTAGGATATCCTTTATATCTTCCTTAGTGGAAACATTGTAGTTGTAGTATGCTTAGCCCTGCTATAGACTTGGGGTGGAATACATGTTATGATTATATAAAGTGTTGGAAAAATATATGTTTTATATAATAAAACAAGTACTCAATGAATCACCTGGGTGGAATATGGATACTCAATTGTGGATAAGGTGGCAACAAAGGGAACCATGTTTATATGGCTATCTTTTTTATATGTACACTAGAATTAAACCACCCAGGGACTTAGAGATTGAACATGTTTCTCGTACAGTGGCTTCCGTGTATAGCCACATGCTAAATGGGCTCTGGCTTAGTAAATTACATAGTGAAAGACCCTTGCATTGGCACCTACTCAGGTTAACCGGATTCATGTATTGGAAATATATCCTTACATTGGTGCCTGGTAGACGTGCTAGCATCATATATTGGGAGCACTTCTATGGAAAGACTTTGTCACATTCTCGATCTGCCGGTACTCCATTTGGTGTGTACTCATCCAGCGGCCACTGGTGGCGTCAAGACGAGATTGTATCATGTGGGTAAAGTGTATAACTTCTACAGAAGATCAAATTCTAAGTACTTAGCCGTGTCCCCGGTTACGGACAACTCTGAGCAACTAAGGTCTGAAGCTAAGGAAGATATCGACATTCCAATTTCTCAAAGTAAAACTTGATGGTGTCAACAAGGGATTAGAAGCACTTGGAGTTTTCCAAGGAGTTCAGAAAGATTGTCAAAAGATCAAAACTATTTTGAAAAGATAGGATAAAACTATATTGCTTTCTGCAAATGAGCCTAAACCCTACTTAGCCAAATATGCATATATTGATAGGTTCCACTTATTTCCACATAGTAGTGAAACTTGCCAATACAATTCAAATGTATTGACCCTTGTGGCTGCAACTTATTATGTTGCAGGTTTGTTTGATGTTAGTGAAGTGTTTTGAATAGGATTACAAGTCTACAACCAACATGAATGCCTGTGGCACTTTGAAGATGAAGGACTCCATGCTATATAGTTATTTTTGCTGCATTGTAAAGAGATAGCCAAATGAGCTATGTAAGATGTAATGAATTATTTTATTCCTGGTTATAAAGTTGTATTATGACCTTTGTTCCTTGATATTACATCTTAAACTCTGAATGCTAGCTATTGATCCAGGGACTAGCATTGTAAACACAGGGATCTCTACCTTATCAGGTTGGGATCTTTACAATAAACAAGTAAACATGGGAGGGTAACAACTATAGCATCAATGCCCGCATAACACATGTGTGTACTGGGGTTCCGGGTAACACACTACTACACATAGATCGTCTCTGATACCAATGTTGGGGTTCCGGGCAGAAAATCAAAATTTTACTACGACGGATCGCCCCGATGCCCAAGATTTGTCTACTAATAATGTAGTAATGGACGAGAGGTTTCGGATACATAACCTTGTAGTAAGAAAGCAGATGACGTTCCGAGGGGAACGTGGTTGATGTAGTCGTGCTCGTAGCCGACATCAAGGTCGCGAAACTCCTCGCAGGTCACCCCTTGTTCCAAAATCGTGCAGCAGTTTGGCTTGCGATGTACAAAATGATTCAAGTGTTGCACCTCGTTGCTTCGTACACATATGGTGTACGACGAGAACCTCTGTCTCCCCGATCACACCGGGAGTGCGGAAATAGATGGATTCTTCGGCTATGGAATCCTTGCAGAGCAACGACGTGTTGTGGATGCGTCGTCTCTTGCGCGAACAGCCCTAGGATGTGCCAACGCGTGGATACAACTAGAGGGAGAGAGTGTGCCTCCTCCTCGTAGGGGGGCTTTATATAGGGGAAGGGGAACCCTTACCCCCCCCCCCCACACACACACACCAAGGAAACCCTAAGGCGACCAAGGGGGCAAGGAGTGGTGGCCATGGGGGAGGGGCTGCCCTAGGGCACCCCAAACCCTAAACCTAGCTGGTGGCCAAGGGGGAGCTTCCCTAGGCGCATGGGCCTCTCCCTTCTCTTGGTTTTTCCCTCATGGGACCTTTTTCCCTAGGGAACTTGGCCCATTAGTGGAATAACCTTTCAAATTAGATTTTAATATTATATTTAACAATAATTAAATTAATTAATATGTAAATACATATTACCAAATCCGATTCGACCCGAAACACCTTTAGGTTCCCCTTATATATCCTCCGAACAGCTTCGAAACTTCCCGAAACAATTCTGGTCCACTCATGGAACTTCTCTGGTTTCCTTTCTTTCTCCGAAAATCTTTGGATCTTTCTCCGCGGAACAATTCCGGCTTTCTCTTTCTCTAATATAATTCCAAGATACGGATATTCTCCAGCTCTTCACACCCTTAAGTGGATCCCCTCACGGCTCGGGAACGGCACAGACATGACCAAGACTCCTCTTGCGTCAATGATCAACATCAGGACCGTGATGTCCATAATGATCCCTATGCATTCCAGATGGACGATGTCATAGATCCAATCCCTTTGTTTCTTTGATACTACTTGTCCGAGATCCGATCATTAAGGTATCTCCATACCTCGTTCAATCTCGTTACCGACAAGTATTGTTTACTTGTTATCGTGATATTACATCCTCGTGACCTAGTCACGTGTTGCAACATATATGGATGTAATCTTACCAAGTTGGCCTGATTGTATCTTACTCATCACTAGGTGAACAAATCCTGCTCTTGACACAGTCTCCTCAACCTATTCCTCCGGATACCAACATACACCTTTATAATAACCATTTCACTAAATGATGTTTGATGTAGTCAAAGCAACCTTGGGAGACAGTGATTATGATATGGTATCACGGTCTAAGGAGAAGGAAACTTTGTTTCTAACTATTTCAACTATGAACTTTGTGACTTGATCATGTTGCAATCTTTGAGAAATGCCCATCACATCATTCACCAATGATATGACCTCGTTGTCAACCAGCCCTATCACTTATGATCATGAAACCTTGATCATATGTTGCCCAACGAACTAGTATCAATAGAGGCTACTAGGGACTTATGTTTCATATTACACCTCTATCAATTTTTCTACTAGATACAATTATATCACAATATGAAACTATTACAAACTTATTGGGATATGACAATAATAAACCTTTTATTATTTTCCTCTAGGGCATATTACCTTCAGAACCATGGAAAGCAAGATGGTGCCTTATGCTATAGAAGATGTCACTGAGGCTGAACGATGATACGTCAGAAATGTCTCTATAATTTTTGATGTTCCATGCTTGTTTAGTATCTACTTTGCTTTGCTTTGTCTATAATTTGAGGTGTTTTATATGTTTTCTAGAACTAACCTATTAACAAGTTGCCATAGTGCCAGTTGCCTATTTTCTTCTGTTGTTGGTTCCAGAAAGGCAGAAATCAATATTCTCGGAATTGGATGGGACAAAAGCCAAAGTCAATATTTTACCGTGGGCAACACGAAGCCAGAAGACGAGACGGAGAAGGCTCATCAGGGGCCACACCACCTTGCCGCACGGGTGGGCCCACCCCACGCCTGGGGGGTGTAGCCGCCCTGGTGGCCCCCTAGCTCGCCCCTTTGCCTATAAGAAGCCCCCGATGCAGAAACCCTAGGCACCCGATCAAAACTCCATGAAACCATTTGTAGCCGCCGCCACCATCGTCCCTAGATCGGGGGATTTGAAGTTCTTCCTGGCACCCTGCCGGAGGGGAGATCATCCCGGAGGCCTTCTTCTCCGGTATGAAGCGTGCGTAGTTCCACCTTGGACTATGGGTCCATGTAGTAGCTAGATGGTTGTATCTCCTCCTTTGTGCTTTCATGTATAGATCTTATGAGCTCTGTTCATGATCAAGATCTAATCTATTTGTAATCATGCATGTTGTGTTTGCGGGGATTCGATGGATATTGAGATTACTATGTCATATTGATTAATGGTTTTGTCTATTTGATTCTATCATCTCTGTGTTGTTTAAGATATTGCATGCTCTTTGTTGTTAGTAGCTATCTTGGCCAAGTAGTTGCTAGTGACTCCAAGAGGGGGTATTTATGCTCGATAGTGAGTTCATGCCTCTAGTTTCCAAGGGAAGTGACAGAAATCTCTTCGGTTGTAGATGTGTTGTTGCCACTAGGGAGAAAACAACAGTCTCTTGTTCATGGAACAAGTGGATTGTTTACCTTACACACTTTGCTTAAAGCAGTTGTTTGTTGCTTGCAACTTAATACTGTAGGGGGTTCGGATGATAACCTGAAGGTGGAATTCTAGTCATAGATGCAGTTGTATGGCGGTCTATGTATATTGTTATATTGCCCAATCGAATCTCATAGGATATTTTTGTCTAGTATTGCATTGTTATGCCTTGCTCAGTTCCTGTCAATTGCCCTACTGTAATTTGTTTACCCTTCATGCCATGTTGTTTATCTAAGGAGAGCACCTCTAGTGAACTATGGACCCCGGTCCAATATTTACCATTGTTACATCTTCCACTATTACTATTTATTTTTTGCAAACCATCATCACTTTCTACACCATATAGTTAATCCTTTGTTATAGCAACCAGTGAGATTAACAACCTCACTGTTAGTTGGGGCAAAGTCTTCAGTTTGTGTTGTGCAGGTCTCCACGTTGCTTGCAGCACCTTTGGGACGTTTCCTTCCTCCTAATGGTTCGATAACCTTGGTTTCTTACTGAGGGAAACTTTCCTACTGTACTGTATCATACCTTCTGCTTGGGGTCTCCCAACGAAGTGTTGTTGCACTCATCAGGGCTTTTTCTGGCGCCGTTGCAAGGGAGTCTAAGGATGTCTTCACAAGGGTTGTCCTCCTCAACCTTTCTATTTTCTTTGTTTTTAGTTTGCTTAGTTTCTTTTGCTTGGTTTTGTTTGCCTATTTTTATTAAAAACTCCAAAAAAATAGTCTAGTTTGGTTTGCTTTCTCTTATCAAAAACAAAAAAAATAGTTCCTGCTCTAGCTGTTGGTGTTGTTTTTGGCTTGCTCCACTTTTGCCAAAATGAACTCTGCTGAGAACACCAAGTTGTGTGACTTCACTAGCACAAACAACAATGATTTACTTATCACTCCTATTGCTCCACCTGCTCCTGATGCTACCTTTTATGCAATTAAGCCTGCTTTGTTGAATCTTGTGATGAGAGAGCAATTTTTTGGTGCTAGTTCTGATGATGCTGCTGCCCATCTCAATAACTTTGTTGAACTTTCTGAGATGCAAAAGTATAAGGATGTAGATGGAGATATTATTAAGCTCAAGTTGTTTCCTTTCTCCTTGAGAGGAAAAGCTAAATATTGGTTGCTATCCTTGCCTAGAAATAGTATTGATTCTTGGACTAAGTGCAAAGATGCTTTTATTGGAAAGTATTATCCTCCTGCTAAGATTATATCTATGAGAAGTTACATTATGAAATTTAAAAAACTTGATAATGAACATGTTTCTCAAGCTTGGGAAAGAATGAAATCTTTGGTTAAGAATTGTCCCACTCATGGACTCACTGATTGGATGATTATCTAGACTTTTTATGCAGGTTTGAACTTCTCTTCAAGAAACCTGTTAGATTCAGCTGCTGGAGGTACCTTTATGGGCATCACTTTGGGTCCTGCAACAAAACTCCTTGATAATATGATGGTTAATTACTCTGAATGGCACACTGAGAGAGCTCCACATGGTAAGAAGGTAAATTCTGTTGAAGAAACCTCCTCTTTGAGTGATAAGATTGATGTTATTATGGATATGCTTGTTAATGGGAAAGCTCCTTTAAATCCAAATAATGTTCCCTTAGCCTCTTTGGTTGCTCAAGAAGAGCAAGTTGATGTGAACTTCATTATAAACAACAATTTCAACAATAATGCCTATAGGAATAATTTTTGGTGGTAACAACTATAGGCCTTATCCTCCTAATAATGGCAATACCTATGGAAACTCCTACAACAATGCTAGAAGTGCCCCTCTGAACTTGAAGTTATGCTCAAAGATTTTATTAGTAAACAAACCGCTTTCAACAAGACTGTGGAGGAAAAACTTTTAACTGTTGAGAAGAACATTTCCTCTTTTTCTGAAGCACAGTCATCCTTGATTAATAAAATGGCTGCTAAACCTAAAACCATGGAAAGTACCTTTGCTGCTACTCATGCCATACAAGTTACTATTGATGAAAATGTTAGACTGTTAGCTCAACTTCATGCTAAGTGGGAAAGAGAAGCTGAAATTGATAGAAACAATAGTGTGTGCACCATCACCACTAAACCACAAGAAGTCCCTATTACTCCTCCTACAATGCCTAAGCCTAGTGAGTCTACTACTAGTGATGCTAAGTTTGATTTTGATATAGATGGTTGCAATATTTCTGAAGTGATTCTATTCCTGCAAAAGCTTGCTAGAAGTCCTGATGCTAGTGATATGCATGTTGCTTTCACCAAACACATTACAGATGCTCTTGTTAATATTAAGGAAGAGAAGTTAAAACACAAAGATTCTATTCCTAGGAAAGTAGAAGAAAGTTGGGAACCCATTATAAATATTCAAGTGAATGACTTTGATCTCAAATCTTCATGTGATCTTGGTTCTAGTGTCTCTATTATGCCTAGGAAGATTTATGAAATGCTTGATTTGCCACCTTTGGAAGATTGTTATTTAGATGTCCCACTTAATGATAATTCTAAGAAGAAACTCATGGGGAGTATTAATGATGTTCTCATTATGGTTAACAATGCTTATATCCCTGTTGATTTCTATGATTTGGATGTTGAATACAATGCTTCTTGTCCTATAACTTTGGGAAGACCTTTTCTTAGAACTATTGATGCCATCATTGATATGAAAGAAGGCACCATTAAATATCATTTTTCATTCAATAAAGTTATTGAACACTTCCCTATGAGGATAGAGAAGTTTCTTTTTGCTCCTCCTTTGAAAGCAAGGTTTGATGTTAATGCTTCCTCATTTGAAAATACTTGATTTCTTGCTTCTTGTGCCTAACTTAAAGGCATTAAAGAAAAGTACTTGTTGGAAGATAACCCAAGAGTTTCCTTGAGTCTTGGAAGTTATTAATTCAGTAATGACCTCTCCTTATCCTTTTTGTTTGCTTTTTGTGACAAGAATGTCCTCTAATGAGAGGGAAGTAAGATTTGGGGAGTTGCTGTCTCGAAACAGATTTCTGTCCTCCACCATAAAAATTCGTGAGGAGTCTCTGTAAGTCGGATTGAGATTAAAATTTACAAATAAATCCCCCAGTATGTTAGATAACTTTTGTTAGTTCAACACTTCTTTATTTGAGCAACAGAAGATTTTTGAAAAAATTGGTTTCTACCTGCTGGTCTGTTTTGACAGATTTCTGCCATTATTTGCATTTGCTTCTTATTGATTCCTTTTTGAGTTCTAGTTTGGGGAATTGAGCTTTTTGAAGGAGTTGCTACAGTATCTTGTGTTTTTAGTGAAAAGTTTTGCTGTTCCAAAGCTAAACCCAAAGGTCTGTTATCTTTTGAATACACAGATGTTGCCAATGAAGATTGTGTGAAGTTTTGTATGAAGGAAAAATTTTAGGTGTAGAGAGAGAATGATGTAACGAGATGAAGAATGGACAAAAGCTCAAGCTTGGGGATGCCACCCCAATTTCAACCCAAGAAATATCCAAGAGGTACAAGCGTCAAAGCTTGGGAATGCCCAAGGCATCCCCTTCTTCATCAATAAAAAGCCCAGGTCTATCTAGACACTTCGTTTTTATTGTTTCATGCACTATTGTGTTGTTCTTGGAGCGTCTTAGTTTTCGTTTGCTTTGCTTAGTTGTTTAGTTTGCTTGAATAAAGTAGTTTGGACCCCCGCTCCCGCTGTGTTGTTTCAAATAAGTTGATTGGTGTTGGAAAGGAGTGGTAAGTTCTTGCTAGAAAGTGCAAGAGGATCTTGCATTGACTGTAACTTAGACTTTAGCATGACATGATAGGTGTTGTTTTGACGTTATGCTTAGTGATTATTGTTGTAGCATGTCTTGTTCCAAACAATTGGGATTGCTTAGTGTGCCTTGAAAGAATTATGCATTGTTTTAGCATACAAAAGCATAGTATTGTGGTATTCTCCTTTGATGCTTTGTTTGGGTTGACTCGGCACATGCTTACACCATGTTGTGACTATTAACAAGTCACTATAGCCTCTATGATCATTTAGTCCTTGACTTGTAGTAACACTCTATTTTTTGATTAGTAATGTTTTATCGCTCTGCATGATTATGGCCATTATTGCTTCTTAGTTGGTTGCTCCCAGTCTTTTGCTAGCCTTCACTTGTATGAGTAAGATCTACTCATGCATCCAAATCCCAAGAAACCAAGTTATTCTAAAGTGTCCACTATAAACTCCTATGCATGGTGTGTTACACCATTCCAAGTATATTCTTGTTTTTAGCTATCTTCCAATTAAAAAGTATTTTGTCATGTGAAAACGTAGTGATTAAAGCCCTCACAAACTTGATGGCACACTTTATATTCTTTTCCCCTAATAAACTTGGACCATTGTGTCATCTATGTTGTATATTCTTGCACTTATACGTTGGAATTAGCAGAACCATGCTGTCATGGGGAACGTTTTCAACATTGCACTTGTACTATGTACACAGTTGATATCATGCTCTTTTGTCTACGGATGTCACCGGTGTGAAATAAAGAGGGAGATTGTAAGTCCATGGAGTTATGTATTTTGTGTTAGAGAAACTCCTGGGACGCTAGCCTAAGCCATGCTTAATCATGGTGGAAACTTGCAGTATCACCATAATAAGCTATCTGTGAAGCATCCTCAATAAAATGCTATGCACATAGTAAATAAAAAGATCGCTGACATGATCATTGTCTTCTTGCCTTGTCATTTTGGTTATGGGATATCTCCTGTACCATGTGCAAGGGGTGGCCCTCGTATTCAAGGGACAAGAGATTGCCAACTTATACTTTGCCAAGCATATACTCCATAGTTTGTTCACTTTAACCTTAATCACTTCAAGATGCTTATGATAGGGGCAATGAGGGCTGAAAGCTAACAAGTACCATAATTTTTGGAAGCTCTTTTTGAAACTTGAAATCCCTGCTTCCCTTTATGAATGGCCGTTCTTCCACCATTATATTGAGTCTCCACCTTCTACCTTTAGGCACCATTAAGAGAGCATAGTTGCCATTCTTAGTTCTATGTGCAGTGTCCCAAAACTTATTGATTGATGCATATTGTGATATTACTTGTTGTTGTGCTACTTGTATCTAGTCACTCTTATGAACTTTCAAGGTGCCATATGCATCTATTTGCTACTCTATGAGGGACAAGCTAAATGCCACTATGCCATGTTTTCTGTATGTGAAAAAAACAAACATTTTTAAATGCATGTTATTCATGATCTTTGTTTGTAGCCTTTCACATTGCATGCATAGTTACTTTGTCTTATTGTTAGAACTCCACCTTTCATGCACATGTTTAGAGTTATTTGATCCTAGTTTTCAATGCTTGCAAATGGTTTGATCTTGGTTTTGATGGTGCATGTCACCTCAAAAATTATTCTTTTATCACTTACCAACTCGAGGACGAGAAGGACTTAAGCTTGGGGATGCTTGATACGTCGGAAACATATCTATAATTTTTTAAGTTCCATGCTTGTTTAGTATCTACTTTGATTTGCTTTGTCTACACTTTGAGGTGTTTTTATATGTTTTCTGGAAATAACCTATTAACAAGTTGCCACAGTGCCACTTGCATGTTTTCTTCTGTTTTTGGTTCCAGAAAGGCAGAAAATCAATATTCTCGGAATTGGACGGGACAAAAGCCAAAGTCAATATTTTACCGTGGGCAACACGAAGCCAGAAGACGAGACGGAGAAGGCTCACCAGGGGGCCACACCCCCTGGCCGCGCGGGTGGGCCCACCCCGCACGTGGGGGGTGCAGCCTTCCTGGTGTCCTCCTGGCTCGCCCCTTCGCCTATAAGAAGCCCCCGATGCAGAAACCCTAGGCACCCGATCAAAACTCCATGAAACCGTCTATAGCCACCGCCACCATCATCTCTAGATTGGGGGGACCTGAAGTTCTTCCCGGCAGGCTGCCGAAGGGGAGATCATCCCGGAGGCCTTCTTCTCCGGTATGAAGCGTGAGTAGTTCCACGTTGGACTACGGGTCCATGTAGTAGCTAGATCGTTGTATCTCCTCCTTTGTGCTTTCATATATAGATCTTGTGAGCTCCGTTCATGATCAAGATCTAATCTATTTATAATCATGCATGTTGTGTTTGCGGGGATCCGATGGATATTGAGATTCCTATGTCAGATTGATTAATGGTTTTGTCTATTTGATTCTATCATGTCTGTGTTGGTTTAGATCTTGCATGCTCTCCGTTGTTAGTAGATATCTTGGCCAAGTATTTGCTAGTGACTCCAAGAGGGAGTATTTATGCTCGATAGTGGGTTCATGCCTCTAGTTTCCAAGGGAAGTGACAGAAATCTCTTCGGTTGTAGATGTGTTGTTGCCACTAGGGAGAAAACAACAGTCTCTTGTTCATGGAACAAGTGGATTGTTTACCTTACACACTTTGCCTAAAGCAGTTGTCTGTTGCTTGCAACTTAATATTGGAGGGGGTTCAGATGATAACCTGAAGGTGGACTTCTAGTAATAGATGCAGTTGGATGGCGGTCTATGTATATTGTTGTATTGCCCAATTGAATCTCATAGGATCTTTTTGTCTAGTATTGCATTGTTATGTCTTGCTCAGTTCTTGTCAATTGCCCTGCTATAATTTGTCTACCCTTCATGCCATGTTGTTTATCTAAGGAGAGCACCTCTAGTGAACTATGGACCCCGGTCCAATCTTTACCATTGTTACATCTTCCACTGTTACTGTTTACTTTCTACAAACCATCATCAACCTTCCACACCATATAGTTAATCCTTTGTTAGAGCAACCGGTGAGATTGACAACCTCACTGTTAGTTGGGGCAAAGTCTTGAGTTTGTGTTGTGCAGGTCTCCACGTTGCTTGCAGCACCTTTGGGACGTTTCCTTCCTCCGACTGGTTCGATAACCTCGGTTTCTTATTGAGGGAAACTTGCCTATTGTACTGCATCATACCTTCCGCTTGGGGTCTCCCAACGAAGTGCTGCTGCACTCATCAAATGACCTCCTTCCACCGAAACTGTGCACTTTTTTCTCTTAGAGGACATCGACATCCATTCTTCAAGACCAACCAAGACTCTCCTTGAAGCACAACTCGGGGCTGAGAAACTATACCAGGTTCATATTTGTTATCTTCGTGAAATTCAATACCCTATTTGTCTCTGAAATGTATACAATGAGCTTGGAATTTGCTTGCTAGTAGTCTAATATTTGCTTCTATAACTGAGGAAATTACATATTGCAATGAGCATCGGATTGAGCATCAACCGGCTTTTGCTACAGATGATGCGCTATCAACCAACTCTCTCCTTGAAGCGCAACTTGGGGCTGAGAGAACCGCGAATGAGGCACTGCGCATACACATTGCAGCATTGCTGAAGGAGAAAGGAGCAGATGAAGAAGCACGGAAAAAACTTGTGAACTTCGCAGACCGTGGAAGTGCATTACTTTAGCAATTAGTAGCTATGTTGCATAGGTAAGTGAACTGATGGTGAATATGTGAAAACTTGTGAGTGAAAGCTTGTTAGGCTTTTGGCAAATAAACTGTTGTTTAGCCTGTGGAAACTTATGTCAGGCTATAAGTGATATATGTAAATTTTATGTGGTCTAAAACATTTGTCTTGAAATTTATCTCATATGTCGCCTATGGTGTGAAATTTCTGTCATTTCATCTGGACTGCTTAACCTAGGGGTGATGCCAGCACACATCTCCAATGTAAATGAAAATTTCATGGTTGTTTACTTGACAAAAATATTTCTATCGTAGATAGACACTGACGTGCCTCGATTTTAATGGTCAATGGCCTTGACGAAACATAAATGTTAGGGAAAAGGATGATGTCGTCTATTCTGGCCTGACGAAAAAAACGTCATGTGTTTGAGATACGCGCCTAGATCTCATTGGTCCACATGTCACTCTTTGGATGGCCCACGTGTCCTCGTACTATTGGTCCACCTCTGAGTAGGCCAGCTTTGTGCCATGACGAAAATAAATTCATCACGACTCAAGTGACGCCAAGAAGGGAGTACATGAAGTCACCATCGGAATGAATGATGTCATCAACTGGCTTTAACAGAATCAAGCCATGACGAAAAACAAATGTTAGGACAGTGATGATGTCACTGACGGCCGGCATGACATCAGCTGACGACGCTAACGGGCGGCCACGGCGCCATATGCCACATGGTGTGGGCCATGACAAAAAACACGTCATGACTGATTGGGCCTGGGCTGGGCCGGTCCTGTTTGCCATGACGAAATTAAAGGAACGTCATAGACGACCGCGATGTTTTTAGGCAGAAAAGACGTCACAGATCAGATTATGACATGAGGTTCACGACCTTTTTTTCGTCGCAAAATTCATCGCAGGTGGTGATCTACGATGTTCTTCCCCTGATCCACGATGATATCAGATTGTCATGGACCGCCAAGATTCTTGTAGTGGGGGGCTAACTTGGTCCCCCAAGATAGGGTTTGCCCCCTTCTGGAGCGCATGGGCTTTGGGTTGTGGCTCCATGGCCCATATAGGTCGGGGTGCCCCTCACAGACCCATGTGGTCCCTTCGGATAGGTGGGCCCACTAGTAAAACCCCGGAACCTTCTATAATGTTCTCGATACGATAACAAAACATTCTAGAACTTTTCCCGAACCCTAAAACCACTTTCCTATATATGTTTCTTCATCTACAGACCATTACAAAGCATGATGTCTAGTATCTCATTTGAGACTCTGAATCAATATTCATTATCACCATCTTAATATCTCATTACTACCCTGGCGATATCGAACGCTAAGTGTGTGACCTTACGGGTTCGAGAACATCTAGACATGATCGAGACAACCTCTTCGATCAATAACCAATACCGGGACCATGGATTCCCATAATGGTTCCCACATATTCTATGTATATCTTTCATTGGTTGAACCACGATGTCAAGGATTCAAAAAATCCTGTATTCAATTACCTTTCTCTCATGATATGTAACTTGCTCGAGATTTGATCGTTAGTATCACCATATCTACTTCAATCTTGTTAATGGAAATCTCTCTTTATTCATTCTATAATACAATATCCATGTGACTAAACTCATTAGTCACATGCTTGAAATATACTTAGGATGTTGTGTTACCGAGAGGGCCTAGAGATATCTCTTCGTCATATGGAGTGACAAATTCTAGTCTTGATCCATGCAACCCGACAAGCACCTTCTCAGATACCTGAAGAACACCTTTATGACCACCCAATTACAAAGTGGATTTTGATGCCCAGAATGTTTTTTCCGGTACTAGGGAGTTACATGATCTCATGGTCTAAGGAAATGATACTTGACATTCAAAAAGCTATAACAATTAAACTTGGTGACATAATCAAATGTTATTCTTATATTTTGGTCTATCCATCACATCATTGTCCTAATAATATGACCTTGTTATAAAATGACTTACATATCCATGGTTACAAAACCTTAACCATCATTTAATCAATGAGCTAGTCTAGAAGAAGCTTACTAGGGATATTGTGTTGATTATATATACATACATGTATTTACTTTCCGGTCAATACAATTATAGAATGGAGCATAAATATTTATCATGAACATGAAATACAATAATAACATCTTTATTATTGCCTCTTGGGAATATTTACAACAAAAATACATGCTCATAATCATTTGAAAGCCAGAGGTAATGCAGTAATTGAAATCATATATATGTATGAAAGAAAACACATCATTAATCATTCAACATATTTGTTTTACAACCGTACAACTAAAGAACAAGTGT
Source organism: Avena sativa (assembly GCA_916181665.1). Classification (NCBI taxonomy): domain Eukaryota; kingdom Viridiplantae; phylum Streptophyta; class Magnoliopsida; order Poales; family Poaceae; genus Avena; species Avena sativa. The sequence goes on from OV702298.1 coordinate 134,501,577, forward strand.
GAACTTGATTCTGCATTAGCATAGAACACGCAATTATTATCAAGAATCATACGACGCTTCACAAAGTTATCCCTAGTACAAAAAATATTTTGTATAAGGTGCTTTGCTAAGTTATCCCTAGTCAAAAATCTATTTTGGATACTAAGGCACAAGAAAAACGATACACAGTCAGGGATACGAATATTTCAAAATGTGTCCACAGGAGGAACCTGAACGCCCCATGTATAACTACATTATATGAGGATTGCATAGAATAAATTCTTGAACAATTGAAAACCAATACATGAGCATCATTTTCTCAAAGAGGCAAACAGAACACCATAAGCTGCATGTCGGTCCCGTGCTCTCCACGGGTCGCGGAACCGCGGGCTCCGAGCCATGCATCCCGTGGACTGCTGATCCAGGAGACCCGAAGAGCTTCTCCCCGGGTAGGTTCTCGGGTTCGATGCCCAACACACAAGGCCGCAAGCCGCCTCGGGAAAGGGTAGGACAGCTGGCCAGCGATTCCTAACCCAAGCGTAGAATGTGCCATGAGTACACTGCGCATAGGTCCAGCGGTTGGATAAAGACCACGTCTCGCCCACTGGCAGCACTCGAACACCACGTGGCCCTCATGCATGCAGCACCTTGCCGTGTGGCCGTGCGCTGGGGACTCTACCGGGGTGCCCTCACAAGGCCCGATGGCATCCCCGCCAACGATCCTAGTCCTGAAAGATCGTGTGAAGACAAGAATCTGACTGACATAATATGTCTAGTGCTAGTCTGCCATGGGAAGTGAGCGACACGCGACACCAAGGCATGATTGCAAGACCACGTTGTAGGTCGTGGACCGCATTGTGGCTGAGCTCGCACCATCGCGTGTGATACGACCCCTATGGTGTCCCCTTGTCCCTATAAAAGGAGCCCCGGGTCGGACTTAGAGGAGGGGACAAGAGATTCAGACTAGAGAACCTTTTCGGGGAAGGAACCCAGTGTAATATTGTGATAATTAGATAGTAGCTAGTTGCAGTACCTAGGGATCCGCTCACTTCAGACTTGAACCTAGGTAAAAAACATGTGTCTCTCTGTGAGTTTATTCGTCTAGCTCGCCGATCGAGCTCGCTAGACATTGCGCCCCTAACCGAACAACAAAGGGGATTCACACCCATGATGTCGAAAATCAAGACACGACATTGTAAAGTTCATACCATCTAAACATCAAATCATTGATAAAGCAACGACAAAAATATAAATGAATATCGCCGCCAACTAGGACCTATTAGTGATCCTTTGCACATAGAAAAAAGATCCCAAAAGGAAGTTGCATGAGAGAAATCAGATATCTAGGTATCCAACAAAAACAATGCATTTTTATCATTTCCCACTTTCCAACAGTAACCAATTCGAACAGATGGTGCAGCCCAAACAAGTCCTTTCTAGAAAGGATAAGATGCATTATCATTAATCCAACATAAGTTGGGAGAGGTATTATATTTATAAACAATTATTCTCTTCTAAAGTTTATATTCAGGAGTGAAGAACCTTTTAAACCAAGATCCCAACAAACAAATATTCATACGTCTTAAGATAGGCACATCTAGGCCACCAAAATCCGTTTTACTACTCCCTTTGTTTTAAAATATAAGATGATTTAATTCTGTGAAGAAAATATATCTATATCTAGACTTGTTTTAGTGTGTAGATTCACTTTAACCAGAGTGAACCTACATACTAAAAGAAGTCTATATATTTTTTTTCACAAAGCAAAAACATCTTATATTTTGAAACGGGGGGAGTAGTAATTAGGCCCCAATTTGCAAGGGCTACTTATGTTGGTCATCCAAATCACCCCAAGAGAAATATGCCATTTGAGAATAGATAGCATTAATAGCCCATTTGGGGAATTTGAAACAGATATAAGTTTTTTAGGGATACTAGCAAGGCATCCTTTAATCAACAAACTAGTCTAGAAAAGGCTTACTAGGAACATATGTTGTTTATATATTCACACATGTATTTAGTTTTCGAACAATATAATTATAGCATGGAGAATAAATATTTATTATGAATATGAAATATAATAATAACAATTTTATTATTGTCTCTTGGAAATATTTTCAATAGTCTTCTACTTTCACTAGAGTCAATAATTTAGTTTATATTGGTAAAAATCTAACACCCATAGAGTCTTGGTGTTGATCATGCTTTTCTTGTAGAAGAGGTTTTGTCAACGGATATGCGACATTTAGATATGTGTACCTTCAAATCAATATATCACCATCATGCACATACTCAAAAATAGTGTGAAAATAGCCGTTTGATATGCTTAGAATTCATGTATGAACTTAGATCATTGGCATTGACTATGACACCAGTGTTGTCACAGTGGGTGGCCAAAGGGTCCAACGCACTAAAAATCACACCTAGTTCAAAAACAAACTCCTTTATCCAAACCACTTGTCGCGCTGCACTACAAGAAATGTCTTCGTCTACAATGGTTTGTCCCATCGAAAATTGAAGAAGGCGTCCCTTCCGTGATGATTTTCTTTGCTTGACATTGGCCAATGGAAAAAAATCCTGTTTTCGCGGCCCTTTACTATAACGAAATCGCTAAAAACATGGAAGAAGCTCGACCGACACATAACAGAAGCAAGATTTTTGGTTCCCGCACGAAGTTGATGCGCCGAAATCTTTTGAGGCGTGTGGGTCATGGATTGTTAGCGTCTCTATTGGACCATACTTTTTGATCGCGTCTCCCTGATTTGAACTCGATAACGTTGCTCAATGCACCTGTCGTTTAGCCAGGCTATTGGGTCATGCATGCCAACCTCTCATTAGAATAAACGTGTATATGAATGGATTTTTTTTCTTCGCTCGCTCTACCACTACAATAAATGTTTCCATCTGCAACTATTTGGTCCACCGGTCATCGCAAAAGGCGCGTATTCCGCGACGAATTTCTCGGCTCGATGGTAGCCGATGAAAAATAATCCGATTTCACGACCCTCTACTATGACAAAACTGCTAAAAACATGGACAGAACTCAACCACCACGTGGTAGAAGCAAGATTTTCGGTTTCTCGCGCGATGTTGACTCGTCGAAGTCTTTTGAGGCATATGGATCCTGGACGTTAGTGTCTCTAGTGTACCATACTTTTCGGTCAAGCCTCCCTTTGAACTCGATAACGTTGCTCGATGCGTCTACTATTTAGTCAAGTTGTTAGGTCCTATATGTCAACCTCTTATTAGAGGAATTATATGTATGATGAATTTTTTTCTTTGCTCACGCTATCCAGTTCCGAACTTGATAGCGTTGCTCAATGCATCTGTCATTTAATCAGGTTGTTGAGTCCCACATGTCATCCTCATATTAGAAGAAACATGTGCATGATGGAATTTTTTTCTCTGACACATGCCTCTCTAATTTGAACTCGATAACATTGCTCGATCTATCTGCTGTTTACTCACACTGCTGGGTTTCCCATGTCAGTCTCTCATTAGAAGAGTCATGTATATGATGGAATTTTTTTTGCTTGCGCTACCCTGTTCTGAACTTGATAGTGTTGCTTGATGTATCCACCGTTCAAATCACGTTGCTGGCCCCACATGTCATTCTCTCATTAGAAGAAATGTGTGTATGATGGAAATTTTGCTCTCGGTCGTGCATCTGTATTCCGAACTTGATAGCGTTGCTCGCTGCATTAGCCGTTTATTCAGGCTGATGAGTCCCTTTTGTCAGTCTCACATTAGAAGAATCGTGTGTATGATAAAAAAAATCTTATTCTCTAGCGCTACCTTGTTTCGAACTAGATAACGTTGCTCGACGAATCTGCCGTTTGGCCACGCTGCTAGGTCCTACATGACAACCTCTCATTAGAAGAAATGTCCTTTGAATTCAAACATCCACATAATAGAGTCTTCCTCTTCACTAAGGTGTAGAGTCCCCGACAACATTATTTGGAAATTCACGAAAGATAGAAAATACTCCTCATCCTCAACATACAAAATGCAATTTGAAGGGCTAAGCTCAACCACCAACAATGCCTTCATATGGAAAGTTTGGGCACCCCGAAGTGCAATCTTCGCTTGGTTGGTTATGCAAAATAGAATATGAATGACTGTGGCAGTTTTCCCTTTTGTGTAAGTGTAGATTTACCACGAGAATTTGGAAGGGAATCCTATATATGCCACCGGAGACTTGGGCCAATGAGCCGTCCGTTGATGTTTGGTGGACAAAAATTGTTTTCAAAAAAGGAAGAGGGGAAAGCTTTGGCGTCATTGAACATGCTTATATCTTTCGACATCATTGCTCCACCACGGTCACGATTATCACCATGAGTAAGGAAGAGCCAATTGCTTGGAGCTTGGTCGATGCTAAATTTTCAGGTTATGTAATTATGGGAGAGTATGGTTTCGCACATGTTATAAAACTTCTATATTAATGAAAACAACAAATCTTTTACTTTGTTTCGAGAAAAAAAAAAACAGCAATGTGAGATCAGAGCACCTAAATTTCTTCTTAACAAGATTTTTTTTAGAACAACCACATATTTCATTAATGAAAAATCAAGTTATAAGAAGCAACATAAAATGGAGAACCATGCCACCGAACCGGTACATTTCGCCCTCCCCCCCCCCCCCCCCCCCCCTCCCACCACACACACACACACATAGAGAATTTTGGCCCAAGGTCCATCACTGCTCCAGTGGTCTTAGAGCCTTGGAGGTGTGGCAGACTACGGCCTCTCATTGGCGGGAGGGTTTTCATTTTTGTTTATCCTTTTTTCAGTGTCTTCTTCGAGATGTCGAGGCGACGACTGCGTCCTGAAGTCAGAATAAGGTACTCCCCGCCAAATTCTCGCTCCGGTGGTGCGTCTAGCGCCGGCAGATGACGCGTGGAGTCGTGTGTCCGATTTGATCTCTTGGAATCCGATCGTTTTCCATATTCGTTGGTGTGGTTTAAGGTTAGTCTCTTCCGATCTACGGTTGTCATCTTCGGTGATGGTTGCTGCTCTGTTGCGCTGGTCCTATGGGGTCTTAGCACAGCAACTTCATGTCTGTCTACTACAACAAGCTCAACTACGAGAAACTTTGCCCGACTATAAGTGTCTGTAGTCGTCGCTAGATAGTCCAATGACCTATTTGTAATTTCTATTACTTTAAGACTTTTTTACTATTATTAATGATTATTAATAGATTGGTGAAATTTCATTAAAAAAAGAAAAAACAATATAAAAATATTATCCTAAAAACTTTACAGATAAAACCTAAAAGATCGAAAAATACAAAACGATCCTATGGTTTATTACAAGCACCGAAAGCTGATCCTTAGGGTTTCATGCAACCAAGCTTTAACAGTAGAATACATGCAAAACAACATGACACAATGTTTCATTTACCTCGCCAGCCACAACGACGGTCTATACAACGCGTTGGGTTTAAACTGTGAAACGTTTAATGTCCGTCAAGTAACTATACCAATGCGCTTTCACTAGACAACCATCAATTCATCACTATACGAAGACAACGATGAACATCAGACGTCTTGCCCTTTAGTATTTTACCATGATAAAAAAAATCATATAATCCAGTCTACATGTTCAGAAAACATCAGTAATTCTGAAAGTTCAGCTAGCTAGGTGCTACCAGTGAAACTTGAACTACACCCTATGAAGTACAACCCAGTATCCCCGCAGGAATTGGGAAGATATTAGAACCTGGCTAACCGGCAAAGCACTATTTGATGGATGGATTAACAAGACAAGGCTAGCTTCTCATATCATGTATTTCACCAGTAGCCCTATTCTATTTCTTAGTATTCTATTGTCTTCTTTACAAAGATCTCCACATTGTCCCTTTGGCCTTTCGGCCTCATGACACCTCCCCTATTTCTAGATTGTAGGGAAAGCTGCACATTCTAATGTCCATGATTCCTATGTACACACAAAAATGCTCAATAGTAGAAGCTGGAGTTCTTCTGTCTCGGTGCATCCTTGCAGAGAATCGACCTAACTTCCATGATAGACCTTGGTGGCTCCAGGTCCTTCTGCTGGAGCGTATTGCCAAGCAGCTGCTGCATCTGGGATGCAAATGTGTCATCGAGAACCTGCAGCATTACGTGTTTATATGGCCACAGCAGCAAAGAGAAGCAACACTGACAAGGAAGGCACTCAATACTCTTGTGAAAAGTAAAATGGGGACAATAGGAAAATGAACTCACAGATACTGCGACTCTCGCGCCTTTGTACCAGGCCTTGTTTTCTTTGCGATTTTCCAGGAAACTCAAGACATCCTAAACCAAGGTTAGTTAGAAACTCATATGGTAAGAGAAAAACAATGGTGCTACTGAAATTTCAGATACCTTCCCCATACGGTCCCAAAGGCCTCGGCATATAGCTACAAACACATGAACTTCAGAGACTTTGTGCGCATGGTTTATTGCCTCAATTAACTGATCCTTCAAGTCCTGCATCCTGCTGCGGATATCAGACTCCATGACCAATTCTTTTGAATCCTGGATGATCTTCTTGAGCTTTGTGGTGTTCTGCATGCGGGTCTGCACATAAAAATATCAAAATATGTAACCTATGTGACCCACATATTATCCAAGTGACAGTAAAAAACTTCCCATAAAAAACTAATGATAAAACCAAAGTCCAGGACAAGATTTCCCAAATTGCTGCAGCTACAAACAGTGTTACCAGGACTTCTATTATCAAGCTTAAGTCACAAAAGTATTCCTCAATGCAATCACCATATCTATATAGCAATCCAGCATAACATACCAATTAACATTTGCAATACGATGATAACATAAAAATGTAAATCAAGTTTGACTAAAACATTCCATAATGGAAGCACGGTTCAGTTTTGCACATCAACTGTGGAACTAACAGCATGGAATGAAAATGTATGCAGGAGAGTTTGTAGCAAATACACTCACATTTTCAGAGAGCTTCTCAACAACTGCTTGCATGTAGTTTCGGAATTTGGCTCTCAATGTTACAGTGACCTCACTGAGTCTTTCACCAATCGCAGCTGTATTTCCTCCATGAGGTATACAGGAACTCCAAGACCTCAGATGGCTCTCAATCTGTGGCCGCAAAACGTCCAATAGTCTTTTCATTGTATTCAAGAGGATTCCAAGCTGAAAGCAGACATGTGTGGTCAGATATTGAACAAACTGAAATTCTAACAAATGTGAATACGTAGCACAACTCACGTCTTCAGGTACAATATATGGGCACGTCGAATTGCGCTTTGTTAGCTTCTGTACATATTTGAGGCCAAATTTCTTTGGGGCGATACAATCCTTAAGTGGAGCCAAAACATCCGCATACTGCTTTTCGAGAGAGTCGATTACCGCTTTCTCAACATCTGCAATAGCCTTTTTTTACAACATTCCCCATAGCACAAGGTTAGTCGCATACCATTAGATGTAACCAAATCAATTAAAGGTTCTGCAAGTGAATCCACACGTACATTCTCAAGAACAAATATGTAGTCTGGCCATCTACAAATGATAACTTCATACTCTGTCAATGTATTCTTGAGCAAATCATACATCTCGTCGACAAAAGGTGTCGTCATATGTTGAGTCCTAACACCTGACCATTTAATCTGAAAAAAGGCAAAGTTATTGCAGGATGAGATCCAAAATATTAAATAATGAAAAGCTGAGTGCACCCATATACAGATATCATACAGCATCTCATCTCAAGCTAATAAGTTTTCAGAATAAAGAGTGAAGCCAGATGTGGCCTCAACTACCATGTCATTCAGGTTAAAAGAGCCATCGGAATTACGAACACTGATACTAACTGTATGGAAAACATTTATCTCCAGGCATGGCCACAATTTAACTGAATATTATCACATTTGTGCATGTGCATGCATGGGCACTACCAAAACTTTCAATATTACAAGTTATTGTCTTTCAGTTGTTTAATGTAATGGATCAGAATTACATACACAGATACTAACTGTATGGTAAGCATTTATCTCCAGGCATGGCCACAATTCAACTGAATATTATCACATTTTTGCATGCACGCTACAAAAACTTCCAATATTACGAAGTTATTCTCTATCAGTTGTTTTAAGTAATGGATCAGATCCCTACAGAGGAAGTGTCCACACCCACAACCTTCAACTTATTGATCGAGTTATTTTAGTTATTACCTATCAGTGGTTCCGCTAGCAACCAGGCCAATGCCATTCAAGATGCAACAGAAGGAAATAAAAGAGAAAGAAATACAGGACTCAAAGTCGGCCACCAACAACAGCAGATTGGTCATTAATCACTTTTTAATCATTTATCTACAGAAAATTGGTGCAACTATAAACTATTTATCATATCAATCAGCCAAAGCAGATAAAAGAGAAGCACTTACCTTATCCAGCCTGCAGTTTTCCAGCAGTGCTCTGCGTTTGTCTTCAATCCATAATACAATGTACAAGTGGAATAACTCTTTTGCATCAACACCAGCTTTAATAGGGCTGGGGATAAATTAAAACGTCAGTTTTGCTTATACAAGACATGTGTTCAAGAAGAACCCAGTTAACAAGGATACTTACCTAATATTCCAGCTGGCTAGATCCTTCTGAAAATCTGCAGTAGCAATTACCAAATCTGCAACAGGAGATGAAGGGCCAGCGGGAGGGCAGGCAACAAGGAACGAGCGTAATCTATTTGAGAGCTCCACACTATAGATGGAGGCTGTCAAATTGGGGAGGTCAACAAAACTGTGGAAATAAAGCAAAGGTAACAGGGTCATTTTACTTAGATCGTACAGATAACTGTCTAAAAATCACACATAAGGCCCAGAAAACTAAGGAAACAGAGGAATAAACAGAGATTGGAATAAATTCACTGAAGAGGAAATAAAGCAAAGGTAACAGAATCATTTTACAGTGAATGATTCGCATAGATCGTACATATAACTGTGTCTAAAAAATGCACATCAGACCCAGAAACAGCAAAGTACCTCGGAAGTATGTGATGATTATGAATTTCAATGTCTGTAAAAATTTCATTGCGTAAATTATGGCACAATGATTTCATCTTCTGGTAAGCCGTTGTGAAGGAAACCAAGTCCATCTTTATGCCTTCAGAATTTCCTGCCACAAATTCATCAGTTTCAAGCATGTGCCTCCTCGATCTTTTCCTGGCTGCAGCCTGGACATACAAAACTCAATAAGTAACAGCATCTCGAAAAAAAAGATATCATGCGTTGACAAATCTGTCGAAGAATGACCTGGAAGTAACCACAAAGTCTCAGTTGGGCCTCTGGAGATAGCACATCATGTAGTAGACTGTACAGCTTTATAGCCGGCTCCAGAGCTGACGCAGCCAATCCAGTTGGAGGCCTAAAATCTTCCACTAGTCCAGACACCACTGAATCATCAAGGCACTTGTAATTTTCAAATACCATTGCTAGAGTCTGCTCGATTTGTTCCTCAACTTCCCCAAGTATTCGATTCTAATGAAGCAATTACAGTCACATAATCATGTTGAGATGTCAAGAGCAAGTTTAGGTAAGTAAGAATTGCAAGGCCAACGATCGGAAAGGATCTTATTGATTTCAGCTAACTATTAACTATATTATACATCAAAAGTAACAATACAATACTCCAAATTTAAGAAATTTGCTATCTTGTGAGAAAAAAATACTGTTTCATTTTGATAAAAAGGAGCAAATACCTCTTGATGGCTCAATGGGGCAGTACCATGGCTCTTCATTAGTACTGGCAGCAAGAGTTCATGCACCAGATTCAGCCAATCAGCGGTAGGGGTTGCAATATCCACAATATAAGAAAGATACCTGTATGAAGAGTGATAAATAGCAGTTCACTGAAGGAGACAACATTCAATGCAAACCCAACAAGAATCAAAAGGCATGTTTAGCCACAAAAGGTATGTCAAATCACATAGAACACAAAAAACATGCAAAAAGGACTGAAACAATGAAGAGAAGAAATAATGAACAGGCAAAAGAAGCTAGAAAGAGTTGGGACTACTGTAACCAAGTACCTCAACTTAATGTAGGCATAGAACACAAAAATCATGCAAAAGGACTGAAACAACGAACACAAGCAATAATGAACAGTCAAAAAGAAGCTAGAAAGATTTGGGACTACTGTAACCAAGTACCTCAACTTAGTGTAGGCATCTGAAACCCCATAGTATGATGCAAATTCTGTCAGCAACCATTTCCAAGAACCTTGCAAGACTAGATTTCTTTGCTGAATGTGTTGCGCTTTCATTGCAACTTCCAAAGCAATATCATATGCCACTGTCTCTGCAACAGAGCCATACTACAAGAACAAAGAAAGGCATGAGTATGAAGTTAAGAAATTGGACATGTTCAATCAGTTCTTTAATGATTGATACCATGATAAATATGCTTTCCTGGTCACCTATATTGAAATTGATAATATTCCTCGGTACGAGGATATTCTGGAGAACCTTTTACTTAGCTGACACAGGTAACCTTAATGCACTAAACCCAAAACTAATCTGTAACTAACAATACAATATAGCTACAATTACATCTTTAAAATATATGATAAGTTGGTATAGCCATGAATCGGTACCTTTGTGTTGTTTTCATCCGCAGCGGTTGTATATTGGACATAAAGATGTATACGGCCCACAAGTTCATGCTCTGGCTCCCGGTATATAGACCACCAGCGAAGTTTGTCAGCCTACAGAAGAAAATTTAAGTTTTCTGGGGAACATCAATCGAACAAGAGGCATAACTGGTAAGTAGTATGTCATGAGCCACCAAACTATGAAATCTACAAGAATCTTTTTCTTTAACAAACTTTCAAGAAAGCAACAAAATAGCAAGGATAATCTTACAGGTTCCTCTGCCATTGTAGCAACTTGAGCAACTACACGGCCACAGGGTTTTCCTTTGGAATCGGATACATCAATGATCAAATCATCTCCCAGGCTATCTGGAAAGCTGAAATGTTCACAGAAAGATATTCAGCTTGACACTAATTTCATAATATTCATAAGTTGTTCTCACAGAATATTTTTCAATAAATATACGACACGCTAATTGGTAGGGTACTTCACCAGATACCAAGAATTAAGAGTGGCATATACATAATCAAAGAACATTGCTATTATAGAAAGTATCTTGTACGTACAAAACATGTGTTTCTCCAGATCCTGGCTGCATTGGTATCACGTCATCTTCAGGTGAACTTTTAAGCCTCAGTTTGCACGAATACGTCTCTGAGGACAGAACATGATGAGGTCAGGTCAAGAGGCTGCACGTTAAGGAAAGAAATAAAGCATGTTTACCTTGTTGTATTTCATCTGCTGAACTGCTGCGCAGGGTAGTCACACCAACTTTTAGCAGACCAGATACCTGCTTTATATATTGAGCACTTGCTTGCATGTATGCTAAGCTATGCTTCGAGAACGAGCTATTAGGAGGTAGATGCGGTGATACTTGAACTCTCCTAACTGACTCCCACCCAGATGTGATTGATGATTGTACGTTGGACAGACGGTGCCTAACTGAATCGAATTTCACCACTGGTAATGATGAAAAACTGCAACCAGAAGGCATGTCTACAGACATACGAACTTTGCGAACTGCAATAAATTACATTATGTTATCATTTAACATCATGGAATTTCAGAGTAGTTTACAGAGCATGTAAAGAGAAACTCCAAAGAGCTAGATGATCTGTCGCACTATTAGAAGTCCTCACAGAGAGCAGTAGAAAAGTCAAAAGATTTGGCATGCATTTGGGAAATGTACCTTGTACTTTCATTTTGCCGATTGTTTTCTTGGGTTTTGATGCAGCGCCTTCAGTAACTAGTTCTGATGCCCGTTTTGTCATGAGCTCCTCTTCAGATCGCAGCAGCACATCTTGCAAGCTAAATGAAAACATGCAAGAAGATGAACTTACTTAGGTGTTTAATTATGTTTGTACTGCAACATGTAAAAAAGTAGTATAATGACATGCCTGAACAAGTAACTTGCACTCTACACTAATTCAAACCAATGAATGCTATGCTTACACGATACAGCACATCTTGCAAGCTAAATGAAAACATGCAAGAAGATGAACTTACTTAGGTGTTTAATTATGTTTGTACTGCAACATGTAAAAAAGTAGTATAATGACATGCCTGAACAAGTAACTTGCACTCTACACTAATTCAAACCAATGAATGCTATGCTTACACGATACAGAAAGATACTTGCTCCAGCAGTCCAGCTTAGAACAGCTTGACAAGTTTTGAAGCATTGAAGTAGGAGATACCAGATTACCAGTGTGTGTTAACTGAAGGCATTGTGAGTTTGCGGCCTTTTTTGTGTGTGTGTGATAATATTTGCCACAATAAGACACCCATGAGATCTATGATTCTTGGAAAAATGACAGTATCCTAGTTTAGAACATGTATTAAAGGTTGAATGATTGGAGTTCACAAGTAAGAAGCTATTTTGGCTGATTCTATGTATTTTAATCTTTACAATTTGCATCTCCAGGACACTGAGCTTTCAATGGAACAAATTGACACAATTTCGAGCATGCTTTTGCTTCCAGGACAGACTGAATGTCTGAATCTATTGCCACCAGAAGAACGGGTGAAGATCCCCACAGGCACACTAGCCAAAAGATGGTGTCCTAATGGAGGCCAGAGCCCAGATGGGTTAGGCTAAATTGCGGAACAGGTTGGTCTCAAACTAAACATTTCCACCATTGCTGATGGTAACAAAAGTACTAAGAAAGGTGCAGCTAGAATAGTTCATGACATCTTTAGTTACTTGGTTTTTGAAGCATGAAATAATTCAACCATGAGTCCATAACTCACCTAAATGTATCTCTCAACAGAGTGCATTCATTTTCCAGAAAAACTGGAGCTTCCATACAGCCTCTTGCCCATGCATGAAGACATAGGCGAACACAAGCATCATATGCAAGCACAGAATACCATGGCCCTTGCAAACTTTTTTTATTGAACACATTAGTAAAAAAACATTTAATAGTTAACAAAATATATTTAATGTGTACTCTACATACCTGGCATGAAACGTGGGGACCCTAAGAGGAATTGAACTAGATGGCCTGCTGATGTGCCTTCCATTCAAAGTGCTCCTACACGGTACAACAATTAGTCAGAATGGCATGCTAACAGAAGAAATACAATTAATTTCTGAATGATGGTTTGATCGAGCATCAAGTATTATAAAAGCTACCTAGTAGTCTTTTCGGGCAAGTTAGCTCCCAGGATACCATCACTGTGTTCCTCTTTTTTGACAGTTGAACCATCCGATGCACTTGCATTTGCACAAGTTCTGGTATGAGAGTGAGGAGCTGGTGAAGCTTCCTGACTACAATCATGTATTGGTGGTGCACTGGGGACATCAGACAAACCATCCTGCACATGACCCATCCGATTCTGCATCAATAAAATAACGGTACCATAACTTCACATCTATTTGAGAAAGCAGGGAAATAGACAACCCTTGCAACTTGTTGGGCCAAATGACTCACAAACAAAACAAATTTGGACAGCAACTATGGGTCCTAACCCTTAAAAAAAAGCAACTATGGGTCCTAGGTTACATCATCTATTAGAACCAGTAACAATACGACCATGATGCAGTTGAGGAACTGATTTCTTCTTGCAATTTTCAGAGAAAAGTGAATATCCGGATTATAATGGTAAACGGAATCGAGTTTCTCCTAATATAATTGGGAAGAACAAAATGATTGGCCAGATCACTATCCCAGTGAACTAAAAGCAGAAGCATGTTAAGCAAATACCAAGAACCTGCTTGTGTATCTGGAGAAGGTTTGTTCAACGAGCAGAAAATTTGTTGCAATATCATGTTGAACATTTTAATACCTAGTGCGCATGCAAAGACTATTTACCACGAAAATATTGATCCTCATGTTACCCGCAAACATGATTGCTTGCTTATCTCAGAGAAAATGTTAATGCTTTCATATGCAACCAAGGAGTGAAACAGAGCAGAAATGGTGCTGTCTAATTTGATATGGCCAGGACCTTTGGTTCCTAAGTCACTTCATCGATTAGAACCAGTAACAACACGATTATGATGCAGTTGCAGAACTGAATTTTCTTGCTTTTTCAGAGAAGGTTGAATCTCCAGATTATAACGGTAAACGAAATCGAGTTTCTCCTAATAGTTGGGAAGAAAAAAAAAATGATTGGCCAGATCACTATCCAAGTGAACTAAAAGCAGAAGCATGTTGAGCAGATACCAAGAACCTGCTTGTGTATCTTCTTAGAGAAGGTTTGTTCAATGAGCAGAACAGTGTTCTGGCATCATATATCTCTATGTCGAACAAATTTAATGCCTAGTACACATGCGAATACTATTTATCACGGACAAACTGATCTTCATGGTACACGCAAACTTGATTGCTCGCTTATCTCAGAGAAAATGTTAGAGCTTTCATATGCAACGAAGGACTGGAAAACGGTCCTATCAAATTTGATATGGCAGAGAATGAAGCAGGGGCTAAACAAAATGTTTCATATGCAACGAAGGACTGGAACACGGTCCTATCAAATTTGATATTGCAGAGAATGAAGCAGGGGCTAAACAAAATGAGAACGGTAAGCACAGAAAAACGTACCCTTTTAGGAGAAGATTTGACATTGTCTCGAGCAGGGACATGGGCAGAGTAGTGCTCCTGCTGGTAATTCCTCGAGTTTGAAGGCTTATTAGCTGCCACGCGAGCCTTAGGAACCGCATTGCTCACTTCTCTTCTTGCTGGGCCAGTATGGGAATACTCGGACGCATAGCCACCCTTAGAGGCCACGCCATTGCTCCGCCCCACGGGCTGGCTCGAGAACTCGGAGCTGCCTGCAGAGTCGGAGTACTCCTCCTCCTCCACGTACGCAGCAGCGCGCGGCTGCGGCTGCGTCTGCTGTGGGCGCGGCTTGGCCCTTGGCAGCGCCGTGTCCCTGGAGGAGCTCAGATCCGAGTACCCGTCGCTGGAGTAGTAGCTCTGGTGGCCCGGCACGTTGGCGTAGCGGTAAAGGGGCACAGCGGTGCGGCGGGGGAGTTCTTCGCGGAGGCGAGGCGAGGAGTCGACGGAGTACCTGCCGCTGCAGACCTCGACCTCCTCCTCGTCGGCGTCCGAGGACTCGTCCATGTCCGACGCCGACGAGGCGCTGGTGCGCAGCGCGCTGGCTGGCACGGACGCGCGGGGCAGGTGCCCGCTCCTGAACTTCTCCGGCGGCGGCATGCCGAGGCCGCCCGCGCCCGCGCCGCGCACGGCCCGGAGGGCGTCCATCCGGTCGTGGCTGTGCAGCGCGCCAGCGCCGTGTCCCTGCCACATTCGCGCAAACCAACCAACCAACGCGTCAGTCAGAGCGGACGGGGAACACCGCATCCCAGCAGCTAGGGTTGAGTTCAGGGAAGAAGCGCGGCGGCGGCGGCGGCGAGGGGTTCACTCACCTCCCGCACCCACTTGAGCGCGTCTCGATCCAGTCCCTCGGTGAACATCATGGATGGCATGCAAATCCCAGCTCTGCAACGCGCGAATCCGGCGCAAAACCAACCGATTAGAGCCTGCCACACCAAATGCAGCAGGCCCGACAATCCGGGCAGAAAAAATTCCTCGAGAAAATGCAGATGCGAGCACGGGGATTTGGAATTCGGGAGCCGAACCGGCGGGGTTAGAAAACTGCCTACTTACTCCGGAGCCCAAATCGGGCGGCGCTGGGCGGCGACGCGAGCGCAGCGGCCGGGGTTTGGTTTGAATTCGTTCTTCGAAGAGAAACAGTTCCGAGGGAGCGGCAGCAGCTGCGAGAGAGAGAGGAGAGCGACAGCGATGGGAGCCTCCTCCCTCCGGGAAAGCGAAACGGAGTAGGGGAGAAAGGAGGGGGGAGAGGGGGCGGAGGAAAGGGACAAGAGGGAGTTTATTGCCTCCCCCTCCAGCGTATTATTATTATGTCACTGGAAGGAACGGAACTAAAACCCCGTGTAGTTTATTCGAATTAACAACGTGACGGAGACGGCGGGGGCTTTGCAGTTACACCCCTCCCTCCCTGCCTGCGCCGCGCCGTTTTTGGAAGGTAATGGTGGCGGACTGGAAGGTGATCTTCACGTGACCCCGACCGTAAATCCGGCGGCGATCACCGCAGAAAAGGAAAGCATCGACCTAACGAGGTTAAAAATAACATGGTTTCCCGATAAAAGGGATCGTATTATCCGCACGTATCTCTGATTGCGATCTCTCGTATGCTCGTATCTTTTTCTCCAAAAGGAATTGCTTCGGCCCGCGGTTCTGTGATTTCTTAATTAGAGAAGGTCTGATTAGCAAAAGAGTGATGGAAACAGAGCATCTCGCCTTTCCGTTTCCTGCAAGCGGTAGCACGGGAGGAGGGAGCCCCAACGGGAGGGTGCGGGCGCAGCGGTGGCCGGCGTTGACGGCGTCAGTGGGTCATGGGGGTCCTCCCGTAACGGTCGAGCGACGTGGGTGCTGTGCTGGTGGGAAGTGGTGGACGAGTGCGACGACCCGGCGAGGTGATACTGTGGAGTGGAGTGGAGACCGGCCGTGGGAACGCAGCTCCCAGCCCGCCCGCTCCCTGCGGAGCACCCGATGCCGTCCACCGCTACGGAAGGCGAGACGTGGAGGAGATCTGGGCCGTCGATTCGCGTGTGCGGTGGTCTTGGGCGGTGGCGTGGGGAGCATGCATGTGCGCGCGCGGGGCCCGCGTGCCGGGCTTCTTTTTTGAACGGCGTGGTCCGAGGGAGGGTGTGCATGGGATGGGAATTTCCTGGACGCTGTCCAAGGACCGGTCTGCCCCTGGTGCTTCGGTGAAATTGCAAAGAAATGCTAAGGATCGTGCCACTGATGGAGTGACGCTTCCAGCTTTCGGCGTGACCTTTCCTGTTTTGGGCGAACTTTACCGTGACGGGGACGACGTGCGTACGGGTGGGGACGGGATGATGACCCGGCAGGGAGCATATGGCCAAAGCCACCATCATGCTCCGCTCCAACCATTGGCATCTTGTCGTACGTAGTTTCTTTTTGAACGGTGGATGAACTACACTACAAGCTCTCTCTTTTCCCAACTAATAACTGCACTCGTAGTAATTTTTCTGATCGTTTTTTTCCTTCCCTGGTTGGTTTCAACTTTCAACGTGGTCAATAGGGCTGTACAAAAAATTTACCCAGAAGTTTGCATTCTTCTGAAGCAAAATGTTCTGATACTTTCCCGTATTTCCCGGCGGGGTCGGTTAGCACGTCGTCGTCACGAGCCCTTTTACTACAGCGGCGAGAGGAACAAAAAGAATGTTAGAGTGCCATACTGCCATGTACCAGGTGTTTTCCAATCGTCACCGAAAACATTCCCGTAAGTGGAATTGCTAATCCATTTTGCGCAAGCTCGCGTCGCGCGTTTCCTTTCGGTCGCGCGGAAAAAGGGAGCGATTCGGTCGGGTAGACGAGAGAAACGCTGCAGGATTCTGGTGGCTCCTCGCCGGCGCCGCCACTGGTCTCGCGTACGGCGCACATGGAACGTGCTGCGAGCGCGAGCTGGACCCACGGAAAGGTTGCGCGCGTCCACGGCGATTACACGTAAATGCCGGCTAATTAACTAGTACACTGTACACGTTGTTGCTTCCATTTCTTGGCAGCTCGTTAATCTCTTCATTATGCTCCAGTATATCCTGCCGCGCTGTTGACCTTCGGATCCTGCGTGGAATTTCCTGCCCCGCGACGTCGTGTACCGTGCGTGGTGAGAACAGCATGTGGGGTTCCGAACGAGGCATCTTCCTCTTCGGCGAGATCTGCTTCCTTGAGCGGTAAGGAATGTCAGTCAGGACGGGCCGAGCGGAGCGGAGGTTCTACAGCAGGCAGATATAGCCATTTCCGTCGAGAGATCGCCCTCTTTTGTTAGTGGCAAGTGGGGGCTGCAGTGCAGATACAGACGCGGAGCAAGGGTCCATGGAACATGGGACCTGCTGGAAGGAACCCCACCTTAACGCGGAGCAAGTAATTGGCAAAAGCCGGTGGCGGTAGCGGTCTTTGAGAGGATCTCCATTCAGGTAGGTTCCCACTACGCCATAGACGGACCTAGTCGTCCCTAAGTCCGTCCAGTCTTCCGGCCGGTCGGCAAGCCTAATTTTATAACAATTTAATTAAAAACAATGTTATTAGCTTTAAATTACATTGTTTGCCCACGCTTTGAATAATTCTTGGGTCCGCCACTGCACGACGCCAAATTCAGGACGATTGGCTCACTCGCGACCAACTTTGGTCCGGTCTTTCCAGACCGTTTTTGGGTTCCTGAGAACGTCAGACGAAGCAAATTATGTGGAAAAAAAACAGTCGGCGAGTGGACCTGCCCAGTCAACGACTAAAGTCGAGTCGTCGTTATCCTCCCGCGTCAGAAACCCCGCGACCGCCCGCCAGGCAATAACTACCCATGCGTTGGCCATGTGTCGCTGCCGCCTTGGCTTCCGCGACGGACCGCCGGTCACTAACTTCCCGCCGTTTCTCCTTTTCCCGCCCTCGCCACTACACCCCTCCCGCCCTTGCCGCTCGCTTCGGCTTATAAAAGTTGACGACCTCGCCGGCTCATTTTACTCACTTCCAACGCTCCTCCACTTCCCCCTCCACTGCGAACACCAACTCCAGCAAGAAGAGAGCCATGGCCGAGAGGTACCCGGCGACCCCGCGGCAGCGAACGGTTTTGACCGACGCACGCTCCAGCCGTGGGAGGCTGTAACATCCCAAAAATACTAAACTTGGATCATCAAACTCTAATCATCAAAATTAGGGTTAACAAAAACTTGTCCCATTAAAAATATGAAGGCATGCATAAGAAAAGCATTTTAATTTGGATTCTTTTGAATTGCCATGCTTGTGTGTTTCCTTGCTTGTAAAATGATTCTTAGGTGATATAGACATCATCTAAACAATTCTCACACTTTTCCTAAAGACAAATAAATCAAAACAAACAAAATAAGTGAATGGTCACTTTGGCCAATTTAACTCTCATGCCTATTTTGGATATCTCTAACTCTCAGAACTTAACAGAAACTTGTTTGAATCTTTGCACCCCTTGATAGTACTCATAACAAAGTACCAAGACCCACTTTGTGATCATCCAAAAACATTTGAATGCATAGTTTAATGGACAGTTTAAAATTAAATCTATATCATATGGGAAGATCCCACTTTTTCAAAAACCACTCAAACAAGCTCAACTTTCAAAACCCAAGCATTCACAGACTCACCAGCACATGCCTAGCACACCCACCAAAAATCTTTTTAAAATTCAAAACTTGAATTCATGCGGCCATTTCATCAAACACCTTGCAGATTCAAATCAAACAAAATCAAAACACTATAGTGTGCAGTGATTCTGGCCTAACTTGTTCCCTCTCTTGGCACCACTAGCCTTAGTAGATTATCTAAGAACCTTAACTAATCTCTAGCACCACTATAAGCTAGCCATTGTCATCAATGGTGAACAACCGAGAGCACCATGGTCACCCCAGTGTGGACAGCAAGCTACAAGCAGCACTAGTCTCGCCAACCTTGTCTAGGAGCAAGCTAGCACCCCACCGCCACTCCCTGTCCCAGCCGCGAGCGATGCTAGCCCCTGGACCACACGTACAGACCATGTCAAGCTGCTCTGCAACCATGCCGAGAGCGCGCCCCGTGTGTCACCCTCGACAGACGCCCACAGACCACGCGCCTCCCTCGCCACGTGCATACGTGATCACCACCGTCCCAGCAACCCCGCAGACACGCCCGTTCGCCGCCGCGCGGACCACGCAAGTTGTGCGTCATTAAAATTTCCGTCGGGCACACGCAGAGCACCGCAGCGTTCCGACCAATCCGCACCGCCCCACGCCTCGCCACCACGCTGTTGAGATTTGCCAGGGACCACAGCACCGCCCTCTACCATCGCCCACGCCGATAGCCCTCTGTGCCGTCGACCACGACGAGCTCAGCTTGCGCCCGTCGGTCCCCTCTCGCCACTATAAATAGAGGCCTCCCCCGCTCGAATTCTTCACACCATTCCACTCCCCTCTCATCCAGAACCACCCCGCCTCAGTCCCGGAGCAAGGCGAGCAGCGCATCGCCGGAATTTGGCCGGAGCTCGCCGCTGCTGGAGAAGAAGGAAGCCATCGATTGGAGCCGCCCCAGGAGGAGCTGCCGGTACCAGGAGGTTCGTCGTCGTCGACTTCGTCGTTCGCCCGCATCGCCGACCTTCGCCTGAGCCCCTGTGAGCCTCCCACGACCCCCACCTGCCGCGTTAGGGTTCTGTCTCGTCGGCGTTGTCCGACGTGGACGATGAACCAGAGCCATTAGATTAGAACAAGATCCCACGGTCCACGTTGCCCCGTACCGCTTCGCACCCCCCGTCTCGCTGACGCGTGGGGACAGCCACTTAACCAACCCGCGTACGCGCTGTGTGTAGCAGGCCGGCACATTATCGTCTCCCGCGCAGCCCACTCGTTTGAATTTGGATTTTTCCATTTTCATTCAAACACAGTTCTGTACCTAGTTTCAAAAATCAACCCAGCTCGATTCAGTGAACCAAATAGAATGAAACCAATTTTGTTAGAAAGGTATTGAAATGCTTAATCCAAGCCCGTTGGATTCAAATCATTTGGATCTGTAGATCACCCTTGGTAAAAATAACAAGGCAGAAGCTTTTCTGCATTCAAACATTTTTCAAATTTAAACCATAATAGCTTTTGAGTTGATTCCAACTCTCAAAAATCACATTTGATCATACCTTTCAGAATATATAAAAATATATGGGTTACTTACAGAAATAATGTTCAAGTAATAAAAGAATGTCACATAGGCATTTCTAGTCACTTATTTTATTTAAAATAAAAAGGTTAAACCTTATTAAATTGTGACACCACTTTAAATCACATTCCCATGCACTAAAATATGTGGTGATGACATGTGTCAACATGATCCCATGTTTGGTTTGGAGAATATTAAATCTTAAGTAGTTTTTCAATGAGTAGATATTACTTTTCTAGAAATAAAATCATTAAGTCAAATGCTTTAGTCTTGTAATGTTAGTGATGATGCTAGATCATCTATAGAACCCCTTTGTGTGATGATTGAAAGTAGTTAAGTATTGTTTGGTGATTGTGTACCTCGGATTTATTTATAGACGCTAATACCGACCAAGGATACGAGGAGGAAGGAGGATACTACGAAGAAGAAGCCGAGGAGAACTTCAACCACTGCTTTGCACAAGACAAGCCAATACCTGCAAGCTATTAACTTAGCAAGCTTATACTGAGACTGATGCAAGCAAATACTTGCTTGTTACCATGCCAATCATATGCCTTAAGCATATGTGATCATACCCCCTTGAGAAACCAATCCTAGTTTTACTTGCAAGCTTTATACTTTATTTTCTTTATCAAAGCTACTTCTTTAGAGTGTACTTAAGTGACTTGTAGATTCTAGAAAGATAGCTGAAGGTTGCATAAAGAGCATAAAATTTGGCCTAAGCTAGATAATCTTGATGTCATCCTAAGGCATGAGATTGAACTTAGTTAGAACCCCATTAGTTTACCGCCCTTCATTAGTACTCACCCCCACTTGTAGATGCTAGTGCTAAGCATAAAACATGATCAACTTTAGATGGGAATACTTGGTGAAAATGGTTATGAAAACCTTAGAATGATGGATCATTCTACTGAGATGTTTTGACATGTGTTTCCCAACACCAGAAGATTTTGGTGAAGAAAATGTTTAAGGCATGAGCCTTAGCCCTTTATAAAGCTGATGGTTGTCGGGATGCGATACCATTCCAAATTTTATCGTACAACCACAATACCCGAAGATTGGGTAGGGCTTGACTGGAAACTTATATACCTTAGTATTGGTTCCCTCACGGCCAAGGTCTGAGATGAGGCTACCTTGTGAAGATTGTCCACCTGCGCAGTACCTAAGATGACAGTTGGTCATGGTTGGGTGGCCAAACTCACAGGAGAGGTACCTATACTAGGGTGTGTAATTGAAAGGTTAGGATTGATTATCCGCATACTGAGTATGGTGAATTCAGGATTTGTTCCTGACGGATCTATCGAATGTTGTGGTGAAAGTGTACAATCTCTGCAGAGTGTCAAACTATTCGAATAGCCGCGTCCGCGGTTATGGACAGTTGGAGTGGCCATACTGTTCCCCCGTCGGATGTTTTCAAAATGACTTGTGAAATGGATTGAGAATTTGACTTGACCACAACAGAGTTGTGGCATGAGATACAAGCTCCCACTTAGGTGTTATAAAAATGTGACTAGCTTCCTCTTGCTTCTGAACTTAGTAGAGGTAAATCTGACTTCTGCAAAACAACCCTAGAGCTTAGTGTCCTATTACAAAAAAACCTTCACTTGTTAGTATTAGTTTGCGAGTACTTAAAGAGTACTCATGGCTTTGTCCCTGGCTATTCCCGTGGCCAAACTATGAAGAGGAGTACCAGGATGATGGACCCCAGGAAGGTTACGACAACTAAGATCATCTCCCATCGTCAGCATTGCCTGTGACCCCAAAGATGGAGCTTCGCCTACGCTACCTTTATTATTACGTAATTCCGCTGCTTGAGTTGTATTAAGAACTGGATCATGAGATCCTTATTTGTGTAAGACCTTATGTATGGTTTGTAATGAATGATGTACTGTGGTATCCAATTCTGTTATGTCTCGCAAAAATGGTAATCCTGGGATTGCGAGGTATGGCATAACAGGCATCTGGGATTAAAAATCCGGGTGTTGACAAGTTGGTATCAGATCCATCCTGACCATAGGAGACCCTAGTTAGACTGGACGCTTGAATCAAAAACTTAGTTTCAAAACCAAAGGAAGCAAATATTTACAAAAATTTATTCCCATTCTTATCACTTTTATTCTTTCATGAAAATTCATGTTCCTCAAAAACTCTTGCAAAATACATAAAATTTGACACACTTGATCACTCTACTAACTTACTCATCCTATATTCTTAATAGATGGACGTGAAGTACAGCAAGTTTTACTAGTTGGGGAATGGAGGAGACCTTATCTTTGAGAGGGATTTGGACCAGCTTTCGGAACTTCTAGAGCGTCCGCACCCCGAGTTCTTCGGAGCCCAGCTCAATGATCAAGGAGGAGAAGATCTGCAGTGGCTAATTGTTGCAAGTCTCCGAGGAAAGATTGAACCTCCCACTGCTGAGGGAATTCAGTTCACCTTAAGAGAGAACAACTGGCTCGATGGACTTGCCAGGGCCATGCAGGAAGCTCTTGCCCGCCTGTGTGGGCAGAATATCAACCAGATCAAAGGAACCCCCTTTGAGTTTTGTCCAAGGCGTGATGCTAACGGACAGCCACTGGAAGCCCCATACCACCCCGAGCTGAAGACTCAGTTGGACCACCTTAGCTTCATGATGTACGATCGTCAGCAAGAATTGGACAATTGCCGTGACTACTCCAACCACAAGTCCGCCATCATCAAGACGAAGGATCAGACCATCGCCATGCTAGCAAAGGATCGCAAGTCTCGCCGCCGTCAGCTCGACAAGAAGGAGTGCATCGTTGCCCGTCTTTGCCACCGTATCTCGGAATTGGAGGAGACCATCCACGAGAGAGACATGCAGTTAGAGGAAAGGGAGAATGCCGGAGAGGATCTTCGTGGAGACCCCTACTCCTATCTCAACGATGATGATTTTCTGGAGGATCAGGCTATGGACTTCTTCACCGATGAGGATGATTTCGCCTTCATCAATGACGATGAGGATGATGAGGATGACGACTACACCGACTCCGAGGAGTAGTAGCACTTGAGCACTAGCGTAGTGAGTTGTATTCGGTCCCACTGTATTGTAGTTTCCAGAATGGTTCTTAAAACCATCTGTTTACCTTTGTTGTGGTGTGTGTTTGTATCGTGTGCTATGAATGAAAATCATGTTGCTAGAAAATCTGAGTCAAACTTTAAAAACTTTTCAAAGTCCCTGAACCTTAGAAATTTCCCTCTTTTCTCATGATCTATCTCAATCTTCAGATGCCACGCGGAGGAAGTGGTTCATCCCCGGACCCAATGTTGCAGATCCTGCAAATGTTGGTTTCTTACCACGAAGCTGAAAGAGCTGAACGTCAAGCCAACCTAGCCACCCTTCAGCAGATAGCTCAGCTGGCCCACAACAACCAAGGCCAAGGAAATCAGGACAACCATGGATCTAAGCTCAAGAATTTCCAGAACACCAACCCACCTGTTTTCACTAAGTCGGAAGACCCCTAGACGCAGATGATTGGCTGCAGACCATGGAAAACAACCTGGAAGTTGCGGGAGTTGAAGCAAACGAGAAAGTACTGTTCGCCACCCACTATCTAGCTGGAGATGCAAGAGCATGGTAGAACAGTGTTCGTGCAATGACCGGAGGACAGATGATGACCTGGGAGGAATTCAAGGTCAAGTTCAGCAGAACTCATGTGCCCCCAGGTTTGATCAAGAGAATGAGAGATGAGTTCAGAGAACTGAAGCAAGGACGGATGACCGTAGTGGAATACCGTGACAAGTTCTTGTCATTAGCTAGATATGCCCCGGATGAGATCGACACCGAAGCCAAGAAGAAGGAGAGATTCTTGAATGGTCTGCACGATGAGATGCAGACGGTATTGGTCAATATCCCCTTTGCTGATATTGAAGCCCTGGTCGACTCTGCCATCCAGATGGAAGGAAAGATCAACCAAGCCAATGAGAACTGCAAGCGTCGCATGATGCATCAGCCAGGAACCCATCAGACCCCAAAGTATCGCCCCAACCCATCTCCAGGATTTGCCCCGAGAACCAACAGACCCACAATGAACCGTCCGACTTATCCCAACCGTGGAAACCCTAGGCCCGGAGGAAATCACAACAACCCCGGCAACTCTAGCAATTTCAACCATGCACCACCCAAGTTCAACAACAACAATGCTGCCGCCAACACCAACACTGTCCCGAGGACTAGAAGCAATGTTGTGCCTGTTGCAGCAAAGGACAAGTCGCAAGTGACTTGTTATGACTGTGGAAATAAGGGTCACTACTCTAACGAGTGCCCCAACAAGAAGAATGTCGCAGCCCCCAATGCAAATGCCCTAGCTCAGCAGCAGCGTCGTGTTCAGCCAGGAAGAAGGTTTGCCCCAGGGAATTCGCTCAATCGCAACGGCCGTCTTTTTCTCATGCATGCTGAAGAAGCTCAGGAAGCACCAGATGACGTACTGGGTATGTTTTCTGTTAATTCAGTACTTACTCGAGTGTTGTTTGATTCTGGTGCATCGCACTCATTTGTCACCGAAGAATTTGCATGCACTATTAAAATTCAACCAACAAAACTGAAGCATGTTATGATCATTCAAATCCCCGGTTCAACCACCAAAGCTAGGCAAATTTGCAAATCCGTCCCTATCCGAATCCATGGCATAGATTTTTATGCTAACCTGATAGTACTCGGAACTAAAGGTTTGGAAGTAGTACTAGGAATGGATTGGATGTCCAAACATAAAGGATTGATTGACTGTGCCAAGAAAGCCATAACCATGACCAGTACAGCCGGAATATCAGTCGAGCATATATCTGAAACCTTACCTTGTCAATTCAAGTGCAACAAGAGTATAGCCCAACCTACCATTGACCAAGTCTGGATGGTCTGTGAATACCCCGATGTATTTCCAGATGTTTTGCCCGGTATGCCCCTAGATCGGGATATCGAGTTTATCATTGAACTAATCCCCGGAACAAGACCCATAGCCCAGAGGCCCTATAGTATGAACCCATCTGAACTAGCAGAACTGAAGAAGCAACTAGATGCCATGCTGGAAATTGGATTGATTCAACCAAGTGCGTCACCATGGAGATCACCAGTCTTATTTGTGGATAAGAAAGATGGAGGTAACCGTTTGTGTATGGATTATCGGAAGTTGAATGATGTCACCATCAAGAACAAGTACCCTTTTCCCAAGATAGAAGATTTGTTTGATCAGTTGACCGGTGCCAAAGTGTTTTATAAGATTGATCTTAGAACTGGCTATCATCAACTCAAAATTCGCGCAGAGGATATTCCCAAGACTGCCTTTACCACCCGATATGGATTATACGAGTATACTGTCATGTCTTTTGGATTAACCAATGCTCCCGCTTATTTCATGAATCTCATGAATAAGATTTTTATGGACTTCTTGGATAAGTTTGTCATTGTTTTGCCCCCGCTTATTTCATGAATCTCATGAATAAGATTTTTATGGACTTCCTGGATAAGTTTGTCGTTGTTTTCATCGATGGCATACTGATATATTCCAAATCAGAAGAAGAACATGAGCTACACCTAAGGACCATTCTTGGAACCCTTAGAGAGCATCAGTTGTATGCCAAGTTTAGCAAATGTGAATTCTGGTTACAGGAGGTAGGATTCCTCGGCCACATTGTATCAGCCAGAGGAATTGTCGTTGACCCTGCAAAGGTGAAAGATGTCGAAGATTGGCAAGCCCCAACCACTCAAACCCAAGTTCGTGCATTTCTCGGATTGGCGGGATACTACCGCAAGTTCATAGAAAGATTCTCTAATATCGCCAGACCCATGACCCAATTGCTGAAGAAGGACAAGAAGTTTGAATGGACGGACAAATGTGAAGCGAGTTTTCAAGAACTCAAGAGAAGATTGATTTCAGTCCCAAGCTTAATCATGTCGGATATCACGAAGCCCTTGGATGTGTATTGTGATGCATCCAAGATCGGTCTCGGATGTGTGCTAATGCAAGAAGGAAAAGTTATATCTTATCTATCTCGACAACTGAAACAACATGAGCAAAATTACCCAACCCATGACCTCGAACTCGCAACCGTAGTTCTAGCCCTGAAGACATGGAGGCATTACCTGATGGGAAATCGTTGTGAGATTTATTTGGTTCACAAGAGCCTGAAATATATATTCACTCAGAAGGAGCTGAATATTAGGCAGAGAAGATGGATTGAGCTAATCAAGGATTACGACCTGGACATTCACTATCACCCTGGTAAAGCCAATGTGGTAGCGGATGCCCTTAGCAGATTGCCGTGCCGCTTGAACTCCATGATTTTGAAGGAGCAACCAAGCTTGCACAAAGAGATGGAAGATTTTCGAATGGAACTAGTGAGTGAAGGATTTTTGGCTAGCATAGAACTTCAACCCAATTTGATCAGCCAGATCAAGGAGGCGCAGAAAGGAAATTCTAGTATCGACGGAATCAAGCGTCGTATTGGTACAGGCAAAGTACCCGGATTCACCGAAGACGAAGAGGGAGTTCTGTGGTACAAAGGACGCCTTTGTGTACCAGCAGATTTGGAGTTGAAGGAAGTTATCCTGAAGGAAGCTCATGATACCTTTTATTCTATCCATCCCGGAGGGACTAAGATGTATCAAGATTTGAAAGAGCAATTTTGGTGGCATAAGATGAAGAGAGAAATCGGAAGTTATATCGCCAAGTGTGATATATGTCAGCGAGTCAAGGCAGGACATCAAAGACCCGCTGGATTGTTGCAACCATTGCAGATTCTAGAATGGAAATGGGATTCTGTTGGAATAGACTTTATCACCGGATTGCCTACTTCTAGTAGGGGAAATGACTCTATCTGGGTCATAGTGGACAGATTGTCCAAAGTCGCCCATTTCTTACCCGTCAAGACCACATATCAGAGTTTGAAGCTAGTGGAGTTATACATCGCTAGAATCGTCAGTTTGCATGGAGTCCCCAAGAACATCGTATCTGATCGAGGAACTCAGTTTACCTCGAGATTCTGGAAGAAAGTCCAAGAAGGTTTAGGAACCCGCCTAGATTTCAGCACCGTGTATCACCCTCAGACCGATGGACAGACGGCGCGAGTAAATCAAATACTCGAAGATATGCTGAGAGCATGTGTGTTAGAATATGGATCTAAGTGGGAAGACTGTCTGCCTTTTGCAGAATTTTCATACAACAACAGTTATCAAGCTAGTTTGCAAATGGCCCCATTTGAATTCATGTATGGAAGGAAGTGCCGCACCCCTTTGAACTGGTCGGAAGTAGGAGAGAGTCAGATTTTTGGACCTGACATCCTACGAGAAGCAGAAGAGAAGGTTCACAAGATTCATGAGCACCTCAAGACAGCCCAGTCAAGGCAGAAGAGTTACGCTGACAAGAGACGTCGAGACCTCGCCTTCAACATAGGATATTTTGTGTATCTGAAGGTGTCGCCATTGAAAGGAATGGAACGTTTCCAACTCAAAGGAAAGTTAGCCCCCAGATATATCGGACCCTTCAAGATTCTAAACCGTCAAGGAGAAGTGTCGTATCAATTGGAACTGCCCGAACAGATGTCAGTCGTGCACAATGTGTTCCATATCTCATTACTTCACAAGTGCCTCGAAGTTCAAGAGAAGACCGAAGTGTTCAAGAATATCGATCACCAGACCATAGAGATCAACGATGATCTGACCTATCCCGAAGTGCCCATCCGTATTTTGGAAGAAGCCTTCAGAACCACCAGAACCCGAAGCATCAAGTTTCTCAAGATTCAGTGGAGCAACCACACAGAAGAGGAAGCTACCTGGGAGCGCGAATATCACATCAGGACGGAGTTTCCCGATCTCTTCAAATCCTAGGTAATCTTTTTCATCCTTTTTCAAATCTCGGGACGAGATTTTGTTTAAGGGGGGAAGGTTTGTAACATCCCAAAAATACTAAACTTGGATCATCAAACTCTAATCATCAAAATTAGGGTTAACAAAAACTTGTCCCATTAAAAATATGAAGGCATGCATAAGAAAAGCATTTCAATTTGGATTCTTTTGAATTGCCATGCTTGTGTGTTTCCTTGCTTGTAAAATGATTCTTAGGTGATATAAACATCATCTAAACAATCCCCACACTTTTCCCAAAGACAAATAAATCAAAACAAACAAAATAAGTGAATGGTCACTTTGGCCAATTTAACTCCCATGCCTACTTTGGATATCTCTAACTCTCAGAACTTAACAGAAACTTGTTTGGATATTTGCACCCCTTGATAGTACTCATAACAAAGTACCAAGGCCCACTTTGTGATCATCCAAAAACATTTGAATGCATAGTTTAAAGGATAGTTTAAAATTGAATCTATATCATATGGGAAGATCCCACTTTTTCAAAAACCACTCAAACAAGCTCAACTTTCAAAACCCAAGCATCCACAAACTCACCAGCACATGCCTAGCACACCCACCAAAAATCTTTTCAAAATTCAAAACTTGAATTCATGCGGCCATTTCATCAAACACCTTGCAGATTCAAATCAAACAAAATCAAAACACTATAGTGTGCAGTGATTCTGGCCTAACTTGTTCCCTCTCTGGGCACCACTAGCCTTAGTAGATCATCTAACAACCTTAACTAATCTCTAGCACCACTGTAAGCTATCCATTGTCATCAATGGTGAACAACCCGAGAGCACCATGGTCACCCCAGTGTGGAAAGCAAGCTACAAGCAGCACTAGCCTCGCCAACCTTGTCTGGGAGCAAGCTAGCACCCCACCGCCACTCCCTGTCCCAGCCGCGAGCGATGCCAGCCCCTGGACCACACGCACAGACCATGCCAAGCTGCTCTGCAACCATGCCGAGAGCGCGCCCCGTGCGCCACGCTCGACAGACGCCCACAGACCGCGCGCCGCCCTCACCGCGTGCATACGTGATCACCACCGTCCCAGCAACCCCGCAGACACGCCCGTTCGCCATCGCGCGGACCACGCGAGCTGTGTGTCATTAAAATTTCCGTCGGGCACGCGCAGAGCACCGCAACGTTCCGACCAATCCGCACCGCCCCACGCCTCGCAACCATGCCGTTGAGCTTCGCCAGGGAGCACAGCACCGCCCCCTACCGTCGCCCACGCTGATAGCCCTCTGTGCCGTCGACCACGGCAAGCTCAGCTTGCGCCCGTCGGTCCCCTCTCGCCACTATAAATAGAGGCCTCCCCCGCTCGAATTCTTCACACCATTCCACTCCCCTATCACCCAGAATCGCCCCGCTCAGTCCCGGAGCAAGGCGAGCAGCGCATTGCCAGAATTTGGCCGGAGCAAGTCTCACTGACGTGTGGGGACATCCACTTAACCAGCCCGCGTATGCGCTGTGCATAGCAGGCCGGCCCATTGTCGTCTCCCGCGCATCCTACTCGTTTGAATTTGGATTTTTGCATTTTCATTCAAACACAGTTCTATACCTAGTTTCAAAAATCAACCCAGCTCGATTCAGAAAACCAAATAGAATGAAACCAATTTTGTTAGAAAGGTCTTGAAATGCTTAATCCAAGCTCGTTGGATACAAATCATTTGGATCTATAGATCACCCTTGGTAAATAACAAGGCAGAAACTTTTCTGCATTCAAACATTTTTCAAATTTAAACCATAATAGCTTTTGAGTTGATTCCAACTCTCAAAAATCACATTTGATCATACCTTTCAGAATATATAAAAATATATGGGTTTACTTACAGAAATAATGTTCAAGTAATAAAAGAATGCCACATAGGCATTTCTAGTCACTTATTTTATTTAAAATAAAAAGGTTAAACCTTATTAAATTGTGACACCACTTTAAATCACATTCCCATGCACTAAAATATGTGGTGATGACATGTGTCAACATGATCCCATGTTTGGTTTGGAGAATATTAAATCTTAAGTAGTTTTTCAATGAGTAGATATTACTTTTCTAAAAATAAAATCATTAAGTCAAATGCTTTAGTCTTGTAATGTTAGTGATGATGCTAGATCATCTATAGAACCCCTTTGTGTGATGATTGAAAGTAGTTAAGTATTGTTTGGTGATTGTGTACCTCAGATTTATTTATAGACGCTAATACCGACCAAGGATACGAGGAGGAAGGAGGATACTACGAAGAAGAAGCCGAGGAGAACTTCAACCACTGCTCTGCACAAGGCAAGCCAATACCTGTAAGCTATTAACTTAGCAAGCTTATACTGAGACTGATGCAAGCAAATACTTGCTTTTTACCATGCCAACCATATGCCTTAAGCATATGTGATCATACCCACTTGAAAAACCAATCCTAGTTTTACTTGCAAGTTTTATACTTTATTTTCTTTATCAAAGCTACTTATTTAGAGTGTACTTAAGTGACTTGTAGATTCTAGAAAGATAGCTGAAGGTTGCATAAAGAGCATAAAATTTGGCCTAAGCTAGATAATCTTGATGTCATCCTAAGGCATGAGATTAAACTTAGTTAGAACCCCATTAGTTTACCACCCTTCATTAGTACTCACCCCCACTTGTAGATGCTAGTGCTAAGCATAAAACTTGATCAAATTTAGATGGGAATACTTGGTGAAAATGGTTATGAAAACCTTAGAATGATGGATCATTCTACGGAGATGTTTTGACATGTGTTTCCCAACACCAGAAGATTTTGGTGAAGAAAATGTTAAGGCATGAGCCTTAGCCCTTTATAAAACTGATGGTTGTCTGGATGCGATACCATTCCAATTTTTACCGTACAACCACAATACCAGAAGATTGGGTAGGGCTTGACTGGAAACTTATATACCTTAGTATTGGTTCCCTCACGGCCAAGGTCTGAGCTGAGGCTACCTTGTGAAGATTGTCCACCTGTGCAGTACCGAAGATGATAGTTGGTCATGGTTGGGAGGCCAAACTCACAGGAGAGGTGCCTATACTAGGGCGTGTAATTGAAAGGTTAGGATTGATTATCCGCATACTGAGTATGGTGAATTCAGGATTTGTTTCTGACGGATGTATCGAATGTTATGGTGAAAATGTACAATCTCTGCAGAGTGTCAAACTATTCGAATAGCCGCGTCAGCGGTTATGGACAGTTGGAGTGGCCATACTGTTCCCCCGTCAGATGTTTTCAAAATTACTTGTGAAATGAATTGAGATTTTGACTTGACCACAACAGAGTTGTGGCATGAGATACAAGCTCCCACTTAGGTATTATAAAAATATGACTAGCTTCCTCTTGCTTCTGAACTTAGTAGAGGTAAATTTGGCTTTTGCAAAACAACCCTAGAGCTTAGTGTCCTATTACAAAAAAAACCTTCACTGTTAGTATTAGTTTGCGAGTACTTAAAGAGTACTCATGGCTTTGTCCCTGGCTATTCCCGTGGCGAGACTATGAAGAGGAGTACCAGGATGATGGACCCCAGGAAGGTTACGACAACTAGGATCATCTCCCATCTTCAGCATTGCTTGTGATCCCGAAGATGGAGGTTTGCCTACGCTACCTTTATTATTACGTAATTCCGCTGCTTAAGTTGTATTAAGAACTGGATCTTGAGATCCTTATTTGTGTAAGACCTTATGTATGGTTTGTAATGGATGATGTACTATGGTATCCAACTCTGTTATGTCTCGCAAAAATGGTAATCCTGGGATTGCGAGGTATGGCATAACAGGCATCTGGGATTAAAAATCCGGGTGTTGACAGAGACGCACATGCTCCATGACACCGGGTACATGGCGTCGCCGGACACATGGAACCCGCCGGGCTGGAAGCTTAGCGCCGACGGCATCCCCATCCCATCGGTGCCGACCGGCGAAGAGCTGGTCGAGGAGATCCAGGCCTTCATCGCGGTCATGGACGACCCCGACCTCACCGAGGATCCTGGCAACCTCCTCTACTAGGAGGAGTTCTTCGCCGACCGCCGGCTCCAGAAGCTCTCCCACCATGAAGGGCCGCCTGGCATGCCGCCGAAGCACAACAACACGGTGGGTCGCCGGTGTTGGTGAAGTGCGCCAGGGTGGACGCTCGCAACGGTCCTGGAGCACATCCACGCCGGCAACAACCCGCGACTAGGCTTCCCGCGCTGCCGGCGCCGGCGTTCAGGGTGAGGCGCCACCCTCCGGCCAATTGGCTGCCGAGGAGGATAGCCAGCCTCAGCTCCTCCTCCTCCGCCTCTCGTTCCTCCGGGTCCACGCTGACGCAATCGCCACCGTTTTGGCCTGTCAAGCGTGAGGCGGACACGTCGGTCTGCTCGCCACCGCGGACACGCTCGCGGGGCATCGTCATCAACGAGCCCCGCGTGCCAGTGCAGTCGCTGTCCACTGGACGCCTTTGCCTTTGCCATTTGAAGACAGAGCCGACAGACTGGGCGGTGCTGGTCGACGAGGACGCCTTCGCCATGAAGATGGCGATGGAACTGTCCCTCCGGGAATCGGCGCCGTCGCCGCCAATGCCGAAAACTGACATCCCCGCATGGTCCAGGGCAGACTGGGAGGAGGCCAAGACGCGCCGAGTTCAGCGGCTGTAGGAGGAGGCCGAGCGCCAGGCCAGCGGTCGCCGCCAATTCGCCTACCAAGGCGCGCCACTCATCGTCCAACCAGCCGTGGAGGTACGGCGACCCCGTCCAGGGCAGCTCCCGCCCACCGCGGTTGCCGGGCGATGACGACGACGGCACGGCCGACCCCGGCTACACATGCTTCTACAACAACTTCGGCATGTAGAAGCAGCGTCGGCGTCGGCATCGGCATCGGCGGCGGCTTTAAAATTCAGGTGTTTGCCCGAATTCTATGTAATATATATGTATTTTCCCCTTTTTAATAAAAACCGCCTATATTCGCTTAAAATTTGCTGAAATTTAATGAATTTTAGCCAAATGCAGGAATTCTACCTGGAAACACGAGTGGAAAACTTGATATTCTCAGGCTAAAAACTAGTTTTGTCTGGTAAAAAATACGTCTAAATTTTAGTGTGAAAACGGCCAACGAGTGAAGATGCTCTCATAAAATACACCTTTGTTCTCGCTGCATCATTTGTGCACCTTTCTTTGATCTCTACCCCAAGGCTCCTCGTGTAAATGTGGGATTTTATTTGAGCGACCGAGGGATAAGCCGAAGTCTAAATCGACTTTCTTTCAGAGGATTTTGCTGAGCATGGCGAACTAGAGGATTTATTTAGTTACTAGCCCATTCGCTAATAAAAATGTCAACCCATCTTCCTCTCAAGGAGTAGGGCCATTATTTTTGGTTCCCTACCCCCTTGTCGCTCTCGGGCGTCACTGGAGCGTCTCCCATCACGCGTTATCGGTAGCTCCTCGCGTGTTCCACTCACCCCGCGTGTACGAGACTATCAAGGATTTTATGGCTTTAAACCATTTGACGAAGTAAGGGTTTATCATCGTTTTCTTGCATCTAGTCAGTTCATCATTGTTAACCAATAATAATTTACTTTCAAATTTTAGTATTTGATTATTTACTTTACATACTTGTTTTAATAGAAACTTAGACCCCTTTGAGATACATGAGCCATGAGCATTGTTGCTGCTTTCAGGACACTTTCCGGCGCTGCGCAACTTAGCACATATAGCTAAGGTTCATTAATCTTATCAAAGTTTTATTGTCCTTTCACTTAACTTTTCATAAAAAATTCCTTTCAAAGAAACTTGACGTTTTAAGTGACAAACACTTTTGCCTTCGGTGTTATGAAAAAATATCCAACGGTTATTCGAAATAACCTACAAAGATATGCTCATCCGATAAACATTTTACTTATGCCTATCGGACAACTTAGAATTTATCCCAAACCATAACTTATATGGTGTTATTTCAACGGATCACGATGGAGCTGTTGTTAGTGTAAAAGCGATAGTGCCTAAAGCTTTAATCTTTAAAATACAATGGCAATTTTATAAATGACACATTTGATCCTACCATGTCAAACAAGGTTTTATTACATATCTCGAACACTCCATACTCCTATGGTGTTTTCGGAAATGCAAATCCATAGAACGATTGCTCAAATCTTAGGTGTTTTGCTAAACTTATAACTCAAATATCTTTCTTTATAATCCAATCATAAACTATTTATTTTCTTGTTACAATGATTTTTCACTTCATCTTGAAAGTCTTTGAACATTTTCAAATGTTTCATACTTTCTTCCTCATTAAGTAAATATACACATATATTCACTTAAATTTTCGGAAAAAACATATGAAGTTGAAATCTACCGCTCACGACTACACATAATAGACTACATACATTAATATGTACAAATTCCAATAAGTTAGTCATTTGTTCCCTTTTGGCCTATAAACGGAGTTTCAATTATATCTAGGAAAGTATCATAAGTGTTATTTGATCAAAATCAAAACACTCCAAAATTCCATCAATATGGAGTTTCTTCATGTTTTCTTTCCAATATAATTTAAACGGCGATATCACCTCTTAAGTGATCTTTCAATCATTTATCTTGTGATATTTTTAGCATTAGTTTTATGGATGTGATTTCTCCAACTAGACTTGTATATCATCCATCTATTATAGAATACAGAAATTATTTGAAAAACCTTTTGTTCTCATAATACCTTATCAAAATAACAATTATTAAAACAAATCTTGAAGGCAAACTTTGATGTCAACGGGAAACACAACAATATTTTATTTATTTTTTATGAACATCATCACATATTATCTTGTTAGTTAATTAGGCCATTGTAGTTTATGAATTGTGTTGTTCCGTATGACAATTAACACCAACAAATTCGGTATCCAATACCTAACAACCACATTGTTTAACAAGCAAAGAATACATTCATAACATGTATATCATCTATATAACTAAGCTGAACAATTCTAGCTTTTCTTTTTCTGCCAAATATTTCTGAGATTCTCTTTCAGCATTTCCTTTTCTTTTTAAAAGATTCTATCAACATCAACAATAACGCCATACACATAATATATAGTCCAAAACGTGTATAGTCAAATACTAATATCTTTGGACTTGCACTTTAAAGTAGATCACCATCATCAAATGTTTGGTATTCTTTCGAATTCCATTCTTTAGTAATCTTTTAGTGTAGTAAATATTTTACCTACATCTTGTATTCATCCTTATCATGACAATTTTCATGATTAAGCTACTATAGTGTATAACAACGAATTGCGAGTATAATCTTGCTTTTCAAAACCTTTTGAAGGATTAGGACATCTAGCATCTCCAACCTTCGCAAATTCTCATCAAATATGAGAACATATATTTTGCTAAATTATATTCTATCATGTTGTAACCAAAAACATCTTTTCATATATCGCAATATCTTTCACACATGATGATTTATAAAACAATTCTTTCAGCTCCTATATAACCTTGATATTAAAACAATCTTTTAAATATCAAGGATCATGGATCCTAACATGATACTTAGATATTAACACTAGAATTGTTACTCTTGATTTAATATTAATTATTAAACTTCACGGGGTAAATGGAGTTTGTTGAAAGCTTGCAATAGGACTTTTAAACTTTATATTGACACTCAAAACAATACGACACCCGTTCGTAAAGTAACTATTCAGAATTCTATAGTTCTATTATCTCAATTAAAACTAAGCGTAAGGTGGTGAATGGATGCCAATGACTACAATAATTATGCACATTAACTTTGATTTAATTTATGATAAATAGTGTTCAACTTTTAATCATATTACTTATTTGAACTTCCACACAAAATAACATCCCTCGAGTCATTTTGGTGACTACACGAACCAAATACACTATACCAAGTCCGATCTTCACGAGAGATGATGTAGTTTCAAAGATGAACAATCAACATGTTCATCATATCATCCATATGACTCATGCTTTATCTTTCGGTATTCCATGTTCCGAGACCATGTTTGTACATGCTAGGCTTGTCAAGGTTAATCTTAGTATCTGCATGTGCAAATCTGGCTTGCACCCGTTGTATGCACACGTAGAATCCATCACACCCGATCATCATGT
This sequence comes from Avena sativa, assembly GCA_916181665.1. Taxonomy (NCBI): domain Eukaryota; kingdom Viridiplantae; phylum Streptophyta; class Magnoliopsida; order Poales; family Poaceae; genus Avena; species Avena sativa. The sequence continues at coordinate 134,538,318 of OV702298.1, forward strand.
GATGCTTCGAAACGACGAGTCTTAGCAACGGTGCCTACTAAGGACGAAGACTTTATTACTTGATATTTAGTAAAAGGGATCATCTTATAATGCTACTTTCGCTATCTAAGCAATACAAGATGCATAAAAATGATTAACATCACATGCAATTCATAACAAATGTGATATGATATGGCCTTTCTTCTTGTGCATTTGATCTCCATCTCCAAAGCATGAACATGATCTCCATCATCACCAGCATGGCGTCAAGTTCAATGGCGCCGCTTCATGCTTGTCCATCACCAACAATAACTATTACAACTACTTGGAATAAAGCTATTACATGATGCATAGACACACAGGTCTTAACGAATTTAAAGACAACCATCAGGCTCCTGCCGGTTGCCATATTACAATAAGGATCATTACATACATCAAATATAATCACAATCACATCATGGCCATATCACATCACATCACATGCCTTACAAAAACAAGTTAGACGCCTCTAATTTTCTTTGCATGTTTTACATGGCTTTGGGCTTTCGAATAAGAACCATTCTTACCTACGAACAAGAACCACAACGCTGAGACAAGTGTTGTCAAGTGCCCATTGTAAATTAAATCTTAACTATGGTGGGAGAGACAGACACCCGCAAAGCCACTTGTGCAATGCAAGTTGCATGTTGAGCGTGGAGCAAGTCTCATGTGCGACGACATGTAAGGTTAGCCCGGGCATCTTCATCCCACCATACCGCAAGATGCAAAATACACGAAAAGCAAGCGACAACAAAAGCATCAACGCCCATAAAACCATTGTGTTCTACTCGTGCAAAAGATCTACGTATAGATTTAGCTCTGATACCACTGATGGGTTCATTGCATGTAAAACAAAAAATTATACCATAAGAACGCATAAAACCAAGATCCAATCTATGGAAAAGCCAAGATCTAATCTACGAGATTGGTGCAACGAGATTGTAGAGAACTAACCCTCGTAGATCCAAAGCGTTTAACAAGATCAGATTCTCGTGGTTGATGTATTCGATCACTTTTTAATCTCAAGATCGTGTAGACGATCCTTCCGGCACCACATTTTGGCAGCGCTTCCACAATCAGTCACACATACGGTAGTTGCCGTGAACCAGCATACCACTGCATGATGTAGTACACTATAGTCGTGACATAACACCAATGAAACACCGTTCACTAGTATTACATCCCTCAGAGTAGTACAACAGAAACACAGCAGGTCCAAGACATGACTATAGGTTACAACTCAACTCTTTACACAAGATCCAGAGAACACTCTAGGTTAAAGAGAGAGAAAGAATCTTCTTACAAAGAAGAGTCAGAAATAAATAACTCACAAGCTATCATATTATTAAGACTAGTATCTTAACTAATGGTCTGGCATTGCGGCTATCGCAATACACTACATGAATAGGTTCTATGGCTAGAGATTGTATTCCTATCTAATCAGTAACTTCGTCTTCACTTGAGTTGGTGTATAAGTTGACCTTCTTGACTTTATGGAAAAGCTTTAGCTTTTGATGATGATTCCTGGAGCATAACTTGATGTAGACGTCGTCTTATTGGCTTCAGAATCTAGCAAGGGTTAAGAAGATACTTTGAGTATGAGCGTACTCAGTAAGTTCACTAGAAAAGGTGTGTTTGATGCACTATAACTATAGTCACGGACCATAGGTCGTAGGCTATGCAAGTTTTCGTAAACATTTCTTCAAAGGTTGCTTTTATTCTGAAAAGCTATGTCCGTCAGCCTTCACGGGTTTACCAGAACTTTCATGGAGTTCCTTTCCCGCCGCGTTCGCAGCTCCTTCTCGAAACAGGGAGTAACAAGTTACAGTTCTTACACTCTGCAGAGGTGCGTCACTTTATCCATGAGAGATCTTAGCTTTGTTGCACATCCGGGCCGCAAACCCGTTCACACTTCCTTGGTGTGAGGCCTAGACTAAAACCCAAGCCAATCACTGCCTTCTCCGTGACCCCGCATGTCTCTTTGGTGTACGCCAGCCCACCTATTGAATTACGACAATGTCAATACATACCGTTCAGATGCCGGAACTATCGTGGGACGTTGAGGGCTCCCACCCATATGATGCATATCCTCTACGAATTACCATAAATAATATGCACGCTACAAGTGGTAATAGCCACGACCCGCACATCCATCTCCATGCGAGAGGGAAAAGATACAGCTGACTTCTTCGTCCCATTCCAAATCTTATGGTCAACGCGTGATATACGGTGCAAGAATCACTAGCGACATTGGTTGTTAAGTCCTAGGTAATATGTTCCTTTACCACCGGTACTCTTATAGTAGGTTATTACCTCATGGTAAATAACCTATAATCACATTATTATGAAAATAGTGTTTTCTGTCCTTTTTCAAATGCAGGTGATGACAACATTGGATTTGTAAAATACTTTACAGAAAATAATCTAAGGACATGAGCAAGTGTGAACTTGCCTTTTTGTGATTGCAAGATTATGCACTCACGGTCTTCAAGACAATATAAGATCCAATATCTAAAATCAGCATCATTGGTCCGGTAAGGACTAATGTTTAAAGAAGCAAGATGCTTTTATGCATAAGTAATGTAATGCAAGTTTATAAACGGGAATCCCGTGAATAACATTGTTCTAGGGTTTGGATACAGGAAAGGGTTTTCTTGGAATGTGTTGCCCTTTTAGATTAAGTTTCACACATGTGCTTCTTATTAAGGCTTGGGAGTATGTGGAAAACAACATGTATTTATACAACAACAAAATATACAGTATGGAATGCTATATAAGGTTGCTTACATCTGAATTGTTTATCTTCAAGTTTTACTTTACAAGTAATGTCATTTATAAAGAAGTTAAGTATTAACAATCTTATTATACAAGTAAAGTATAAAGTAAGGTGTTTACTATTAATTGTCATATGTTGATTGAAGTGGCAAAATGAATAACTTTTGAAGAAAATCTTACTCAACTAAGTAGAAGCATTTAAGCTTTTAAGTTAACCTTATGAGGTGTTCTTTCTAGTTATAGTCTTTAAGTCAGAAAGAATTGCCTTTTCTGGAATAATGAAATTAACAGTATTTGAGACTTATCTATCTTGGTTTTTAATTGGGTTGGTTTGGTATTAAGATACATTATAACTTAATTATAACAGACCAAAGTTAACTATAAAGCATATAATAAAGTCTTTAGCATTATACTTAAAGTTTGGTAACTATAAGTATCTTTAAGAATGTAGGTAGATTTAGAGTGTATTACTTATGATACTTGTATCTTGTTCATTTTATATTGTTTATTTAGAGTTACTTAAAAATGGCATTACTTCTATTAGGGTAGTGATTTCTATACATTATAATGGTATAAAGGAATTCATCTCCCTATAAGGGTGTGGTTAGGGTTTATGAATAAGTAAACAATATTATTTACTACTTATGAACTCACTTATAGTGTTTTGATTTGTTTATAAACTTATGGTTAATATAAAGAATGGGTTTTATCTTATTACAATTATTCTTGGAGATTTTATATTAGAATAGGATTTCTTTTTTATAAAATAATTTATACTTATGGTTGAAAGATCATTCAATAAGGTTGCATTTAAATGGTGTTAAATCATTTTGACCTCATAATGTTAGTATTTAAGATTAATACTATTTATTACATTTAATTGGTTAATTTAAGAAATATTAACAAATTTTATTTGTCCTTTTATGAATTATTAACTAAAGAAATAGGTTTAAATTCAAGTTATGAAAGTGTTTAACTTTTTATTTAACTCAAAAGTGGAATATCACATTTTTAGCATGTAGGTATTATTTTTGTGATTATTTTGGTATATTACATTTATTTTTGTGATTTACAAATAAGATATGATTTTTATAAGGTTTATTACTTTATAAATACATAATAAATAATAAATATTTAATTAAAAGGAATAATAATGTATAAATATAGTTTTGAAGTATTATTTACATTTTTCCAAGATTTTTGGTATTTTATTTATATTTTTTTAACATTTACAATTATTAAAATATGAATTATCAAAGTTTTAATACTTATAAAACTTTTATTAAATAATATTTATTTCAATAATCATCATAATAATATTTTAGAATAGTTTTATGTTGTAGATTTTATTTTTCTGGATTTTTTCATATATTAAACATGTTTTTCTGAATTATGAATCAAAAGTTATTAATTAAATAAGATTTAATCATTTTATTATATTAGAATTAATATTGTTTTATTTAATTCCTAAACAGTAAATACTTTTCTTACTTAGACAGGATATACCCGAAGTCACAGACAGGTGGGGCTTAGGCCACGTCATATGCCACCTCAGCAAAGACCAGTCAACAGGGTGGACTTAGTCAAGATGACGCAAGCATGACCTCACGATGACATCATACGAGCTGATCCTCTCAGATCAAGTTCGATTTCGGCGATTTGGTGATCGTGCGAGGTTGTGGGTAGGTGGTTTGGATGCGGAAGAGTTCGCTGGTTCGAACTGTGGCTGCTCCGCCCAAAACTGGTCACCGGAATCTTAGCTCCGGCGAGCCCAAACGGCGGTGAGCAAACGCTCGAGTGGCGAAGTCGACAAAGAGGGTTAGAGACGAATCGGAGAGGTTCGCGAGTACCAGTAGCTCACCAGGATTTGGAAGAGCGTGTTGAAGAGGGCGGAGGAGGTTTGAGACGGTGGCAATCGACGATGGACGGCGACGTCTGGCGGCAGTAGACGCTTCTATCCCGTTGATTGGGGTTGCGCCGGCTTGCGTGATTTGTCGAAGATGAACAAGAAGAGCACGGCGAGCATGCTGGTGTCCTCTGTTGGTCCTAGGATGGTCGGGAACGGCGAGGTGGATGATCTTCGGCGAGCTTGGTTTACAGTGGATAATGGAAAATGAGGGAGAAAGGAATTAGGGTTCGTTCTCTGTGGTTATGGGGTACTTATAGGCTCAAAGAGCGGTGGCTCGCATCTTAGGACACGGCGGTCATCACGGTGACGGCGGACGGCTCCAGCAGCGCCATGCAGCTGCTGCTCCCCAACGGCCTTCTGTCTGAACGAAGAAGAAAGGAAGAAAAATCAAAGGGGTACGCGGGATGCTGTTGGGCCAGAGTGGGCTGCTGCGGAGCGAGCGGAGGAGTTTGGCTATGACCTGCGGGCGACGAATAGAGAGAAAAGGAAATGGGCCATGGGCCATATCTGTATTCTTTTATTTTTTTTCCTGGTTCTATTTCTTTTCCAATTTCTGTTTTGTTTTTAGCTTGAATTTTAGCAATGACTTTGACTTATCTTTATGGAATTTTATTAGCTGAACATTTGCAGCAACAATGAAGGTATTAAGAATCAATTTGTGATCTTTTATTATATATTGTAATATTTTCTTTATTTCCTTTATATTTATACTTTTTCTATTATTATTTGTGAGGGCCCTTAATATGAATTTAATTTGACAAAAATTCATAAACTTATTATAGAATGTATTACTACTAACTAATGAGATTTTATTTTTCATTAATATGTAATATTAAGGCAACTTTTATATTTATTGATACTTCATTATTATTTGATACATAAAGTTTTGAATACTTAATAGGGTTAATATTATTCTCATAAGTTAAGAAATAATAATGTATATTTTTTTATTATTACCAACCAAAGAGTTAAAGTTTAAATTGAAAATGCCTTCCATAAGTTCTTAGAAGATTTAATATTCTCATATTTATTTTATTGATGTGAATAAAGGTTTATGGCTAAACACATTATCTTTATGTTTGAGATCAGGATGATGTTATCTGGAATGTCTTATGAAAAGAATTTGATAAAGATAACTCCTAAGCACATATGGTTATGATAATTAGAAATGATAAAGATGTGCTTAATTGATTTGTTATAGGAAAATATTCCTACAAAAGGATTTATCCATCAAATGAGATGGATGTTAAGCTTGATTATACATTTAGGGTTTAGGGTTTACCAAGGATTCCTATCTTCCAAGTTTATAATTCTAGACTTCTAATTAAGGAATTCCTTTCCTAGATATATTACTTCTCTATGTCCATCATCATGTGCTAACATGATGGGCTTTGCTTTACAGAATATTCTTATCCACCTTTTATTCTTCTAAATTCATTTGTAAATCCAGTGAGCTTGACACTAAAGATTTTCATAATCTTTTCATATCCATACTTGGTTATATCCACTACTCTGCCGTTGATAATCCCCAATCCAACAAGTGGTTACTTCTAACTCCAATTATACTCTTCCTTAATCATCCTTCACTAATATCACTTCAATAGATGTATACATCAAATCCTACTTCACCTCAAATGCTTAGTATTTATAAAGATGAAAATACTACTTCTTTAATCCAATGTTTCTCTAACATCATTTTAATCATACTATCTTGTCTCTACTTAACTCTAGTAACCAATACTCCAACCTCACATTATATTAATGTGACCTGTAATGGCTAATCTAGGATATTATATCTATATTATGGTTCAATCATGTTTTATCCACCAATGACACTTATACATGGTATAAGCATTTAATATTGGTGAATAAGGCATGATCATTATAATCCTTTGATCCTTTATGGTTCAGGTTTCCAGTTGGCTAAACAAGGCTTCATCAATACAACACTACAGTTGTATTCTAATTATCTTCTGTTTATCTCTATTGGATTAAGAGATATAATTCATTGACTATACCTACTTGATCAAGTAGGACTACTCCTGGTAACTATCTTCAGACTTCATTCTTGTAATCTTCTTTGTTACCATATTGATTTGGTTTGCTCCAATCACTCCCATCCTATAGATAACATCTAAAACTAGCATCACTATTTACCTCTTCTGACTTCTTTCTTTATAAGCCTTAAGTGAATGCTATATTTAGGACAAGAGTTGATAGATCAAGAATTGATAGGTTAAGAGTTGGTGAATCAATAGTTGATTACTCAATATGGATGAACAACAAATATAAGGATAGGATTCAACAGAGATGATAAAGATTAATATGGAAAGAAAAGATATATGGTGAATGATCTTGACTTTGATTTCTTTCCTACTCAAACTCACTAAAGAGTTAAGATTGTATTACCATGATGTTCATGGTATAAGATATAGTTGTTACATTCTTATTATTTGTGTTATATTCTTAACTTGGTATTCATGAGTGATTATAATGAATACTATGATATGGTCACCTAAGGATCGAATATAAATCATTAAGTAATGTATTGGTTTGAATTTTATTACATTTGATCTAACCTTAGATCAAATCATGTTTACCCAAAATAAGGTTTTAACAAAGGTCATATTGAAACTTATTGCAGTCAACTTGATGATCTACTTCATTCCATCAAGTTGAGAGAAGCTTCAATCACTTTGACAAGTTTTTTATTTAAAAGCGCGAAAATTATTCGGATTTTCTATGCATGAATGCAATGCACACATCTGTGTTCAGCTTATTTCTAAGCTCTAATGCTGGGATGTTATAGTAGTCGATTAAGACCTTCCTCTCCCTTGTTCCAGCAGGGCAGCCGAGGTAGTAGATCCCCTCGGAATCCAACAACACGATGGTGTGGTGGTGGTGGAGGAGAAATCCCTATAGGGCTTCGCCTAAGCCAGAGTAGGGTGATGGAGGAGGAAGGAGGGAGGCGCCTAGGGTTTAGAGGGACAAGGTGGCGCCAAGGACAAGGGGTGTGTGTGTGGGGGGGGGGGGGTGCGCCCCCACCCCTCCTTACATAGGTGGGGGCGGCTGACCAAGGGTTCCCAACCCTAGTCGTGTCTCCCCCCAACTCAGTGACCAAGGGGAAGAGTTGGGAAATTTCCCACCAAGTCTTCCCTCTTACCAAAACTAGAGTTTGACTTTTCAAACTAGGATTTGACTATTCAAACTAGGGTTTGATCCTTTTACTAGTGTTAGCCTGCTGGACCTTTAGGGCTTGGTGTAGCCGGCCCATAGGGCATGCCACAACCCAAGTGACCACCTCCCTGTGTGGTGGAACCACTGGTGGTTCCTCTAGAACATTCTAGAAGCATTCGTTCAAAATAATGAAACTTTTCTGAACCCCGGGAAAACCACTTTCCAAATATGAATCTTATTCTTCGGACCATTCTGGATCTGCTCGTGATGTCCTGGGTCCAATCCGAGACTCCGAACAACATTTGGTCTCCAACTCATTTTCCATATCTACTTAAACAACATCGATTCCTTAAGTGTGTCTCCCTATGGTTCGCGAACTATGCAGACATGATCGAGACACCTCTCCGGTCAATAACCATAGAGGGATCTGGAAATCCATATGGCTCCCACATATTTCAACGATTACTTTGTGATTGAACGAACCATTTACACATGATACTGATTCCCTTTGTCGTTTTGGATACTTTATTTATTTGAGGTTCGATCGTCGGTATCTCTATACCTAGTTCAACCTCGTTACTGATAAGTACTCTTTACTCGTACTGTGATGTGACATCCCTTGTGACCTTGTCACATCCTTGCAATCCAATTGGATGACACTCCACTGAGAGGGCCCAGAGTATATCTATCTATCATATGGATGGACAAACCTCACTATTGATCCATGCGCTTCAATCCACACTTTCAGAATACCTAATGCCACCTTTACAAACACCCAGTTAAGAAGTGGTGTTTGATGTCAGCAAAGCATTCATCCGGTGATGGTGATTAACATGATCCCATGGTCGAAGGATTAGGTTACTATGTATTTGAAAGCTTGTAGCAAACAAACTCTAAATGACTTGATCTTATGCTATGCTAACTATATGAGTATGTCCATCACATCATTCTCCTAATGATATAATCTTGTTACTAATAACATCTAATGTCCGTGATCAGGAAACCATGATCATCTATTAATCAACAAGCTAGTTTAACAAGAGGCTTACTAGGGACTCTTTTATGTTACAAAACACACAAGTATTAATGTTTCCTGTTAATACAATTATAGCATGGGATGCAAACATTTATAACAAACATAAAGATATGATAATAACCTCTTTATTATTGCATCTTGGGCATATCTCCAACATTTATCTTTCCCTCATATAAATGCCCCATCCACCTACCTTGGGATATGTTGATGGAGATACGCCCTAGAGGCAATAATAAATGTATTATTATCAATATTTTGGTTTCATAATTAAGTTTATTATTCTATGCTATAATTGTGTTGATTCCAAATAAAGAGTATTTGGATAAAAATTCTAATACATGTGTGGAATTATAAACACCATTTGGATATCCTTGCTCTAGCCTCTAAAGACCAATTCATGTATCATTGATAGTCCCGGTTTCCTGATTATTGGGGAAAGGAGAAAGTGTTGTAATGTTATTGGTGATATATGAGAACATATTTGTTGGATACCAAAGATGATGTACCGTGAAACACATCATCAATATTGTTATTTGTAGTCTCACATAACTAGTATTACCGTTACTTGAAAAGATCATTTGACCATAATACATACGGACTTGGTTATGATATGGAATTGGCGAGACTCTTCAAATGTTACACCACGATAGGTAATTATAGAGTCAGTCTTCGATTTTACCAGTTATTTCAATTTATTCTACGTGAGCATGATAACCCAATTTCTGCTAATAAATGGCTCTACTCTTAGCTAAGCAATTTAAAGTGGGGGGGGGGGGAATACTCCTTCAACATTATTATAAAGTAAAGAATAATATTTCTAAAGCATTTTATCTAAATTCATAAACTCTCAAGTGTTGTCTTTTAATTAATATTTTTAAGATGTTACTTGGGAAGAATTGTTTTGTAATAAGTACTAATTCTACTTCCAGCAATAAAATTGTGTTTGATTTTATTCTTGAAGCAAGATTATTTTTAGGGAAAGTTCAAAAAATGATTTTTTTTCCCCATTTTTGGATTTCTTAATCCATTTAAATTGCTATTATCTCACAATTTTTCTAGCAATTTTTATTGATAAAGAAATAGAATTATGAGTTGGGTTCATTTAGATATTCAATATTCTATATGGTTCCCATTTAAATTTGGATTGGTTTGTTTGAATTTTCTTTATTTTGGAATTTAAGAAAGCGCATGGGAGGGTTTTATTTATTCTTAAATTTTATTTCATAGAATTGTATGATATTATGATGTAGTTGGATAGATCTCATTTTCTGAATATTTTGATATATTATTTGTATTTTTCTGAGTTAGGATGAATTAGTTATGAATTTTCTAAGGTTAATAATTTTCTGGAATTTCCCTTCCTGGATAATTCATTTTACGCACGTGGATATAATAAGGACCATGCTACGCTTCCCCCGGGGGATGGATCCCTGCGATCCCCCGGGGCCGGAGCTGTCCGATCGAGATCCCCGGAATCGTACGATCAAGAACCCGATACCACCCTATCCCGCTTTTGATGCACGGTAGTAAATAACTCTTCGATGTAGCAAAACCGAGGACCAAATCATATCGCGGCGCGTGGAGGATGGCGATGTGAGTATGACAGGGGGAAACCACGGTGTCAATCTCCTCTCGCGGCGCCGGAGATGAGCCATCTTCGCTCCTCTATACTATACCCTTCTTCTGGCCATCCTCACCACCTTAAACCGCTGCCAATCGTTGCTTCGAGTGGTGGATCGAATTCTCCAAAATGGCGGTGCCATGACTCCGATCCGGAGAATGCCGTTGTAGCAACCGAATCAATCCCAGTATGCGACCCCCCGGTGTTTTTCAATCAAGATCTTGAGTTTGAAGACCCAACTCCATTGGTGAGCTATCCCCCTCTCCCTAAATTTTCTTCTTAGGGTTTTCACCATTGTTGCTTCGGATGGTGCTACTAGGTAGCAAAAAACTGAATATTGTAGCAAGTATAATACTGAATCATTGTTGCTTTAGATGGTACATTGTAGCAAAGTAGGAAATTGTAACACCGAGGAAGCAAAAAGTATGCAAAAAAAGTAAAAGCGAGGAAGCAAAAAGTATGCAGCATAATAAGTCGAACATGTGTTTATTTCTTGTAGAACATGTGTTGTAATGTATTATAGCAGTAGTCTGAAGCCACTAATATTGCTTCATGTTGATGTGTTGCACAATTATTCTTCGACCTAAACTTTTGCTATTTTAATTGCAGGGGTTTGTTGCTAATAGTATACTTGGAGGATTCAACCTCAACCATCCTGCTGATGGATACGGTCATGAAGGATATGTCGCTGAAGGATTTGCTCCACCACAATCTGCTTCTGAAGGGTATGCTGCTGCAGGAAACTATGGTCATCAATTTGCTACATGAGTTGAAAGTGCAGCAAGTAGCAATGCTTCTTTTGTTGTTGAAGAAGCTAGTGAAGAGATTTGCTCACAGCCTCTTCTTCCTTATGTTGGAATGACATTTGATGACCTCGAAGTTGCGAAGCAATATACAATGACTATGCTTTCAAGCTTGGGTTTGGAACACGGATTGGTAAACCAAGTATAGCACAACAAGAGGTGCGTCAAAAGATGCAGTTCTTAGAAGGATTTTTGAGCGTGTCCATGCTAGAAAACCAGCTGATGAATCAAAAAATGCTACTAAGGATAGTTCAGGTTTGGCTACAACGGGAGAAGGAGGTACCATAGACATGAGCAATTTCAGTGCACAAAAGTCATGTAGCAAACAAGCTGGCCTAAAGATGGATGTAGCAGACTTGAGGCAGAAGAATAGGGTGCTGCGGAATGATTGTAAAGCTAGAATGGTTGTTGGGACGAGAAATGGGATATGGACTGTCACAGTCTTCAATAGAGAGCACACACCAGATGGTGAAGCAAATAGGAAGAAGATGGTACTACCGGTCTCGTAGGAAGGTGAGTGAGGAGGACTTACAGTTCATCCAAACTTTACACAACCAGAACATAAGCACAAATCAGATGATGGGATGCCTCGGAAGTATGCACGGAGGCGACCCAAGGTGCCTCGGTTTTGTGAAGCGTGATGTGTCCAACATAAGAATTATGCTACGCGAGGAAGTTTCGAAGAAAGATATGTCCATGACTATTGAGTATTTTGAAAGGAGATAAGCAGAATGACCAACATTCTTCTTTGATAAGCAAGTGGACAAAAACAACGCAGTGAGATCTCTCTTTTGGGTGGATGGCAGGGCAAGGTCCTTGTACCCCAAGTACAAGGACTCGGTGTTTTTTGACACTACATTTTGTACAAACAAATACAACATGCCCTTTGCTCCACTTGTGGGCATCAACAACCACACACACAATTGTGTTGGGCTGTGCTCTACTACCCGATGAAACAATTGAAATATTCAGCTGGGTATTCAGCAAAACCAAGGAGTCAATGAATGGTTTGACGCTAGACCATATCATGACAGATCAAGACCAAGCGATGGAAAACAAAAAACTCTACTACAAGAACACATAAAACCAAGATCCAATCTATGGAAAATCGAAGATCTAATCTACGAGATCAGTGCAACGAGATTGTAGAGAACTAACCCTCATAGATCCAAAGTGTTTAACGAGATCGAATCTCGTGGTTGATGTAGTCGATCACTTGCCGATCTTAAGATCGCGTTGACTATCCTTTTGGCGCTGCGTTTCGGCAGCGCTTCCGCACTCGATCACACGTACGGAGTCGATGAAGACCTTCCTCTCTCTATTCCAGTAGGCAGCTGAGGTAGTATATTCCCTTGGAATCCTTGCAGCACGACAGCGTGGTGGTGGTGGTGGAGGAGAACTTCCTGCAAGGCTTTGCCTAAGACGGAGAAGGAGGAAGGAGGAGGAGGGTGGCGTCTAGGGTTTTGAGGAGCAAGGGGCAAGGGATGCGTCCCACCCCTCCTTATATGTATGGGGAGGTGCGGCCAAGGGTTCCTAGCCCTTGACCCCCTCCTTTCCCAACTCGGCCAAGAGGGAGAGGGGGAACTTGTCCCCCAAGTTTCCCCTCTTACCTTATTTGGGTTTTTGCCCCTTTCCTTGTGCTAACCAGTTGGGCCCTTTGGGTCATGGTGTGGCTGGCCCGTAGCCCCTGCAGCATACCCTCATCCCATGTGGCCCCTCCCGAGGTGGTGGACCCACTGGTGGTCCCTCTAGAACATTCTAGAAGCTTCCGGTCAAAACACCGAAAACATTTCTAAACCCTGGAAAAAGACTTTCCTTATATGAATCTTATTCTTCGGACCATAACAGATCTCCTCGTGATGTCCTGGATCCAATCCGAGACCCCGAACAACTTTTGGTCTTGACCTCATATTCCATATAAACTTAAACAACATTGATCCTTAAATGTGTCACCCTACGGTTCGTGAACTATGCACACATGATCGAGACACCTCTCTAATCAATAACCAATAGCGGGACCTGGATATCCATAATGGCTCCCACATATTCAATGATGACTTCGTGATCAAATGAACCATTAACATACGATACTGATTCCCTTTGTCCTACGATACTTCACTTATCTGAGGTTTGATAGTCGGTATCTCCATACCTAGTTCAACCTCGTTAATGATAAGTACTCTTTACTCATGCTGTGATGTTACATCCCTTGTGACCTTGTCACATGCTTGCAAGCCAATTGGATGACACTCTACCGAGATGGCCTAGAGTATATCTATTCGTCATTTAGATGGACAAATCCCACTCTTGATCCATGCGCTTCAATTCATACTTTCAGAATACCCAACGCCACCTTTATAACCACTCAGTTATGAAGTGGTGTTTGATGTCCTCAAAGCATCCATCCGGTATTGGTGATTAACATGATATCATGGTCAAAGGATTAGGTTATTATGCATTTGAAAGCTTGTAGCAAACGAACTTAATGACTTGATCTTATGCTAAGCTTACGATGGGTGTGTGTCCATCACATCATTCTATTAATGATATGATCTTGTTATTAATAACATCCAATGTCCAAACCATGATCATCTATTAATCAACAAGCTAGTTTAGCAAGAGGCTTACTAGGGACTCTTTTATGTTTACAAAACACACAAGTATTAATGTTTCCTATTAATACAATTATAGCATGTATGCAAACATTTATCATAAACATAAAGATATGATAACAACCACTTTATTATTGCCTCTTGGGCATATCTCCAACAGTTTCATATTCCATGTGCTAAGATTAGCGAGAACAAAGCTTGGTCCTCACTTGAGAGAAGGTAGCCCTTTTGCTGCAGCGTTCTACTCATGCATTTATAGCTCACTGTAGTAGAATTTGAGATCTGCTGGCAGCATATGTTGGAAACTTTTGCTATGGTTGAGAACACATATTTGCGGAATATGTGGAAGACCAAAAACATGTGGGCACTTGTCTACTTCAGACATAGTTTCTTCCCATTTACAAGCACAACGGGAAGATTTGAAGGCCTCAACTCCTACTTCAAAACTTTAATTCGCCCAAGTGGACCAGTTTGGATCTTCGTGCAACAATATGAGTTGTGCCAAAACCTGATGCTAGACCAAGAAGACAGTGCAACATTCACCATGGATACAACAACAACACCACTACGGGGAAGGTGAGAATTTACATTGCAGACTGCTGTTCCAGTAACATTATTTTATATCTATTGTAGCATGTTTGTAAAACTATTGTAGCATAATGTAACACCTGATGTAGCACCACTCTGACAGTTAACAACACACATTTTTTGCAGCTACAACATTGAAAAGCAGGGGCTAGAGTTTTATACAAGGGAGATCTTCACAAGGTTCCAAAAGATGATTGAGAGGTCTACAAGGTTTTATCCAGTGCAAGTAGAGGGTGAAGGCATGTGTTTTGATCTCATTCCAAACCCTGGTTATGGTGTCAAACCTATCAGGTGCAAGTCATTCTTGATGATGAGTGCTACAAGTGCGGATGCAACACATTTGAGATGTGTGGCCTTATATGCCCGCATATAGTCAGGGTGATGGTGCACTTGAATGTGCAGCAAATTCTAGAGAGGTACATGCTCCGAAGGTGGTCTGCTGTAGCAACAACGCCTACACCTGATACTGGGACAAATACCATTAGATTTGGGATTCAGGAACCAATAATCTCAAGTACAATGCTTTGTGCAGAAAGATGAATGAACTCGCTTTGGATGCTTGCTTCAATGATGAAACATATGTTATTGTTTACAAGATGATTGATGAGGCGAGGGCAGGTTGTTGCAAGCATGAGGAACACACAAAATTCTACACAGCAAGGGGGGAGCAAGAAGGAGAGAAGCAAGAAGGAGGACTAGAAAATGTTCAACCACAACAAGGTATTCCTCCACAACATGATGTAAATAATCAACATCAAGAAGAACAAGGTAATGATGCTCCCAGTAGTACGCTCAGGAACCCTGAGAGGGTAAAGCCAAAAGGAAGACCAATTGAGAAGTCAAAGCGAAACAAACCATTGGTTGAGCTTCGTGATGAAGCAAATGCCAAGAGAAGAAAAAAAGCTCAAGAGACAAAGAAGAAGAAAACCGATGCAACGCCAAAAACCAACAGGAAGCCAAGAAAGCAAAAAATCCCATACTGCCATGAAGAGGGTCACACCGTGAAACAATGCGTCTACATGGAAGCATTGATTGCGAGCAATGCTGCGAAAATAGAGTTGAAACTATAGAGATGTAGCTACATGTGCTAGCAGGTGTAGCATTCCTATTGTTACTGTGTAGCATATATACAGTGTACATGTAGCATCATCGTGATGCAATATATGAATTTTGTTGTATGACAGAATCCTGTTGGTAGCAAAAGTATTAACCATTTGGAGAATATAGTATATCATGTGGTAGTATTATTGTTGTTTATATGTAGCAAGAGCTAAAATTGCTACCAGAGACAATCTTGTTTTTCTTAATGAATGATGTAGCAATTTCTATAGTTGGGTAGCATATGTTCTTATTGAATATAGCAATTCTGCACACTTGGAACATTATGGTGACTAATGTAGTAGCATAAAAGTTCTTTATATACATCAATACTTGAAATTTCTACCAAAAGAATTTCTTACTTTCTAAAAAGAAGCTTGTATCAAATCTTGAACACTTGGGTAGGATAACATTTCTTTGCATGTAGCAAAGTGGTTACACAAATGTAGCAAATTAACACCTGTGTGGACAAAAAAAATTGACAGCATGTCTCGATTAATACTCATGTGTAGCATGTATGTAGCATACACAATATTTATATTTAGCAAAACAATCGCACTACTGAAGCTTCAACATATAATAACAACATGAAAAACATCAAAATATTATATAAATTCAAACGTAACGAACCATTACAATCATGCAACAGTTATCCATCCAACATAACAATTTGGGAATACACGAACACATCCGCGATTACATCAGTTTCAACCTTACAAGTGCAAAATAAGAACACATGGATCACAAAATAAAGTTTTCAACTAAATTCCTAACACATGCCATGACAGTCCCTCCCTAGCTACGCTTCTTTTGTAACTCATCTTCCATCAGCTATTGAATGGATCCTTTGTTTTGCCTTGCCTCGATCAGATCTGCTGCAAAAAGCTTCCTTAGATCTGGTATAGCATTATTGTCGAACTCCGCAATGATCTTGCCGCTGAAGTTTTCCATGTAGAGGATGCAGAAGAATCCACAATCAAATATGCCAAAAAACAAACAAATAGATTAGTAAAAACCAAGCAGGAACATATGTAGCAAGTGTAGGAACCTAAAGTAGCATAAGATGTAAAATAAGGTAGCAATAATAAAACAATAATGTAGCATATGTTTGCTACTAGTAATCAGGATAAGGATTAAAAAATAGCAAAACAAAAATAAATAAAGCAAATCTTACATGGTAGTTTGCTGCAGGTGATCAAGATTAGTTAGTAGGAAAGTGTAGAAGTTGATATTGTCTTCCACCTTTGATTGTTTCACAAAAATAGCAAAGTTTGCAAATCGAAAAAAGAGAAAACACAATGCATGGTTACTGGTATGCAGCAATAAAATGCGCAACTATAAAGTAGCAAACACAATGAAATTGCAGCAGGAGTACTAACCAGATTGCATGCACTATCATCCAACCCACCAGCATCCTTGGCACCTTCCATTGAATCGAAAAAATGCATCTGCTTTGCTACTAGGATGATACAAGGAACTTCCCAATGGTTGAGTTTCACAATAGGAAAGTATAGTTACATTGTAACATGGAAATATTTAGCATAATGTGTGGCAGCATATAGCAAAAACTTGAAGACATGAAAGCAAACATGAACAAGATAGGAAGAGGATGTTAACTCACAAGGTCACATTTGAAAATCTTGAACTTTGTATTCTTCTCTTTCAATTCATCCATACATGCTTTTACATTGAATACTTTTGGATCAACAACAAGCTTCTCTTGTTTTGCATTGAAGTTCAAAAGAAGTCAGATGAGGCAGCAATAAAAGCAAGTAAAAATTGCTACTCTATGTATTAGTCAGCACAATGTTCAGAAAAAAGTGGAACCAAAGACAAATAACTAATGTAGAAACATATGATTAGATATGTAGCAACATATGATTAGTTATGTAGTAATAAAGTAAAAGTAATGTAGCATGAACAATTTAACACAACTACAAAGTGGATGAAAAGTGGTAGCAACTGAATAAAACTAAGGTAGCAAAATCTATAGACTAAAGTAGCAAGAAATTAATAGTAATGTAGCAAGTAAAAGATCAATGAAAAAGCAAATGATACGTTTTACTCTAAATCTTACTCACCACAATGTGCTGCATAAAACTGTACTTCCTCTTCTATCGCGCACTTTTCTTGCAAATGATGTCTGACTCATGGTTAAATTTCTCAATCCAAACATTTATCAACTCACTATCGAGATTTTGTCACGGCCGAAGAGATGTTTGGAAAGTTCTGTAGTAGGTATAGTACCGCCTAATCTCCACAAAAACTGGCATGCACAAAGGAATGCACATGTGCAGACAGTTAAATGCATAGTAGAAGACAGGTAAAGGTAAAGTAGCAAAAAATTAAACTAAAGTAGCAGATAGTTCAAGAAGCAGAGGGCAATCTCATAGAAAACATACAAACACATGTAGCAGATAGTTAAATGTAAAGTAGCAGATAGGTAAAGGTAAAGTAGCAAAAAATGAAATAAAGTAGCAGGTACTTCAAGCAGCAGAGGGTAAATATCATAGAAAACATACAGACACATGTAGCAGACAATTAAATGCAAAGTAGAAGATAGGTAAAGGCAAAGTAGCAAAAAAATGAACTAAAGTAGCAGGTACTTCAAGCAGCAGTTGTTTCAATGCAAAAAATAGTAGAAACATGCAAATATCATAAGTAGCAAAACACACAGACACATGTAGCAACTAGTTAGATGCAAGGTAGCAAAAAAATTACTTGAGAGTAGCAAAAATAGAAACTTTTCTGTGAACTAGTAAAAATTGTCTACTACAACTATATTAGCAAAATTATCAATCGAAGAATGTTCAAAAAATAATAGAAAACTTATGGTGCCCTATCCTTTGGATGGATCTTTAATTTTGACCATTCATCACAAATGTGGAGTTCGTTTGTTTGACATCTTGTGAGAGCTTCATCCTTTTCAACTTTGGAGGTGTGATCTCTTCCTTGGCAGCCCTCTTAAACCTGGTCTTCTTCTCATGTGTCAACAAATCCAAGCTAGCATCTCCCTTAGCACTTAACTCAATGTTAACAACAACTGAAAAGAGAAAACAATTGTGTATAAAGAAAAACAAGCAGGATCATATTTATGAAGCTACATAAAAACTATAAAATATTCATACCAGGTGAAATGGGAACATCAGGTGTCGCTGGCTCTACCGAAGTGGAAGGTGCTGCTTGAATACTATCAGAGGCAGCGGTCGGGGCATCATAGGAAGGTGGGAGAGACTATGAACTGCAAAACTCTGCATATTCGTCGGTCCCAGGTTCAAGAAGATCGAACGAGGGTTATCCGGAGCCCTGGCCCAAGATTCATCAAAAATATCCTTCCTTGGGCTGCTACGAATTGGAGACATATTAGGGTTAACAACATCAGGCTGCTTAGTAGCATCATATCCCTTGGTCGTAGAATCAATGGTTATTGCAGTTTGAAGCACATCGGCAGAGCGTCAACTGTAGCGCCAACATGCTCCTCAACGACATCTGCAACACCATCAACCTCCTCAGCGGCAGCTGCATAATCAGCATGCTCCTTAGCAGTAGCTGCAGCACTAGCATGCTCATGACCCTCAGGTGCAGCAGCACCATGATCCTTGTGTAGGGTTCCCAACATAGAAAACAAAAAATTTCCTACGATGGGAACAACTATGTACCAAGATCTATCGACTAGATACACGCAATGGGCTGATATACATCCATAGAGAACATACCCTTGAAGACCAACAAAGCTTAACGAGGTTGAACTCGTGATTGATGTAGACGAACTCTTGCTGATCTCAAGATCAAGAGGAAGTCCTAGTGCCACAAATCAGCACCGCATCCATGCTCGCACACACGTCCGAGGCACCGAGCAACCTCCGCCTCCTCGCTCCAGCGATGCAGCGGAAGCACAACTCTTTCTTGCTGAAAAGCCACCGGGAACATGTATCTCTCTAGTCTGAGACCATAGGGAATAAACTAGAGGGGGAGAGAGATCTTTCACGAGGAGGTGTGAGTGAGAAGTGAGAGGAGGGGCTCCTTATATAGGGTAGGGGGGCAGCCCAAGGAGGGTGCCCCCACCTCTCCCTCATTCATGTGGTGGAACCTCCACTCACAAAATTTCCCCTTCATTTCTCCACTCAAAATCCCACTCAAAATTCCGATTAAATTTCCATCAAATTTAATGCAAACTCTCTTTAAATAAAACTCCTTTTATTCAGAATTTTTTCAATTACCTTAATGACAAACATTCACATATAACCCCTTGCTAGTATTTCATTTCACATACAGAAACACTTTCTGCAATTTCACCCGAAAACAGTTTCGGTGTCTAGTGAAAAAATTCCTGCGCTTTGTTTTTCTTTTCAGCATGAAACTATTTGCTCCAAATGGTGTCGTGTCTCTTAAGTGTGTCACCCTAGTGTTCATGAATAATGCGAACATGATCGAGACCCCTCTTAGATCAATAATCAGAAGCGGGACCTAGAGATCCATACTGACTCCCACACATTCAACGATGACTTTCTTGTGATCGTGAGAACCTTTTATGCTAGTAACTTAATCCCTTTGTCTCGCGATATATTACATGTCCGATATTCGATCATCGGTATCTCCATACCTAGTTTAATCTCGTTACTAACATGTACTCTTTTCTTGTTCCCATGATATAACATTCTAGTGATCAAATCACTTGCTTGCAAGTTAATCAATGTGATATCACCAAGAGGGCCTAGAGTATATCTATCCATCATCGGGATGAACAAATTCCACTCTCGATCCATGGTCCTCAACATAACACTTTAGTAGTACTGAACCCATCTTTATAATCACCCTGTTACGGTGTGATGTTTGATGTTATCAAGATACTCTTCTAGTGTTAGTTATTGACATGATCTCATGGTCTAAGGATTAGGACTACTTCGTATGATGTTATAGCAATATAAAGTCGATGACTTTGATCGTAATGCTATACTTCAGATGAATGCTCATCACACCATTCCAATAATGTTGTGACCTCTTTATTAACAACATCCAATGTCCATGATCAGGAAACCCTGATCATCTTGTTAATCAACAGGCTAGTTTATAAGAGAGGCATAACTAGGAACTTTCTGTTTGTTTATTAAACACACATGTATTAACGTTTCCATATTAATACAATTATAGCATGCAAAATAAACATCTATCATATACTTGGAATATACATAATAACCACTTTATTATTGCCTCTCAAGGCATATTCCCTTCAGTCTCCCACTTGCACTAGAGACAATAATCTAGTTACATAGTGATAAATCTAACACCCATGGAGTTCTGGTGTTGATCATGTTTTTCTCTAGGAGAGTTTTAGTCAACAGATCTGCTACATTGATATCCGTGTGTACTTTATAATTCTTTATATCTCCATCCTTGACATGCTCGTGGATGGAGTGAAACCGGCGGTTAATATGCTTGGAATTCTTGTGAGACCTTGGTTCTTTGGCATTGGCTATGGCACCATTGTTGTCACAATAGATCACCATTGGGTCCAACGCGCTTGCAACCACGCCTAGTTCGGTTATGAACTCCTTCATCCAAACTGCTTCATGAGCCGCTTCCGAAGCAGCAACATATTCGGCCTCCGTTGTCGATCCCGCCACCACGGGTTGTTTGGAACTCCTCCAACTAACCACTCCACCAATCATGAGAAATACGTATCCGGATTGAGACTTAGAGTCATCTAGATCGGTGTCAAAGCTAGCATCGACATAACATTTAGCGATGAGCTCTTCTTCACCTCCGTATACGAGAAACACATACTTAGTTCTTCGCAAGTACTTAAGGATATTCTTGACCACTATCCAGTGTTCCGATCCTGGATCATAATGGTATCTACTAGTTAAACTAATAGCATGTGCCACATCCGGTCTTGTA
The DNA here is from genome assembly GCA_916181665.1 of Avena sativa. Classification (NCBI taxonomy): domain Eukaryota; kingdom Viridiplantae; phylum Streptophyta; class Magnoliopsida; order Poales; family Poaceae; genus Avena; species Avena sativa. Next base: position 134,559,853 of record OV702298.1, read on the forward strand.
CATAGCATGGCGTACATTATAGAGCCTATGGCTGAAGCATAGGGGACTTTGTCCATTATCTCTCTTTCTTCTGCCGTAGCCGGACTTTGAGTCCTACTCAATGTCTTGCCTTGCAACATAGGTAAGAACCCCTTCTTAATTCTGCCCATTTTAAATTTCTTTAAAATCTTATCAAGGTATGTACTTTGTGATATCCCTATTTGGCGCCTAGATCTATCCCTATAGATCTTTATGCCTAATATGTAAGACGCTTCACCTAGGTCCTTCATTGAAAATTTGTTGTTTAGATAAATTTTAACAATGTTTAAAAGATCTATATCATTTCCGATCAATAATATGTCATCCACATATAATATCAGAAATGCCACATCACTCCCACTCACTTTCTTGTAAATACAATTCTCTCCATAAGTTTGAATAAATCCAAACTCTTTGATCACCTCATCAAAGCATAGATTCCAACTTCGGGATGCTTGTTTCAGTCTATAGATGGATCATTGAAGCTTGCATACCTTGTTAGCATCCTTAGGATCGACAAAACCCTTTGGTTGTACCATATAAAACTCTTCTTCAATGTTGCCATTGAGGAATGCAGTTTTGACATCCATCTGCCATATCTCATAGTCGAAATATGCAGCAATTGCTAATATAATCCTAACTGACTTTAGCATCGCTACGGGAGAGAATGTCTCATTGTAGTCAACTCCTTGAATTTGTCGAAACCCCTTTGCGAAAAGTCAAGCTTTATAGACGATTACATTACCATCAGCATCAGTTTTTCTTTTGAAAATCCATTTATTCTCCACAACCTTTCTGCGGTGACCCAGCATACCACTGCATGATGTAGTACACTATAGTCTTTGACATAACACCAATGAAACACCGTTCACTAGTATTACATCCCTTAGAGTGGTACAACAGAAACACGGCGGGTCCGAAACATGACTATAAGTTACAACTCAACTCTTTACACAAGATCCAGAGAACACTCTAGGTTAAAGAGAGAGAAAGAATCTTCTTACAAAGAAGAATTATAAATAATCAACTTAAATCTATTATACTAATATACTAGTATCTAAACTATTGAGGTTCACATTGCTGCTATTGCAATACTCCGCAGAAGTTGGTTCTATGGCTAGAGATTATATTCTTATCTAATCAGTAACTCCGTCTTCACTTGAGTTGATGTGTATGTTGACTTTCTTGACTTCATTCAAGAGCTTTATCTTCTGGTGATGATTTCTGGAGCATAACTTAATGTATATGTCATTTTAATGGCTTTAGAATCTAGCAAGGGTTAATAAGATACTTTGAGTATGAGCGTACTCAGCAAGTTCACTAGAAGAGGAGTGTTAGATGCACTATATCTACAGCCACAGACTGTAGGTCATAGTCAATGCAAGTTTTCATAAGCATTTCTTCAAAGGTTGCTTTTATTCTGAAAAGCTATGTCCGTCAGCCTTCACGGGTTTAGCAGAACTTTCATGGAGTTCCTTTCCCGCCGCATTCGCCGCTCCTTCCCGGAACAGGGAGTAACAAGTTACAGTTCTTACACTCTGCACAGGTGCGTTACTTTACCCATGAGAGACCTTAGCCTTGTTGCACAACCAAGTCATGACCTTGTCCATACTTCCTTGGTATGGGGCCTAGTCTAAGATCCAAGCCAATCACTGCCTCCTTCGCGACCCCGCATGCCTCCTTGGTGTACACCATGCCCACATATTGAATTACGAAAATGGTTTGTACAGACCGTTAGATGCCAGAACTATCATGGGACGTTGAGGGTTCCCACCCATATGCTGCATATCCTCTACGAATTACCAATTAATATGCACGCTACGAGTGATAACAGCCACGACCTGCACATCCGGCTACATGCGAGAGGAAGAAGATACATCTGACTTCTCTGTCCCATTCCAAATCTCATGGTAACGCGTGATATATGGCGCAAGAATCACTGGCGACATTGGTTGTTAAGTCCTAGATAATATGTTCCTTTACCACCGGAACTTTCATAGTAGAACTTTCATATGTTCCTTTACCTCATGGTAAATAACCTATAATCACATTATTATGAAAATATTATTTTTGTACCTTTTTCAAATGCAGGTGATGACAACACTGGATTTGTAAAATACTTTATAGAAAATAATCAAAGGACATGAGCAAGTGTGAACTTGCCTTTTGTGATTGCAAGATTATGCACTCACGGTCTTCGAGACAATATAAGATCAAATATCTGAAATCAGTATCATTGGTCCGGTAAGGACTAATGTTTAAAGAAGCAAGATGCTGTTATGCATAAGTAATGATATGCATTTTGTAAAACTCCCAAAGTGAATCCCAAATGCTTTGAGTGAAGTGAGTTTAGGTGATTCTTTTAAGAGTTGGCTTATCTTAAAATTTTACTTTATACGTAATGACATTTATAAGGAACTTAAGTGATAATAATTCTAAATATACATGTAAAGTATAAAGTAATGTGATTATGTTTAATTGTCATTTGGTGACTAAGATAAGTGTTCTTGGTTTTAGTTGTTAAGAGTTGAAGAATTTATTATGAGATTATTCTTTGAAGTGGCAAAAAGAATAACATTTGAAGAAAAGATTTCCTCCCTAAGGTTTAAACAACCCTGATAGCTTTTAGAATATGATTGATAAAATGTGATTGATGTTGTTTATGCTTGCTTGAATAGTCTGAACTTGAGATGCTTTATGTCTTAATTGAAATAGACTAAAGTTAACTATAAAAACATAAGTGGTGTATTGGACTTGTTGTTTATAAGCTTTGAGACTAAAGTTAACTTTAAAAGAGTAAGTAAACTTAAGATGTAATATGTTTTAATCATTCCCATGTTTTAGATTTATGATAGGTATAACTAAGGTGTGGAATTATTCACTTTATATTTTAGTGAAAGCTTATAAAGTTATTTTGGAGGTTGTGGTTTTAAATCTTTATTTAAGGTTTCAAAATATATTATAAAGTTAATAATTTACACTTAAGTTTTATTATAAACCTTAGTTCTGGTTTAGAACTTTAGTAATCTAATTTTTAGGGTATTAATATTTCTGAAGAAATATAATTATTTCTTACTTAAAGAATGTTCTTAAAGAATTTTCAAAAATATATAATTGTTAAGGATTTATTATATTAAAAACTTTTCTACGGTAATATATTTATTCAAGACTTTAAAAATGATTTTTATTTTATTTTTAAGTATTATTTTTATATTTATAAAATTCCATAAAGGATCAATTGTCTTTGAATATTACTTTAAAATTTATTTATAGAAAAAAATAAGTTATTATTTTTATAAAATAGTAGATTTCTTTTTTACATAAAAACGATTTTTATTCATTTTTAGGATTTTTTCTTATTTTATGAAATTTCTCTTAGGATGTAATGGTGTTAATATTTATCTACCTTTTATTTATATTAACAAGTAAGATTATAATTTTTCTATGTATATATTATTCTTGTGGTCATTTTGAAATATCATATGTATTTTTGAGATTTTTCTATATTTTTCTAGGGTATAAATTATGTTTAGGGTTAATTTGGTCATTTAGTGATTTGATAAATATCTTTTTTTCCTTTGGAATTGGGCTAGGCTCACCAACAGCCCATTTGGACCCAACTTGGCCCAACTGGTCTTGGGGTCAAATCCCACCCAGTTGCCACTAGACCGACCCATCGGCCTAGTACCCCCTTCTCTCTCTCGAGCTTGTTCATCCTCACCCACTCATTCCCCTCTCTAGCGACTGGAAGTTCCTCGCCATCGCCGCTCGATTCCGACCATCTCTAGACCCTCAGGCCACTGCCGTGTTGCACGTTGAGGTAGTCGACGATGCTACATCGGATAGCCTAGCTCGATTCGATCCTCGGGCCCTCTTCTAGCCACGCCGCATCCTCTTTGGTGCCTAGGGTTTCGGACGCCGCGTCTTCAATGTGCTCTAGTGACCTTACGGGTGGCTTGTTGGATTGGTGGTGTGGGGCTGATGTTCATTGATTGTTGTCAATTTCCCTTGGGTGCTAATGGTAAGGCTGGGCGCGGGTTGAGCGCCACCGGTGCTCCTCGTGCCGCCATGCCAATCTTCACCGCCGATCTGCTTCCTCTTCGAACTCTAAGCGAGGACCACGGGTAAGTAATGATTCTCCTCCCCCTTGTCCTCTGTCTCCCCTTAGATTCTTTATTGCTACTCTGATTGATTCTAATTGGGGCTAATCCCATGTTCTAGGGTTCATTTGCTTGACGAAATTACTTGTGACCTGTGGTTCGATTGAGTTAGGATTAGTGAATTCTTGGTATTGTCCTTTATACATGGTCTTTGATCTTGTATATGATCAATGTGCTTCAGTAAGATTACTAGCTTATGAATTATTTGTTTACTGGCTGTGGTTCAGTCTAGTGGCCTGGTTTATTGGGGAATGGCTTGTAGATGTGATTAGTTGAATGATTCCTAGCTGGTGTGACTTAGGAAGATGATTTGAATAACTTGGTGTAATTTCTTATGCTTGTACTTCTGATTTGTGAAATAGTTAAAAAGAAATGAAACCGCTACAGAGGTGCTACCATTCCATGGAATGTTCCCTATAGTAGTTCATTAAAGAATCTTCTGTCACCTAGTTCTAAACTAGTGAACAGGAGTTTAGGTCAATGGTGTATGATCTGAGACCTTGTCCACAGATGGAAAAATGCTGTTAGACCCTCCTTAAGTTATCCATGTTGATAAACATTTCATCTGAGTGTGTCTCTGAGGATATATTCTATCCAACAAATCTTACTCTCCTGATGGATGTAAATCCATAGGCAACTTGTAAAAATGATCCCTAAAATGTTAGGGAGATGATTTGATCCAATTTTCTGGTGGTAGATTATAAATGATGTACATGGCTCAATGTTGAGTTTATATATGAAAGGTGCATGCTGAACTGAACCTGTAATGATATTAATCACATATCCAAAAATGATTCCTAACTTACTGAACTGGGAAAATGATAGAATTTGTTGGGTTTGGATAACTTGTGAGCTTAGATAATGTGTAGGGATTATTCTGGTGGCTGATACTGTGGTGCCTTCAACCTTGGATGGTGCACAATAGTAGGTCATAAATATGCTGCTGGATACCTTGTTCTAGTGGCCTCTCTTGTTTGTAAGACTAAACAAAATTGTTTAACCTGATTGCTTGTGATACTGGTCTGAAGCATAGGTTAAGACAAAAATCTCCCTTCATTACTTGGCTTTGCCTAAGATGCAAAGACTAAGGCTTGGATGATGTTTGTATACAAAAGTTGTTGCTTACTTAAGAAATTATCCAATGATGATCTAGTACTCCATTTGAGTACAGAGCTGAGGATTTTCTATTGTCCCATCTATTTTCTTTAAGATGCAAAAATAAGAATAGATGCAATATCATGATTTTGGAGGGATGACCTGTTGTGTTGGAGTTGTGGTTGCTTTTGTGCCTATTATTGGATCACTTTTGTGCCAACCCTTTCCTCACCTCCTTACTTGATCTCTTGGATTTGCTACTGCTTCATTACTTGTAAGCCTGCTCCTCCTGGCTCTTTGCCTCCTTCTGGTGCTCCTGGATGGCTTTCCCAAGCAACCAGGGTGCTGGTGAGAGCTTTAGTGTTAAACCATGTGCTCTGGAGTTATGGATGTGGACTGGTTGGATGTTGAATGGTAGGGTTTGCTAGCTGCGGCTGTGCTCTTTGTTTTGTACTTCCTGTGAGGCTCCTGGTGTTGACAACACAGCTGCTACATGCAGTGTGTGAGCTGCTTACTTGTGGCCCTTCTCTGGTTCAAGTTACAAGAACTGTAACTTATAAATTATGGACCAGATCAGGTAAAAACCTGATGTTTACCACCTGCACTTTTATTTGCCTTTGGTGAAAATTGCCCCTAGCCAATGATGGTGTTCCGAGGCTTAATCTAATAAGAATAGATTCTATCTTATTTGGTGAAATTTGCCCCTTTTAGGATTAGCTCAATGATGAAATGATTATAGTGCATTACATTGTTCATTCTGAGAGAAATCCCCCTTTTCACACTTACTGTTTTATTTTTGTTTGTTTGCAGGTATAAGATCAGGAGTATGAAGAGAGGATTTAGAAGATAAAGATAATGAAGATGAATTTAGTTTTAAGTTTTTCTTTATTCTTTTGTAATCTACCTTTTATTTTGTGAATTATTTTTATTTATTCATTCTTCCTTAGTAAAGAATATTGTATTGTTAATTTTGTTCAATAAAATTTACCAGTTTCCTTTTTCTTTATAATATATTTGCAAAGACAATGTAATATTTATATCTGCTTGTAATAAGAATCTTTTTAGTTCTTTATTTATGTATTTCATTCTTTTATATTTATGATTCCTCTCTATTTCATTATCTTATTATCCCTTTGGTTCATAATTGTAAAGATAATATAATAACGTGTAATGTAAATAAGATTATTCTTTATCAATTCTTGTTTATTATGTCATTATTGTAATATCATATTACATTACTCATTTACTCATTTCATTTAAATTTCCACTATCTTTTTTTATTTGAATAAAAGATTATACCTTGTTTATAAATGATAGTTCACCTATTATTTTCTAGCACAATTTAGTTTCCAATTATTATTCCATTTCAAATACTTTTAGAATTCAAATTCTCCAATTGAATATTCAAATTTGAGTTTCCTTCTCCTCAAACACAAAAGTACAATAGAGGTCATGTTGAAATCCATCGCACCTGTCCTGGTGTTTCTATCAGAACAAGAGAGATCTCAATCCCTCTATAGCTCTTTTAGTTTTGCGCGAAAATTCCCCGGATTTTCTTATGCATGAATGCAATGCACAATCCTGTGTCCTCTTTATTTCTAGGTGTTAATCCTGGGATGTTACACTTTCGGTCGTGAGGTAAGTCCACCAAGGTCCAAACTTGGTTTTCGTACATGGATTCCATCTCGGATTTCATGGCTTCTAGCCATTTATTGGAATCCGGGCTCATCATTGCTTCTTCATATGTCGCAGGGTCATCAATTTCATCGACCATGAAATTCATAACAGGATTTACGTACAGCTCGGGAGCTGCACGCGTCCTCCTAGACCTGCGAGGTTTGGTAGTATTCTCTTTCGGAGCTTCATGATCGTTATCATTAGTTCCTTCTTCATTTGGTGAAGTAAACTCCGGAACGGATTCCGGCGCTGAGCTACTCGCCATACTATGAAGAGAAGGTTCTACAACCTCTTCAAGTTCTACCTTCCGACTACACACACCTTTCGCGAGAAACTCTTTCTCTAGAAAGGATCCATTCTTGGCAATGAAAACCTCGCCCTCAGATCTGTGATAGAAGGAATACCCAATAGTTTCCTTAGGGTATCCTATGAAGACGCATTTTCTGCTTTGGGTTCTAGTTTATCTGGTTGAAGTTTCTTCACATAAACATCGCATCCCCAAACTTTAAGAAATGACAGCTTAGGTTTGTTTTCAAACCACAATTCATACGGTGTCTTTTCAACAGATTTAGATGGTGCCCGATTTAAAGTGAATGTGGCAGTTTCTAGTGCATAACCCCAAAATGATAGTGGCAAGTCCGTTAGAGACATCATAGATCAAACCATATCTAGTAAAGTATGATTACGACATTCCGACACACCATTTCGCTGTGGTGTTCCGGCAGGTGTGAGTTGTGAAACTATTCCACACTCTTTCATATGTGTGCTAAACTCGTAGGTTAGATACTCACCTCCACGGTCGGACCGTAGAAATTTGATCTTTCTATTATGATGATTTTCCACTTCACTCTGAAATTCCTTAAATTCTCAAAGTTTTCAGACTTTTGTTTCATCAAGTAGATATAACCGTATCTACTCAAATCATCCATGAAAGTAACAAAATAATGATATCCACCTCGCGCCAACACACTCATTGGACCACACACGTCAGAATGTATGATTTCCAATAAATCTGTCGCCCATTCCCTTGAACCGGAAAACGACGTTCTAGTCATCTTGCCCATAAGGCATGGCTCACATGTATCAAATGATTCGAAATCAAGTGATTCGAAAAGTCCATCCGAGTGGAGCTTCTTCATGCGTTTAACGCCAATATGACCTAGACGGCAGTGCCACATATATGCGGATATATCATTATTAAGTTTAATCCTTTTAGCATCAACATTATGAATGTGTGTAACACTATTATCGAGATCAAACAAAAATAAACCATTCATCATCGGTGCATGACCATAAAAGATATCATTCATATAAATAGATCAACCATTGTTTTCAGATTTAAATGAATAACCACTACGCATCAAACATGATACGGATACAATGTCCATGATCAGTTGTCAACACCCGGATTTTTAATCCCAGATGCCTGTTATTCCATACATCGCAATCCCAGGATTACCATTTTTGCGAGACATAACAGAATTGGATACCATAGTATATCATCCATTACAAACCGTACATAAGTTCTTACACAAATAGGGATCTCATGATCCAGTTCTTAATACAACTTCAAGCAGCGGAATACGTAATAATAACGGTAGCGTAGGCGAAGCTCCATCTTCGGGGTCACATGCAATGCTGACGATGGGAGATGATCCTAGTTGTCGTAACCTTCCTGGGGTCCATCCTCCAGGTACTCCTCTTCATAGTATGGCCACGGGAATAGCCAGGGACAAAGCCATGAGTAATATTTAAGTACTCGCAAACTAATACTAACAAGTGAAAGGGTTTTTTTGTAATAGGACACTAGGCTCTAGGGTTATTTTGCAAAAACTAGATTTATCTCTACTAAGTTTAGAAGCAATGAATGCTAGTTGAAATTTTATAACACCTAAGTGGGAACTTGTATCTCATATCACAACCCTGTTGTGGTCAAGTCAACGTATCAATTCATTTCACAAGTTCTTTTAAAACATCTGACGGGGGAACAGTATGGCCACTCCAACTTTCCATAACCGCGAACGCGGCTATTCGAATAGTTTGACACTCTACAGAGATTGTACACTTTCACCAAAACATTCGATACATCCGTCAGGAACAAATTCTGAATTTACCATACTCAGTATGCGGATAATCAATCCTAACCTTTCAATTACACGCCCTAGTATAAGAACCTCTCCTATGAGTTTGGCCTCCCAACCATGACCAACTGTCATCTTGGGTACTGCACAGGTGGACAATCTTCACAAGGTAGCCTCAGCTCAGACATTGGCCGTGAGGGAACTAATACTAAGGTATATAAGTTTCCAGTCAAGCCCTACCCAATCTTCGGGTATTGTGGTTGTACGATAAAATTGGAATGGTATCGCATCCAGACAACCATCAGTTTTAAAAAGGGCTAAGGCTCATGCCTCATCATTTTCATCACCAAAATCATCAAGTGTTCGGAAACACATGTCCAAAACATTTCAATAGAATGATCCATCATTCCAAGGTTTTCATAACCATTTTTCCACCAAGTATTGCCATCTAAAGTTGATCAAGTTTTATGCTTAGCACTAGCATCTACAAGTGGGGGTAAGCACTAATGAGGGGTGGTAAGCTAGTGGAGTTTAACTAAGTTTAATCTTATGCCTTAGGATGACATCAAGATTATCTAGCTTAGGCAAAATTTTATGCTCTTTATGCAACCTTCAATTATCTTTCTAATATCTACAATTTACTTAAGTAAGCTCTAAGTACGAGCTGTGATAAAGAAATAAAGTATAAAGCTTGTAAGTAAAACTAGGATTGGTTTATCAAGTGTATATGATCACATATGCTTAAGGCATATAGTGGTCATGGTAACAAGCAAGTATTAGCTTGCATAAGTATCAGTATAAGCTTGCATTAGTAGGGTATCTTGCAAGTGTTAGCTTGCATTGGTTAACTTGATTAGTAAAGCTTGCTAAGTTAATAGCTTGCAAGTATTGGCTTGCCTTGTGCAGAGCAGTGGTTGAAGGTCTCCTCGGCTTCTTCGTAGAATCCTCCTTCCTCCTCGTATCCTTGGTCGGTACTAGCGTCTATGAATAAATACGAGGTACACAATCACCAAACAATACTTAACTAGCACTCATCACACAAAAAGGGTCCTATAGATGATCTAACATCATCTCTAACATTACAAGATTAAGGCTTGGTTTAATTCCTTTTATTTTTAGAAAAGTAATTTCTACTCATTGAAAAACTACTTAAGATTTAATATTCTCCAAACCAAACATGGGATCATGTTGACACATGTCATCCCCACATATTTTAGTCCATGGGAATGTGATTTAAAGTGGTGTCACAATTTAATAAGGTTTTACTAGAAATGCCTATGGGGCATTCTTTTATTACTTGAACATTATTTCTGTAAGTAATCCTATATATTTTTATATATTATGAAAGGTATGGTTAAATGTGATTTTTGAGAGTTGGAATCAACTCAAAAGCTATTATGGTTTAAATTTGAAAAATGTTTGAATGCAGAAAAGCTTCTGCCTTGTTATTTTTACCATGGATGATCTATAAATCCAAATGACTTGAATCCAACGGGCTTGGATTCAGAACTTCTAGACCTTTCTAAAAAAATTAGTTTCATTCGATTTGGTGCACTGAATCGACCTGGGTTGATTTTTGAAACTGGGTATAGAAGTGTGTTTGAAATAAAATGGAAAAGGTTAAATTCAAATAGCTGGGCTGCGCGGGAAGCGGTACTGGGCCGGCCTGCTAAGCACAGCGCTTATGCGGGCTGGTTAAGTGGTTGTCCCCACGCGTCAGTGAGACGAGGGGGTGCGAAGCGGTATGGGGCGATGTGGTGCGTTCGATCTGGTTCTAATCCAACGGATGAGAGTCATCGTCGACGTTGGGCAACGCCGGCGAGACAGAAACCTAGCGCGGCCAGTGGGGGTCGTTGGGGGCTCACCGGGGTTCAGGCGAGGGTCAGAGATGCGGGCGAACGAAAAATTCGACAACGGCGAACCTCCTGGTACCGACAGCTTCTCCTAGGGCGGCTCCAATCGCTGGCTCCCTTCTTCTCCAGTAGCGGCGGGCTCCGGTGAAATTCCGGCGAAGTGCTGATCGCCTTGCTCCGGGAACGGGGGTGGCACGATCAGTGAAGAGAGGGAAGTGAGATGGTGTGCTCAATTCGGCTGGGGGTGGCCTCTTTTTATAGTCGCGACGACGAGACCGAACGGCATGGGAAGTCGACGGTGGCGACATGGCTACGGGCGGCTAGAGGCATGGCTGGCGGTGGCGATCGCTTGGTGGTCTCCTGGCGATGCTCTACGACTTTAATGCGCATGTAGGGGCGGTGTGGTTTGGTCTGGAACACGCGACGCTCTGCGCGACAGAGGCGGCGTCTTCGACGACGAGCGGCGGCTGTGAGGCATGGGGCGGCGAACGGGGATGTCTGACGGTCTCCTGGGTCGGTGGTGATCGTGTATGCACGCGGCGAGGGCGGCGCACGGTCTGTGGGCTTCGGTCGAGGGTGGCGCTCTGGTGCACGGTCGACATGGTTGACAGAGGCACGGGCGCGGCGTTCCTGGGTGCTCTGGTCAGTGTCTTCGAGGCAGGGCTGGTCGAGAGGGGGCGATGAGGCATGGGCTTGCTCCCAGACAAGGTTGGCATGGCTAGTTTCTCTCCTAGCTTGTTGTCTACACTGGGGTGGCATGGGTGGCTTCAGCTGTTCACCATTGATGGCATTGCCAAGCTTACAGTGGGGCTAGTGCTTGGTTTAGTTAGCTAGATGATCTACTGATGTTGCTGTGAGCTAGAGAGGGAACAAGTTAGGCAAGAATCACTGCTCACAATAGTGTTTGGATTTTGTTTGATTTGTATCTGCAAGGTGTTTGATGAAATGGCCGCAAGAATTCAAGTTTTGAATTTTGAAAAGATTTTGGTGGGTGTGCTAGGTTGGTGCTGGTGAGTTTGCAGATGCTTGGGTTTTGAAAGTTGAGCTTGTTTGAGTGGTTTTTGAAAAAGTGGGATCTTCCCATATGATAAAGATTCAATTTTGAACTGTCATTTAAACTATGCATTTTAGTGTTTTTGGATGATCACAAAGTGGGCCTTGATACTTTGTTATGAGTAAAATAAAGGGGTGCAAAGATCCAGAAAAGTTTCTGTTAGGTTCTGAAAGTTTGAGACAACCAAAGTAGGCATGGGAGTTAAATTGGTCAAAATGACCATTCACTCATTTAGCTTTGTTTTGATTTATTTGTCTTTGAGAAAAGTTTAGGAATTGTTTAGATGATGTTTATTTCACCCAAGAATCCATTTACAAGCAAAGGAACACACAAACAAGGTGGTTCAAAAGAATTCCAAATGAAATGCATACACCATGCATGCTTTCATATTTTTATTTAGAAAAGTTTTTGTTAACCCTAATTTTGATGATTAGAGTTTGATGATCCAAGTTTAGTATTTTTGGGATGTTACATCAGTGCTGGCACTAGATAACAATTATTCAAGTTTATAACTAATCCCGATGGTAAGTGGAGAGGTAGTGTTCCGATGGCGATCACATCAATGCTTGATCCATTGCCGACACGCATCTTGACCTCACCCCTTGCTAGTGGTCGCTTGTTCCGCAGCCCTGGTTCGAGTTACAAATATTAGCAACTGAACTGGTATCAAATACCCAGGTGCTACTGCGAGCACTAGTCAAGTACACATCAATAACATGTATATCATATATACCTTTATTTGCCTTGTCGGCCTTCTTGTCTGCTAAATACTTGGGGCAGTTACGCTTCCAGTGGTTAGTCCCCTTGCAATAATAGCACTCGGTATCAGACTTAGGGCCAACTCAGGATTTCTTTTCAGGTATGGCAACCGGCTTTCTGCCCTTCTTTCCCTTCTGTTTACCCTTTATGTCTTTCTTGAAACCGGTGGTATTATTTATCATCAACACTTGATGTTCTTTCTTGATCTCCACTTCTGCAGTTTTAAGCATTGACAGAAGCTCAAGGAGAGACTTCTTCATGCCTTGCATGTTATAGTTCATCACGAAGCTCTTATAGCTAGGTGGCAGAGATTGGAGAACACGATGGATGCCTAAATCAATGGGAATCGTTATTCCCAAGGACACAAGCTTATCGGCGTAACTCGACATCTTGAGTACATGCTCACTAACGGAGCTGTTCTCTTCCATCATGCAGTTAAAGAACTTTTCTGAAGCATTATAACTCTCTACAGCAACATGGGTGTCTAAAATCATTTTCAACTCACCCATTGTATCAAAGGCATTGCCGTTTTCGAATTTCTGGCTCTAGCCCATACAATATGCCGCAATGAACTAAGTTGTGGTCCTCCTGACGAGTTAGATAGACATTATTTTCCTCGTCAGGGGCATCATCAAGTGGTGGGGGCCTAGAGGCGCTTCTAGCACATATTGCAGCAGAGAGGAGAATCCTCAAATTCATGGCCCTGACGGTAAAGTTGCTACTGTTCATTGCAAGTTTCTCTTTCTCCATGAACACATTGAAATTAAAAGCAGGTGGTGCCATCTACAACAGAATTTGCAAAGTTTATACTAAGTTTATGATAGATTGAGTTAAACTAATCCAAAATTAAGAATGAACTCCTACTCAAAAACGACATCCCTCGTGCCTTTTTGGTGATTACATGAACCAAATCCACTACACCAAGTCCGATCATCACGTGAGTCGGTGTAGCTTTAAAGGCGAGCATCAAATGGGCATCATATATTTCATATGATTCATGCTTAACCTTTCGGTCAGTGTTCCGAGGCCATGTCTGCACATGCTAGGCTCGCCAAGTAAGAACCTTAGTATTCGCGTGTGTAAACTGTCTTACACCCGAAATATGATCGTGGATCCAAGAACACCCGATCATCATGTGATGTCTTGGAGCGGCGAAACTTAATTGGTGCATACTTAAGGAAGAACACATTTTTATCTTGATATCTAAATGAGGGATCATCTTATTATGCTAGTAAAATGCCAAACAAGCAATATAAGATGCAACAAACATCTCATGTGAAAAGTGAAATGATATGGTTCTTACACTTGATCTCCATCATGTGCATCATGGTATGATCGTCATCATTCCTCTATGTGTAAGGCCAAGGTCTATGGAACTTACATGTTATGTGTGTTGTAAGAGTATGGACTCATACTTTACTTACAACATCACCATACCATGACACTAGCCCAGCAACAATCTAAACTAGACGCTTCTAATTTATCCATTACAAGTTTGACGTGGCTTAGGGCTTTCGAAGATAGAACCGTTCTTACCTACGAACATGAACAACAACAAGGATAACCAAATAGTTGACAACTTGTTTCAAATTAGATATTGACTATAGTAGGAGATACAGACACCCGCTAGCCACTTATGCAAAACTAGTTGCATGTCAAGCGTGGAACAAGTCTCATCTGCGAGGACATGTAAAGTTTGTCCGGGCCGCTTCATCCCACTATGCCACCAATATATAAAGTACAACTAAGAAGCAATAACATGATCATCATCGCCCACATATACATATGTTTACTACCCGTGCAAAGCATCTACGCATAGATACGACTCTGATACCACTATAGGGTTCGCAACATAGAAAACAAAAAAATTCCTACGATGGGAACAACTATGTACCAAGATCTATTTACTAGATACAAGCAACGGGCGGATATACATCCATCAAGAACATACCCTTGAAGACCGACAAAGCTTAACGAGGTTGAACTCGTGGTTGATGTAGACGAACTCTTGCTGATCTCAAGATCGAGAGGAAGTCGTAGCGCCGCAAATCAGCGGTGCATCCATGCTCGCACACACGTCTGAGGCACCGAGCAACCTCCACCTCCTCGCTCCAGCGATGCAGCGGAAGCACAACTATTTCTTGCCGAAAAGCCACCGGGAACATGTATCTCGCTAGTTTGAGACCATGGGGAATAAACTAGAGGGGGAGAGAGATCCTTCACGAGGAGGTGTGAGTGAGAAGTGAGAGGAGGGGCTCCTTATATAGGGGAGGGGGTCAGCCCAAGGGGGCATGGCCGCCGGCCTTGGAGGGTGCCCCCACCTCTCCCTCATTCATGTGGTGGAAGCTCCACCCACAAAATTGCCCCTTCATTTATCCACTCAAAATCCCACTCAAAATTCTCATTAAATTTCCACCAAATTTAATGCAAACTCTCTTTAAATAAAACTCCTTTTATTTATTCAGAATTTTGTCAATTACCTTAATGAAAAACATTCACATATAACCCCTTGCTACTAATTCATTTCACATGCAGAAATACTTTCTGCAATTTCACCAGAAACAGTTTCGGTGTCTAGTGAAATAAATTCCTGCGCTTTCTTATTCTTTTCAGCATGAAACTATTTGCTCCAAATGGTGTTGGTGTCTCTTAAGTGTGTCACCCTACGGTTCGCGAATAATGCGGACATGATCGAGACCCCTCTCAGATCAATAATCAGAAGCGGGACCTGGAGATCCATACTGACTCCCACATATTCAACGATGACTTCTCTTGTGATCGTGAGAACCTTTTACGCTAGAAACTTAATCACTTTGTCTCGCGATATATTACATGTAAGAGATTCGATCATCGGTATCTCCATACCTAGTTTGATCTCGTTACTGACATGTACTCTTTTATCGTTCCCGTGATATAACATTCTAGTGATCAAATCACTTGCTTGCAAGCTAATCAATGTGATATCACCGAGAGGGTCCAGAGTATATCTATCCGTCACCGGGATGAAAAAATTCCACTCTTGATCCATGGGCCTCAACATAACACTTTAGTAGTACTGAACCAATCTTTATAATCACCCTGTTATGGTGTGATGTTTGATGTTATCAAGATTGTCAACACCCGGATTTTTAATCCCAGATGCCTGTTATGCCATAAATCACAATCCTAGGATTACCATTTTTGCGAGACATAACAAATTGATACCATAGTTCATCATCCATTACAAACCATAATAAAGGTCTTACAAATAAAGGATCTCATGATCCAGTATTTAATACAATCAATGCAACAGAAATATATAATAACGGTAGCATGGTCACGGCTCCATCTTCAGGGTCACAGGCAAAACTGACGATGGGAGATGATCCTAGTTGTCATAGACTTCCTTCTATCCATCATCCTGGTAGTCCTCTTCATAGTCTGGCCATGAAAATAGCCAGGGACAAAGCCATGAGTACTCTTTAAGTACTCACAAACTATCACTAACAAGTAAAGTAGTTCGAGTAGGAATCCTAAGCTCTAGGTTTATTTGCAAAAAGCCAGGTTTATCTCTAACTGAGTTTAGAAGTAAAGAAAACTAGTTTAATGTTTTACAACACCTAAGTGGGAACTTAGTTTTCATGTTCACAACCCTGTTGTGGTCAAGTCAAAGTCATAGTTCATCTCACAAGTCATTTTGAAAACATCTGACGATGGAACAGTATGGCCACTCCAACTGTCCATAACCGCGGACGCATCTATTCGAATAGTTTGACACTCTGCAGAGATTGTACACTTTCACCACAACATTCGATACATCCATCAGGAACAATCCTGAATCATCATACTTAGTATGCGGATAATCAATCCTAACCTTTCAATTAAACACCCTAGTATAGGCACCTCCCCTATGAGTTTGGCCTCCCAACCATGACCATCTGTCATCTTGGGAACTACATAGGTGGACATTCATCATGAGGTAGCCTCAGCTCAAACCTCTTCAGCAAGGGAACCCATACTAAGACATATAAACTTCTGATACGTCTAATTTGCATCACCATTCTATATCATAATTTTCCTCTATTCATTAATATATGTCTTATTATGAGGTATTACTTATGTCTTTTCCTCTGTTTTTGCATGTTGGATGATTCTTGGAGGATGAACTGCCGGAGTCAGGTTTCTGATGGAAAAAGAGGTGTTTTGATGCAATTTCGCGAAGATCAGAAAAATACCAGAAAAATATTGGAAAATTATATTTTCCCAGAAGATGGAGGAAGCCAGAAGGGGAGGCGTAGCCGGGCCACATGGGGCCCACACCTCGCTAGGCGAGGGCCCACCTTGCCTCGTGCCTAGGTGAGGTGTGGCTCACCTGGCCGGCTCTCGGCTCCGCCCTCTTGCCTATATATTCCTCTCAGAACCCTAATACCATGGGAGCAACCACAGAAAGATTTCCGCCGCCTCTGCGGGGCGGAAAACACCGAGAGAGAAAGAGCTCTCCGGCAAACAGATTTCTACCAAGGAAATTCCTTCCCGGAGAGGGGAGATCATTGCCATCAACACCGTCATCAAGCTAGGCTTCATCGGGATCATCATCATCATCCACACCATCATCTCCACCAGCACCATCATCACCAGTTCATCCCGTTGTAACAATTGTGTTGGATCTTGCATAAGTTCTTAGGGGAAACTTTCCTCGTGTTAATTACTATTGTAGTTGATGCTTGTGAGTGGAACCATTGGATTATTGTTTATGTTCAGATTGTTATCCATCACCATATCATCTTTGATCTTGATCCATATGAATACTTGTGAGTAGTTCGTTTAGTTCTTGAGGACATGAGAGAAGTCATGTTGTTAGTAGTGGATTTGTGTTGAGTTAGTATTCAATGGTTTAGTATTTAAGTTGTGGTGCTATTATTCTAGTGGTGTCATGTGAACATCGACTACATGATACTTCACCATTTATGGGCCTAGGGGAATGCATTGTGTATTTGGCTACTAATTGTGGGGTTGTCGGAGTGACAGAAACCTGAACCCCCATTAGGACACCTTTGCACAAGGGAATGTAGGATCTCAGAGTTTAAGGCCGTGGTTAGGTTTATATCTTAATTACTTTCCTGTAGTTGCGGATGCTTGTAGGGGGTTTAATCACAAGTATGTATTAGTCCAAGTAAGGTCGGTACATTAGCACAGGTTCACCCACAAAACACTTACAACACCAAAGAAGAGTACTCAACTATTTGAAGCGAAAGCACTTGACAGAATTCCCATGTGTCCCCGAGAACGTTTGGTCCTTATAAGTATTTCCACCCTCTTGTCCTTTGCTAAGAAAGGATTGGGCCACTTGCTGCGTTTGTTCGTTGTCTTTATTACTTGCACTTTGTGAAGGGTTTCGCAGCATAGTAAATCAAACATTTTCTACGGATGCGAACGGGAAAGCCAAGATCTAATCTAGGAGATGCAAACAACGAGAGGGATTAGATGAGATCTTCATACCCTTGAATATTCGCACAGCGGAACGTTTGTCGGAACGTGGGTGATGTAGTCGTACTCGCTTCTCCTCCTCGCGATCCGATCCGATCTAACACCGCAAGTGGCGATGCCTCCGAGAGATGCACACGTGCGGCACCTCAACGTCTCCTCCTTCCTCGGTCCAACAAGTATGGTGGAGAGACGGATTGGATCTACAACGCGACGGCGCGGTGCAAGTGGTGGAGAGTTTCTGCAGCAAGGCTTCGCCTACGTGCAGTCGGGAGGGAGAGAGAGAGAGAAGGGCAGCAGGGCGGCTAGGGTTGTGGAGGAGGTGTGGGGGGAGGGTGTGCCCCAGCCCTCTATATATAGAGGGGTGGGCACCAGCCCTAGCCCCTCACCCAAGCCCTAGGCCGGCGGCCAAGGAGGGAGGAGTGGGGGGCAAGTTTCCCCCCTTCTAGAAGCTTTCCTAGGGTTTGCCCTAGATCTGGCCGGCTGGGCCCTATGGGGCCTTGTGCCCCTGACCCAATGCGGCCAGGGCACTCCCTCATAGGCCCATGCCCCCTCCTGGCAGGTGGGGCCACGTTGGTCCCCCTCCGGAAGGTTCTAGAAGCCTCCGGTACAATACCGATTAACCCGAAACAATTCCGAACTCCAAAAACTGCATTGCCTTATATGAATCTTATTCTCCGGACCATTTCGGAACCTCTCGTGATGTCCCGGATCCCATCCGAGACTGCGAACAAAAACTCATAAACCAATTATCCAATCTATCCTAGCGTCGAGACACGTTAAGTGTGTGACCCTTCGGGTTCGAGAATATGCAGACATGATCTTCTATCAATAATCAACAGCGGGGTCTGGAAACCCATATTGACTCCCACACATTCATCGATGATCATATCGGATGAACCACGATGCCAGGATTCAATCAATCCCATATATATATTCCCTTCGTCTCGCGATATTTTACTTGCCCGAGATTTGATCGTCGGTACCGTCATACCTAGTTCAATCTCGTTCACAGCAAGTACTTTACTCGTTCCGTAATCCGATATCACTTTGTGATTAACTCCTTAACCACATGCTTGCAAGCGGTGTTGATATCGATTACCGAGTGGGCCCGAAGTATATCTCTCCGACTTGGGAGGGACAAACCCATCTCGATACATACAACCAAACAGGTACTTTCCGATCACCTGAGAGACACCTTTATGATCACCCTCTCATAGGATGACATTTGATGACCTCAAAGCTTTCTTCCGATACCAGGGAGTTGTATTATCTCATGGTCTAAGGCATACAATATTTGACATAGGAAAAGCTTCACAAAGATGAACACGATGACACGATCTAATTGCTTTGCTTAGTTTGGTTCTGTCCATCATATCATTCTCCCAGTGACATGATCTCATTATTAATCGACAACTCATGTCTATGGTTAGGAAACCTTAACCATCATTAATCAATGAGCTAGTCCATAGAGGCATACTAGGTACACGGTGTTGTTCACAAACCACACAAGTATTAAAGTTTCCGCTTAATATAATTCTAGCATGGAATATAAACTTTATCATGAACAAGAATTATAATAATAACATCTTTATTATTGCCTCTAGGGAATAATTCCAACAGTCTCCCACTTGCACTAGAGTCAATAATCTAGTTTACATTTGGCAACAATCTAACACCCATGGCACTAAGGTGCTGATCATGTTTTGCACATGGAAGAGGTTTAGTCAATGGATCTGCGACATTCAGATCTGTATGTACTTTGCTAATCTTCAGATCTCCATCTGCTATATAATCTCGGATTATATGAAACTTGCGGTTGATATGCTTGGTCTTTGGATGATATCTTGGTTCCTTAGCGAGTGCTATGGCGCCAGTGTTGTCACACAATATCTCCAGTGGGTCCAATGCACTTGGAACCACGCCAAGCTCAGTGATGAAGTTCCTGATCCAAACTCCTTCACTTGACGCTTCTGCAACAGCCATGTATTCCGCTTCTATTGTAGATCCCGCGATCACGCTTTGCTTGCAGCTTCTCCAGCTCACATCTCCTCCATTCAAAATATAAACGTATCCTGTCTGAGATTTAGAATCATCCTTGTCGGTGTCGAAACTAGCGTCGACGTAACCTTTTACGACGAGCTGTTTATCACCTCCATAGACTAAGAACATTTCTTTAGTCCTATTTAGGTACTTTAGGATGTTCTTCACGGCTGTCCAGTGTTCCACTCCTGGATCACTTTGATATCTGCTCGTCAAACTAAGAGCATTGGACACATCCGGTCTAGTACACAGCATGGCATACATGATAGAACCTATGGCCGAGGCATAAGGCACTTTGCTCATAGCTTCTCTATCATTTACCGTAGCTGGACACTAAGCCTTGCTCAATATCTTACCTGACAACATAGGCACTGAACCTTTCTTTGCCTTATCCATTCTGAACCTTTTCAAAACTTTGTCTAGGTATGTACTCTGGCTTAAAGCTATCAGCCGTCTTTGTCTATCTCTATAGATTTTGATGCCCAATATATAAGCAGCGTCACCTAGGTCTTTCATTGAAAAACACTTGTTCAAATAACTCTTCACATCGTTAAGCATGTTAATGTCATTTCCAATAATCAATATGTCATCCACATATAGTACCAGAAATGTCACCGAGCTCCCACTCACTTTCTTGTAGATACAAGCTTCGTAGCAATTTGGAACAAATCCAAAGCTCTTGATCACTTGATCAAAACGAAGGTTCCAACTCCGAGATGCTTGCTTCAGTCCATAAATGGAATGCTGAAGTTTGCATACTTTATCAGCATCCTTAGGATCGACAAAGCCTTCGGGTTGCATCATATACAACTCTTCATCAATGTTGCCATTGAGGAAAGCAGTCTTGACATCCATCTGCCATATTTCATAATCATGAAACGCAGCAATTGCTAATAAATCCGAATGGACTTAAACATCGCTACGGGAGAGAAAGTCTCATTGTAGTCAACACCTTGAACTTGTCGTAAACCTTTCGCGACAAGCCGTGCTTTATAGACGGTTACATTACCATCCGCGTCCGTTTTCTTCTTGAAGATCCATTTGCACTCAATGACCTTTCGGTCATGGATCCCAATTCGGATTTCATGGCCTCTAGCCATTTCTCAGAGTCTGGGCTCATCATCGCTTCATCATAGTTCGTAGGTTCACTGTCTTCTACCAACAAGACATTCAAGACAGGGTTGCCGTACCACTCAGGAGGGGCACGCGACCTTGTCGACCTGCGATGTTCAGTAGCAGCATCGTTCGAAGCTTCATGATCCTTGTCATTAGCTTCCTCTATTGTTGGTGTAGGCGGCACTGGAACAATTTCAGGTGCTGCGCTACTCTCCAATTCAAGAGAAGGTTCAACAACCTCGTCTAGCTCTACTTTCCTCCCACTCACTTCTTTCGAGAGAAACTCCTTCTCAAGAAAGTAACCGTTCTTTGCGACAAACACTTTGCCTTCGGTTCTGTGATAGAAGGTATACCCAATAGTTTCCTTAGGGTATCCTATGAAGACGCATTTCTCTGCTTTGGGTTCGAGCTTGTCCGGCATCAACTTCTTGACGTAGGCTTCGCATCCCCAAACTTTAAGAAACGACAACTTAGGTTTAGCACCAAACCACAGTTCATACGGTGTCGTCTCAACGGATTTAGATGGTGCCCTATTTAAAGTGAATGCAGCGGTTTCTAATGCATAACCCCCAAATGATAACGGCAAATCAGTAAGAGACATCATCGACCAGACCATATCTAATAGGGTTCGATTTCCGGCGTTCAGACACACCATTGCGCTGTGGTGTTCCGGGTGGCGTGAGTTGCGAAACGATTCCGCTAGCTTTAAGATGCGTGAGAAAATCATAACTCAAATATTCACCTCCACGATCGGATCGTAGAAACTTAATCTTTCTGTTACGATGGTTCTCCACTTCATTCTGAAATTCCTTGAACTTTTCAAATGTTTCAGATTTATGTTTCATCAAATAGATATACCCATATCTACTTAAGTCATCAGTAAAAGTAAGAAAATAGCATTATCCACCACGCGTCGAAACACTCATCGGTCCGCATACATCGGTATGTATGATTTCCAACAAGTCTGTTGCTCGCTCCATCATTCCGGAGAACGGGGTTTTGATCATCTTGCCCATGAGGCATGGTTCGCATGTGTCAAATGATTCAAAATCAAGAGACTCCAAAAGTCCATCAGAATGGAGTTTCTTCATGCGCTTTACACCAATATGACCTAGACGACAGTGCCACAATAAGTAGTATTATCACTATCTACTTTGCATCTCTTAGCCTCAATGTTATGGATGTGTGTTTCATCCCTTTCGAGATTCAGAAGAAATAAACCATTCACAACAGGTGCATGACCATAAAAGATGTTACTCATATAAATAGAACAACCATTATTCTCCGATTTAAATGAATAACCGTCTTGCAATAAACACGATCTAGAAATAATGTTCATGCTCAACGCAGGCACATAATAACACTTATTAAGGTTTAAAACTAATCCCGAAGGTAAAACTAAGGAGAGCGTGCCGATGGCCATCACATCAACTCTTGATCCGTTGCCAACGCGCATCGTCACCTCATCCCTCACAAGCCGCCGTCTATTCTGTAGCTCCTGTTTCGAGTTACAAATATTAGCAACTGAACCAGTATCAAATACCCAGGCACTACAACGAGGGCTAGTAAGGAAAACATCAATAACATGTATATCAAATATACCTTTGATGGTGTCAGCCTTCTTGTCCGCTAAGTACTTTGGACAGTTGCGCTTCCAGTGACCCTTGTCCTTGCAATAGAAGCACTCAGTGTCTGGCTTGGGTCTAGACTTGAGCTTCTTCTCAGCAGGGGCAACGCGCTTACCGCCGCCTTTCTTGAAGGGCTTCTTTGCACCCTTACCTTTCTTGAAGGTGGGGGGCTTGTTGACCATCAACACATGATTATCCTTTTTGATGTCCACCTCCGCAGCCTTTAGCTTTGCGAAGAGCTCGGTGATCGTATCAGTGGAACCAATCTGATTGTGAGTCACTACAAAACTTTTATAGCTGGGAGGGAGTGATTGCAGAACCCTGTCAATCTTGAGCTCCTCTGGAATCTTGCAGTCCAGTTGCTCAAGGCGTTGAGTGTAGCCCGACATCTTTATGGCGTGCTCACTAACGGAACTCCCTTTCTCCATCTTGCAGTTAAAGAATTTCTTAGAGATCTCATATCTCTCAGAACGGGCCTGAGTCTAAAACATGGTTTTCAGCTCCTCAAGAATCTCAAAGGTCCCGGGATAGTCTTCAAAACGATTTTGAAGGTCCGATTCCATAGCAAACAACATGGTGCTCTTAATCACACCATAATCATCTTTGCGCGACTGATAGACAGATTTCTCATCAGTCGGCGCATCTACAGCAGGGGCGTCACCTAGCGCATTTTCAAGGACATAGTCCTTTTGACCGCCAGAGAGAATGATTCTCAGATTGCGGAACCAGTTGGTGAAGTTAGACCCATTGTTTCTAAGCTTTTCCTTCTCAGCAAAAACGTTGAAGTTGAAGTTGGACTTAGCCATTTGATCTACAATGTTTGCAAGTACAAATTAGACTATGTTCATGATAACTAGTTCAACTTTTAATCAAATTACTAGATGAACTCCCACTAAATTCAACATCCCTCAAGTTGTTTAGTGAACACGATCCAAATTCACCACACCTAATCCGATCTTCATGAGAAGAGATGTGGCTTCAATGGTGGACAACGAAGTGTCGATCATATCATTCATATGACTCATGCTTAACCTTTCGGTTCTTGTGTTCCGAGGCCATGTCTGTACATGCTAGGCTCGTCAAGTCAAACCCAAGTATTTCCGCGTGTGCAAAACTGGCTTGCACCCGTTGTATGTGAACGTAGAGTCTATAGCACCCGATCATCACGTGATGCTTGGACACGACGAACTTTCGCAATGGTGCATACATGGGGAGAACACAGTTTTATCTTGATCTTTAAGTGAGGAATCATCTTATAATGCTACCGTGGCGATCTAAGCATAATAAGATACATAAAAGGATAAACATCACATGCATATAACTTTATGTGACATGGTATAGCCAATCTTCGCGCAATGATCTCCATCTTGTGCGTGCCGGCATGATCTCCATCAATCCACCATGATTGCCTCCACCATGAATAGCAACTACAACTATTGCTAACTACTTAGCGATAAAGTGAAACTATTACATGGCGTATAAGAAGTTGACACACAGGTCATACACAATTATAAATACAACCATATGGCTCCTGCCGGTTGTGTACTCATCGACATGCAAGTCGTGAAACATTACAAAACATGATCATTGCATACAACATACACATCACATCTTGGGCCATAGCATATCACAGAAAACACTCCCTGCAAAAACAAGTTAGACGCCTCTACTTTGTTGTTGCATGTTTTACGTGGCTTATGGGAGTAGCAAGCTAAGAATGATTCTTATCTACGGAAAGCCACAACGGTGATATTATGGTTGCCAAACTCTGGTGTAAATCCCATGACAACTATAGTGAGAGAAACTGGCATCCACCAGCCGCATGTGTGGAACAAGCCACACGTCAAGTGCGGAGCCGGTCTCGCGAACGACATCGCATAAGGTTGGCCTGGACCGCTTCGATCTCACTATCCCGCGTCATAAGAAGAACACAAACAAGAGGCTTGCAACAGAAAACATCAACGCTCGCAACAACCATGTTGCGTTCTACTCGTGAAACACATCTACGCATAGATCTAGCTCTGATACCACTGAAGGGTTTCGCAACATAGTAAATCAAAAAATTTCTACGGATGCGAACGGGAAAGCCAAGATCTAATCTAGGAGATGCAAACAACAAGAGGGATTAGATGAGATCTTCATACCCTTGAAGATTCGCACAGCGGAACGTTCGTCGGAACGTGGGTGATGTAGTCGTACTTGCTTCTCCTCCTCGCGATCCGATCCGATCTAACACCGCAAGTGGCGATGCCTCCGAGAGATGCACACGTGCGGCACCTCGACGTCTCCTCCTTCCTCGGTCCAGCAAGTATGGTGGAGAGACGGATTGGATCTACAACGCGACGGAGCGGTGCAAGTGGTGGAGAGTTTCTGCAGCAGGGCTTCGCCGACGTGCAGTCGGGAGGGAGCGAGAGAGAGAAGGGCAGCAGGGCGGCTAGGGTTGTGGAGGAGGTGTGGGGGGAGGGTGTGCCCCAGCCCTCTATATATAGAGGGGTGGGAGCCATCCCTAGCCCCTCCCCCAAGCCCTAGGCCGGCGGCCAAGGAGGGAGGAGTGGGGGGCAAGTTCCCCCTTCTAGAAGCTTTCCTAGGGTTTGCCCTAGATCTGGCCGGCTGGGCCCTATGGGGCCTTGTGACCCTGGCCCAATGCGGCCAGGGCACTCCCTCATAGGCCCATGCCCCCTCTCGGCAGGTGGGGCCACGTTGGTCCCCCTCCGGAAGGTTCTAGAAGCTTCCGGTACAATACCGATTAACCCGAAACAATTCCGAACTCCAAAAACTGCATTGCCTTATATGAATCTTATTCTCCGGACCATTTCGGAACCTCTCGTGATGTCCCGGATCCCATCCAAGACTCCGAACAAACTCATAAACCAATTATCCAATCTATCCTAGCATCGAGACACGTTAAGTGTGTGACCCTTTGGGTTCGAGAATATGCAGACATGATCTTCTATCAATAATCAACAGCGGGGTCTGGAAACCCATATTTACTCCCACACATTCATCGATGATCATATCGGATGAACCACGATGCCAGGACTCAATCAATCCCATATATATATTCCCTTCGTCTCGCGATATTTACTTGCCCGAGATTTGATCGTTGGTACCGTCATACCTAGTTCAATCTCGTTCACAGCAAGTACTTTACTCGTTCCGTAATCCGATATCACTTTGTGATTAAATCCATAACCACATGCTTGCAAGCGGTGTTGATATCGATTACCGAGTGGGCCCGAAGTATATCTCTCCGACTTGGGAGGGACAAATCCCATCTCGATACATACAACCCAACTGGTACTTTCCGATCTCCTGAGAGACACCTTTATGATCACCCTCTCATAGGATGACGTTTGATGACCTCAAAGCTTTCTTCCGATACCAGGGAGTTGTATTATCTCATGGTCTAAGGAATACAATATTTGACATAGGAAAAGCGTCGCAAAGATGAACACGATGACACGATCTAATTGCTTTGCTTAGTTTGGGTCTGTCCATCATATCATTCTCCCAATGACATGATCTCATTATTAATCGAGAACTCATGTCTATGGTTAGGAAACCTTAACCATCATTAATCAATGAGCTAGTCCATAGAGGCATACTAGGGACACGGTGTTGTTCACAAACCACACAAGTATTAAAGTTTCCGCTTAATACAATTCTAGCATGGAATATACACTTTATCATGAACAAGAATTATAATAATAACATCTTTATTATTGCCTCTAGGGCATAATTCCAACACTTTGTTTCTTTGCTTTATCAGAAAACCCCTAAAAATCTGTTTGCTAAGTATTTATAGAGAATTCCTGCTCCATACCACTAGCCAACACCTTCTGCTCCTCGTTGGGATCGACACTCCTATTTATCGAAAGTACTATGATACACCCCCTATACTTGTGGGTCATCAAGACTATTTTCTAGCATCGTTGCCAGGGAGGAAAGGTAAAAGGCACTCACACACGTTACCCCATGGCAACAGCAAGCCAGAAAGCTATTTTCTGGCGCCGTTGTCGGGGAGTGAAGCGCTATTGAAGAGTGGAACTGGTAAAGGAAACTTCTACTATGAGTATTGCTTTTTATTTCTGTTTGTTACTTTGTTTCCAATATGGATAACCCACTTGTTTTTCTGTTTGGGAAAACTACTACCACTGTTAGAGTATTAGATGAACCACCACCTGTTGAGATAGATCCTTTTAAGATACCTACAAGTATTGTTTATCGTGTTATGGATAATTATTATTTGGGGGATGGAACTGTTCATCCTGGTGATCACTTGCTTTTTATCCATGAATTATGCGGGTTGTTTAAATGTGCAGGTATCACAACTGAACAGGTGAAGAAGAAGTTACTCTCCATATCCTTGAAAGGGAGAGCTGAAGAATGGTATAAGCTGCGGAAGAATGGACAATCCATGGAATGGGAGGAAATGGCATCTCTCTTTTATTCTAAATTCTATCCTCCCAGTGAGATTCATAAGGATAGAAATCTGATATATAACTTTTGGCCTCGTGATGGAGAGAGTATAGCTCAAGCTTGGGGGAGATTGAAGTTACTAATGTTTAAATGTCCTATTCATGAACTCCCTAACAATATTATTATCAATAACTTTTATGCTAGGCTTTCTCTTCATGATAAAGATTTACTAGATGCTTATTGTGCTGGATCATTCACACGTATGATGGAAGAAGCTAAATGAGATCTCCTAGACCGTATTCAAGAGAACACTGAAGCTTGGGAGAATGACAAAGGAAGAAAGTCAGGTATAAACTATGATTATGAATGCATTAAATATTTTATGGCAACTGATGACTTCCGTGATATTAGTAATGAGTTTGGTCTTGACTCCCAAGTTATTGCCAACTGTTTTAAAGCCTTTGCCTCTTACATAGAAATTCCCAAGAAGAAGTGGAATAAGTACCATGCTCCTTATAAATATGTTGATAGTCATGTTCCTTTTAGAAGTACTGAAGTTTGTACTACTAATCATATTGTGCCTGAACCTTATGTTGATAAAATACCTTTCCCAGCTAAGGTAAAGGAGTATTCTATGATGATTAGTGCAAATGGCAAAAGTGCAAAGAAAACTATGGAGCCTGATGAGCAATTGAATATTGAACCTGTGGTAGCTATTGTGAAAGACCCTGTCACTAGAAATATAGAGGATGAGCACATTGTCTTCTGTGAAGATGCTTCTAATATTATCTCTCATCCTAATAAGGCTAGAAAAGCTAGTGTTCCTGTGCTTTTTGTTAAAATTGGTGATCATTGCTATTATGGTTTATCTGATATTGGTGCTAGTTCTAGTGCTATTCCTTATGAGCTTTACAGGGAAATTATGCATGAAATTGGTCATTGTGAGCTTGAGGACTGATACGTTGGAAACATATCTATATTTTTTGATGCTCCATGCTTGTTTTGTATCTACTTTGCTTTACTTTTATACACTTTGAGGTGCCTTTTACATGTTTTCTGGTACTAACCTATTAACAAGTTGCAACAGTGCCAGATGCCTATTTTCTGCTGTTTTTAGTTTCAGAAAAGTTAGTAAAGAAATATTCTCGGAATTGGACGGGACAAACGTCAAAGTCAATTACTTTCCATGGGGAACAAGAAGTCCAGAGGGGATCCGGAGGGGCCAGCCAGGGCGGCCAGACCCACCCCAGGCATGGGTGGGCCCAACCCCGCGCCTGGCTAGGGTTTGGCTACCCTGGCCGCCTCCTAGGCCTCCCCCTTCGCCTATAAGAAGGCCCCGATGCAGAAACCCTAAGAACCCGATCAAATATCCACGAAACCTTCTGTAGCCGCCGCCACCATCGTCCCTAGATCGGGGGGATCTGAAGTTCTTCCCGGCACCCTGCCGGAGGGGAGATCATCTCGGAGGCCTTCTCTCTGGTATGATGCGTGAGTAGTTCCACCTTGGACTATGGGTCCATGTAGTAGCTAGATGGTTGTATCTCCTCCTTTGTGCTTTCATGTATAGATCTTGCGAGCTCCGTTCATGATCAAGATCTAATCTATTTGTAATCATGCATGTTGTGTTTGCGGGGATCCGATAGATATTGAGATTATTATGTTGGTTTGATTAATGGTTTTGTCTTTATGATTCTATCATGTCTGTGTTGTTTGTGATCTTGCATGCTCTCCATTGTTAGTTGATATCTTGGCCAAGTAGTTGCTAGTGACTCCAAGAGGGGGTATTGATGCTCGATAGTGGGTTCATGCCTCTAGTTTCCAAGGAAAGTGACAGAAATCTCTTCGGTTGTAGATGTGTTGTTGCCACTAGGGAGGAAAGAACGGTCTCTTGTTCATGGAACATGTGGACTGTTTACCTTACACACTTTGCTTAAAGCAGTTGTCTGTTGCTTGCAACTTAATACTGGAGGGGGTTCGGATGATAACCTGAAGGTGGACTTCTAGTCATAGATGTAGTTGGATGGCGGTCTATGTATCTTGTTGTATTGCCCAATCGAATCTCATATGATCTTTCTGACTAGTAATTGCATTGTTATGCCTTGCTCAGTTCCTGTCAATTTCCCTGCAGTAATTTGTTTATCCTTCATGCCATGTTGTTTATCTAAGGAGAGCACCTCTAGTGAACTATGGACCCCGGTCCAATCTTTACCATTGATACATCTTCCGCTGTTACTTGTTTACTTGATGCAAACCATTACCTTCCGCATCATACGTTTAATCCTTTGTTACAGCAAACCGATGAACTTGACAACCTCACTGATTTGTTGGGGCAAAGTCTTGAGTTTGTGTTGTGCAGGTCTCCGCGTTGCTTGCAACACCTGTGTGACGTTTCCTTCCTCCTTCTGGTTCGATAACCTCGGTCTCTACTGAGGGAAAAATTGCTGTTGTGTTGCTTCACACCTTGCTCTTGGGGTTCCCAACAAGACTCCACATGAAGCACCAAGTTCTCTGGCGCCACCAAGGAGTCACCAACAAGTTTTCTGGCGTCGTTGCCACGGAACAAAGAAGAAGAAGAAACTCCCACGTCAACCACGGGCCAGCCAACACAAGTTTTCTGGCGCCGTTGTCGAGGAGGCTAAGGACGTCTTCACTAGGGGAGTCCTTCACTTCCTTTCTCTTTACTTTGTTTTTAGTTTGCGTTGTTTCTTTTGTTTGCCTCTTTCCAAAAAAACCCCAAAAATTAGTCTAGTTTGGTTTGCCTGCTTTATTCAAAAACACAAAAAATTAGTTCCTACTCTAGTTGCTGGTCTGTTGTTGCCTTGCTTGGTCATGGTTTCTATCAATGGATGGTTTCTTTGAAACTAGTTCTTATTGGCAAGGTGGGTTCACGGAAGAACAAAAGTATTATTATAAGGAACACCGTTTGTCACAAAAAGGGAAGCAATTATGGGAGCAAATTGGTAAGTTCAATACTATTTCTAGAGACGTGTGCTCTACTTATAATGTTACTTATTGCTTTGATAAATCTTGTTGCTGTAGGAGGTATAAACACCTTCATTTTCAATATGAGTATAATTATAATGTTACCATATCTTCTTATGTTAAGGGAAATTATGACTTTTATGATGTGGAACAGATTGAAGAATTTATTGCCTTCAAGGGTGCATTTGAACTTGCCAGTTTGCTTGAAAATACTGATGATGAACCTTATGAACATGAGGTTTATGAGATACTTAAATTTTGCTTTGATAATTAAAAGGATGCAAATGGCTATATTCTTCAATATTTTAATAGATGTTTTCCACATTTGGAAGAGTCTAATGCCTTGCAGGAGCCTATGGGAGAAGAAATTGCTAAAACTGAAAGCTCATTAGATGAAAAAGAGGAGGAGAGTGATGGTCAAGAGGAGGAAGAATGGATCTACCCATGTCCACCTTCTAATGAGAGTCACTCTTTATCCCTTACATTATTTGATTGTCCCGCATGCTTACCAAAGTAGGATGAATGTTATGTTCCTGTGGATCCTTTTGAAATATCTACTCTCGGTAAAACCTGTGAAGGTTTTAATCCCACTATTTTTGAGCTTGATAGAAATTATGTGTTCGTAGCTCATGAAAAGCCTGCTTTATGTGATAGTTATATTGTTGAGTTTATTCATGAGGCTACTGAAAATTATTATGAGAGAGGAAAATATGGTTGTAGAAGTTTTCATGGTACTAAAACACCTCTTTTTGTGCTGAAAGTTTTGAAGTTGCTCTTGTTTCATCTTCCTATGCTTGTCACTTTGTTCTTCATGAATTTATTTGTGTACAAGATTCCGATGCATAGGAAGAGGGTTATACTTAAATGTGTTTTGAATTTGCTTCTTGATGCTCTCTTTGACTTCAATTCATATTTCTTATGTGAGCATCTTCTCAAGCTATCAAGCCTAACTTAAAGGCGTTAAAGAAAAGTACTTGTTGGGAGATAACTCAAGAGTTCCCTTGAGTCTTGGAAGTTATTACTTCAGTAATGACCTCTCCTTATCCTTTTGTTTCTGCTTTTTTTGTGCCAAGAATGACCTCCAATGAGAGGGAAGTAAGATTTGGGGAGTTGCTGTCCCAAAACCGATTTCTATCCTCCATCAAAAAATTCGTGAGGAGGCTCTTTAACTCGCATTGAGCTCAAAATTTATGAATAAATCCTTTAGTATGTTAGCTAACTTTCGTTAGTTCAACACTTTTTGATTTGAGCAACAGAAGATGTTCGAAAAATCTGTTTCTATCTGCTTGTCTGTTTTGGCAAATTTCTGCCATTATTTGCATTTGCTTCTTATTGATTCTTTTTTGAGTTCTCTTTAGGTGAATTGAGCTTTTTAATTGAGTTACTACAGTAGCTTGTGTTTTTAGTGAAAAGCCTTGTTGTTCCAAAGCTTTGCCAGTGGTCTAATATCTTTTCAATACACTAATGTTGCTAATGAAGATTGTGTGAAGTTTTGTATGAAGGAAACATTTCAGATGTAGAGAGAGAATGATGCAATGATATGAAGAATAGACAAAATCTCAAGCTTGGGGATGCCACCGTGGTGTCACCCCAAGAAATATCCAATAGGTACAAGCGTCAAAGATTGGGGATGCCCAAGGCATCCCCTTCTTCATCAATAAAAAGCTCAGGTCTGTCTAGGCACTTCGTTTTTATTGTTTCATTGTAACACCCTCGCCTGATAAGGCTGAGTTCATGTGGATAGTGCCAATCCCCGGATCAGTTCACTGGCACACACAGTACAGATGAATACCAAAGAATTTAACAGTGCATCATAAATAACAAATTGATCCAGAATTTGTAATTATTACAATAAAGCTTAGCACATAGGCTAGCTCAATATCAAGTAGCATACAGAAGCATAAACAATTGATAGACTCCATCTTCAATTGTGCCATAGGCGAACAACTGTTGAGTGGAGTATCGCGACCTATTCGATCACTCAGAATTTGAATAATAACCTGCAACATAAAACGTAGCAGCCCCGAAGGGTCAATACATGGAATGTATGGCAAGTAGAGCTATTAAAGGAGACAATAAACCTAGCATCTACATGCTTATTTGGCAAGTGGAGCTGTGGCTAGCTTGCATTTTCAAATACCTTTGTCCTACTTTCATAATCAGTTTTTGATTTTCTTTGAAAAGATCCCAATTAAGTTAACCCATCAACATTAAAGCAATTATGAAATTAAAATGAGCGAGAAACATATCATGAACTCAATATCAAGCAACTCAGATGTCCATAACCGGGACACGGCTAATCGATTAGTTTATATACCCTACAGGGGTTAGTACACTTTACCCATGTGACTTGGCCAGCCCAGCTCGTACCACCACTCTCATATTGGGTAATGATAGGGACAAGTCCAAGAAGGAACTATTCGGGAAGTCGCTCCCCAAACCCGACACGCACTGGTCCAACCTACCAAAATTCTACATCTCTGGATACGTGGGTTCGAGTTACCACAACCTATTGAGTCCAACCAACCGCCCATTCCATTATTGGCACATGGTTGTACACGTAAGCTACAAAATAAAGAGGCCAATCATTTTCTCTTGATACCTGGGTGCCTTTTCGCAATGATACCACCAAAAATTATCAATCCCATCACACCCAGGAGATTCATTGATTAAGTTGTTTTTAGTTTTCGCAAACCAACATATTTAGAAATAACTTTCAGTGATGTAACCCATCCCTTGTTCATCATAGCATGGCTAAGCACATCTACCAATAGTGGCTCATCTACAGGAAATCCCTACCACATAATAGGACATAGCATAGCGATAGTACTTTCCTACACATGCATCTACAAAATACACGACAATGCATTGAAAATAGTAGGACAAGATCATGAACAATGTAGCATCTACTTGCCTTGGTAGTTGGTGAAGTCGTTCAAACACTCGTTGCAATCACACACGTTGCACTCCTCGTAATCTATCGAGCAAACAATTGCATACGACATAAACAATAGCACATAGAGATCAAACAAATGCAACAAATGCATGCATGGCAATTTAATAAGTCACAATGGTTGTTACTTTAGTTCTCTAAACAATACTAAAGTATATGATGCATGCAAGAGGCCAATTAATGCAATGGAGTATTTGTTATTAATAATTACTTGCGAATATAGGGTTTTTAATAGTTCTGTTGTAACGCCTGTTCTAACTATCGAATTAAATTTGTTTCTTGGGTTTACTAGATAGAGGACGTTAATATGAACCAGTAGGCATTGGATTCAACCTAATCGGAGTTATAGATCTTTTTGTATGATTTAAATAGTGTTTAATGGGTTTTAAATGATTCATATAGTTTCTTTTGTCTACAAATCAAACTAAAATTATATCTGTAATCTCCATAGAATTGTGATTCCAGGGACATATTATTTGTAATTTTCTGAGCAATATTCGAATTACTATGACTTTAATACTCTAAATAAGCCATTAATCTATTTATTTAATTGCTGCGAAACCTTATAGTATTTGCCCGAACCATTTGTATATTGATGATCTACACGGAACCAGTTTTCCATCGGTATATTATTTATATTTTTGTGATATGCAAATAATTTACAATGAATTTAATGATTTCTAAAGCCACTAAAACTAATTAAATTACTATGGGGTAAATAATCTGCAAAGGCTGGATCCAACCAGATATTATTAATCTACATTATAGTAGCTTCAATTTGATATATCGTTCATATTTTTCGGAGTTACAGATAATTTCCTATGAATTTATTAACCTAAATGACCATTAAAACTAATTAAGTTACCGCAGTAAGCACGTACAGTAAAAGTTGAATCTAATGCCATATTAATATTTTACACGTTTTTCTGAATCCATTGATATATTATTTGCTATTTTTGGTTCTACAGATCTTTTTATATGATTTTTGCAAGTTTATACAATTTTCTGCAATTTAAATTCAATTTCAAATCTACATGGAATATTCCCTGGGAATATTCTATGCTGACTGGGACGCGGGGCTGACCTTGTGTTGACACGTGGCGAGATTCGGTTGGCTCGTACCCCTTCGCGGAATCGATCTAATCCTGGTCGTTGGGATGAGATCCAGTGGTTAGGAGAGGAGATTGACACGATTTCGGCTCAGAAT
Organism: Avena sativa; assembly: GCA_916181665.1. Classification (NCBI taxonomy): domain Eukaryota; kingdom Viridiplantae; phylum Streptophyta; class Magnoliopsida; order Poales; family Poaceae; genus Avena; species Avena sativa. The sequence goes on from OV702298.1 coordinate 134,594,361, forward strand.
AGACAAGAAATAGATCTGTGTTAGAGAGACAAATCCATAGGCCAAATAGAAAAACTTAGAACATGAAAGTTGTGGGGAATCATTAGTCCTATCTTCTCACCAAAGGAATTTGGATTTGAAGAAACGAGCGCGAGTACATCTTAGATTTACACCGTCATATCTGAAATATTGCGGTACGAAATTCTCCGACTGTGGTGGATGAAAAGAGGTGAGGTTTGTCGGGATTAAAATATTTCGACGAGTTCTACAACTTTCGTTTTTTGGCCGAAGACAAACAACAAAGTCTAGATGGGTTAAAAAGCGAAATAAGATTCGGGCATGTGTAGATTCGGGATTTCGAGAAGGGAAACTCGTACAGCTGTGGCTCCACGAGTTTATATGGAGATTTAGGATGGTGTAGATATAGGTCTTGGAGTAGGGAACAAGTAGAAACAAACGGAAGTCGATTCGAACTTGTAGATAAAAAGTTATAAGAGTTTGAATAGGGATAGGTTTGACAAAAACTGTTTTGCACGGAAATTAAAGCAAACCTGGCACACCGATCGCACGTACGCGTCTTGGCTGGCTGGTTTGGTCCGGTTCGGTCCAGATGGGCCGAGCCGTTAGACCTTTTTTTTCTTTCCCTTTTTCTATTTACTTGTTTCCCTCATATCTTTTGCATACGAACTCCAAATGACATGATTCTTGTTTCTAAAATTTTCTAAAATCGAATAAATCATTGTAGGATCATATTTGTAATATTTTTACTAGTTTGCAAGTAGTGGGCTTATAAATCCTTGTATATTTCATTTTATTTATCTCTTTATTTGTTTGTATTTATTCCATAACTTTTTCATAATAGCTCCAAATGAGCTTAATTTTGTTTCTAAAATTTTGTAATATTTATTGGCTCTTTTTAGGCTATAATTTAGCAATAATCGCTGACTTAGCAACAATGGGTTTTTATAAAGCCAATTTAATTCCCTTTAGGAACAAAGTGGCACATACTATTTGGGGTTTTAGTGCTTTATTTTTATTTAGGAATTTTTCTTGATGCAAATATGAAATGCAATGCTCATGAATGTCATACAAATGCAATTTTTTTTAGTACCAATTTTCAAAATCTTGGGATGTGACATTCATGCACAGTTGTGTTGTTCTTGGAGCGTCTTAGTTTTCGTTTGCTTTGCTTAGGTTGTTTAGTTTGCTTGAATAAAGTAGTTTGGACTCCCGTTGTCGTTGTGTTGTTTTGCAAATAAGTTTACTTGGTGTTTGGTAGGGAGTAGTAAGTTCTTGCTTGAGGAGCTTGCATTGACTGTGTAACATCGCAAAAATATTAAACTTGGATCATCAAACTCTAATCATCAAAATTAGGGTTAACAAAAACTTTTCAAATTAAAAATATGAAAGCATGCATAAGAAACGCATTTCAATTTGGATTCTTTTGAATTGCCATGCTTGTGTGTTTCTTTGCTTGTAAAAGGATTCTTAGGTGATATAAACATCATCTAAACAATCCCCACACTTTTCCCAAAGACAAATAAATCAGAACAAACAAAATAAGTGAATGGTCACTTTGGCCAATTTAACTCCCATGCCTACTTTGGCTATCTCTAACTTAAAAAACTTAACAGAAACTTGTTTGGATCTTTACACCCCTTGATAGTACTCCTAACAAGGTACCAAGGACCACTTTGTGATCATCCAAACACATTCAAATGCATAGTTTAAATGACACTTTAAAATTGAATCTTTATCATATCGGAAGATCCCACTTTTCAAAAACCACTCAAACAAGCTCAACTTTCAAAACCCAAGCATCCACAGACTCACCAGCACATGCCTAGCACACCCACCAAAATCTTTTCAAAATTCAAAGCTTGAATTCATGTGGCCATTTCATCAAACACCTTACAGATTCAAATTAAACAAATCAAAACATTATAGTGTGCAGTGTTTTGGGCCTAACTTGTTCCCTCTCTGGACACCACTAGCCTTAGTAGATCATCTAACAACCCTAACTAATACCTAGCACCACTGTAAACTCGCCAATGTCATCAATGGTGAACAGGCCAAGAGCACCCATGTCACCCCAGTGTGGACAGCAAGCTAGGAGAAGAACTAGCCGTGCCAACCTTGTCTGGGAGGTAGCCCATGCCTCACCGCCCCCTCTCGACCAGCCTTGCCTCGCAGACAACAACTAGAACCGCCAGTAACGCCGCGCCCGTGCCGCTGTCGACCATGCCGATGCGCACCACAGAGCACGCGCCGTTCCCATGCAACCCGACCACCTCGAGCCCTCGCCGCCCGCCAGCATGCTCCCCACCGTCCCAGGAGACCGCCAGACATGCCCATTTCACTGCCTGTACCTCGTAGCCACCGCTCGCCATCGAAGACGCCGCCTCTGCCGCGCAGAGCACCGTGCGTTCCTGACCGTTTGCCACCGCCCCTACACGCGCATTAAAGCCCTAGAGCATCGCCAGGAGACCACCGATCGATTGCCACCCTTGGCCATGCCTCTAGAAGCCCGTAGCCGTGTCGCCACCGTCGCCTGCCCATCCCGTTCGGTCTCGCCGTCGAGCCTATAAAAGGAGGCCACCCCCAGCCGATTGAAGCACACCATCTCACTCCCCTCTCACCCAGAACCACCCCACCTCAGTCCCGGAGCAAGGCGAGCAGCGCATCACCGGAATTGCGCCAGAGCAGGCCGCCTCTGGAGAAGAAGGGCGCCGTCGATTTCGTCCACCCCAGGAGCTGCCGCGACCACCCCTGAGTTCGCCGTCGTCGACTTCGTCGTTCGCCCGCATCGTCGACCTTTGCCTGAGCCCCGGTGAGCCTCCCACGACCCCCACTGAGCCGCTAGGGTTCGAGCTCGCCGGTGACTAGTTCATCGTCGACGACGACCCTTAGCCGTTGATCTTACTTCTAATCCAACACACCACATCGCTCCGTACCGCTTCGCGTTTAATGAGTCGCTGACTAGTAGACCCGCCCTATCAGTTGCGCCCCGCGCCATGGAGTGACACTGGGCCGTCCCATTTCCCCTTCCCGCGCAACCCACTCGTTTGAATTTAGATTTTTCTATTTTCATTCAAACACAGTTCTGTACCAAGTTTCAAAAATCAACCCAGCTCGATTCAATGAACCAAATTGAATGAAACCAATTTTTTTAGAAAGGTCTTGAAATGCTTAATCCAAGCCCGTTGGATTCAAATCATTTGGATCTGTAGATCACCCTTGGTAAAAATAACAAGGCAAAAGCTTTTCTGCATTCAAACATTTTTCAAATTTAAACCATAATAGCTTTTGAGTTGATTCCAACTCTCAAAAATCACATTTGACCATACCTTTGAGAATATATAAAAATATATGGGTTTACTTACAGAAATAATGTTCAAGTAATAAAAGAATGCCACATCGGCATTTCTAGTCACTTATTTTATTTAAAATAAAAATGTTAAACCTTACTAAATTGTGACACCACTTTAAATCACATTCCCATGTACTGAAATATGTGGTGATGACATGTGTCAACATGATCCCATGTTTGGTTTGGAGAGTATTAAATCTTAAGTAGTTTTTCAATGAGTAGAAATTACTTTTCTAAAAATAAAATCAATAAGCCAAATGCTTTAGTCTGGTAATGTTAGGGATGATGCTAGATCATCTATAGAACCCTTGTGTGTGATGATTGAAAGTAGTTAAGTATTGTTTGGTGATCGTGTACCTCGTATTTATTTATAGACGCTAGTACCGACCAAGGATACGAGGAGGAAGAAGGATACTACAAAGAAGAAGCCGAGGAGAACTTCAACCACTGCTCTGCACAAGACAAGCCTAATACTACTAGTTGATTTAGCAAGCTAACACTTGCAAGATGTTCCACTTTAGCAAGCCTTACTATGCCAACTAGATGCCTTAAGCATATGTGATCATACCCACTTGATAACCCAATCCTAGTTTTACTTACAAGCTTTCTACTTTATTTCTTTATCAAAGCTATTTCTTAGAGTTTATTTAAGTGACTTGTAGAAACTAGAAAGATAACTGAAGGTTGCATAAAGAGCATAAAATTTGGCCTAAGCTAGATAATCTTGATGTCATCCTAAGGCATGAGATTGAACTTAGTTAGAACTCCACTAGCTTACCACCCTTCATTAGTACTCACCCCCACTTGTAGATGCTAGTGCTAAGCATAAAACTTGATCAACTTTAGATAGGAATACTTGGTGAAAATGGTTATGAAAACCTTAGAATTATGGATCATTCTACTGAGATGTTTTGACATGTGTTTCCGAACACCAGATGATTTTGGTGATGAAAATGTTGAGGCATGAGCCTTAACCCTTTATAAAACTGATGGTTGTCTGGATGCGATACCATTTCAATTTTATCGTATAACCACAATACCCGAAAATTGGGTAGGGCTTGACTGGAAACTTATATACCTTAGTATTGGTTCCCTCACGGCCAAGGTATGAGCTGAGGCTGCCTTGTGAAGATTGTCCACCTGTGCAGTACCCAAGATGACACTTGGTCATGGTTGGGAGGCCAAACTCATTGGAGAGGTGCTTATACTAGGGCGTGTAATTGAAAGGTTAGGATTGATTATCCGCATACTGAGTATGGTGAATTCAGTATTTGTTCCTGATGGATGTATCAAATGTTGTGGTGAAAGTGTACAATCTCTGCATAGTGTCAAACTAATAAAATATCCGCGTCCGCGATTATGGACAGTTGGAGTGGCCATACTGTTCCCCCGTCAGATGTTTTCAAAATGACTTGTGAAATGGATTGAGATCTTGACTTGACCACAACAGAGTTATGACATGAAATTCAAGTTCCCACTTAGGTGTTATAAAAATGTGACTAGCTTTCTCTTGCGTCTGAACCCTAGAGCTTAGTGTCCTATTACAAAAACCCCCTTCACTTGTTAGTATTAGTTTGCGAGTACTTAAAGAGTACTCATTGACGAGGTTTAATCTCGTCAATGCCCATTGTTATGGACTTGGGTTTTGGAGAAGATGGGGATGCTGGAGATCGTGGCACGGTTAATAGACAAGCAACCAGGGGACATGAGATTTACCCAGGTTCAGGCCCCCGGAGGGAAAACCCTACTCCTGCTTGTCTGCTCTTTGATTACGGCGGAACCGAAGGTTACAGGGTGTGCAGATTCGATCTGGCGTGGATGCGTGTGCGAAAGTATGAGTCGAGAGATCTAGGACGTGCCCTCCTGGCCTTTATATAGACTTAGGTAGGTCCCGGGCATAGTCCTAGTTGGTTACAAGTTCTAGGGTTTTACCCCTTTGAATTTCCTATCTCCGCTAGTCTTGCTCTCCAAGGATCCGAAGGCGTCATGGGCCTTGGCCACCCGAAAATCTTCATGGGCCAGCGTATATCTGCTGTGGGCCTTCCTTGGGCTGGACCAGGTATGCTGAAGTCACGTACCCGTAGGGTATAACCATGTCAGTAGCCCCCGAGTGATCAGTCGAATCGTAGATTCGGCTGAGGACTCTTCCATCCTTCGGGTGCGACTATATTTTAATAGTATATATGCGTAGGGATTGTTGATGCGTGTGCCTGACTCACCCGACGGATCAGGGCCAATTAACTGTCTTAGGACGAAACGACACGATCTTCTTCAGGTTCGGGTCCCTCAACCCGGACCTGGAACATATGCTGGCGTAATTCGACTCAGGCCGCGGAGGACTTACAGGAGTGGAATTCCAGTGATTTTAATTGGTGTACCCAACGCGTCCGTCGGGATTTTTCATCGTACCTGCTGGTACGGCTTCATACTAGCAGAGCGCAGTCAAGTGCGTTGCCAGGCCATTAGATGATATCTGTAGGTCTTATCTTTGTGTCGAAGACACAGCATCCGAATGTTTGTCACCGCGGAGGTGCTTCGGGTGGCCAAGGAGATTGTTGCTCACTTAGCGTTTTGTTGGGGCAGAGTTGCCAAAAAGTTTTTGCGTGCTGATCCGGGAGATCGCAGTCGAAGATTTCATAGGGTGCGCGACCAGCGCTCCCTATGGGAGTAGCCCCCAAGTGTCTGTTCGAGTCGTAGACTCGAGCGGAGACTTTAATTCAAGCATTGTTTCAGTCGTTAAGTCCGTAGGACTCGAAAATTTTCGGATGCTTAAATCCATTCTCCCTATGGGAGTAGCCCCCGAGTCCGTAGTGGAGTCGTAGACTCGACGTAGGACTTAGAGAAGTAATTTTGTCCTCATGTGTCTGTCGGGTGCGCGGCCAGCGCTCCTGATAGGAGTAGCCCCCGAGTATTTAATCGAATCGTAGATTCGAGTGAGTACTCTTAGCTGTGCAGCCGAAGTTGGTGCTAGTATAGCTTTTGATGACGTCAGTGCTGACGATCGATGACCTCAAGCGTCTGCTACGCCAGAGATGACTTGACTGGACGAAGCGTGGGTCCCACTTCCTGACTTTGAATTGACCGGTCACGCGCGGCGTGGAGATGATTACGACGTCTCCTCGATTTCCGCGCATAGTGGACGGCGTGGTAACGACGGTTCGTTGTGATGCTGACACGTGTACGGCCAGATCTACCGTTAGCGTTAGGTCTTCTCGAATGGACGGCCAGCGTGCATCGTCTTCGCTGTTATAATCCTTGGTGAAATCGTGGTTTGTTTTTCACCGCACCAGTTCATCTGTTCACTGCCTCCTTGTTCTTGAGCTATTCTTGCTGCGCGCTGAGAGTTTCTTCCACATTTCCTTCGTTCTTTCTTCGTTGGCAACGCCACCACCGCCGTAGCGCCATGGGGAAAGCGAAGAAGTCTTCATCTGCGGTTGGGACCAGCGCCGCCGGAGGCAAGAAGGGCACCACCGCTGCTCGTGTCACCGATGGTGGCTGGCGGCGATCAGAGACGCGGGAGAGCGATCTCCACAAACTGCATGAGCGGGGCCTGATCCCGCAAGATACAACGGCCGTGAGACTCCCTGGCAATGAGGTAATCCCCCGTCCCCCATCTGGGTACCGGGTTATATTTGTTGCCTTCGTGATTCGCGGGTTTTCTTTTCCAGTCCACGACTTCCTCCGTGGACTGCTCTTCTTCTATGGGGTTCAACTCCATCATCTGTCTCCCAACTCTCTTCTCCACGTTGCGTGTTTTATCACATTGTGCGAGTGTTGGCTTGGCATTGAGCCACACTTTGGCCTCTTCCGGAAGCTTTATTCCGTGAAGAGGCAGTCTGGTTCGGATGGTGTGTATCCCATTCGGGGTTTCATCATCTCCCTCAGTCCCAATGTGCAATTCTTTTCCTTTTCCATGTCCGAATCTGTCCAGTACTGGCGGAGGCGATGGTTTTACATCCGCGACTCCGTTTTGCCCGGGCAAGATTTTGGTCTTTTTCCCTTTGACCCCTCCCAAAAGATTGAGAAGAAAAGGTCGTGGAAAAACCAGATCTTAGACGGTGAGGTGGCGGAGATAGAGACCCTTTACCGTCGGGTGGAGGATCTCCAACTGATTCCTGAGAAGGAGGTGAACGGCGTGGACATCATCCGGACGTTTCTTGAGCGTCGGGTGCAACCTCTCCAAGCGAGGGCGCACCCGATGTTTCTTTATTCTCGGCGCCGTGATCCGACGAGGGTTTTGAGTGAGAAAATCTCCGAGGGGAATCTTGACAAGGATCTTCGCGTGCTGCTGAAGTTCAAGGCCGGAGAAGAAATCCCGGGGAAGTCGCTGACTCCTCCCTTTTCTTCGACGTTGGTCGTGCCGAAGGTGTAGATTTGTGCACGTAGTGCTCCCCCCTTTTTTTTGTTGAGTGTGTGTTTGCTTCCTTTGTTTGATAACAAAGTTCCTTCTCATCTTGTAGAGCTTCAAAGTGCCGGGCATGGTACCACCATTGCCCGAAAGGTATCCGAATGCCCCGGATAATGAAGTGGTTGATTCTGTGTCCGAGCTTCCTTCGGCGCGATCTCCGGCGGAGGATGCCGACGAGTCGAGTGAGGACCATACGCACAAGAGATCACGGAGCTCGAGCGAGTCTTTGGATGCCTCAACTCCTCCGACTCCCAGAAATCCTCTGGTCCTTGAGCGTCATAGTGATGGTCATGGAGGTTCTTCCTCTCCCCTTCCTGCTATTCCTGTGCGAGCTGTTGCTCCGCACCCGCCAGCAAAGCGGAAGAAGGAAGAAAAGAAGGAGGAGAAGAAGGAAGAGAAGAAAGAGGAGAAGAGGGCCCGAAGGGCTTCTCCTATCTTCGACCTGAGTGCATTGGGCTCGTAAGTTTTCTTGTTGTACTGTTGTCCTTTTCCTTTCATGATGATTTTTTTGCACTTGTGCTGATTGGTTTGTATGCAGGCAATCCTCCGACGGCTCTAGTGATGGTGCGCGGGAGATGATGGGGGAGTCGAACATTGCGTCGCCTCCTCCTCAGACGGTGGCAACTTCGGGTGACGCCGCTCCAGATCCTCCTGTGCGGGAGGGGCTGGTGGTTGCGCCTCAGAATTTCGCAGGCGGGCCTTCGGGGTCGCCATCGGAGCATGTAAGTTTTTCTGCTTCATGTCACGGGGGGAGCCCCCGAGTGTCTTCGTGTGCTGATGTTGTTTTTGCTTCTTTGTGTTGGGCGTAGCCCCCAAGTCCTGTTCTTACTGCTATTGCCTTTTTATGCAGCCTTTTGTCCAAGAGGCCAAGCGGCTGGTGGAGGAACGCCTGACGCTGGAGGCGAAACTGCGGCAGCTTCAAGGTATTCGTCTGCCTTTTAGTACCTCTCTTATTTATCCTGTCCTATTCTTTGACACTTGCTTGTCTTAAATGCAGAGGAGCATAACGAATCTCTCCGTGAGGTCGACGCTCTTAAAAAGAGCCTTGGCCAATCGGAGCAGAAAGCCGAAGCCGCCGTTGGCGCAAAAGAGCGCCTTGAGCTAGAGCTGTCGAAGGCAGCCGAAGCGAAGGAGCGTCTGCAGCAGGAGGCCGCAGATCGTGAGGAGCAGCTGGCCACCATTGCGGCTGCTCGTGAAAGAGGGGTGGCGGCAAAGCTCATGGCTGCTGCCAAGGCTATTTCGGGTGAGTGCTGGATTTTTGTACTTGTTTCTTTTTCTATGGGTCTTCTTCTATGCTGCCTTTCTTCATGCTTTTCTTCATTTTTGTCTCAGATGCCGCAGGCATCGAGTTCGACCGCGGTGCTCTGGAGCACGGGAATGCTCTGGATGATGCCACTGTGGCGGTCGAAGACCGCTGCGGCACTGTCGTCAACTCCCTTGCCAAGGCGAAAGAGGTCCTTGGTCGCTTCTACCAGGAGCTCTTCCCAAAGGGCGCAGCCCTTGAAGATGTGGATGCCCTGGCAGAGGCTCTGTCAGCCGAAGTGCCTGCGGCGTACAAGCGCAAGCAGAAGGGCATCGGCGCGTCCGTCGGGCTGGCGATGGCCATGGCGGCTGGGGCGGAGCTGGACTTGCCCCAGATCACCTCTCGGATGCCGACGGCTGCGGATGGATCCGAGGTAGCCTTCGCTGCCTACTCCGCTCGCTGCAGACGATATGGGCCCAAGCTCATTGACTTGCTGTCTGAGTACGCACTACGGCAGCAAGGCGAGGCCAAAGCTAGGCAGTCTGGCTCTGAGGCGACTCAGTGTCCTGCGCCTTAGGCATTGTAGATGTAGGGTAGTATGTAGTTTACTTTTGTTGTAAATATCTTTTGTAGTACCATCCTTGTGCCATGCAGTGGCCTTATATATTTAATGAATTCCTCCGAGTTGTGCTCTATCCTAGGCTAAATGTCTGTGTGCCTTCTTTTTTCTGCTGCTATAGGTTCCTTCGGGTGCTGACCCAGTTGACACTTCATCCGCAAAGCCCTTGCGACCATCGTTGGATGATTCCTTGCAGCTCGCTTTCCTTCGAGATCGCGTGCGCATCTTGGAGAGGGAATTGCTCGGGTTACGCGGTCGTGCCGATGTTTGGAAATCCAAGGCGGATCGTGGCGCAGCCAGAGAGGAGTACTTGATGGCGGAGCTGGGTCGGCTGTCCGAGCAACTGCAGTGTAAGTTGATCCTTCTTTCGGGCTGTAGCTCAGTTCTTCGGATGAGCCTGCTGGCCTTATTCTTGTCTTGTGCGGTTGTCGCAGGTGAGAATCTTGCTCCGAGGGAAGAAAAAGAGCGTGTCGCTGTTCGGGTCAACTGCTTGACTCAACAGGACATGGAGGCCGGCGGCTTCTTCTGGATGGATCGCGATCGCGCCATGGTTCTGGCGACGATGCAGGATCGTGTTTATCAAGTTTCGCGGGTGCTCCGCCAGGTGCAGACATCACTTTCCTCGGTGCTGCACGTCATGTTTCCTTTGGATGCCGTGCCGACGACCCTTGAAGGTCTTCTGTCGAGGTTTCGGAGTGCCAGCAATGTCAAGGAGCTGGTGCGGCAGCAGCTCGTCGCAGGAGTGAAGTCTGCCTTGTCTCTTGTGAGGGTGCACCGCCCTGACGTAGATTTGGCTGCTATGGCAGCTGGGCCACCTCTTCGACCGGATGGTGGCGAGTGGAACATGCGTCCGCATTACGCGGCTGTAAGGCAGTATGCCGAACAGATTGTAGATTTGTTTGAGCAGCGTGCTCAGGTTATTCTTCCGAATAGGTAGGACCTGAAAATAGACAGAGAAATGTAAAATTTGTATATTTCGGCTGGGCGTTTTGTGCCCTTTGTTGTAAAGGTTTGCTTGTTTGTGAGCACACAGTGCTTTGATTGAGTACGTGTCCTTTTCGTTTACCTGACGTGGTCAGCTACTCAGGTGTACATGTTTGGTCCTCAGTCGATGAAATCGTGAGGTGGGGGGAGCCCCCGAGTGCGTATGTAGCATGTAGTAGAGTTGCAGGAAAATAGTCAACCGAAGGTTGGGAGCGAGACACTTAGCTTTATTTATATCGTAATAGAGGAGGTACATGGTTCGGCTGAGTAGCCTTGGCTGTAAGCCTTATTGAAAGTAAAAGGGGTAGGTTGCTACGGGTAGAATCGTCGCAGGTGCGAGATGTTCCATGGGTTGGAGTGTGCGACTCCAGACTCTACGTGCTTGAGGCGATAGGCGCCACCTGGGATGACTTCGGTGATGACATAGGGTCCTTCCCATGGTGACTCGAATTTATTCGGTCGCTTTTGCTTGAGTCGCAAGACGAGGTCTCCTTCGACGAAGGACCTTGGGCGCAGCCGGCGACTGTGGTAGTTGCGGAGACTTTGCTGGTACACCGCTGATCTAGCTGCTGCTATATCCCGTGCTTCGTCGAGTGTGTCGACGGCATCTTCGAGTGCAGCCGTGGATTCGGCTTCGCTGTAAGCAACGACTCGTGGAGCCTGGTGGCGTACTTCGGCTGGTAGCACGGCCTCAGCTCCGTGCACCATGAAGAACGGTGTGTAGCCGGTGGAGCTGTTTGGCGTAGTCCGTAAGCTCCATAGGACAGACGGTAGCTCTTTCGTCCAGTTTCCAGCTTTGTGCTCGAGTGAGCTCATGAGGCGCTTCTTGATGCCGGCGCCGATTAGACCGTTGGCCTTTTCCACTTGCCCATTTGTTTGCGGGTGTGCCACTGAGGCATACGTGATGTTGATCCCGAGGCCTTCGCAGAAGTCCTGGAATTCTTCAGAGATGAAGTTCGATCCGTTGTCGGTGATGATGCTGTGCGGCACGCCGAACCTGTAGACAATGGATTCGAAGAATTTGACGGCGGTTTTGCCCTTCTGGTTGGTGACTGGCATGACCTCGATCCACTTGGTGAATTTGTCGACTGCGACCAGGAGGAAGACGTGTCCCCCTTTCGAGGACTTTGGCAGTTTGCCGATCATGTTGAGGCCCCATTGAGCAAAAGGCCAAGCTATGGGTATGGGTCTAAGTTCGGACCCAGGTGCGTGCGGTTTGTCGGTGAACCGTTGGCACCCGTTGCATCTTCGGACGATGTCCTTTGCGTCGCTCATGGCCGTTGGCCAGTAGAATCCTGCTTGTAGAGCTTTGGCGACAAGGGAGCGGCTGCCTACGTGGTGGCCGCAGATGCCCTCATGGATGTCTTGGAGTATGGCCTTGCCGTCGTCGATGGTGACGCACCGTTGTAGTACACCCGTAATGCTGCGTTTATACAGTTCGCCGTTGATGATGGTGAAGGCTTTTGACCGACGAGATATGCGCCGGGCATCTGTCGGGCTGTCAGGTAGTTCTCCGTTTATCAGGAACTGGAGGTATGGTCGCGTCCAAGTTTCTTCGACTGCCATGACCTGCATTAGGTTGACCATGGCAACTTCGGTATCCAACTTTTCGGGTCCTTCATGACCTTCGGGTAGCGTAGCCCCCGAGTGTTCTGCTTCTTCGGGTGATCCCTTGGGGAATTTCCGCTTGATGGATGGCACGCAGATTTGTTCGAGGAACACACCTGGTGGTACCTTTGCGCAAGTGGAGCCGATGTTGGCGAGTCTATTGGCTTCTTCGTTGCTCTCTCTTCCAACATGCCGAAGTTCGCAGCCGTCGAATTCTCCTTCGAGTGCGTTGTATAGCGCGCGATACGCGATCATGTTTTTGGCGTGTGCGTCACACTCATTCATCGTCTGCTGGACGACGAGGTTGGAGTCACCATAGATGACCAGGCGCGTTGCGCCGCATATCTTTGCCATCCTCATGCCATGGATGAGGGCTTCGTATTCGGCTTTGTTGTTGGAGGCTCTGAACTTCATCCGAAGAACGTACTTCATCTTGTCACCTTGCGGGGAGGTTAGTATGACTCCTGCCCCTGCTCCGGCTTCGTGCTTGGAGCCGTCGAAATGCATTGTCCAGGACTGCGACATATCTGGGGTGTCTGGCAGCTGCAGCTCCATCCAGTGCACCAAGAAGTCCGGAAGGACTTGGGATTTGATTGCGTGTCGCTTCTCGTAGACGATGTCCAAGGGTGATAGTTCGATGCCCCACAGGGCGACCCATCCTGTTGCCTCTGGGTTATTCAGGATGCTGTTCAGGGGTGCCTCGTTGACGACCATCACCTGATGCTCCTGGAAGTAGTGGCTCAGCCGTCGAGCTGTCATGAACACGTCGTAGGCTAGCTTCTGGTAGTGCGGGTACCGCTGTTTTGTTGGTGTCAGTACCTCGCTGAGGTAGTAAATTGGGCGCTGGACCCCGTGGGTCTTGCCTTCTTCGGGTCGTTCGACCACGAGTACGGTGCTGACCGCCTGGTGTGTGGCTGCTATGTACAGCAGCAGGGGCTCGCGCTCCTTTGGCGTGACCAAAACGGGCGAGGTGGAGAGGAGCCGCTTGAGGCTTTCGAATGCGTCATTGGCTTCTGGTGTCCATTCGAACTTGTCTGCCTTACGCAGCAGCTGGTAGAATGGTAGGGCCTTCTCGCCCATACGGCTAATGAACCTGCTTAGTGCCGCTACTCGTCCTGCGAGCTGCTGGACGCCCTTGAGGTTTTTCGGCTTCTCCATTGTCATGATGGCTCTAATTTTCTTCGGGTTCGCCTCAATCCCTCGTTGAGAGATGAAGTATCCGAGCAGCTGACCCGAGGGGACGCCAAAGGCGCACTTTTTTGGATTGAGCTTGATCCTGTAGCGATCAAGGTTATCGAACGTCTCGCGGAGATCGTCGATAAGTGTCCTTGCCTCCTTGGTTTTTATTACTATGTCGTCGACACAGACTTGGACGTTGCGACCGATCTGGTCCTTGAGGCAGGCCTGCATGCATCGCTGGTACGTGGCACCCGCGTTCTTTAGCCCGAAGGGCATTGTGTTGTAGCAGTATACTCTGAACGGTGTGATGAACGCCGTTTTCTCTTGATCTTCGACCTTGAGTCGAATCTGGTTATAGCCTGAGTAGGCGTCGAGGAAGGAGAGTTTCTCACAACCTGCAGTCGAATCGATGATCTGATCGATCCGAGGAAGAGGGAAGTGGTCCTTTGGGCAATGTTTGTTTAGTGACGTGAAGTCTACGCACATCCGCAGGATGTCCGCGTCCTTCTTCAGGACCATCACCATGTTTGCCAGCCACTCGCTTTCCTTGATTTCCTGGATGAAGTCTGCTGCGAGTAATCTGTTGATTTCCTTGCCGATAGCTTCGGCTCGTGGCTCCGACAATCTTCGGATGGACTGCTTGACTGGCTTGGTGTTTGGAAAGACATTGAGTGCGTGCTCGGCGAATTCCCTGGGAACTCCTGGCATGTCCGCAGGACACCAGGCGAAGATTTCCCAGCGCTCACGGAGGAATTCGACGAGCACGCCTTCCTATGCGGTGCTGAGGTCATTGGCGATCAGCGCCGTCTTGGAGGCGTCCGTCGGATGGACCTGCACTTTCTTGGTGTTGACGGTGGAGTCGAAGGACATGTCAGGTGCGTTCTGCCTTGTGACTGGGGGTAGCCCATTGTCCGTCACCTCGCGGAGCCTTACGAGCTCGTCTTGCATGCCGAAAGACTGGGAGATTTTGTTGAAATCCCTGTCGCATTGGTCCGATCGAGTGAAGCTCCCGTGGACTGTGATGACGCCCCTTGGTCCTGGCATCTTGAGTAGTAGGTATGCGTAGTGTGGGACGGCCAGGAATCTTGCAAATGCTACACGCCCCAAGATGGCGTGGTATTGCGACGGCCAGTCCACCACTTCGAATTCTAGGCGCTCCTGCCGAAAGTTGTCCGGCTTCCCGAAGATGACGTCGAGCCCTATTTTGCCCAGGGGAATATGCCCTTTCCTGGGACAATGCCGTGGAACATTGTGTCTGATTGTTCCAGGCTGCATTGCGGGATTCGCATAGCTGCTAGAGTGCTTGCGAACATTAGGTTGATGCCGCTACCGCCGTCCATGAAGACGCGACTCATCTCGAAGCCTCCGATCTGCGCCTCCAGCACCAGGGCAGCATGACCTGGGCGAGGGATCTGGCAAGGGTGATCCGCGCGAGTGAATGTGATGCAGGACTCCGATCCGCTGAGGTACTCAGGGATTGCAGGCGGAGTTGCCACGGCCAGGTTGATTTGTCGGGTGATTTTCTTCTGCACCCTGTTGGTGGGGCGTCCCTTCTGGATCATATTTAGTGCTCCCTTTGGTGGGGGTATGCGACTCCGACATTGTTTTGCGCTGGTGCGACTGGTTGATTTGGGCCTCCAATAGGTGGCGGTGGAGGAGCTCCGTGTGCTATTTCACCTTGCGCAGGTGCGTTTCCAAACGCAGGAATTGGGGCTTGTTGCCTCATCTGCACCATGCCTTCGCTGAGTTTCTGAAACTCGCGGCAGTCCTTGAGCATGTGGCTGGCTTTCTTTTTGCCATCATGTTTGTCGATGTAGAAGTGGATGGTGCATGGACCCGAAAGTTTGTCGAATGCTGAGGGTCCGTTGTCGCGGTCGCGGCGTTACCATGACTGCGTTGGTCGTCCGTTGTCGTGGAAGTTTCCGCCGCGGTATCCTCCGCTGTTGCGGCTGTTCTCGTTACGGCGGTCGGCGTAGCCGGCCGCGACCATGTCAGGTCCGTCGTGGTCCTCGTAGACGCGCGATCTCCTCTTGCTGCGGTGTTCACGTCTTCGGCCGTAGTCGTCCTCTTCGTCTGTTTGTGCTCGCTGGATGCAATCTTCGCCGTCTGCCCAACTGTTGGCGATTTCCATGAGGTGGTCGAGTGTCTTGGGCTTTACACGCCCAAGTTCCTCCTTGAAGTCTGGGCGCTTGACGCCGTCCCTGAAGGCGTCAATGGCCCGCTCTTCGGAGATGTGTGCTGCGGAGTTCTTGGTTGTAGACCAGCGTAGTATGTACGAGCGAATAGATTCACCCGTTCTCTGAGTGCAGGCTCGCAATTCTTCGATTGAGGCGGGCCTCTTGCTGGTGCCTTTGAAATTTCGGATGAAGCTATAAGCGAGCTCCTCCCAGCTTCGGATGGATCCTGATGATAGGCTGCTAAGCCAGACCCGCGCCGCGCCCGTCAGCTGCAGCTGAAGGCATTGCATGGCGGTTTCTTTGTTGCCTCCGTGAAGATTGACGGATGACAGATGGTCGCTGAGCCAGGACTTTGGATCTTGCGTGCCGTTGAACTTCGGAGTATCTGAAGGAAGTTTGAAGTTACGTGGCATCTGTGTTCGCCGAATGGATCTGCTGAAGCATCGTGCCCCGCAAAGTTCTCCTTCGTCTTCATCCATCTCGGATTCAGACGAGCATGCGCGTTTGGCGCGTGCTTTGTCGATCTTGCGCTGTGTAAGCTTGCCTCTGGCGTCGTAGTCGCGTTTATGGCGGTGCGAGCTCTTCTTCCTTCGAGGAAGATCGTGCTCCTCTTCCTCTTCGGATGAGGGGGTGGGGCTCCGGTCGCGCCTGGCCGGAGCTTTCTTCTTCGGCTCCGCAGGAGCATCTTCGTGGAGCGCAACTCCGATTAGTCCTAGTCCGGTAAGTGCGGACCTATGCATGGCCCTTTTCGGGTCCCCCTCCGGAGGTGGGTGAGCCGCGAGATACGCAGTGGCTGCCATGATCGCAGCTTGTGGCGTCTTCGGGATGATGTTGCCGTCGGCATCCATATCCATGAACGATGTGTGGAGAGTTCGGGTCACGTCACGGTGTTCCTTGGGATCCATGTTCTCCACCTGAGAGCGGTGCTTGTTTCCATGGTTTCCATTTGTGCTAGAGCCGGGTGCCATGGCGGAGAGCGCAGCTCGTCGCGCGCTGGACTCGGAGGCTGCTTGCTTGCGTTTGTCGAGCGTCTCCTGCATCTTGACTTGTTTCTTCTGCTCCTCGATGAGGAGGTAGTGGTATGCCATCAGTAGGTCACGTGAGGCGTCTGCAGGTAAGACGATGTCGCCTGCGACGGCACGGCGCGCCTACACCCATCCTTCTTTGCTAAGTTGGATGACGTGGCCGTTGTTTTCCCTGTTGGGTGGGGGGGACTGGCTTCTTCTGTTTTCGCCGTTTTCGCCGTTTCGGTTGGGCGGCGGGTTAGGTGTTTCCTCGTCGGTTTGGATGACTGCAGCGCATAGATAGCGCTCACAGATTGGTCGGCTGCTGCCGCAGCTTTCGGGTCTGGAACCGTAGGTTCCTTCATCCGAAGGTGGATCACACAAATCGGAGTTGGAGCTGCTGATGCTGTAGAACTCATCTGTCGATGGTGACGTGCGTAGCACGGGATGTGGAGCCCATGGGCGGGCCTGATTGACGGCACGGGCACCCGCTCAGGGAGGCGGAGGGTGCCTGTTTGTCCCACCTGGAAGCAGAAGCTCCCGAACAAAATTTCGAGTCCGTCGCCTACGGGCTCGAAATCCTTCATGGTGGCCGACGAGTGGGCGGTGAAGTCGAAGACGCCGAAGAGGAGGTGATTCTCCGTCGCCGCGGAGTTGTAGATCGATCGGGTCGGAACCGTCACGACCGCACAATCAGCAGCCCCAATTCCCACAGACGGCACCAATTGACGAGGTTTAATCTCGTCAATGCCCATTGTTATGGACTTGGGTTTTGGAGAAGATGGGGATGCTGGAGATCGTGGCACGGTTAACAGACAAGCAACCAGGGGACACGAGATTTACCCAGGTTCAGGCCCCCGGAGGGAAAACCCTATGCCTGCTTGTGTGCTCTTTGATTACAGCGGAACCGAAGGTTACAGGGTGCGCAGATTCGATCTGGCGTGGATGCATGTGCGAAAGTATGAGTCGAGAGATCTAGGACGTGCCCTCCTGGCCTTTATATAGACTTAGGCAGGTCCCGGGCATAGTCCTAGTTGGTTACAAGTTCTAGGGTTTTACCCCTTTGAATTTCCTATCTCCGCTAGTCTTGCTCTCCAAGGATCCGAAGGCGTCATGGGCCTTGGCCACCCGAAAATCTTCATGGGCCAGCGTATATCTGCTGTGGGCCTTCCTTGGGCTGGACCAGGTATGCTGAAGTCACGTACCCGTAGGGTATAACCATGTCACTCATGGCTTTGTCCCTGGCTATTCCCGTGGCCAGACTATGAAGAGGAGTACCAGGATGATGGAACCCAGGAAGGTTACAACAACTAGGATCATCTCCCATCGTCAGCATTGCCTGTGACCCCGAAGATGGAGCTTCTCTTACGCTACCTTTATTATTACGTCATTCCGCTGCTTGAGTTGTATTAAGAACTGGATCATGAGATCCTTATTTGTGTAAGACCTTATGTATGGTTTGTAATGGATGATAAACTGTGATATCCAAATCTGTTATGTCTCGCAAAAATGGTAATCCTGGGATTGCGATGTATGGCATAACAGGCATTTGGGATTAAAAATCCGGGTGTTGACAAGTTGGTATCAGAGCCATCCTGACCATAGGAGACCCTAGTTAGACTGGACGTTTGAATCAAAAACTTGGTTTCAAAACCAAAGGAAGCAAATATTTACAAAAACTTATTCCCATTCTTATCACTCTGCTTCTTTCATGAAAATTCATGTTCCTCAAAAACTCTTGCAAAATACATAAAATTTGACACACTTGATCACTCTACTAACTTACTCATCCTATATTCTTAATAGATGGACGTGAAGTACAACAAGTTTTATCAGTTGGGGAATGGAGGATACCTTATCTTTGAGAGGGATTTGGACCAGCTTTAGGAACTTCTGGAGCGTCCGCACCCCGAGTTCTTCAGAGCTTAGCTCAATGATCAAGGAGGAGAAGATCTGCAGTGGCTAATTGTTGCAAGTCTCCAAGGAAAGATTGAACCTCCCACTACTGAGGGAATTCAGTTCACCTTAAGAGAGAACAACTGGCTCGATGGACTTGTCAGGGCCATGCAGGAAGCTCTTGCCCGTCTGTGTGGGCAGAGTATCAACCAGATCAAGGGAACCCGCTTTCAGTTTTGCCCAAGGCGTGATGCTAATGGACAGCCACTGGAAGCCCCATACCGCCCCGAGCTGGAGACTAGTTGGACCACCTTAGCTTCATGATGTACGATCGTCAGTAGGAATTGGACAATTGCCGTGACTACTCCAACCACAAGTACACCATCATCAAGACGAAGGATCAGACCATCGCCATGATAGCAGCGGATCGCAAGTCTCGCCGCCGTCAGCTCAACAAGAAGGAGCGCATCATTGCTCGTCTTCGCCACTGTATCTCGGATTTGGAGGAGACCATCCATGAGAGAGACATGTAGTTGGAGAAAAGGGAGAATGCCAGGGAGGATCTTCGTGGAGACTCCTACTCCTATCTCAGGGATGATGATGATTTTCTGGAGGATCAGGCTATGGACTTCTTCACCGATGAGGATGATTTCGCCTTCATCGATGACGATGAGGATGATGAGGATGACGACTACACCGACTCCAAGGAGTAGTAGCACTTGAGCACTAGCGTAGTGATTGTATTCGGTCCCACTGTATCGTAGTTTCCAGAATGGTTCTTAAAACCATCTGTTTTTCTTGTTTTGTGGTGTGTGTTTGTATCGTGTGCTATGAATGGATGAAAAGCAAATTGCTAGAAAAATCTGAGTCAAACTTTAAAAACTTTTCAAAGTCCCGGAACCTTAGAAATTTCCCTCTTTTCTCATGATTTATCTCAATCTTCAGATGCCACGCGGAGGAAGTGGTTCATCCCCGGACCCGATGTTGCAGATCCTGCAAATGTTGGTTTCTGACCGCGAAGCTGAAAGAGCCGAACGTCAAGCCAATCTAGCTACCCTTCAGAATATGGCTGAGCTGGCCCACAACAATCAAGGCCAAGGAAATCAGGACAACCATGGATCTAAGGTCAAGAATTTCCAGAACACCAACCCACCTGTTTTCACTAAGTCGGAAGCGCCCCTAGATGCCGACGATTGGCTGCAAACCATGGAAAACAACCTGGAAGTCGCTGGAGTGGAAGCAAACGAGAAAGTTCTGTTCGCCACCCACTATCTAGCCGGAGATGCCAGAGCATGGTGGAATAGTGTTCGTGCAATGACCGGAGGATAGATGATGACCTGGGAGTAATTCAAGGTCAAGTTCAGCAGAACCCATGTGCCAACGAGTTTGATCAAGAGAATGAGAGATGAGTTCAGAGAACTAAAGTAAGGAAGGATGACTGTAGTGGAATACCGTGACAAATTTTTGTCATTAGCTAGGTATGCCCCGGATGAGATCGACACTAAAGCCAAGAAGAAAGAGAGATTCCTGAATGGTCTGCATGATGAGATGCAGACTGTGTTAGTCAATATACCCTTTGCTGATATTGAAGCCCTTGTCGACTCTGCTATCCAGATGGAAGGCAAGATCAACCAAGCCAATGAGAATCGCAAGAGTCGCATGACGCATCAGCCAGGAACCCATCAGACCCCAAAGTATCGCCCTAACCCATCTCCAGGATTTGCCCCGAGAACCAACAGACCCCCAATGAACCGTCTGAACTATCCCAACTGTGGAAACCCTAGGCCCGGAGGAAATCACAGCAACCCCGGTAACTCTAGCAATTTCAACCGTGCCCCACCCAAGTTCAACAACAACAATGCTACCGCCAACACCAACACTGCCCCAAGGACTGGAAGTAATGTTGTGTCTATTGCAGCAAAGGACAAGTCGCAGGTAACTTGTTATGACTGTGGAAATAAGGTTCACTACTCCAACGAGTGCCCCAACAAGAAGAATGCCGCAGCCCCCAATGCAAATGCCCCAGCTCAGCAGCAGCGTCGTGTTCAACCTGGAAGAAGATTTGCCCCCGGGAATTCGCTCAGCCGCAACGGCCGTCTTTTTCTCATGCATGCTGAAGAAGCTCAGGAAGCGCCAGACGTCGTGCTGGGTATGTTTTCTGTTAATTCAGTACTTGCTAGAGTGTTGTTTGATTCTGGTGCATCGCACTCATTTGTCACCGAAGAATTTGCATGCACTAGTAAAATTCAACCAACCAAACTAAAGCATGTTATGATCGTTCAAATCCCCAGATCAACCACCAAGGCTAGGCAAATTTGCAAAGCCGTCCCTATCTAAATCCATGGCATAGATTTTTATGCTAATTTGATAGTACTCGGAACTGAAGGTTTGGAAGTAGTACTAGGGATGGATTGGATGTCCAAACATAAAGGATTGATTGACTGTGCCAAGAAAGCCATAACCATGACCAGTACAGCCGGAATATCAGTCGAGCACATATCTGAAACCTTACCTCGTCAACTCAAGTGCAACAAGAGTATAGCCCAACCTACCATTGACCAAGTCCAGATAGTCTGTGAATACCCCGATGTATTTCCAGATGTTTTGCCCGGTATGCCCCCAGATCGGGATATCGAGTTTATCATCGAACTAATCCCCGGAATAGGACCCATAGCCCAGAGACCCTATAGTATGAACCCGTCTGAGCTAGAAGAACTGAAGAAGCAACCGGATGCCATGTTGGAAATTGGATTGATTCAACCAAGTGCGTCACCATGGAGATCACCCGTCTTGTTCATGGACAAGAAGTATGGAGGTAACCGTTTGTGTACGGATTATCGGAAGTTGAATGATGTCACCATCAAGAACAAGTACCCCTTGCCCAAGATAGAAGATTTGTTTGATCAGTTGACCGGTGCCAAAGTGTTTTCTAAGATTGATCTTAGAACTGGTTATCATCAACTCAAAATTCGCGTAGAGGATATCCCCAAGACTGCCTTTACCACCCGTTATGGATTATACGAGTATACTATCATGTCTTTTGGATTAACCAATGCCCCCGCTTATTTCATGAATCTCATGAATAAGATTTTTATGGACTTCCTGGATAAGTTTGTTGTTGTTTTCATCGATGACATTCAGATTTAATCCAAATCGGAAGAAGAACATGAGCTACACCTAAGGACCATTCTTTGAACCCTTAGAGAGCATCAGTTGTATGCCAAGTTTAGCAAATGTGAATTCTGGTTACATGAAGTAGGATTCCTCGGCCACATTGTATCAGCCGGAGGAATTGCCGTTGACCCTGCAAAAGTAAAAGATGTAGAAGATTGGCAAGCCCCAACCACTCAAACCCAAGTTCGTGCATTTCTCGGATTGGTGGGATACTATCGCAAGTTTGTAGAAGGATTCTCGAGTATCGCCAGACCCATGACCCAATTGCTGAAGAAGGACAAGAAGTTTGAATGGATGGACAAATGTGAAGCGAGTTTTCAAGAACTCAAGAGAAGATTGATTTCAGCCCCAATCTTAATCATGCCAGATATCACGAAGCCCTTCGACGTGTATTGCGATGCATCCAAGATCGGTCTCGGATGTGTGCTAATGCAAGAAGGCAAAGTTATATCTTATCTATCTCGACAATTGAAGAAACATGAGCAAAAGTACCCAACCCATGACCTCGAAGTCGCAGCCGTAGTTCTAGCCCTGAAGACATGGAGGCATTACCTGATGGGAAACCGTTGTGAGATTTATTCGGATCACAAGTGTCTGAAGTATATATTCACTCAGAAGGAGCTGAATATGAGGCATAGAAGATGGATTGAGCTAATCAAGGATTACGACCTAGACATTCACTATCACCCCAGTAAAGCCAATGTGGTAGCAGATGCCCTTAGCAGATTGCCATGCCGCTTGAACTCCATGATTTTGAAGGAGCAACCAAGTTTGCACAAAGAGATGGAAGATTTTCGAATGGAATTAGTGAGTGAAGGATTTTTGGCTAGCATAGAACTTCAACCCACTTTGATCAGCCATATCAAAGAGGCGCAGAAAGGAAATGCTAGTATCGACGGAATCAAGCGTCGTATCGGTACATGCAAAGTACCCGGATTCACCGAAGACGAAGAAGGAGTTCTGTGGTACAAAGGACGCCTTTGTGTACCAGCAGATTCTGAGTTGAAAGAAGTGATTCTGAAGGAAGCTCATGATACTCTTTATTCTATCCACCCCGGAGGAACGAAGATGTATCAGGATTTAAAAGAGCAATTTTGGTGGCATAAGATGAAGAGAGAAATCGGAAGCTATATCGCCAAGTGTGATATATGTCAGCGAGTCAAGGCAGGACATCAAAGACCCGCTGGATTGTTGCAACCATTGCAAATTCTGGAATGGAAATGGGATTCCGTTGGAATGGACTTTATCACCGGATTGCCTACTTCTAGTAGGGGAAATGACTCTATCTGGGTCATAGTGGACAGATTGTCCAAAGTCGCCCATTTCTTACCCGTCAAGACCACATATCAGAGTTTGAAGCTAGCGGAGTTATACATCGCTAGAATCGCCGCCTCTGGGGAAGAAGGGCGCCGTCGATTTCGTCCACCCCAGGAGCTGCCGCGACCACCCCTGAGTTCGCCGTCATCGACTTCGTCGTTCGCCCGCATCGCCGACCTTCGCCTGAGCCCCGGTGAGCCTCCCACGACCCCCACTGAGCCGCTAGGGTTCGAGCTCGCCGGTGACTAGTTCATCATCGACGACGACCCTCAGCCGTTGATCTTACTTCTAATCCAACGCACCACATCGCCCCGTACCGCTTCGCGTTTAATGAGTCACTGACCTGTAGACCCGCCCTGTCAGTTGCGCTCTGCGCCGTGGAGTGACACTAGGCTGGCCCATTTCCCCTTCCCGCGCAGCCCACTCGTTTGAATTTAGTTTTTTCTATTTTCATTCAAACACAGTTCTATACCAAATTTCAAAAATCAACCCAGCTCGATTCATTGAACCAAATTGAATGAAACCAATTTTGTTAGAAAGGTCTTGTAATGCTTAATCCAAGCCCGTTTGGTTCAAATCATTTGGATCTGTAGATCACCCTTGGTAAAAATAACAAGGCAAAAGCTTTTCTGCATTCAAACATTTTTCAAATTTAAACCATAATAGGTTTTGAGTTGATTCCAACTCTCAAAAATCACATTTGACCATACCTTTCAGAATATATAAAAATATATGGGTTTACTTACAGAAATAATGTTCAAGTAATAAAAGAATGCCACATAGGCATTTCTAGTCACTTATTTTATTTAAAATAAAAAGGTTAAACCTTACTAAATTGTGACACGACTTTAAATCACATTCCCATGTACTGAAATATGTGGTGATGACATGTATCAACATGATTCCATGTTTGGTTTGGAGAATATTAAATCTTAAGTAGTTTCTCAAGGAGTAGAAATTACTTTTCTAAAAATAAAATCAATAAGCCAAATGCTTTAGTCTGGTAATGTTAGGGATGATGCTAGATCATCTATAGAACCCTTGTGTGTGATGATTGAAAGTAGTTAAGTATTGTTTGGTGATTGTGTACCTCGTATTTATTTATAGACGCTAGTACCGACCAAGGATACGGGGAGGAAGAAGGATACTACGAAGAAGAAGCCGAGGAGAACTTCAACCACTGCTCTGCACAAGGCAAGCCTAATACTAGTAGTTGATTTAGCAAGCTAACACTTGCAAGATGTTCCACTTTAGCAAGCCTTACTATGCCAACTATATGCCTTAAGCATATGTGATCATACCCACTTGATAACCCAATCCTAGTTTTACTTACAAGCTTTCTACTTTATTTCTTTATCAAAGCTATTTCTTAGAGTTTATTTAAGTGACTTGTAGAAACTAGAAAGATAACTAAAGGTTGCACAAAGAGCATAAAATTTGGCCTAAGCTAGATAATCTTGATGTCATCCTAAGGCATGAGATTGAACTTAGTTAGAACCCCACTAGCTTACCACCCTTCATTAGTTCTCACCCCCACTTGTAGATGCTAGTGCTAAGCATAAAACTTGATCAACTTTAGATGGGAATACTTGGTGAAAATGGTTATGAAAACCTTAGAATGATGGATCATTCTACTGAGATGTTTTGACATGTGTTTCCGAACACCAGATGATTTTGGTGATGAAAATGTTGAGGCATGAGCCTTAACCCTTTATAAAACTGATGGTTGTCTGGATGCGATACCATTCCAATTTTATCATAAAACCATAATACCCGAAAATTGGGCAGGGCTTGACTGGAAACTTATATACCTTAGTATTGGTTCCCTCACGGCCAAGGTCTGAGCTGAGGCTGCCTTGTGAAGATTGTCCACCTATGCAGTACCCAAGATGACAGTTGGTCATGGTTGGGAGGCCAAACTCACAGGAGAGGTGCTTATACTAGGGCGTGTAATTGAAAGGTTAGGATTGATTATCCGCATACTGAGTATGGTGAATTTAGGATTTGTTCCTGACGGATGTATCGAATGTTGTGGTGAAAGTGTACAATCTCTACAGAGTGTCAAACTATTCGAATAGCCGCGTCCGCTGTTATGGATAGTTGGAGTGGCCATACTGTTCCCCCGTCAGATGTTTTCAAAATGACTTGTGAAATGTATTGAGATCTTGACTTGACCACAACAGAGTTGTGACATGAAATTCAAGTTCCCACTTAGGTGTTATAAAAATGTGACTAGCTTTCTCTTGCTTCTGAACTTAGTAGAGGTAAATCTGGCTTTTTGCAAAACAACTCTAGAGCTTAGTGTCCTATTACAAAAACCCCATTCACTTGTTAGTATTAGTTTGCGAGTACTTAAAGAGTACTCATGGCTTTGTACCTGGCTATTCCCGTGGCCAGACTATGAAGAGGAGTACCAGGATGATGGACCCTAGGAAGGTTACGACAACTAGGATCATCTCCCATCGTCAGCATTGCCTGTGACCCCGAAGATGGAGCTTCGCTTACGCTACCTTTATTATTACATAATTCCGCTGCTTGAGTTGTATTAAGCACTAGATCATGAGATCCTTATTTGTGTAAGACCTTATGTATGGTTTGTAATGGATGATGTACTGTGATATCCAAATCTGTTATGTCTCGCAAAAATGGTAATCCTGGGATTGTGATGTATGGCATAACAGGCATCTGGGATTAAAAATCCGGGTGTTGACAGACTATGACTTAGACTTTAGCATGACATGCTAGGTGTTGTTTTGACCTTATGATTAATGATTATTGCTGTAGCATGTCTTGTTCCAAACAATTGGGATTGCTGAGTGTGCCTTGATGAAATTATGCGTTGTTTTAGCATGCAAAAGCATAGTATTGTGGTATTCTCCTTTGATGCTTTGTTTGGGTTGACTTGGCACATGCTCATGCTCACACCATGTTATGACTATCACAAGTCACCATTAGCCTCTATGATCATTTAGTCCTTGACTTGTAGTACCACTCTTTGCTTTGATTAGTATGCTTTGTTGCATTGCATGATTTTGGCCATTATTGCTCTCTTAGTTGGTTGCTCCCAGTCTTTTGCTAGCCTACACTTGTATGAGTAAGCTCTACTCATGCTTCCAACTCCCAAGAAACCAAGTTATTCCAAAGTGTCTACTATAAACTCCTATGCATGGTGTGTTACACCATTCCAAGTATATTCTTGTTTTCATCTATCTTCCAATTAAAAACTATTTTGTTATGTGAAAACTTAGTGATTAAAGCCCTCACGAACTTGATGGCACACTTTATTCTTTGCCCCTAATAAACTTGAACCATTGTGACAACTTTGTTGTATATGCTTGCACTTATAAGTTGGAATTAGCAAAACCGTGTTGTCACGGGGAATGTTTTCAACATTTCACTTGTACTTTGTACTAAGTTGATATCATGTTATTTTGTCTATGGATGCCACCGGTGTGAAATAAAGAGGGAGCTTGTAAGCCATGGAGTTTGTATCCTGTGTTAGAGAAATGCCTGGGCCGCTAGCCTAAGCCATGCCTAATCATGGTGGAAACTTGCAGCATCACCATAGTGAACTATCTATGAAGCATCCTCAATAACAATCTATGCATATGGTAAATAAAAAGATTGCTGAGATGCTCATTGTCTTCTTGCCTTGTCATTTTGGTTATGGTAAAAGCTCCCGTACCATGTGCAAGGGGTACCCCGTTGGCGGTTCTCAATGATATGCAAATACTTACAATGACAAGAACTTATCTGGACCCAAAGTTGAGTATGCATGAGGTGTGGCTCTCGTATTCAAGGGAATTGAGATTGCCAACTTATATTTCGTCAAGCATATACTCCAGCTTTGCCACTTTAACCTTAACCACTTCAAGATGCTTATGATAGGGGCAATGAGGTCTGAAAGCTAACAAGTACCATAATTTTTGGAAGATCTTTTTGAAACTTGTAATCCCTTCTTCCTTTACAAAAAAGGCCCTTCTTCCACCACTATTGAGTCTCCACCTTCTACCTTTAGGCACCATTAAGAGAGCATAGTTGTCATTCTGTGTGCAGTGTTCCAAAGCTTATTAATTGATGCATATTGTGATATTACTTGTTCTTGTGCTACTTGTTTCTAGTCACCCTTGTGAACTTTGCAGGTGTCCTATGAATCTATTTGCTACTCTATGAGGGACTATGCTATGTTTTCTGCATGTGGAACAAACAAATGTTTTTCAATGCATGTTATTCATCATCTTTGTTTGTAGCTTGTCATGTTGCATGCATAGTTACTATGTCCTATTGTTAGAACTCCATCTTTCATGCACATGTTTAGAGTTCTTTGATCCCAGCTTTCAATGCTTGCAAATGGTTGGATCTCTATTGTGAGGGTGCATGTCACCTAAAAAATTATTCTGCTTATCACTTACCTACTCGAGGACGAGGAGGAGTGAAGCTTGGGGATGCTGATATGTTGGAAACGTATCTATATTTTTTGATGCTCTATGCTTGTTTAGTATCTACTTTGCTTTACTTGTCTACACTTTGAGTTGCTTTTTACATGTTTTCTGGTACTAACCTATTAACAAGTTGCAACAGTGCCAAATGCCTGTTTTCTGCTGTTTTTGGTTTCAGAAAAGTTAGTAACGAAATATTCTCGGAATTGGACGGGACAAACGTCAAAGTCAATTACTTTTCGTGGGGAACAAGAAGTCCAGAGGGGAGCCGGAGGGGCCATCTAGAGGGGCCAGACCCACCCCAGGCGCGGGTGGACCCAACCCCGCGCCTGGCTAGGGTTTGGATACCTTGGCCGCCTCCTCGGCCTCCCCCTTCGCCTATAAGAATCCCCCGATGCAGAAACCCTAAGCACCCGATCAAATATCCACGAAACCGTCTATAGCCACCGCCACCATTATCCCTAGATCGGGGGGGATCTGAAGTTCTTCCCGGCACCCTGCCGGAGGGGAGATCATCCCGGAGGCCTTCTCTCCGGTATGATGCGTGAGTAGTTCCACCTTGGACTATGGGTCCATTTAGTATCTAGATGGTTGTATCTCCTCCTTTGTTCTTTCATGTATGGATCTTGTGAGCTCCGTTCATGATCAAGATCTAATCTATTTGTAATCATGCATGTTGTGTTTGCGGGGATCCGATGGATATTGAGATCATTATGTTGGTTTGATTAATGGTTTTGTCTTTATGATTCCATCATGTCTGTGTTGTTTGTGATCTTGCATGCTCTCCGTTGTTAGTAGCTATCTTGGCCAAGTAGTTGCTAGTGACTCCAAGAGGGGGTATTTATGCTCGATAGTGGGTTCATGCCTCTAGTTTCCAAGGGAAGTGACAGAAATCTCTTCGGTTGTAGATGTGTTGTTGCCACTAGGGAGAAAACAACGGTCTCTTGTTCATGGAACATGTGGACTGTTTACCTTACACACTTTGCTTGAAGCAGTTGTCTGTTGCTTGCAACTTAATACTGGAGGGGGTTCGGATGATAACCCGAAGGTGGACTTCTAGTCATAGATGCAGTTGGATGGAGGTCTATGTATCTTGTTGTATTTCCCAATCAAATCTCATAGGATCTTTCTGACTAGTAATTGCATTGTTATGCCTTGCTTAGTTCCAGTCAATTGCCCTGCTGTAATTTGTTTACCCTTCATGCCATGTTGTTTATCTAAGGAGAGCACCTCTAGTGAATTATGGACCCCGGTCCAATCTTTACCATTGATACATCTTCCACTGTTACTTGTTTACTTGCTAGAAACCATTACCTTCCACACCATATGTTTAATCCTTTGTTACAGCAAACTGGTGAGCTTGATAACCTCACTGCTTCGTTGGGGCAAAGTCTTGAGTTTGTGTTGTGCAGGTATCCGCGTTGCTTGCAACACCTGTGTGACATTTCCTTCCTCCTTCTGGTTCGATAACCTCAGTCTCTACTGAGGGAAAACTTGCTGCTGTGCTACTTCACACCTTGCTCTTAGGGTTCCCAACAAGACTCCACATCAAGCACCAAGTTCTCTGGCGCCACCAAGGAGTCATCAAGGACATTGATGTGGTTATTCACCTTTCTAATAAGGAAAACATTTTCCCCATTGGTATTGTAAGAGATGTGGAGGTTCTTTGTGGTAAGATTAAATATCCTGCTGATTTTCTAGTACTTAATTCAGCAGCTAGTAAAACTTGCCCTATCATTTTTGGTAGACCTTTCTTGAACACTTGTGGAGCTATTATAGATTGTAAGAAGGATAAAGTTTTAACTAAGTTTGATGGAGATTCTTATGAGTTTAACTTTTCCAAATTTGCTAAAGCTCCTTTTGAAAATAGTTTGCCTAATGAAGATTTCAGGATGGAACAACTTGCTTCTATTGATCCTGTTTATGACCTTGGACCTCTTTTTGGTGATAGTAAGTATGCTCATTCTTATGATAAAGTTGTTGCCAGTGACAGTTATATTGTTAAATTTATTCATAGTGCTACTGAAAGTTATTATGAGAGAGGGAAACATGGTTTTATGCATATCAATAATGTTAAGTTTCCTAGTTTTATGTTGAAAGCTTTGAAGTTGCATTCGTTTTATCTTCCTATGCTAGTGGCTTTTTGTTTCAACAATTCGTTTTCTCATGATACCCCCATGCATAGGAAGTGGGTTATACTCAAATGTGTTGGTTATTTGCTCCTTGATGCTCTCTTTCACTCCAAATATATATCTCCTATGTGAGCATCTTTGAAAGTTTCAAGCCTAACTTAAAGGCATTAAAGAAAAGTACTTGTTGGGAGATAACCCAAGAGTTTGGTTGAGTCTTCGAAGTTATTACCTCAGTAATAACTGCTCCTTATCCTTTTTGTTTTAGTTTTTTTGTCAAGTTCAACTACTTTTGAAAAGTGGTGGAGTTGTGAAAAGTGGTTGTCCTAGGACAGATTTTTATGCTACATTGTAAAAATTAGTGAGGGAGCTCAGCTCTTCGGATGGAGCTGTATTTTTCTGAGATTGTTTTCCAAGTTGTTACCCAACTTTCATTAGTTTTTCACTTTTTGATTTGAGCAACAGAAGGTTTTCGAAAAAATCAATCTTTACCTGCTGGTCTGTTTTGACAGATTTATGTTATCATTTGCATTTGCGTCTTACAAGAAGCCTTTGTTTTGATGGATTTTAGTCGAAGTGTGTACCTAAAGGTTTATTGTTTTTTTCTTACACTAATGTTTCCATTGAAGTTTGTGTATTGCCTTGTGAGAAAAGGAAATTCCAGGAGAAGGAGAAAATGAGTCTGCGGAGTTCGTCTTTGAATAGGTAAAAGTGGTGAAAACAGAAGGTTTGTGAAATCCCTATCTTTTCATATTTTTGAAGTTTTTATTACATAAGGAAAGTTACGATACAGAACAGAGGAGGAACCGGAGGCCGGGGTGGCCAAACCCACCCAGGTGCGGGCCCCAGCTGGCCACGCCTGAAGGGGGTGTGACCCCCCGAACTCCGACTCCACCTCGTTTTCATATCAGAACCTTCCTTATGCTTTGAAACTTCGTAATATATAACCTCCCAGGTTCCCCGAGGTTCGTGCATCGTATTCTCGTCGTGTTTTCATTTCGATCTGTTTCTGTCAGGGTCTTCTCAAGTTTAGAGCACCATGGTCTCTGCCAACGACAAAGGCAAGAAGCCCGAGGAAGATGATCCTCAAGATCCCAAGGAGGAGGAGATTTTGGTAGGTGAAGAAGAAGACATGGAAGAGGACAAGGATCCGGATACCCGCGCTTATCAAGCTTAAGAGGACAACACGGATGTTTACAGGAGGGAAACCTCCACGTCTTATCTACAATCCACGGTCATGTCCTCCACGGGAGGAACACACTAAGAAGGAAGAGTGGGGAAAGAATAGCAAGGACTGGAATTCCCAGTCCGATATGATCATGAACTGCATTGAGCAAAATTTGGAGTTGATTCATACTCTGACCTTCGAGATTGAGGATTTGAAGAAACTTATTGAGGAGCTTATCAAGAGAACACCACCACCGCCAAAGGAGTAATTCGTCATCAGGTTTGGCATCCCCTTGGTTTGTTCCAACCTTGGGGGGAGTGCCGCGGTATCACCCTCATTATGTTTTATCTTTTACCCTTTTTAGTGGATTCATATCTTTGGTAGAGGAGTTATCTTATAGGTTGGTTTGCACGTGAAAGTATCTCTCCTTTAGTTGATTATCTATGTATCCCTTGGTGTGAGTGCCTTTATGGAATATTAATGCGAAGTTTCATCCTTTACTTTTTGCACTTCTTATTTTAGTTTGCAATCTCTATTATATGATGGATCTTGTTGATCAGTATTGGCATCACTTTGGGAGCATCAAGTAAATCTAAATTGGTTTTGGAAAACCGAGCTCTTGTCAGTAGCAACACCTTTTGAGGTTTGAAAGGAAAAGAGAAAAAACTTACAGGTATTTTGTATCATTTATTTTCTTTCTTGTTGGCTCATAAGCTTAGTATTCTTTATTTAAGATCTTTTGTGTCTTCAAGGAAGATTGCATGTTTGGCTTTATCACTTGTAGGTTTGTTTGTTTCTTTCAAGTCTTTTGCTTGCTACCCAGCCTTGCTAGCCAAAAACCTCTTTTGAGAAGGCATACTTATCTTGCTTCTAACCCCTTGGAACCAAAACCTGTGCCATTTGTGTCCACTATATTTACCTATTAGCATTATTGCTATTCCAAACAAATTCTCAAGCTTCATCTATCTTTCGAATTAAAAAGGATTTTGTTATGTGAAAACTAGTTAGTAAAGCTCTCACGAACTTGATGGCACACCTTATTTTTCTTGCCCCTAATAGACTTGAACCATTGTGTCATCAAAGTTGTATATGCTTGCATCTATACGTTGGAATTAGCAGGACCGTGTTGACACAGGGAACGCTTTTAACATTGCACCTGTACATTGTACACAGTTGATATCATGCTCTTTTGTTTGTGGATGTCGACAGTCTGAAATAAAGAGGGAACTTGCAAGTCCATGGAGTGATGTATGTGTGTTAGAGAAACTCCTGGGCCGCTAGCCTAAGCCATGCCTAATCATGGTGGAAACTTGCAGCATCACCATAATGAGCATTCTGTGAAGCATACTCAATAAAAGCTATGCACATAGTAAACAAAAAGATCGCTGGGATGCTCATTGTCTGCTTGCCTTGCCATTTTGGTTATGGGATAGCTCCTGTACCATGTGCAAGGGGTACCCCGTTGGCGGTTCTTTGTGATACACATATACTCACAATGACAAGAACTTACCGGTGACTAAAGTTGAGTAGCATGAGGAGCGGCCCTCGTACTTAAGGGACATGAGATTGCCAACTTATATTTCGTCAAGCATATACTCCATCCTTGTTCACTTTAACCTTAATCATCTCAAGATGCCTATGATAGGGGCAATGAGGGCTCAAATCTAGTAAGTACCATAATATTTTGGAAGCCCTTTATGACTTGAAATCCCTGCTTCCCTCTATAAAGGGACCTTTCTCCTATTTCTAAGTTGAGTCAGTAAAACCTACTTCCTCTCTATCTCCAGCAAGCATTTGATTTGTTGTGTTGCAAGCATTCATATGCTGATTTATTCAATCATGTTCTTTATCTTCCTTGTTTGCACAAACACTTATCTATTGAGTATTACTTTGAAAGCCATCATTGTGAAAAAACTTTTTGAGCCAAGAGTACTCCTGTTTTGAAAACTTCTTCAAAAAGCTTTTTGTGAAACTGTTTGCCAGCTGTTCTCTGACCAAGAACAAAGTTTGCTAATTCCAATTATGATTTATCTTTATGCATCTCTATTGTGACTCCTGTACTTGTTGCAAGCTAAGTTATATAATGGTGAGTTGCTTTCTTCTACGAGTTGTGTAATGTTAAGTGTGATGCTTCTTGTCCGTATTCTTTTATTGACACTTCACTCCATAAACCAGTGGACATGTTTACTGAGCTCAGTTTTCGCTTGGGGACAAGCGAAGGTCTAAGCTTGGGGGAGTTGATACTTCCAATTTGCATCACCATTCTATATCATAATTTTCCTCTACTCATTGATATATGTCTTATTATGAGGTATTACTTATGTCTTTTCCTCTATTTTTGCATGTTGGATGATTCTTGGAGGATGAACTGCCGGAGTCAGGTTTCTGATGGAAAAAGAGGTGTTTTGATGCAATTTCGCGAAGATCAGAAAAATACCAGAAAAATATTGGAAAATTATATTTTCCCATAAGACGGAGGAAGCCAGAAGGGGAGGCGTAGCCTGGCCACAGGGGGCCCACACCCCCTAGGCGCGGGCCCACCTTGCCCCACGCCTAGGGGAGATGTGGCCCACCTGGTCGGCTCCCGTCTCCGCCCTCTCGCCTATATCTTCCTCTCAGAACCCTAATACCGAGGGAGCGACCACAGAAAGATTTCCGCCGCCTCTGCGGGACAGAAAACACCGAGAGAGAAAGAGCTCTCCAGCAGACAGATTTCTGCCGGGGAAATTCCTTCCCAGAGAGGGGAGATCGTCACCATCAACACCATCATCAAGCTAGGCTTCATCGGGATCATCATCATCATCCACACCATCATCTCCACCAGCACCATCATCACCACTTCATCCCGCTGTAACAATTGTGTTGGATCTTGCATTAGTTCTTAGGGGAAACTTTCCCGGTGTTAATTACTATTGGATTATTGGATTATTGTTTATGTTCAGATTGTTATCCATCACCATATCATCTTTGATCTTGATCCATATGATGTCTTGTGAGTAGTTTGTTTAGTTCTTGAGGACATGGGAGAAGTCATGTTGTTAGTAGTGGATTTGTGTTGAGTTATTATTCAATGGTTTAGTATTTAAGTTGTGGTGATATTCTTCTAGTGGTGTCATGTGAACGTCGACTACATGATACTTCACCATTTATGGGCCTAGGGGAATGCATTGTGTATTTGGCTACTAATTGTGGGGTTGCCTAGTGACAGAAACCTGAATCCCCGTTAGGACACCTTTGCACAAGGGAGTGTAGGATCTCAGAGTTTAAGGCTGTGGTTAGGTTTATATCTTAATTAACTTCCTGTAGTTGCAGATGCTTGTAGGGGGTTTAATCACAAGTATGTATTAGTCCAAGTAAGGTCGGTACATGCGGTGAACCAGCATACCACCGCATGTGTAGTATACTATAGTCGTTGATATAACATCCATCGAACACCGTTCCGTAAATATCACATCCCTCAGAGTGGTACAACAGAAACATTGCGGGTCCACATTACAAACATACACTTATTATTAATATTAAAATACCCTAAGTTCACGACTTCAAAAGATTCAACTTACAAACCAAAATATAACGTGTTTCAGCGAAAGTAACAACTCCAACTAAGAGTTGAGCTCAGCAGCTTATTATATAAGGTTCATGCTGCTTGGCTCCGTTGATTACTAATAATTAGAGAAACTAAGCTGATTCGTTTCCATCTACTCCATATCGGATCTCGTAATCCACTCCTTCAACACCACCTGACAGGTCAGGTTCCTCGTAGAAGACATCATCTTGACATTCTACTGCATATATTGGAGTGTCTTTGGGATCCTCAGAGTCTAAGCATGGGATCAAAGAAAAAGGTGAGTAACAGCGTTACCCAGCAGTTCATTATATGCAAGGTGGGAAGTTTGATGCTCTATCTACCACCTCGGACTATAAGTCCTTGGCACTATGCAGTTTTCGTAAATCTTTCTTCAAAGATTTATTTTGTTATTTAAAACTATGCCCATCAGCCTTCACAGGTTTACCAAAACTTTCATGGAGTTCCTTTCCTGCCGCGTTAGTAGCTCCTTCCCAGAATAGGGAGTAACAAGTTATAGTTCTTACACTCTGCAGAGGTGTGTTACTTTTCCCATGAGAGATCAACTCCTTGTTGCACAATCGGGCATACTTTCCCGTCCACAATTCCATGATGTGGGGCCTAGTAGGTGATCCAAGCCAATCACTGCCCCCTTCGTGACCTTGCATGCCTCCTTGGTGCACACCATGCCCACCCATTGAATTACGACAATGGTTTGTACAGACTGTTAGATGCCAGAACTATTGTGGGACGATGAGGGTTCCCACCCATATTCTGCATATCCTCTATGAATTACCAATTAATGTGCACGCTACGAGGATAACAACCACGACCTGCACATCCAGCTACATACGAGAGGAAGAAGATACAGATGACTTCTCCGTCCCATTCCAAATCTCATGGTTAACGAGCGATATACGAAGCTAGAATCACTGATGTCATGGGTTGTTAAGTTCCTAGTTGATCATCATGGTTGCAAATAGAAACCTAAGTTCTATTACTCCATTATATCATCACTTATGATGATATCAACAATTTATTTACTTGAGAAAATAATATTTTCTTTCCTTGAAACATAGATGATGACACACAGTTTGCAAATACTTTGATAAAGACTCTTCAAAGGACATGAGCAAGTAATGAACTTGCCTTGTGATTGCAAGGTAGTGAAGTCGGATGCTTGCACTAGACCTTGAGCTTCTATGTCTACAAAACATCATTATTGCACGGTAAGGACAATATTTAAAGAAGCAATATAAATATGCATAGTAATGTAATGCATTATTTATGATTTATCTTCTTTGTGTGTTTTACCCATTATTTTAGTTTTCTAAATTTCTTTAAGTCATAAAGGAATCCATTTTTTAAAGAATAACCTTTAATATCTATTGAATATCATATATACTATGTAATAATTTATTTATAGAAATAAATTTAATATAACTCTTGTATTTATTTATTTAATAATTCTTTTAAGAATTAACATTTAAATAAGAGAATTTAATTTTATAACTCCAAATATTTATTTAGTTTTTTTCTAAAATACTACAATAATAATATATAATAAAAGTAATTTTTATTTATTTTTATCCTCTTTCTTTAATTTCATAAAATTCCATAAGAAATAAATATATCATAAAATTCTTGTCCAAAAATTATATTCATAAAAATTATTTCATAATTTATTTAAATAGTTTAGACTATTATGAATCCAAAAGTATATTTTTCCAATTTTTTAGACTTCTATTTTATTTTTTAGAATTTTATTTAATTCTAGGGGTATTTTGGTCTTTTATTAATTATTAAAACTTATTTTTAGTTTTGGGCTAAACCCCTTTTGGTTTTATTGGGCCAATCTGGCCCAAGTGGCTTGACCAAACGGTCACCCCGAAGGGCTCTGGCCCTTTTGGCCCATTCTCTTCGTCTCTCTCCCTCTCTACCTTATCTCTCTCCTCCTCGGCCCCATGGGGTGCTGACGTCGCCGTCATGCGATGCTCGCTGCCGTGGTGCAGCGCGAGGTTGTCGACCATGTTCCTTCATTTGCTCCTCCTTGATTTGATCCTAGGGCCCTCCTATAGCCAGACTAGCCCCCTTCCCGAACCCTAGGGTTTGGTGTGGTGCTGCTAGTGCCGCCGCAGATCCTCCCGTGGTGGTGTGCGGTGCTCATGCGCTGCCGTGGACGCCGTCGTGGTTGGTGCGTGTTGCAGCGCCCTCTGGGGTGCTCCGCATGCCGCCACGAGCTCGTCGGCCCCTCTGCTTCCTCTTCAATTCTTCAGCGAGGACCACTGGTGAGTTGTTTCTCAGGAATCCCCCATGCCTCTGTTTACTTCGAGTGCCTCGATGTGTATCTAGTGGTTTATCCTCCATTAGGGTTTGTTCTAGTTCTAGGGTTCATCCCTGTGTGTTTGTAAATTGATGCTATGATCTGGTAGTGATGCTCAGTGAAGATTGTATTGTCTGCACCTCTGTTCTTATTGTCATCCTTTGATTATGTGGTGTTGTTGTTGATCTGATGCTATGTTGATATGATGATAGTGGTTCACAGTGTTGCTTCTGGTTGGTAATATGGTTGCTTAGTGTGTTCATCTTCTGTCAGTATCTTGATATTGACAGTAACACTGTCAGTGATGATTCACTGCATCAGTGAGTGTTGGCTTGTATGTTTATCCATATATTGAACTTAATTATTAGAGTCTAATGATTCTTTGGAGATAAATGGATATATTAAATGATCTCTGAGTATAATCTCAGGGAAATGATAATTATTGGCCTGCTGGTTTATTCATGAAAGCTAGGATATCTGTTTGGCTTAGTTGTAGGATTAGTTCTTGTGAAACCATCTTAGAATGGGACACAAGTTGATCTTGCTGCTGGCTTTACTTATGGTTAGTACTTGAGACTTGATAGATACTTAATAATAAGTTGAAAGCTCTGTTTCATGTTCATGCCTATGATGTTGGTCTGAGGCTCTAGGAAACTAAATTCCTATATTGCTATCTCTTTCAAAAATCTGCTAAGGCATCATAGTTGCTTATGGGCTCTTGGATCCTAGTTGGTTTAGTTGATTTGTTTGTATCTTATGAGATCTGAG
Source organism: Avena sativa (assembly GCA_916181665.1). Taxonomy (NCBI): domain Eukaryota; kingdom Viridiplantae; phylum Streptophyta; class Magnoliopsida; order Poales; family Poaceae; genus Avena; species Avena sativa. The sequence continues at coordinate 134,631,711 of OV702298.1, forward strand.
GTGCTACTATTTCTTGGAGATGTGCCCAGATTTTATAAGAACAAATGATGAAATATATAAGTTGCTTTTGGTATCACCAAATCTGAGACTGGTCTGAAATTTTGGTGTGTTTGGTAGAGTTTGATTCTGGCCTTTATATTTGAAACCTCTAGGATAGGTTCACCCCACTTGGGTGATCACTGAGAGGTTGTCTTATGAAACAACACATATTTGATGTTTGGATAAGATGAATAGATCATGTGGATGTTTATGACACTCACCACAAAAATTGATGATTGTGGTGGTTTGATGTGTTGGTGGTGTTGCTGGCTTGATCCTTTCCTTCACCTCCTGGTGTTGTTCTTGTTTCCCCTAATTCCTGTGCTTGGCCTTGATCAATCCTGCTCCTCCTAGCTCCTGTGAGCTTGGCCTTGCTGCCCACTGATTCTCCCCCTCCTTATGTCACCATCTGGTGATGTTTGGTTTGATCTGGTGTGAAGTTTTGTTGGCTGGTGGCTTGCTTGGCTTTGCTAAGCTGGTTGATCTTGTGTGGTGTGAGAAAAGCAAAGATGAACTAGTGTTTGCCCACGGTTGTGCTTGGTCCTTTTACCTGTTTGTGCTGCTATGGCTGTGTCGACAGCACACCCATGCAGTTTGGTGATTGAGCTACTAGTGTGTTTGCTGCATGGTTGTGGATGAGATCAGTGAGGTGTTTTACCTTTTGATCCTTTTACTATTAATCTTCTTGGTGAAACTTTCCCCTTTACTTGCTGTGATCATTTGACTTATGGCTTATTTGTTATGAAAGATTGAATTCTTTCATATTGGTGAAACTTGCCCCTAAAAGATTTACTCAATGATGTAATCTTGAGCAGTGCAACTCATTGCTCTCTACTGAGAGTAAAATCAATTCTTTAACTTTCATTTCCATTTTGTTTGTTCTTTATTTTGTAGGTACAAGATTTGAAGATTAAGGATTTAGTATAGGTTTACCTTTAGACAGATAAATTCCTTTGTAAATTTCATTTCATTCTTTTGTAAGAAATGTGTAATAGCTTAAATATATATATATTTTTCTTTTTGTAATTTCCTTTCTATAAAGGTTCTTGATTGTCTCAATGAGTTACTCTTTGTAAATTATTCATAGAATAAAGATAAGAAATAAAGTATTCATTTCTTATTGGACTCCTTATATAGAGTTTCTATTTCTATAAATTATTTCTTGAATGAATAATATTACTAAATCATTTTAGAATTCATTTTAAATACCAATTCCCAACTTTAAATACAAACTCAAATTTCAAGTTTGAATTCAAATTCCTTTTCCCAAAACACACGGATTCATAAAGATCATGTCAAAATTCATAACGATCACTCTCCAAAGCTATTCCTACACTTAGAGAGTGAAAGAAACTCTGATCACTTTAGGTTTTTATTTGGCGAAAAATTTACCCACATTTTACAGATGAATGCATGCATGTGCACAAATTTCTAAATCTACCCTTCGTTGATTCCTAAATGCTTGGATGTTACGGACTTCCCCCCTTAAATTAAACTTCGTCCCTAAGTTTGCTAAAGTGTACCTGAATAGTTCTGGATAGGATTTTCTTAATTCATCTCTTTCTCCCATGTGGCTTCTCTTTCGGGGTGATGCTCCCACTATACCTTACAGTACTTGATTTCCCTATTTCTTAACCTTTTCTAGTTTTCTTCCAGAATTTTACAGGGTTTCTCAACATAAGTCAGGTCTGCTTGTAATTCTATCTCTTGATGTGTGATTGCATCATCAGGAACTTTAAGACATTTTCGGAGTTGTGACACATGGAAACCATTATGAACTTGAGCCAATCTTGATGGTAACTCTAAAGCATAAGCTATGGGCCGGTTCTAACTCAGTACTTTGAATGGTCCTATATATCTTGGACTCAATTTTCCTTTAACTCCGAATCTCTTAACTCCTTTCATTGGACTTACTTTAAGATGTACCATATCTCCTATTTTAGGATGCCATGATCTTCGACTTAGATCAGCATAAATTTTTTGTCTACTTTGGGCTATTTTCAACCTATCCTTGATTATATCAATGATATCTTGCCTTTCTTTGATATAGTCTGGCGCAAATTCTTTGCTACTCCCATGCTCATACTAACATATTGGTGATCTACATTTCCTTCCATAAAGTACTTGATACGGAGCTTCCTTCAAACTACTCTGATAGCTGTTATTGTAGGAAAATTCTGCCAATGGTAGATGATCTTCCCATGAACCTCCAAAGTCTAATGCACAAGCTCTAAGCATGTCCTCCAGTATTTTATTGGTTCTTTCAGTTTGACCCCCATTTTCTGGATGATAGGCTGTGCTAAAATCTAACTTTGAACCAAGTGCTTCATGTAATTGCTTCCAAAATGCTGAAGTAAACACCGATCCTCTATTAGTTACGATCTTCTTGGGCACTCCGTGCTTACTTACTATCTCCTTGATGTAAACTTCTACTAACTTCTCGGCATTATCTTCCTGATTTACCGGAATAAAATGTGTACTTTTAGTGAGTCTATCAACAATCACCCATATCATATCCTTCCGTTTAGGTGTCATGGGTAATCCTGTGATGAAGTCCATACCAATTTCCTCCCATTTCCATTCGGAAATTTCCAAAGGTTGCAATGGTCCTGCTGGACTTTGATGTTCAGCTTTTACCCTTTGGCAAGTATGGCATTCTGACACATATTTTGCAATGTCTCTCTTCATGTTATTCCACCAGAATAATTCTTTCAAATGCATGTACATCTTAGTACTTCCTGGATGAATGGAATATGGTGTTTCATGTTCCTCTCGAAGTATCACTTCACGAATCTCAGGAACATCTGGAACACAAAGACGATATTGGAACCGTAAAGATCCATAATCTCCTAAGCGAAAAACTGATGCTTGTCCTTGAGATATCCTCCGAATTTCTTCAGCAATAAAAGGATCTTCTGCTTGATGCCTAAAAATGTCGTGCTTAAGATCACTATTCTGTTCTGCAACTACCTGCATAGTAGATAATCCTCCAAGAGTTTCTGTTCTTATAAATTGAAGCTCTAATCTTTTCAAATCCATCTGTAACTTTTTTGGTAACTCCCGATTGCTAGGCTGAATATCTGCACTTTTACGACTTAAAGCATCTGCTACAACATGTTCTTTTCCAGGGGTATAATTGATGGTCAAATCATAATCTTTGATTAGTTCTAACCAACACTTCTGTCTCATGTTCAATTCCTTTTGATTGAAGAAATATTTGAGACTTTTGTGGTCAGTGTATAACTCACATCTGGCTCCATAAAGAAAATGCCTCCATCCTTTCAGAGCAAAGACTACTGCTGCTAATTCCAAATCATGAGTTGGATAATTGACTTCATGTGGTTTTAGTTGTCTTGATCCGTAAGCAATTACTTTACGATCTTGCATTAACACCCAACCCAAACCTTCTTTGGATGCATCACAATATACTGTAAAGTCCTTCCCTGTTTCAGGAACTGCTAAGATTGGAGCGGTATTTAGTCTGGTCTTTAACTCCTGAAAACTTGCTTCACACTTCTCATCCCAGATGAATGGTGTATTCTTCCTTAACAATTTGGCCATTGGTCCAGCTATTTTCGAGAAACCTTCAATGAACCTCCGATAATAACCATCCATTCCCAAGAAACCTAGAATTTGTTTCACATTGGTTGGTGCAGTCCATTCTAATACTAATTGAACTTTGGATGGATTTACAGCAATCCCATCTTTACTGATCACGTGACCGAGGAATTCTACTTCATCTAGCTAGAATTCACACTTGCTGAACTTAGCATAAAGCTTATGTTCTCTTAGGATCCGCAATGCTATTCTCAAATGATCAGCATGCTCTTCCTTATCCTTGGAATATATCAGAATATCATCAATAAACACGATGAAAAACTTGTCCAAGTACGACATGAAGATTTTGTTCATCAGATTCATGAATATTGCTGGTGCATTGGTCAAACCAAACGGTACGACAAGATATTCATGATGTCCATACCTTGAGACAAATGCTATCTTTGGAACATCTTCCGGTTTGATTTTTATCTGATGGTATCCGGATCTTAGATCAATCTTGGAAAATACTCCAGCGCCCTTAACTTGATCAAACAGATCCTAAATTCTAGGTAATGGATACTCTTGATGGTAATATTATTGAGACTCCTATAATCCCCACACATCCTTATTCCTCCATCTCTCTTATCTACAAAGATCACTGGTGTTCCCCATGGGGATACACTTTCTTGAATGAATCCTTTTCTAGCTAACTCATCAATTCCTCTTTGAGTTCTTTTAATTCTTTTGGACCCATCTTGTATGGTGCTTGAGCTATTGGTGCTGTACCCGGAATTAGATCAATAGTGAACTCTAATTTTTGATTTGGTGGCATTCCTGGTAGCTCTGCTAGAAAAACATCTGGAAACTCATTTACTACAGGAATATCTTCCAACTTGACCTCCTTCATTGAGTTCAACTGAAGATCCACCATGATATGACTATGCTTATCTTCTTGATAAACTATCCTTGCTCCACTTGGAGTCTTAATTGAGATAGTTTTATCCTCACAATTAATCTGAGATCCATGTTCAGTCATCCAGTCCATACCCAGCACCACTACAATTCCCTTCAAAGGAATCACATAAAGGTCCTCAAAGTAGGTACAACCATAGATCGAGATAACCTGATCTTGTTTAATGTGGTGTACAACTACGTTTCCCCCTGCCGTCACTACGGTCATAGGGTTTTATAACGGTGCCCTTCTAATCCCGAATTTATCACAGAATTCTTCAGAAATGAATGAAGTAGTTGCACCAGTATCAAATAGAACTTTTTCGGGATTGGTAAGGATATTGAGTGTACCTATTACAGCATGCTCGGAGTTATCCACCTCCTCTAAGGTTGCACAGTTCAAATTCCCGGTGGGTATGTTCCTCTTGCCATTTTGTTCTTGACATTATTTCCTCCTCGATTGGGCTGTCCATTACCTCCACTGGCTTGTCCTCCACCCTTTGTAGGCCAATCACCCGGTGGTTTACTCGGACAGTCAGGCTTAATCTGACCTTTCTAGCTACAACCGTAACAAATGACTACTGCCTTTTTGCATTCTCTTTGGAAATGCCCTGGAAGTCCATAATTGTTGCAAATAACATTTCTCTGGGGATTGGACTGATTTCCACCATTGCCCTTGTTATTTTTATTATTGTTGTAGGCTTTTTTCCTGGGTTTGAACTCCAGATTGATTTTAGGTTTACCTGCCTGAATTCTCTTAGTTTCCTTCTTGGCTCTCTTCCTCCTATCCTCTTGGACATTCTTGTAGTCATCTTCAAAAGGGATGGCTGCATCCAGTAACTGCTGATAGGTTTGTTTATTGGCCAACCTCAACTGCATCCTCACAAATGGATTTAGTCCTTGCAGAAAGCGCTTCTTTCTCTTCTCTTTAGTGCTCACTTCATCCTCAGGATAACGAGACAGTTGGCTAAACTCCCGGATGTACTTCATGACACTAGTATAACCTTGCTGAAGCTCCTCAAATTCTCTCCGCTTCAACTCCATAACACTCTCTAGAACATGATACTCACGGAACCTCTGCTTGAACTCTTCCCAAGTATACTTTCTTCCTGGCCGTTGCAAGGCTAACTGATTTTCCCACCATGATGTTGTAGGTCCTGTCGGCAGATGAGTTGCATACCTCAGTCATTACAACCTACAGTCTTCAGCTTTCTCTCCGTATCTGCTAGCCAATCTTCTGCATACATTGGTTCAGGGGCTGATGCAAAAGGTAACGGCCTTGCATTTTGGAAGTCAGAAAGACTCACTCCTCCACCTTCAGGTGTTCTCTGGTTTCCAGCTCGTCCCAACAACTCTTCCATGAACTTGTTTTGGTTTTCTTGCATCATTTGCATATACTGCATAAAGTTCTGCTCCATTAACGGCCTTATTGGTGGTGGTGGTAATGTTCCCTAATTTGTGACATTTGCGTCTGCCTTCTCCTTGGCCTCGCGCTCCATGCGCTGCTGCTCAGATTCGGTTTCTACACCCGATTCCATGACCCCCTAGTCCCGCAACATAAAGCGAATACTCATAATTACATCATGCACATGTGTTCTGAGATCAACTTTACGCACAGAACTAGTCACACAATGGAAATCAAAATCCAAATAAAATCCAAATATGCATTACACATATTAAACACTACAAACAACTTAATAATACAAAGTCATTACAACATGCACCATATAGGTACCTTAACAACTTAACAACACTTCCTTATTCATTTAGCTACATCATTCTCTCGTATTACAATACGCAATACCCGATACTTCCTAATAAGCCGCCTGCTTCTAGTATTCACGACGCTCATCATACATGCCTGAAGTTCAACCGTGATGATGTAACGTTCGTCGCACAGTTTGTGGAACAAATGGCCTTCCAGAAGGAACATACTCCATATTTGAAGTATCAGGACTTGAGTCATTACTCAACCTGAGCGCATTGACTCCCTCCAACTCAGCTGAAAAGTATTCCGAAATATGTTCAACATTATCACCCACTTGCATCTCCGGAGCTTCATTCCTTGAGTTTTCAATAGAATATGCAGATTCTGCTGCTCCCCAGGTGCTCTGTTGGGCAAGATAGTTAAACACCGGATAATGTATATTTCCTGGGTTTGGCGAAGATGTTGATGATTCAAACACTCTCTCCTCAGGATCCTCTTCCTCATCCTGATCATTTACAAATATGGTATTTCTACTATAATTATTAGGATTGTTTCTTGCACCCATCCAACTGGATTTTCCAACATCTCTGTCAGACCCATCTATAGACATCTGATTCCTTTGGGATCCCTCAGGTGATCCCATTCTTCAACCACCAAAATTCCTGATAGGAAGTTCTGAATCAGACCCCTCCTCTGAACCCTGTGGTACAAGATACCTCATATCTAATGTAAGATCATGGGTAGGTTCTGGTCTGGGTGAATAAGGATATGGTGTAAAAGATTCGGGATCTATGGGTATATCCTTAAAGAATGGTTTTGTACTACTCCCTGCTTATTTCTCCAACCGGAATGCTAATTGTTTCCTTCTTTCCGGACCAGTTAGATCCTCCAACATGTCATTTTTTATCTTCCACGATAACTTGATGTGTCATATAAAAAGACGCAACAAGTGTCCGATATTGATCCATAAACTTGGAAGCTAACTTAGGATGCTTCTTCACCAAAGTAAGATGATCCGATGCTGGCTCCGAGTATATAGAATCATGAGGAATCACAAAGAATGCGCTTTCTTATAACTCCTTGTCTTTATGCTCCCGAATATTGGCTATTGCCTCCACAACAGCAACATGGTATGCTGCTAAATGACTCCTACCTTCACCTATAGGTAGATCGTGATATAATCTAAGCTCCTCTAGAAGTTGGATACTCACATGGTACTTGGATAACATACGACCATCATAATAAGTTATGGTATTGACCGGAATTCTAGTTGGACAACTAAAAATCCTTATAAGTTGTCGAAGCTGATTGGTGAATGATCCTTGGTAGTCATCAAGAGTCTTCTTTCCTTACCAAAGTTTGTTTTGGAAACTTTGGTGCCATAACTCTGTATATCAAAAAATATTTTTATTAGTAACCAATAATTTATTGCATCATAACAAAGAATCATCACACTAAAAACATATAACAGAATATTCTCATTTGAATACCCATTATACCCTTTTAGAGAATTCTTTATCGTTGTTATACACTCCTACATGGTATTTCCTAAGGTCAAAGCAATTTGCTCTGATACCAACTGCGGTGACCCAACATACCACTGCATGTGTAGTATACTATAGTCGTTGATATGACATCCATGGAACATCGTTTCGTAAATATCACATCCCTCAGAGTGGTACAACAGAAACATTGCGGGTCCACATTACAAACATACACTTATTATTAATATTACAATACCAGAAGTTCACGACTTCAAAAGGTTCAACTTACAAACCAAAATACTTTGATAAAGACTCTTCAAAAGACATGAGCAAGTGATGAACTTGCCTTGTGATTGTAAGGTAGTGAAGTCGGATGCTTGCACTGGACCTTGAGCTTCTATGTCTACAAAACATCATTATTGCCCGGTAAGGACAATATTTAAAGAAGCAATATGAATATACATAGTAATGTAATGCATTATTTATGATTTATCTTCTTTGTGTGTTTTACCCATTATTTTAGTTTTCTAAATTTATTTAAGTAATAAAGGAATCCATTTTTTTAAAGAATAACCTTTAATATCTATTGAATATCATATTTACTATGTAATAATTTATTTATAGAATAAAAATTTAATATAACTCTTGTATTTATTTATTTAATAATTCTTTTAAGAATTAGCATTTAAATAAGAGAAGTTCTTTTTATAACTCCAAATATTTATTTAGTATTTTTCTAAAATACTACAATAATAATACATAATAAAAGTGATTTTTATTTATTTTTATCCTCTTTCTTTAATTTTATAAAATTCCATAAGGAATATATATATCATAAAATTCTTGTCCAAAAACTATATTCATAAAAATTATTTCTTATTTTATTTAAATAGTTTGGACTATTATGAATCCATAGATGGACCGTTGAAGTTTGGATACCTTGTTAGCATCCTTAGGATCGACAAAACCTTTGGGTTGCATCATATACAACTCTTCATCAATGTCTCCATTGAGGAATGCTGTTTTGACATCCATCTGCCATATCTCATAATCATAATATGTAGCGATTGCTAACATAATCCTCACAGACTTTAGCTTCGCTACAGGTGAGAAAGTCTCATCGTAGTCAACTCCTTGAATTTGTCGAAACCCTTTTGCGACAAGTCGAGCTTTATAGACAGTAACATTACCATCAGCATCTGTTTTCTTCTTGAAAATCCATTTATTCTCGACAGCCTTCCGGCCATCCGGTAAGTCCACCAAAGTCCATACTTGGTTTTCGTACATGGATCCAATCTCGAATTTCATGGCTTCTTGCCATTTATTAGAATCTGGGCTCATCATCGCTTCCTCATATGTCACAGGGTCATCGGTGTTGTCCACCAACATGACATTCATAACGGGATCATACCAATCAGGAGTGGTACGAGTTCTCGTTGACCTGCGAGGCTCTATAGCAACTACAACTGAAGTTTCATGATCATCATCATTAGCTTCCTCTCTTATTGGTGCAGGCACCACAGGAACTTCTTCCGGTGCTGTGCTACTCACAAGTTCGAGAGAAGGTTCGACAACCTCGTCGAGTTCTACTTTCCTTCCAGTCACTTCTTTCGAGAGAAATTCCTTCTCTAGAAAGGATCCATTCTTGGCAACGAAGATTTTGCCTTCGGATCTATGATAGAAGGTATACCCAATAGTTTCCTTTGGGTATCCTATGAAGACGCATTTTTCCGCTTTGGGTTCAGGCTTGTCCGGCTGTAACTTCTTTACATAGGCTTCGTAACCCCAAACTTTAAGGAACGACAATTTAGGTTTCTTCCCAAACCATAATTCATACGGTGTCGTTTCAACGGATTTAGATGGTGCCCTATTTAATGTGAATGCGGCTGTTTCTAATGCATAACCCCAAAATGATAGCGGTAAATCTGTAAGTGACATCATAGAACGAACCATATCTAAGAGAGTTCGATTATGACGTTCGGACACACCATTACGCTGTGGTGTTCCCGGCAGTGTCAATTGTGAAAGTATTCCGCATTTCTTCAAATGCTTGCCAAACTCGTAACTTAGATATTCACCTCCACGATCAGAACGTAGAAATTTAATCTTCTTGTTATGTTGATTCTCAACCTCACTTTGAAATTCCTTAAACTTCTCGAAATTTTTGGACTTATGTTTCATGAAATAGATATACCCATATCTACTCAAGTCATCCGTGAAGGTAAGAACATAACGATAACCACCGCGCGATGCTACACTCATTGGACCACACAGATCGGTATGTATGATTTCCAGTAAGTCCGTAGCTCGCTCCATCATACCAGAAAATGGAGTCTTAGTCATTTTACAGATCAGACATGCTTCGCATCTTTCAATTGATTCAAAATCAAGTGATTCAAGAAGTCCATAGGAATGGAGTTTCTTCATACGCTTCACTCCAATGTGACCAAGACGACAGTGCCACATATAGGTCGAGTTATCGCTCAATTTCAAACGTTTAGCTTCAATGTTATTAATATGTGTATTTCCACTATCGAGATTCAAGAAGAATAGACCATCTATCAAAGGTGCATGTGCATAAAACATATTACTCATATAAATCGAACAACCATTATTCTCGGACTTAAACAAGTAACCGTCTCGCAATAAACAACATCCCGATATAATGTTCATGCTTAACGCGGGCACCAAATAACAATTATTTAAGTATAAAACTAATCCCGATGGTAGATGAAGAGGTAGCGTGCCGACCGCGATCACATCAACCTTTGATCCATTTCCCACGCGCATCGTCACCTCGTTCTTCGCTAGCTTCCGTTTATTCTGCAGCACCTGTTTCGAGTTACAAATATGAGCAACGGAACCAGTATCAAATACCCAGACACTACTACGAGTACTAGTGAGATACACATCAATAAAATGTATATCGGATATACCTTTCTTCTTGATGTTGCCTCTTCAAATCCGCCAAGTACTTTGGGCAATTCCGCTTCCAGTGACCTTCTCCCTTGCAGTAAAAGCACTCTGTATCAGGATTAGGTCCAGCCTTGGTCTTCTTCGTCGGTGCGGTAACTTTCTTACCACCCTTCTTGAAGTTTCCCTTTTGCTTAGACTTGCCTTTCTTGAATTTGGTGGTCTTATTGACCATCAACACTTGGTGCTCTTTCTTGATCTCCACTTCTGTAGATTTTAACATGGAGAAGAGTTCTGGAAACTGCTTGTTCATGCTTTGCATATTGTAGTTCATCACAAAGTTCTTGTAACTTGGTGGTAGTGATTGGAGGACACGGTAAATCCCCAAAGCATTAAAAATCACTATACCCAAGCTTTGAAGTTTGTTTGCGTGCCCAGACATCTTAAGCACAGGCTCACTGACGGAGCTGCCCTCTTCCATCTTGCAGTTAAAGAACTTTTCAGAAGCCTCATAGCTCTCAACTGCCGCATGAGTCTCAAAAATCAGTTTGAGTTCACGAACAATATCATGTGGGTCTGAATTCTCAAACCTTTTCTGAAGCTCCGATTCTAAACCATACAAGATAGCACACTGAACTATGGAGTACTGAGTCTTCCGAGCGAGGTAAACATTCTTTACTTCATCGGTAGCATTAGCTGCAGGCGGGTCACCCAGCGGTGCATCCAGCACATATGTCAAATTACCAGCATTGAGGACAATCCTCAAATTGCGGAACCAATCCACAAAGTTGCTTCCATTGTTTTTCAACTTTTCTTTCTCTAGGAACGCATTAAAATTGATGGTAAGGGCCGCCATTGATCTACAACATATTTGCAATAGTCTAGACTAAGTTTAGGACAAATTGAGTTCTAATTAACAGTTAAATTAATCTAGGTGAACTCCCACTCAAAACAATATCCCTCACATTGTTTTAGTGATCACACGAACCAAATCCACCACATCAACACCGATCATCACGAGAGTTGATGCAGCTTCAATGGCGAACAATCGACATGTTCATCATATCTACTATACGATTCATGCTTTACCTTTCGATGATCCGTGTTCCGAGACCATGTCTGTACATGCTAGGCTCGTCAAGATCAAACCTTAGCTTCCGCATGAGCAAATCTGGCTTGCTCATGTTGTATACACTTGCAGAATCTAACACACCCGATCATCACGTGGTGCTTCGAAACAACAAGCTTTAGCAACGGTGCTCACTAAGGATGAACACTATAGATCTTGAAATTCATGTGCATGAGGGATCATCTTATAATGCTACCATCGTTAACTAAGCAATACAAGATGCATAAAGGATTAACATCACATGCAATTCATAATATGTGATATGATATGGCCTTTCTTCTTTGTGCTTCCGATCTCCATATTCAAGCACGAACATGATCTCCATCATCACCGGCATTGCATCAAGGTCAATGACGCTGCTTCATGGTTGTCGTCCACCAGCTTCAACTATTACAACTACTTTGAATAGACGCGCGGGTCTTAACAGAAATTAAAGACAACCATATGGCTCCTGCCGGTTGCCAACTTACAATAAGGAACATTGCATACATCAAATATAATCACAATCATGGCCATATCACATCACAGCACACCCCTGCAAAACAAAGTTAGACGCCTCTAATTTCTTTGCATATTTTACGTGGTTTGGGGCTTTCAATAAGTGTCGATCTAACTTACGAACAAGAACCACAACGTTGATGTTTGAACTATCAAGTGCCCGTTGTAAATTGGATCTATACTATAATGGGAGAGACAGACACCCGCAAAGCCACTTATGCAATACAAGTTGCATGTTGAGCGTGGAGCCAGTCTCATGAACGATGTCATGTAAGGTTATCCCGGGCCGCTTCATCCCATCATACCACAAGATGCAAAGTACACAAGAAGCAATTGATAATAAAAGCACCACCGCCCACAATGACCATTGTGTTCTACTCGTGCAACAGATCTACATATAGACACGGCTCTGATACCACTGTAGGGTTCGTAGCATGGAAAACAAAAAATTTCTACCGCATACAAACAAACAAGCCAAGATCTATCTACTAGATTGTAGCAACAAGTCGATAGAATAACTCACCCTCGAAGATTCCAAAGTGTTTAACGAGATCGGATTCTCGTGGGTGATGTAGTCGTACTCTTGCCGATCTCAAGATCGCGTAGACGATCCTTCCGGCGCTGCGTTCCGGCAGCGCTTCCGCAGTCGGTCACACGTTCGGTACTCGACGAAGACCTTCCTCTCCCTTGTTCCAGCAGGCAGCGAAGGTTGTAGCACTCTCCTCGTGATTCCGACAGCATGACGGCGTGGTACCGGAAGTAGAGGGGAGATCTCGCAGGGCTTTGCCTTAAGCCGGAGCGAGTATGGTGGACTATGAGAGAGCCCTCGGTGATCTAGAGTTTAGACGCACCAAGGAGAAGAGGCTAGGCCGGCGGCTAGGGCAAGGGGGTTCCCCAACTCGGTGGCTAGGGTTTAGCCCTAGGCGGCGGCAGCAGCAGGTGGTGGCGGCACCGACGGCTTGGAGCTAGGGTTTGTGGGGCAAGGTGTGTGTCTTGGAGGGGCAGCCCTGCCCCTCCTTATATAGGTGGAGGGGGCGCGCCAAGGGGAGGGGAGTCCCTCCCCAACTCGTCTTCCAAGGCCGGCGGTGGAGGGAGAGGGACTTCCTCCCCAAGTAGGTTTCCTACTCTCCCTCCACCAAACAAAATAGCCGTTTGACTTTTCAAATTGGCGTTTGACTTTTCAAACTAGGATTTGATTTAACCCTTTATTTTGTTCAGCGATGACACCTAGTACATGATGCAACCATTCCAACTTGTTATGACACATTCATGTACCCTTCCTCTCCGGAGTGTCGGACATTCCGGAACCTTCTAGAACATTCCCGATGAAAACACTGGAACCATTCTCCAACCCCGAAACAGGACTTTCCTTATATGAATCTTATTCTCCGGACCATTCCGGATCTCCTCGTGATATCCCGGATCCCATCCGAGACTCCGAACAACATTCGGTCTCTTACTCATCATTCCATAACTACTCAACAACGTCGAATCCTTAAGTGTGTCTCCCTACAGTTCGTGAATTATGCGGACATGATCGAGACACTTCTCCGAATAATAACCAATAGAGGAATCTGGAAATTCATATGGCTCCCACATATTTCTACGATTACTTTGCGATCGAATGAACCACTTACATACGATACCAATTTCCCTTTGTCTCACGATAGTTTACTTATCCGAGGTTTTGATCGTCGGTATCTCTGCATACCTAGTTCAACCTCGTTACTGATAAGTACTCTTTTCTTGTTCCCATGATATGTGATCCCTTGTGAACCAGTCACATGCTTGCAAGCCAATTGGATGACATTCCACCGAGAGGGCCCAGAGTATTTCTATCCGTCATATGGATGGACAAATCCCACTCTTGATCCATGTGTCTCAACCAATACTTTCCGAACACTCAATGCCACCTTTATAGCCACCTAGTTATGGTGTGGTGTTTGATGTCATCAAAGCATCCTTCCGGTGATGGTGATATGCATGATCTCATGGTCGAAGGAATCAGGTTACTATGTATCAAAAAGCATATAGCAATTGAACTATTAAAATGACTTGATCTTTATGCTACGCTTATCTATAGGAGTATGTCCATCATATCATTCTCCTAACGATATGATCTTGTTGTTAATAACATCTCAATGTTCATGATAGGGAAACCACAATCATTTATTAACCAACAAGCTAGTATTATGAAGAGGCTTTACTAGGGACTTCAATTTAAGTTTACAAATCACACAAGTATTAATGTTTCCTTGTTAATACTATTTTAGCATGAATGTAAACATTTATCATAAACACAAAGATATAATAATAACTATATTTATTATTGTCTCTAGGGCATATCTCCAACACACTCTCCAAAGCTATTTCTATACTTAGAGAGTGAAAGAAACTCTGATCACTTTAGGTTTTTAATTGGCGAAAAATTTACCCACATTTTACAGATGAATGCATGCATGTGCACAAATTTCTAAATCTACCCTTCATTGATTCCTAAATGCTTGGATGTTACAGTACATTGGCACATGTCCACCCACACAACACTTATAACTCCAAAGAAGAGTACTCATCTATTTGAAGCGAAAGCACTTGACAGAATTCCCATGTGTCCTCGAGAACATTTGGTCCTTCTAAGTATTTCCACCGGCTTGTCCTTTGCTAAGAAAGGATTGGGCCACTTGCTGCGTTTGTTCGTTGTCTTTATTACGTGCACTTTGTTTCTTTGCTTTATCAGAAAACCCCTAAAAATCTGTTTGCTAAGTATTTACAGAGAATTCCTGCTCCATACCACTAGTCAACACCTTCTACTCCTCGTTGGGATCGACACTCCTATTTATCAAAAGTACTACGATACACCCCTATACCTATGGGTCATCAACTTCCAATCAAGCCCTACCCAAATTCGGGTATTGTGGTTGTATAGTAAAATTGGAATGGTATCGCATCCGAACCCAACTATCAATTTTTATAAAGGGCTAAGGCTCATGCCTCAACATTTTCATCATCAAATCCTCTTGTGTTCACTAACACATGTCAAAACATTTCAATAGAATGAATCTTCATTCCAAGGTTTTCATAATCATTTTCACCAAGTATTCCCATCTAAAGTAATCAATTTTTATACTTAACACTAGCCACTAAAGTTGAGGGTATTCACTAATGGGGGTGCTAATCAAGTGTGACTATCCAAATCTAGTCTCATGCCTCAGTATGACATCTAGTTCTAACTAACTTAAGCCAAGTTTTATGCTTTTTATGCTACCTATAGTAACTTTCCAAAATTCACAAGTTACTAAGGGAAGGTAAAGAACTTTGATAAAGAAATAAAAAAATAAAGCTTGCAAGTAAAACTTGGGATTGGTATAATCAAGGTTGCATAACCAAGTATGCCTAAGGCCTCTAGTTTGCATAGTTATCATGCAAGTGTTAGCTTGCTAGGATGGCTTTCCTTGATTGGTGCAGTGGTTGAAGTTCTCTTCTTCTTCTTCTTCTTCGTAGTACTCCTCCTCCTCATAGCCTTGGTTAGTACTAGCGTCTATAAATAAATACGAGGTACACAATCACCAAACAATACTTGACTACCTCTATTTAGCACACAAAGGTTCACACTAGATGATCTAGCATCATCACAATCATCACATGAAATAAAATACCTAGTCTTATTTAGTTTATTTTGGAAAAGTAATTTCTACTCATTGAAAACTACTTAAGATTTAATATTCTCCAATTAAAATATGGGATCATGTTCACACATGTCATCACCACATATTCTAAGATTTGGGAATGTGATTTAAAGTGGTGGTCATATTTTATAAAGTTTAAAATTACTATTTTAAATAATTAAAGTGACCAGAAATGCCTATGTATCATTCTTTTAGTACTAGTCCAAGATCACTGCATGTAAACCTAAATATTTTTACATATCCAGAAAGATCTTGTCAAATGTGATTTTTGAGAGTTGGAATCAACTCAAAAGCATTTATTGTTGATTTTTGAAAAATGTTTGAATGTGAAAAGGTCCCCATCTTGTTATTTTTACTATAGGTGATCTATAATTTCAAATGGTTTGAATCCAATGGGCTTGGATTGATAATTTGAATACCTTTCTAGAAAAATTGGAATCGGGTCATTTGGTTCAGTAAATCTCTTTGAATTAATTTTCAAAGTCACTGAATGGACTAGATTTGAATTAAAATGGAAAAAGATTGTTTGAATCTCTGGGCTGGGCGCGGGAATGTTACTAGGCCAGCCCAACAGCACAGCGCGTGCAGCGGGCTGCTAACAGGGGGGTGCCATGCGTCAACGGCTCAGTCTAAGCGAAGGGGTATGTTTCAATCTAGGTCGTGCGATTAGACTACGATCTACGGCTCACGTTCATCGTCTGCATCGAACATCTCCGACGAGACTGAACCCTAACAACGACGGTGGGGGTATGCATGGTTTACCGGGGCTCCAGCTAGGGTCGGCGATGGGGGCAAACGATGTTGTCAACAACGGCGGTTCGAACGGTGGTCGCGATGGATCCTGGGGTGGTTCCAATCAACGACTCCTCTCCTCTTCTGTAGGGGCGGACTCCGGTGAAATTCCGGCGGCCTGGTGCTCGCCTTGCTCTAGGGAAAGGTGTGGGGTGGTTCTGAGAGAGAGGGGAGTGAGATGGTGTGGAGAATGATGTTGGGAATATGCCCTAGAGGCAATCATGTATGATGATATTTCCATTGTATTCATAAAGTTATTAAGTTGTCCTTGTATGAGCGTCTGATGTATATCATTGAATATGTGATTCGGTTGTGGAACTATACATTCATGTTGTTTGTACTAAATGTCCTTGGTCATTGAGGTTGTGCTGGACACACAACTTAGACCAATGTGAAAGTCGGATTGATGACTCGGTTCCACTTGTCATGGGCATGGTGATGCTATTCCGACTTACACAGATTCGGCTAAAGAGTTTAGCGAGTCGGATTGACCCACATTGAGGTACAGCGAACAAGTTGTCATTTGTATATCTAAATCAATATAATCGTTAGACCTGAAGTTATTGCATAGTCCGAGTTGAGGATCACCGACTTAGGTTCTGTCAAATGCTGATCTGTAACTAGACAGTTATAAAGACAGAGTTCGGCTTGACTGAGAATCAAGCTGCGTGATGTGAATAACCAAGATGTGATTTTTCCCCTCCACTTGGAGATATATTCACTGGGCCCTCTCGGATGATATGATTCGGAAAGCATGGCCATGCACGACTCGGTTAAGTGTTAACCGAGGCGATCGACTAAGAGTTAGTCAGGTGAATCACTTATCTCGGATCGAGAAGAGAGTCAGACTATTTAAGGTATGAAAATTATTCGCCTATAGTTTGACAAGGTATATCGTGAGGCAAAAGGGACTTGGACGCAAGTCGCATTGGAAAGGCAAGTTGTCATGACTCTTTGGTACTTGGGAGTCGGCACGTTCTGCTAGGATCCGCTACCGACTGATCGATTGTGAGTCGGACTCCAATCGTGTCCAAGTAGCCATGAGCCTGCGGGGTCACACACTTAAGAGCGGGAGCAAGTTCGAATAGGATCTGAACCGGAAATTTGGTTGGGTTGGACCCAAGCCGGATTAGGACTGAGTCAGTGAGTCGGAATCGCGGTGACTAGTGATATATGGGCTTTAATGAATGGGCCACGAGAGTGGAGCCCACGTTTACTCCCTATATATAGTGGAGCACAGTAACCCAGAAGGGTTAATCGTTGATCGGTTAGGTCATTCCATGTGTTGCAAACCCTAGCTCCACAGCAGTCCTATCGTCGTAATGAACCTAGTAGTTTGCCGCCGGTGCTCCTCCTTGTACGTGTGGATACCAGCAGAGGTGCTGCACGACCAGCACCAGGACGACCAGATCGCAAAGGGCTACACTACATCAACTGACGCGCTTCATCAGTAATCCGCAACCACGCGTCTAGTGGTAAACCTCGTGGCTTTCTACCTCAGCTAGATCTTGGGATCACCACTTTAGAGGAAAAAGTTTTTGTTTTATCTCTACGTGGCCCAATAAATGAGTTCTAGGGTGGCCTCTATTTATACACTGGCGAGAGGGGCAGTACGGCATGGTCAGGATCCTGCGGCGACATCAGTACAACGAGTTACGAGCATTGCGAAGGGCGTAGAACGGTGCTGTGTCTCCTGGCGATCATCACTGGCTTAATGGCATGACAAGGGGCGGTCGAGAATGGTCAGAATGAGTTGACTCTCTGTGCGGCACCAACGACGTTTTAGATGACATACAGGGGCTTTGTGTCATGCGGCAGCGAACGAGCATGTCTGGAGATAGCTAGGGTCATGGCGAGTGTATTTATGCGCGGCGAGGGCGAGGCGCGGCCTGTGCGCGCGTGTTGGCTGCGACGCTCTAGCGCGCTCTCGGCATGGCAGAGAAAATATGGGCGCGGCTGTTCTCGGTGGTCCAGGGCCTGGCTATGCTCGAGGGTTGGACAGTGGTTGGCGGGTGGCCTACCTCCTGGACATCATGGATGGGTGTTGCGCTTCCTCCTGTGTGCTGGCCATGGTCGGCCGACAATGGTGGCTTCGGGTGGCATCGCACTGGTGCAAGGGTAGGGGTAGTAGCTTGTTCAATGCAGTGTTGGGTGTTGGGGGTGACAAGGGGAGTAAGTTGGGGACAATGGGGGAACAAAGCATTGATCAAGAATAGTGAAAGTTAGGCAGTTTGATCTGTGCTCACCAAGTGTTTGATGAAATGGCTGCATGAAGTTTGAATTTGAATTTTTGGCTGAATTTTGGTGAGTGATCTGGTCACATGCTTGGTAGCCTCTGGTTTCTTGGGTTTGTCAAGGTGAATTGATTCGGTTGGTTTTTGAGAAATGGTGATCTTAGTACCTACACTTGATTCAATTTTGAATTGTCCTTTAAACATATTTGGAATTTGTTTCTGTTGGTCTGCAAAGTGGGCTTGGGTTCACTTTTACTTGGTCTAGCAAGGGGTGAAAAGAATTGGATTTGTTTCTGTTAGAAAACTTGGAGTAGGAACACTCAAAGTGGTCTAGTGGTTAACTTTGGTCAAAATGACCATTTGCTCATATGTCTTATATTTGATTTTCTCTTCATTTGATTCTGCTTGGAAATGATTTACATGATGTTGTTTTCATCTTTAAACCAATCCTTAGCATTGATAGCAATCAAACATGGAAATTGCAATCATTCATGCATTAATCACACACACATGCATTCATATTAATTTTTAATAACAAAAGTTTTTGTTAGCCCTAAACTTGGGTGATTAGAACTTGATAATATTATTTAATGTTTTTGGGGTGTTACAAAGATACTCTACTAGTGTTAGTGATTTACATGATCTTATGGTCTAAGGATTACGATTACTTCGTATGATGTTATAGCAATATAAACCCAATGACTTTGATCGTAATTCTATACTTTAGATGAATGTTCATGACACCATTCCAATAATGTTGTGACCTTGTTATTAACAACATCCAATGTCCATGATCAGGAAACCTTGATCATCTTGTTAATCAACGAGCTAGTTTATAAGAGAGGCATAACTAGGAACTTTCTGTTTGTTTATTAAACACACATGTATTAATGTTTCCATATTAATACAGTTATAGCATGCAAAATAAACATCTATCATATACTTGGAATATACATAATAACCACTTTATTATTGCCTCTCAGGACATATTCCCTTCACCTTGGGCTCTGATGTAGTGTAAAGCTTCTCATCATCCTCAGTTTATGAACCATCATCATCCTGCGACAGATCATCAGGTGATGCCGTATTGGTTGGGAAAACAACGCTTGGTCCAGCTTCTTCTTTACTTGATGATTCAACATCAACTAAAAGGTCAGCCATGCGTTTGAGCCTGCATGCGTTTCAGACTAGCAGACAAGTTCTTTAATGTTCCATCAACATTAGCTTCATAAATTGCCTTGTGCTTCGCATATAGGTGTTTCGAACGAGCGGGATCCTGTTAGCAAACATTAGAAGCATGTTAGTAAGCCGAAAACAAGAAAAATGATGTACTTCAGAGCATTGTTATATAATAGTAGAAAGTGTAAACTCTAGTCTAGCGGCTCGGATTCGCCGCCCGTCGCTGCTATCGTGGCGTACGGGCGACAAATCCTCAAAACATGCGGTGTAGTAAAAATCTATTAAGCTTATTTTGCATATGGGTAGATAATTTGGGGTAACTTATGCACCACGCCCACCCTAAGTCGTCAACCTATGTAAAGCGTAAACTCTAGTCTAGCGGCTCAGTTTTGTCGCCCGTCGCTGCTATCATGGTGTACGGGCGACGAAACCTCGAAGGGTGTTAGGGTACCGAGGCATCGTTGCCCGTTGCTGCTACCGCGTCGATGGCGACTTAGCCTCGGTACCCTAACACCAAGGCTAACGTGTTGGAAGTAGAAAATTAATAAAACTAAGGCAACAACATTTATGTACCAAAGTAGCAAAACAAAATAAGTATTGTAGCAGTTCAATACACGTTGAAAAAACTACATAAACTGATTGGAAAGTCGTAGCAGAGTAATAAAACTAAAGTAGCAAAACCTATGAACTAAAATAGCAATCCAAAAACATTAATGTAGCAAATCACTTGTAATACATGTTGAAACAACTACATAAATTGATTGAAACTGGTATCAGAGCAATGAAACTAAAGTAGCAAAATCCCCGCATTGAAGTAGCAGAACAAAAATAGTAGTGTAGCATATTTTATACCTGCAAATCCTGGATGCTAGGGAAATTGAGCCATTCGTTCAGTGATGCAGAACGATTAACATCAGCATATTTACTAGGAGCAGACTGGTTCAAATCATCATAATCAGGAGGAGTACCATACGGTGTTTCCGACAATGGGAGGAACTACACACAAGAAAAAGTCATATTAAGTGGATTAACGGAAGAAGAGAATGTTTGTGGTGGTGGAAAGTACACTACCTCCCGCCTCTCGAAAACAGTTTTGTTCTGCAAAAATCTTTCTATCCCATTCATTTTTTACAACAAAGGCGAAGTCACTAGTATTGACCGAGCATACTCTAGGCAATGACTTGTCAAAGTTGTGATCGCACGGTGGGAAATCCAAATGATTCATATATGTAATTTACAAAGAAGGCAAATACAAAGTTAGGCAAGCACAACAAAAACGATGAAAAATGCTACACACTAACATACAAGAGGGTAGATAACTTACCCCAAGAAGCACGAAAGGGCCAGTTATCCAAAATTCAAATTTGCTACAATCCTTTGGAAGGAAAAGACCTCGCTTCTTCTTCTTCTTCTTCTGAATATTGCTCATAGTTTTCATCAACAAACCAAATAAATGCTCATCCCAATCATACTCATCAGTTTTGGTTGGGTCAGCCATGAGACAAACATATTCCAAGTTAACATGGTTTAAGCTTTTAGGAGCAACAATAGTGGCCAGGAAAACAAGATCCCATGTGCGAATGATGGTTTCCTCATCTGTATCTGCACACTTCTTCAAGGTATGAATAGAAGTAGGTAACTACGCCCTCTTCTTTCTAGCATGGTAGAACACTCGAATCTCGTCAAGCGTTGCACCTCTAGTGTTATAAAGATCAATAGGCTTGTTTCCGCAATGGATTCCAAACACTTTACTCACTATATCCCTAGTAAACACCATCTGGTTCTTCTGAAGCTTGTACTCACACAAACGAGGAGTTGTATGGGTAGCAACAAAATCCGTAAGCTCATTAGGAATCTTGAACTGTGCCACATTCAACAATGCTCTAAATGCACTCTTTGATTCAATAATGCGCCTCTTCGCTAGAGAAAGGTTGTCCGCAAGGGTACGCAACCGCTTGGCACCGAAACGGTCCTGCGACATCCAAATGTCCTCCTTGTCATTACTCACACCCTCACCCTTTTTATTGCGGCTTACAATAAGTTCCCTTAGGAACCTTGCTCTTACCAACTGCAGCAACCTGCAGCAAAGAAATAGAAATCCAAATATGGTTAACATGCGACCTTAACCTCCAAAAAAGCTACATGTAGCAACCAACCAAATATAGCATGCAAACAAAATAGAAGCTACACATAGCTACATGTAGCAAAACTAACCAAAAAACTAGCATGTAGCATTCAAAGAAAAATTAGCAAGCCAACCAAAAAATGACATGTAGCATGTCAACATATGAAAGCATGAAAATAGCAAAATCCTACTTAAAGGCTACATGTAGCAAAGAGAGGCAATAAACTAACAACTATGTAGCAAATCATAGCAGTAAACACATGCAGAAAATCCTACTGAAAGTGCACAAGTAGCAAATCCTACTACTGAAAAGCACAAACTAGAAAAATGACACTACTAAAAAAGCAGAAACTACCAAAATCCTACTACTGAAAGAGCAAAACAAGCAGAACAACCTACCGAAAGAGAACAACAACCTACTGAAAGAGCCAAATAAGAACGACAGGCACAACAACTAGTCCCCATGAATCCCCCACACAAGCAACATGTAGATACATGTAAGAGGAAGGATCATCTATTCCCCACGGTCCCAAGCAAGCACAATCAACAACTACTAGTCCCAACGCTCCCCCACACAAGCAACATCTGCATACAAGTAAGAGGAAGGATCACCCTATTCCCCACGGGTCCCAAACAAGCACAAGCAACAACTACTAGGCACAACGAATGAAAATGGAAGGGGAAAAGGATGAAATCATACTCACATCAACATTTCTGTCGCCGGAGGTGCTCCCTCCTGCCGCATCGATCGTTGGTGGTGGTACCATCACCCTGCCGCCTAGGGTTTATGCGGGAAATTGCTTGGGATTAGATAGGAAGATGGAGATTTCCACGGGAGGAGGAAGAGTGGAGAGCGGGGAACACGAACTAGAGAAGGAGACGCAATCGGCAGCGATCGGCGGTGGTCGAGGATGAAGCATTTGGCGACATCGCGGGCGTCGCACCATGGTCGCCTCTCCTCCGGTGTTGTAGCCTGTCTCCTGGGTCATGTGGAACCATCGAGTGGAATGTGCGCAACCCGGGCCGTGTAGCAACTGCTTGTATGCGGAGGGAGGTGAGACAAGTGGCGAACAATGGATGGCGCGATCATGCTTCATCCAACCATGTGTGACCTGGAGGACGCGACGACGCGATCCCCCAGGGGACTAGTATATTTTCCATATAATAATAAATGATAAGTGGGTCCCGAGTGACGTCTGCTGCCAGAGGAAGGTCAGATGCTCATTCCTTTTACCGAAGTGATTCTATCTACTATGGTTGACGAGTGGGTCATGGTTCATGTCAGCTGGCACACAAGCGTGGATGGGGTTAAACTGGCGAGTGGGTCTAGGGTGACATAACCTCGCCGGAATGATGATGTATACATGACATACAATGATGGCGCCGTCAATTTATGTCACCTCGTCATGCACGACTATTACCACTTGACTTAGTACTCAACGATGAGTTGATTGAGCTACTACACGAACCAAGTGGTCATCGCATCACGTCGATAGTGACCTACTATGGTGGAGCAACTTCGTCCATCTACAAAATCTAGAGTAGAGGTTGCTATTCATTGATCTAAAGGGTGCGAGAGGTTCGATCTCTTACTATAAGGATGATATGCTAGATATCTAAGGTTCAGGTGGTCGGAGGTGAGTACACTATCGCGGATTCCGATGGTCAGCGCCAGGGAAGGAGATCTCAATACCGTTGATTCGGGGCTCCTCTCTTCAATTTCTTCAGTAGAAAGGAAGAAGGCATACTGGCAGTTCTCCATGGATTCTCAATGGAGCAAGGCGACCCCCAGCGATAGTTCACTGGAGTTTCGATTTCTTAGGGTTCAGGTGAGAGAGGAGAGCAAAGAGCTTGAAAGAGAGTTCTGAGCTTTGGAGAGGTGTGAGTGAGAAAGAGCGGAGCTAATCGGCTATTTATAGGTCGCCAAGGTTGGTATCTTCATCGAAAGTGGAGACGGTAAGGATGCTCTATTAATGGTAATTTCGGATTCTAGGGTTTCGATGATCCCCCAATCGTTTTAGATTCCTTAGCCTCGAAGCAATCTCAACATTGCTTAAATAGCACGCAGACATGTCCGTTGTGTCGATATCAACATGCCGATACCGGAGATATCGACAACAATACCGGAGACAATGATAGCGAGATGCTTGGCCGATATGGTGGTTGACGCTGATTGGGAATTTATAACCCCTCCAGTGGTTATGAGCTTAAATGTAAACGCGCTTAAGCTCTAATGTGGCTACTAGGGTCGGTTGGGAAATGGGTTGCAGCCCAGTTAGGTCATCTAT
This sequence comes from Avena sativa, assembly GCA_916181665.1. Lineage (NCBI taxonomy): Eukaryota > Viridiplantae > Streptophyta > Magnoliopsida > Poales > Poaceae > Avena > Avena sativa. Next base: position 134,656,277 of record OV702298.1, read on the forward strand.
CTATTATTCTATACTCCTCTTTCTATTTTTGTATCCTGTTTTATGTTTTGATTTTCTATTTGAATTTTGTTTGGAATTTTTGTATGATAGAAAATTTTGTTCTAGAGAGTTTTATTCTTTTAATCTTCTAGGGAATATTCTGGAATCATATTATCTTTATGGTTGTGTATTTAGTGATGCCTTTGTGTGTACACACATGGTATTTGTATGTAGGAAAATGTTTATCCTTTTTAAAAAAATGTTCAAAATTATTTTTTTGAATTGCAACACTTCTTTGGATTTGAATGTTTAAAATCTTTGAATTACTATGGAGGTCATTGGGAGGTAGTTTGACATCTCTCCAAATTATGTTGGTAATGGATTTACGTGATTTATTTTTCACATAATGATATGTGATATTCAAATGTATTTTATTAATTTCAAATTTTTTTGCCCCCGAGAAATATTTTGATCTTTTCAAATATTCCTACGTGTTTAAATATTGGTTGTAAGTTCATCCTCTGATTTAGTTTTATCATTCTTAGATTAGAATGAGAGGAAATACTTTCCTATTAGGAAATAATTTTATGTATAAAAGAATATGTGAAACCTTTAATTGGATTCTTGGTTGAAGATAAATCTTTTGAACGCTCAAGGGTTCCATGGTCCATTTATATTTGTTTTCTTTTATGTGATTAACACATATAAGATTACTACATTCATTCCTGGACATGGATTGTGTAAAATAACACTAGTTTTCAATTTGAGAGAAATCTCAAATGAACTCGTTATATTCTAGGGATTACTTTATAAGATCTTGTATAACCCTAACTTTATTGAAGATTCTTATAAAGAATTTGGTACACGGTCTTATTAGATTAACTACTCTTGAAAGAAGTGATTTTAGGTAGATGTTCTTATGATGAAAATCATAAGTTCTTCTTTGTGTGTTTTAGCCAAGATAAAGAGTAAAGAATATTTGTCATTTAAATATCCGAACAAGATCTAGGTTTACATCACCTAGGGAATTTCGATCATAATCACACCAACATAACACTAGGGTTTAGTGTTAGAGGATTATAATTGCTTCACAAGAGTGTGAGGAATGGTTCATCTCAGCACTTGAATTCAAGGATGACAAGATTATACGATATTTTGTTTTACAACATAACTTTATCCTTATGATGGTTTTGGTAGAGATGAGTCACTAGCTATGCATGCAAACATAGTATGGACTTACTCTCCTGATCACTACAGCATGAAGTAGATACACGCCCTAGTCAAGAATAGAGTATACTTCATCCACTTAATGTCTCTAATCATTGAGTTGGAATTCTATTGATCAAAAGAATGTAATGGATAAGATGATTTGATGGATGGTATTCTAGGGATTAGTCAAAGGTTTATCTAATGCCTTAGATAGGATGATTCAGGTTTGAGACCCACTAGGTATACCTTTCATAATATATACTCACTTAGGGTTTAAGATATACTATTATGGGAGTCCTTTACAAGATATATTATGTATCAATTCACTAGAATCATTATCACTTCACTTAGTCACCAATTTGTGACCCAATGTATCCTCTAAGGTTGAAGAGTATACACTCCTAAAGCCTGGTATCCAAGGTATGTCTACTGGCTTGTTAAAGATTCTCATAGCTCTAACTTCCTCGTACTTAGGTGAATGCATCATCTAACTTGGTAACTTCTCATGTGGTAAACTCTATCTAGAGTTAATGAGTTATCAACAATATCTACTTCATCACTAGAATATAGTTGAAAAGATAAAGTTACCTCACTTGGTTTGACATTGGATTTTGTTGTTATAGGTTAGGTATTCCTAATGGCAATTTTTAGGTTATGAGCACTCAGCACTTTACCATATACTAATGCATAACATAGATTCTCCATAGGTCTTTACACTTGGATTAACTATAGTTATTGGATAGATCTAGGCATGTGGTCTACTTGCAGTGGTACCAAGTCTAGATCTCACTAGATATGGTCAAGTGTGGGTAATCATGAATTCTGAAAGTGAATGGATGATATTATAGTATTGTATATATCAACTTGGTTATAAGCTTTTATGATGAATACTAGTCATTCAGAGTTAGTCACTAAGGGTTCATTCTTAGGGCTTAGTGTTAAGTATGGAACTCATCCTTTGAAAGAATGATTATATCAAGTTATACGTCTAAGGTGTATTCCATTTGGCTACTCAAGGTCTACTCATGATTGGGTTAGCTATTCCCTAGCTATCTACTAGGCTCTCATCCTAAAGATGAGGGTAATACTTCTAACATATTTAGATCTCTTCCTTTGGCTTATTAGGACTAAACAAATGGAATATAGAATAATAGAATGAATTGGGATTTAGATAGATCAAGATTTGGTTTCAATCTTTGATGCTTGCATTGTCACTAGAGAGTTATATAACACTTTCCTAGATATATTATGTATCAACTCACTAGGATCATTATCTGTCGGGGGGATCACCCCCGGGTAGGCTAACCGGATAAGAGACAAGGGCAATGTAACTGCCAGCCGGCTGGTAACAACCGGATGTAAAAACTCAAAAGTAGACCAGAGAGAAGGACAAACTCAGCGCGAGCCGACAGAGCAGTCAACCGGATGAAAAGACGCATCCAAGACTCCTAGCTGGCTGGGTCATCCCAGCCGGACATAGCAAGATGACTGGATCATCCCAGCCGAACAGGTTCAACCGGGAAGATGAAGGTACTAGGGTGATGGGTGCATAGTAGCCCATCGCCCTAGGATACAATGATAAGACATAAAAGAGATAGCCAGTGGCACGGATGCCGAAGAAGGAGGGCCGTACTGGTGTCAGGCGGGAACAGGAGCCGTCGCCCGTGTCTGCTGGGGCGGCCTCCACTGTTTTTGTGCCGGCCGGGGGGCGCAGCACTGCACCAGACGTCAGGGAGGCTAGACACTGTACTAGAATAGTCGGTTGGGCCCGCCTGTGGGACCCGCTAGCCAGCCATACCATCACCCATGTTGCATCGGACCTATATAAGGAGAAGCAGGGGCAATGTAGAAAGGGTTAGAGTCTCATTAGCTAGAACACATCGATACACCTCAACGAGCCCTTGTAGTTCATCGTATTCATCCTCATAGTCAGATCGGCAGGAATAGGGACTTTACCTCATCACGAGGGCCCTGAACCTGGGTACTTCCTGTGTCCCCCAACACTTGCTTGTATCCAATCCCGTCTACGGACGCCGTCACTCTCCTCATTGCTTTCTCCCACCCTCTATCTAGCCTTCTCAGGCACTGTCGTTTCCATAGAAACGATAGTTTGCGGCCACCATGGGGCAGACATGGCAGTGACCGGGGTCACGTTCCGTATGGGACCTCGAAAGCGCATGGCTTCTAGCCTCGTGCTCACCCTGGGCCAGTTCAACTGCGTCATCGACAACGACCAGTGCTTTGTCGGATCCACATTTCCAGCAGGTGGTTCTGTCCTGTTGTTTGGCGACCTGCCGGTCTACATCACCATCGTGCCTGAGCGTTTCCCTCGGGAGATCGTCTCCTTCGCCAAGCCATTGTCCTCAGCCAGCAGCGCGCTCGCTGAGCCTCGCGGCATGGAAGTGATGATGTCCGGTTTGAGCCATAATAGTTGCCCCGCCCTCAAGCGCACCGAGGATTGAGTCAGAACTTTCGCTCCCCCGAGGGTGAAAGGTGTCGTGGAGCAAACCATTGAGGATCTCCTCACTCTGATAAACCCCGAGGACGTTCCAGATCTGGTGGCCGCAAAGATAGAGGCGGCTCGGGAGCATCTCAGCACTAGATGGAGATAACTATGCACGAGTACCACCGCGCCCATGGCCTCACTCCGGTTAACCTCGATCATAGCTGGTTGGTGATTGTGCAGCGTCGCGGGGGAGAACTGGGAGCCTTCTTCGAGCAAGACGGTGAGCCAGATGTACCCATGTTCTTCTCGCCACTAGTGTATGACACTGTGATAAAGAACTTGCGGGTGGCGAGAGCCACCACAGAAGAACTAACTCACCTAGAGGGAGAGGAGATATCCCGGCAAGATCTGCGGGTGCATCACCTCTTGTGGGTCATGGACGAGCAGGCTGACGCCGCCTCCCGGATCGCGCACGAGGCTGGAGCAGGTACGAGAAGGAACCATCCGGCTGGAGGAAGCCGGGGAGAGAACCGCAACACTCAGCAGTCCTCTTTGTAGGGGTTCGTAGCATGGAAACCAAAAACTTTCTATCGCATGAACACACACAAGCCAAGATCTTATCTACTAGATCGATGCAACAAGTTAATAGAGTGCTAACCCTTGAAGATCCAAAGCGGTTAACAAGATCGGATTCTCGTGGTTATGTAGTCATTCACTTGCCGATCTCAAGATCACAAAGACGATCCTTCCGGCGCCGCGTTCCGGTAGTGCTTACGCAGTCGTTCACACATTGTTCCAGAGGGCATCGGAGGTTGTAGATCTCTCCTCGCGATTCCAACAACACGACGGTGTGGTGGTGGAAGTAGAGGGGAAATCCAGCAGGGCTTCACCTAAGCCAGAGTGGGTATGGTGGATTAGAGAGGGCCTTGGAAACTAGGGTTTAGAGGCCAAGGGGGTGGTGGTGGCAGGCGGCTAGGGAGGGCTAGGCGACGGCTACTTTAGAGGGGCTCTAGGCGGCGATGACTTGAGAGGGGCAGTGGCCGGCCTAGGGTTACAAGTTTTTTTGGGGCAAGGGGCGCCCCTCCCCTCCTTTATGGGAGGGAGAGGCGGCAAGGGGGAGGGGAGTACTCCCCCAACTCCTCTTCCAAGGCCGGCGGTAAGAGAGGGAGGGGAAACCTTCCCTAACTAGGTTTCCTCTCCTCCCTCCACTAGGCAACCATGTTGGGATTTGACTTTTTTGAACTGGCGTTTGACTTTTCAAACTAGAGTTTGATTTCTCTCTTCCCATTGCCCAACCAAGTGACCTAGGACATGATGCGACCATTTCACATTGGTATGACACATCCATGTACTCTTCCCACTCTAGAGCGGTGGACCTTCTAGACCTTTCTAGAAGATTCCGGTGAAAACACCGAAAATATTTCCGAACTCCGGAATTGGACTTTCCATATATGAATCTTATTCTTCGGACCATTCCAGATCTCCTTGTGATGTCCTGGATCCTATCCGAGACTCCGAACAACATTCGGTCTCCAACACATTACCATATCTATTAAACAACATTGAATCCTTAAGTGTGTCTCCCTACGGTTCATGAATTATGCAGACATGATCAAGACTCTTATCCAATCAATAAACAATAGAGGAATCTGGAAATTCATATGTCTGCCACATATTTCTATGATTACTTCATGATCGAATGAACATTTACATATGATACCAATTTCCTTTTGTCTCATGATACTTTACTTATCCGAGGTTTAATCGTCGGTATCTCTGCATACCTAGTTCAACCTCGTTACCGATAAGTACTCTTTACTCGTTCCTATGATATGTGATCCCTTGTGAGATAGTCACATGCTTGCAAGCCAATTGGATGACATTCCATCGAGAGGGCCCAGAGTATATCTATCCGTCATATGGATGGACAAATCCCACTCTTGATCCATGTTCCTCAACACATACTTTCTAGATACTCAATGGCACCTTTATAACCGCCCAGTTATGAAGTGGTGTTTGATGTCATCAAAGCATCCATCGGGTGATGGTGATTAACATGATCTCATGGTCGAAGAATTTAGGTTACTATGTATTTGAAAGCTTATAGCAAACAAACTATTGAAATGACTTGATCTTATGCTATTCTTAACTATAGGAATATGTCCATCACACCATTCTCCTAATGATATGATCTTGTTATTAATAACATCCAATTATCATGATTAGGAAACCATAATCATCTATTAATCAAGAAGATAGTATTACAAGAGGCTTACTAGGGACTCTTACATGCTTACAAAACACACGAGTATTAATGTTTCCGGTTAATACAATTTTAGCATGGTATGTAAACATTCATCATAAACACAAAGATATAATAATAAACACTTTTATTATTGCCTATTGGTCATATATCCAATAGTCTCCCACTTGCACTAGAGTCAATAATCTATATTACATGGTAATATACCTAACACCCATGGCGTTCTGGTGTTGGTCATGTTTTGCCCTAGAGCGAGGTTTAGTTAACGGATCCTCCACGTTCAGATATGTGTGTACTTTGCAAATATTTATGTCACCATCTTGGACATGCTCGCGAATAGCGTGAAAATGTAGCTTGATATGCTTCAGCTTCTTGTGTGACCTTGGCTCCTGCGCATTGGCTATGGCACCCATGTTATCACAGTAGATAGCCATTGGGTCCAATAAACTGGGAACCACACCAAGCTCCACAATGAACTCCTTCATCCATATCGCCACTTGTGAAGCCTCTGAAGCAGCTATGTATACTGATTCAGTTGAAGATCTCGCCACAACGCTTTGCTTTGCACTCCTCCAGCTTATTGCTGCACCACTGAAAGTAAATACATATCCAGATTGTGATTTAGAATCATCCGGATTGGTGTTCCAACTAGCATCGGTGTAACCATTTACTATGAGATGTTCATCACCTCCATAAGAAAGAACCATATCCTTAGTTCTTCTCAATTACTTTTGGATATTTTTGACTGCTATCCAGTGATCCACTCCTGGATCACTTTGATATCTTCTAGTCAAACTAACAACATATGCAATATCTAGTCTTGTACATAGAATGGCATACATGATAGATCCTATGGCTGAGGCATAGGGAGTCTTACTCATCCTCTCTCTACTTTTTGCGGTATCGGGACTTTGAGTTTTACTCAAGGTCGTATTGGGCAACATGGGCAAGAACCCTACAGTGAATCAGCATACCACTGCTTGTGTAGTACACTATAGTCATTGACATGACATCCATAGAACACCGTTCCGTAAATATCACATCCCTCAGAGTGGTACAATAGAAACATTGGGGGTCCATATTACAAACATACACGCATTATTATTATTATTATTATTACATTATCAGAAGTTCATGACTTCAAAAGATTCAACTTACAAACCAAATATAAAGTGTTTCAGCGGAAATTTTAAAGTGACAACTTAAACTCCAAATTAAGCTCAACAACTTATTGTTACATATATTGTTCATGTTGCTCGGCTCAATTGGCTCCTAGAATTATGGTAATTATTCTAACTCCTGGTGCTCTCCTTCGTAGACGATGTCGTAGTCCACCCCTTCTACGACACCGTACATATTGGGTTCTTCATAAAAGACCTCCTCTTGACTCTCAACTTCATACATTGGGGTTTCTTCGGGATCCTCATAGTCTAAGCAGGGGATCAAAGGAAAAGGTGAGTGACAGCGTTACCCAGCAAGTTCATTATATGCAAGGTGGGAAGTTTGATACTCTATCTACCACCTCAGACTATAAGTCCTTGGCACTATGCAGTTTTCATAAATCTATCTTCAAAGAATGATTTTATTATGAAAATCTATGATCATCAGCCTTCACAGGTTGACTAGAACTTTCATGGAGTTCCTTTTCTGTCGCGTTCGTAGCTCCTTCCCGGAATAGGGAGTAACAAGTTACAATTTTTACACTCTACAGAGGTGCATTACTTTACCCATGAGAGATCAACTCCTTGTTGCACAACCAGGCGTACTTTCCCGTCCACAATTCCATGATGTGGGGCCTAGTAGTTGGTCCAAGCCAATCACTGCCCTCTCCGTGACCCCATATGTCTGCATGATCCTTTGGGGATGGCTCACCTCTGTTAAGCCCCCTTCCGGGCAGGCTAAAACCCTGATGAGTTCCCAAAGACTCTATGAACTGGTGATGCCCTGGCAAGTGCCATATCAAATGGACTATACCACTAAAAACCACTCATAGATAATCTAGACACCAAAAGTGTGGGGCATAAGGGTGCCCACCCATATGTTCGATCCACACAAGGAATCACAAAATCACGTTAAGGTCGTCTTTCCTCCATACGAGAGGAAAAGGATACAACTGACTTCTCCGTCCCATTCCAAATATCATGGCTAACGCGTTATATACGGTGCTAGAATCACTGATGTCATGGGTTGTTTAGTTCCTAGTTGATTATCATTGTTGAAAATAGAAACTTAAGTTCTATTGCTCCTTTCTATCATCACTTAGGATGATATCTACAATTTATTTATTTGAGAAAATAATATTTTCTTCCCTTGAAACATAGATGATAACACACAATTTGCAAATACTTTGATAAAGACTCTTCGAAGGACATAAGCAAGTGATGAACTTGCCTTGTGATTGTAAGGTAGTGAAGTCGGATGCTTGCACTGGACCTTGAGCTTCTATGTCTACAAAACATCATTATTGCCCGGTAAGGATAATATTTAAAGAAGCAAAATGACTATGCATAGTAATGTAATGCATTATTTATCATTTATTTTTCTTTGTGTGTTTTACCCATT